>JAKSZT010053779.1:13840278-14204671 GCA_026826555.1 Tolypeutes matacus | reverse complement strand
GTGTGTGTCTGTGTCAATTGTCTCTACATCCCTCTCTCTGCGCCGGCGCGAACTCCGGTTAATTGTCCCGCGGGCCGGGACAGAAGACATATTTGGGTTTTCATTTTTTATCAGACAGGTAGGCTTGGAGTAAAAGGCCAGGGTGCATTTTACTCTGCTAACTGTCCCTAATCAGGACAAGGAAACACTCTTAAGTTGTAGACAACATTTTGGTTTTCATAGACAGAACAAAACAACTTTCTTTGGCTGCATTTACCTAGTTCTTTATATTGACTCTTCTCTTCTCTTGAATGTTTTTTTTAGGTGATTGAACTATAACATTTAGCCACGGTGCAATCAAAGTTGCCTTTTCTGTGTGACTAAAGGCTAAGATGCTGTGAAATAGGTAGACTCCTTTATAAAAAAGAGATCATAAGCGGTAACTTATCTAACATACTTCTAATTTTCTCTTAGTTGAATTCATAACCGTAGAGTTCCATTATTTATGGCTCCATGTTTAAAATTTGATAAACAACAACAAAATTAAAACAAAAAAGTAAATCAAATGTATTTTTACCATATATTTGAGAGTCACTGCAAAGTAATGGTTTAGAAAGCACTTGATAATTTAAAAAATATACATATGTCATGGTTACTCTGCTGAAATTACTGTTTATGGGCCTACTACAAAAAAACTGAAGACAGAACTGATTTTAGTGTAGGTTTTGTTCTTGGAGTGACTTGTAAGACATATAGCCTAACTTAATACTTCTAGGTTTTTAAAATTGACTACAGGAGAAAAAAAAATTCAGTGTTAATGTTCAATTTTCCCATCTCATGCTGGTGAAAACAGAAAATGTGCATTATGTAAGTGGAACACAATACACTTTCTCTCATTTTGTAATAGTTTTCTTCTTTTTTCTTCTCCTTCTCCTCACCCATCCTTACTGCCTTCTTCTCCTTAATCTTCATCTTGGAACTGGGCATCCGCATGCTAGATACATGGTTGATTGGGCTTCAAAAGTGTTTGGGTTTAAACTGTTTAGCTTCTCATTTTTCTATCCCAAATGAAATTTTTTACTGGCCCATACATCTAGCATACAGAATTTCTTATTCAAAATACATTCACAATGGAAACTGTTGGCATTTTTACCTTGCTAAACAGGGAATTTTCAAATTTGCATCAAAATAACCTTGTATAGATGAGACAGACTGAGCAGATTGAGCAATGATTGTTGATTCTGGCTCAGGTCCATCTAAGCCTTGTTTGGCTGAGTTGAGCTCTGGTTTGATGGAAGTCTTCAGCAGGAGGAGGCCAGTAATGAGAGAAGTCTTTGACAATGTTTGAAGTAGCAGCAGCAACCAAGATTTCTGGGGCAAGAAAAAAATTAAGAAATGAGAAAACTCATCTGAAAAACGTACAGTTTGTTTGTGGTGTTAAATCAGTACTAAATTTGGGCAAGGAAAGTGACACCACAATGCCATCAGAAGTTATTTACAAAGATGTCTCTGCTTAGAACTTTATGGCTAACAGACAAAAGATAGTTTGGGCAGGATGTGATAATCTTAGGTTACTTTTTAATTATGAAGTTATGGTTTATCAGTGCTTACATTTGATCTGCCTTTGAATTCTCATGTACAAATATAAAGAAATAAAGTTAGGGGCTCTCCATTCCACAACTTGAGGGAGCACCATTTATAACAAATGGGAATGATGCTTCTAGGATAGCACAGCATGGTAGCCTTCTTGAATGTTCACAGATATGCAGCTTTTTACTAATTACGTATCAATTTTCAATATGGGGATGCTAAAAAAGGCTGATTTTTAAAACTGCAATTTAATTACAAGTCAATCAGGATGCTGATTATATGGACCTGGCAATCCTATGAGTCTCTCCATAGATTTAGAACCAATATTGGATATAATCTGATACTCACCATAGATTAAACTCCTTAATAAAACAGAAATAGATACAGACTTCCTCAAATACATAAGTATGTGTAATGAGAAAATACTAGAAGCATTTCTCTATACTGTATCCAATATTATTTAACATTGTACTAGTGGTACTAGTCACTGACATTTGATAAGTAAAAGAAGCATTTCTTCATCTTTAAAACAGGGATAATAATAATAACCTATTTTCAGGAACCTGTAAATTGTCATAATGATTAAATAAGTTAATAATACATGGAGAGTACTTAGAACATTTCCTAGCACATAGAAAGCAATAAATAATTTAAAACTATTTCCATATTTGATATTATTTTTATAAGTAAAATCATATTATTATGCTACATTTTTACCTAGTATGTCCAATTGAACTGACCACTATTCTAAATAATAATAGAATTCAGTAAGGTGGCTGGTCATAAAATTAATGTACAGAGATCAATATCCATATATATGGACAACATCCTTTTAGAAATATCTATTTCTTTTGCTTTACAATGGAAACCAAAAATTTAAAAACAAGAGAAAAATATCTAGGAATATTTATAACACGTAAATCCAATTCCATGCAGAAAATACTTTAAAACATTGCTAAAAGACATGAAAGAAGGCATGAAACTATAATGGCAAATTATTTATACTTTTGTAGAAAGACTCACTTTAATAAAGATGTCAATGTTTCCTAAGTTTAATCCTAATAAAAATATCAGAAGTATTAAATAAAATGTCAGAAGGTCATATGAACAATTAAACAAGAAAAAAATAGCCCAGAAAATCAAGGAAAATACAGCAATAGGGGAGAATAAGTCATGCCAAATTTAAAATATATTATTAAGTTTAAAATGAAGCAATGTGGTATTGGTCAATGAAAAGACAAACAGACAAATCACTGCAAAAGAAAATAAATCCTTGCATTAGACCAACATAAGTGCAAAATTTTATTATATGATAAAGGAACCATTTTAAATCAGTGTAGGAAAGAAAGATACATTAAATGATGTAGGGGCATTTGAAAGAGTAAGTTAGATCTATGCCACATATCTTAATAAAATGAATTCTAGAAGACTCAAAGATTTAGATGTAAGAAATAGAACCATAAAATATAATAATGTATTGATTTTTAAAATAATCATAGGTTGGAGATATCCTTTGTAAGTATGACTCTAAATCCAGAAGCTATAAAAATGACTAGATAATCTGAATATATATATATATATTCATTTATATATACATATATACTCATATGAAAAGCACTATAAACAAAGTCAAAAGATTAATCACAACTTGGGAAACCTATTCCTAAATCTTAAACAATACAAAAGATAAATTTCCTTTATATATATATATATATATATAATGAGAAAATCAAGGTACAGATTAATTTATATGGTATATTACCATTTGTGTTCAATAATTTCTTTCCATATATTGTTATTTGTGATATTTATTTATATATTTATTTGTTTTGCTTGTGCAGATGATAGGTAAGAAAGAAGAGCTTTGGAAGACAGATGAAGAATGGTTGGGGTGATTAGCTGCTTGGAGAAAAAATGAGAAGAATATCCTTTGATTGAATAACTGCTGATGACTTGTGAATTTTATGTCTAGGGAATGTATTATCAATTTTTAAAAAGTGAAATTTTAGAAGACCATAATTATCTAGGAAAACATTTAATTGTTCTTCTCAGAGATTTCTTAATTATACCATGCTTTTGTAAGATAAATATCTTAAGATATGGTTCCATTTTCACAATAAAATAGGCAAAACATCAATTTAATACTACGTGATGAAGATAAAATTACAATATGATCATTTTATGTCACTCTTTTACATAGAGAATGTAGTTGTTAGAAAATGGAGAGAAATTACGTAGGCTATTATATGTTCTCATATCCTGTGAAAATGAGGTGAAATTAAGAAAATGGAATGGATGTATTGAGTATAAAAGAAAAAATCATAAAGCCCATTAATTGATAATTGGCCAAAGGATTTTTCAAGGAAAATGGTAGAATTCACATCTCTGGAGACAATTGTAACCAAAATGGACAAAGTACTAGAAATATCCTTTAGGGAATAATCCTGATATCAGCAGGGAAAATACATAACTTTGGAAAATGGTTTCTTTCTTCTCCAATGAATCAGTACTGAAATTATGAACACTAATTAACTTTAATGCAACAGGGAAGTTGGATGGAAGGAACCATACCTAAAATGTTGGATAATTAAAGTGAATGAAACAGGAAGCATCCACTGGGGACATAAAATGTGCTTTTCTAGCAGAGCTATTAACAATTGCATTAGTGCCCCTAAATCATATGTACCTTTTGCCTTCATTGACTTAGGTCAAACTGGATCTTTCCATTAAAGGGGCCAAATGAGCTTAATGTTTTAGCTGTTTGATGCCAATGGCAAAGAAACCTTAAAATGAACTGAAGGAAGAAGTATGATTAAGGGGGCATGCTTTTCTCCATTAGTGTAACAGGTCAAAATATCATTTAATTTATTTCTGAAAGTGTTTTTATTTTAATGGTAGAGCTCATCATTTAATTTTCACTACACATCATACACTACCGTTGTATTATAGTTTTAGGAAGAGCAAAGAGAGGACTTCTAGACAGTTTTGAAAAGTAGTATCATTGCTTCAGGATTCTTAAAATGTTAAATTCATATTTGAATATAAAACCTGTGTGTGCTGCACATTAGTCTTCCTTTTGTTTTTTTTCCCTGCGTATTGTACAATAGATATTTAAAGAATCCATATAAAACATATTTTGATATTTCAAAGGAGGAGATAGAAAATTTAATCAAAGTTACTATTTCTATTAGTCAGCCAAAGGGGTGCTGATGCAAAATACCAGAAATCTGTTGGCTTTAAAAAAGGGTATTTATTTGGAGTAGAAGCTTACAGTTACCAGGTCATAAAGCATAAGTTACTTCCCTTACCAAAGTCTGTTGCCACATGTAGGAACAAGATGGCTGCCGCTATCTGCAAAGGTTCAGGCTTCCTAGGTTTCTCTCTTCCAGGGCCTCATTCCTCTTTGGGCTCAGCTGCTCTGCTCTCTCCACAAGGCCAGCTGTAGACTATCAGGCAATCGGCTTATCTCTCTTCCAGGGGCCTCTGCGTGTCTACTAGAGACTTCTCTCATTCCTCACATATCTGCTTCTCTGTGTTTACTTCCCAAGCTTCAGGATCAAAACTCCAGCATCAAAACTCAACTGTCTGCTACCATGTGGTTTTCTTGTGAGTCCCTGCCCACCAAGGGGGCAGGAGCTCAAAATCCTACTGACATGGCCCAATCAAAGACTTAATCATAATTTAATGAAGTAAAAGTGAAACCTCTGAATTCAATACAATCTAAGGGTATCACTTATCAAGAGGAGCAGAACAGTTTACAAATATAATCAGTATTTCTTTTTAGAATTCATCAATAATATCAAACTGCCACACCATTGAACACCAAAATGAAATAATGAAAATGGAATAAAATGCCAGTAAAATACTAGTAAATACTAATATAATGGCAGTTAATACTGCATGATTATCTAGGCTATATATAAATTAGAGCCATTTTCTCATGCCACATATTATCTGGGTGAGAATAAATCAATGGTGTAAATATTTTTGATGTTACATAATGTCTTGACATTTCAAGCAATAGGTTTCTAGAAGTGTACTTTCTAATTGTGGGATTCTTGGTTTATATGGAAGGAAAAACTGGTAATTATTTCCATTTTTCATTTTTATATTTAGTGACATAATTTAGATATTATATCTTTTTTGGTCAGAAACAATGTTTTGTTACATAGATGAGAAAAGTCGCATAATTCAGAATGAAATTGGGGCCTTTGAGTAGCTATACAGTGAATTGAGGAGATAAAATGAGAATATCTATATAATGATACAATAATGAGGGAACATGGGAATTATTATGTGTCAAGAAGTATTTTGCAATGCAGTTTCTTATAAAAATAAAAGCATCTGTTATAAGAACAAGAAAATCTTGGGTTCATATCATGCTTATGTCATTTCCTTACTTTGGAAAATGGGCAAGTTCTTAAACATCCATGAACCCTCTATTTACTTATCAGAAAATTATGGATAGTAATTCCTACATCATAGGTATATTATGTATGTTAAATTAAGTAGTTGGCAGCACCTGGGCTAAAATAATGACTCAATAAATTATTGCCATTGTTCTGTGTGGATTTTGCTATGTTAAGCATTATTGTAAATGTAATTGCTAATGCGTTTTGTTTCTTTTGAAGGTTATGACCTAATTATAACTATTAATCAGGTGTTAGCCTGGCAATATATAAGTATGGGCTATGTTCGCCTTCAAGAAAGCGATTGGTCACCAAGCTGCAAAAAGAAATGAATCTGATTCTGGCTAGACAGAGAGGTTGGCTTGTTTTTTCCTATCACGTGTTTTGCAGGACTTTGCAGTTCACCTTGTGGATGCATCCCACCAGTCACTGGGAGCTCTTTAGATGTTACCTCTGATCAGTGTCACGTAATACTTGGAGCAGGGGCTTTGGTTATATTCCTGGCTGTGAATCCCACATCTGCTACTTTCCATCTTGGAGCAAGTGCCTTTTTTAATAGTTTAGTTTCCTTACTCCTTCAAGAATATTATAACAGTATTAGGTACAAAGGTTTATTTTATGGGATGATACATGAAAATAACATAGAAAGGACCCACCCCCCAAAAAGCTGTTTGTAAATGTTATCCATTATTCTTAGTGACTGCTAGGCATCTGACTTTTCTCAGTAACTGGAAAATGAATTTTGGTCTAGAACAACCACTCTCCTGAAACCAGATTGTATTCAAGTTTTTATGAAGTGATATTTGTATGATTGAGGACTGAATTTGATTCTTATTGATAAAACTAAGCACATTCATTTTCAACTTGTTAGAACCAATTTTCCTAAACATGACAATAGCTCCATAGTCAATATATTTGGGTAAAAATAGATTAAATTCAACAATAAGCTATTCTGAATAAAAAACAAAGCCATATCTTAGAAATGTTAGTTTAATTTTTAAATCAAAGTTATACATGTACCTGACTTATTGTCAAAGAGTTTTATAAGGCTTATTTTCCAATACTTTCTGACCCTACATGGCCCTCTCTACCTTCAAACAATTGTAAATTAGCTGGTGTATTGATTTATAATCTCTGTCCCTTAAAAAATAAACTGAATATATGGATAAATCTTTGCATTATGTATAGCAGGAGTTGACTATTATATTATAACAACTATTTAATTTATGATCTTTTTTAAAATTAGTGTAATCAAACTCTTTTTCAGCTATTTACAATTTCAATAGATATGAATAGATAATTTCTTAATTAGAGAAATGGAATAACTATCCCTTTAATCACAGAAAAAAATGGTGTATTTAAAACTAATTTTGATTGTTTAACTATTAATTTTTTTCTTTACATAGCCTTTTTATCATAACTGTATAATTATTGCCTTTATCTTGCTTGTATATAAATAGCCCCAAATTCTACAGACTTAAAATAGGGATTTTGTCTCTTTTATAAAAGTTTATTTTAAAATCACAGTAAAGTAAAATTAGTTTAAGAAAGACAAAATTTTACATGCAAAAATAATATTATATGAAAAAAAAATTAAAGGACTTGGAAACCCAAAGAAAACAAACAACTATCTCAATGTATTTGATCTAAAGTTTTATTTAAATACTTCTCAAAAGTGTTCACCTACTCCCTCCCCCAACTCTCCCCCTCAGTTCCATGGACAGTCAACCTCCCCTCCACACTCTACCTCCCTGACATGTATTAGAGTAATTTATATGACAAACAAAACTTACTGGTTACTATGGTTAACCAATTAGGGCACTAGCTTTTTTTTTTTTTTTTTTTTTGAGTCAAGCCAAATTGACGATACAGGGCAAGAAATAATAAGGATTGATTAAATTGAATTATGTTCTCAGAAGCTTAATACTATAGTTAAACATTATTTCCATTCTTCTTCCAACTCTTTGCCTCTCATTAGAACAAAAGTCCATTTTCAGGTTATAGAAATCTATTTTAATACAATAAATGAAACTGTGTTTTTACATCTAGGCTTATGTTAACAGAGCACTTGAACAATTTGATATAAATTTTGAAACCAGGTATAATCCAACCCTGGTAATTTCTGAGTTGTGTAACTCTAGGTAACTCTTATTTTACATTTTTTTTTTTTACTTAGTTCCATTTTTACAATCAATAAAACATGTGTTTATTACATTATGAAAAGTATTTTTCAAACCAAATGACTATAAATATATATATTTTGCATGTTTGCCCACATAATACATGCCTGTGTTATACCTACCTATATGATGTATTTTACTATGATGCATTTTAATAATGGGTTCATCCAGATTCCAACTCTGAGGGAGACATGAATTAAATTCTATTTTCTTTATGCAGTACTGTCTTCATTTCCCACCAGTATTTGATAACATTGTTTCCACCTATCACTTAGAATGAGTATCAGCAACCAAAAAAGCAAATTTGGTTTTCAAAAAGAATTTTTTCTATGTCACTGCATGTTTCTCTTTTCATCATAATGGAACAAACATGGAATATCAAATACAAATATTTTAATTTTGCTTTGATATAGTTGTCCACTATAAGCATAGTCTTAAAGTTATCACACACTAGCTATTTATTCCATTTAACTATAAATCCAAAATTTGCCTCATGATCATCCACATTTTGCTTTATTCTACACTCTAGGAGTGCTATGTTGGAACACTAAAGTATTTGAAAACTACAAAAACTTACCAGAAAGGAGCTTCAAACCTTGAGATGCTGGCATGAGGCACTCTAAGAAGTAGTTCCTAGATTACACTTATTATCACCTATTGTGCCTTTTAGGTATTGCATCATGTCCCCAACAAAGGTACATTCAGGATCCAACTCCTGGTCCTGTGGGTCTGACCCATTTGTAAAAAGGATCTTTGAAGATGTTATTAGTTAAGATGTGCCAAATTGAATGAATGTGAGACAATCCAATATGGCTAGAGTCTTTATAAATAAAGGAAATTTAAAAAGGAAGCTGTGGTAGTTTGAGATTATTTATGAATGCCAAAAAGAGAGATTATATTTGTAAACTGGTCTGTTCCTCTGGATATGATACCCTTTGATTGTATTATATTCAGTTGAGATGCATTTGATTAAATTATGTTAAGATTAGGGCTTTGATTTGACCACATCATTAGAGCAATTCAGTTTGAGTTCCCCACCCTCTTTGTGGGCTATATAAACAGACACTCAGTCAAGGAGACACACAGAAGTAGATACACACAGAATTACACAGAGGTAGAGAGACAGCTCATAGACATGGCAGAGGTCCCAGGAGAGAGATGAGCCATTCACTTGGATAGTTTACAGCTGACCTTGTGAAGAGACCAGAGCAGCTGAGCCTGGAAATAAACAAGCTCCGGAAAGAGAGATGAGCCCAATGCCAGCCTACAGCTGATATATGAAGAAGCTGGGCCCACAGAGCCTTAACAAGGAACAGGAAGGCTGAACCCTTGCAGGCGTCACCTGCATCTTGCTTCAACACATGGCAACAGAATTTGATAAGGAAGTGACCTTGGACTCTTTAAGGCCTTGTAACTGTAACTGTAAGCTTTTACACCAAATAAATACACTTTATAAAAGCCAATTGATTTCTGGTATTTTGCATCAGCACCCCTTTGGCTGACTAATACAGAAGCCATGGGGAGGAACCAGAAGCTGGAAGTCAATGGAACCCTGGAAAGAAAGGAGGAGGTACCCCTACGTGCATCAGTACCATGAGACAGAAAAGCCAAGGATTCCCAAAGATTTCTGGCCAGCCAGAAGATACCAACACCCTACCTCCAACCCATGGAGAAAGCAAGCCTTCTGTTGTCTGAAATCATAAGAAAATAATTCCTGTTGATAAGCCAACCCATTTTAGGGTATTTGTTTTAGCAGCCCAGAAACTAATACAGTGCCTTAAATTCAGAGTCAACTGAATTTAACAATATCTATATTGTTACTTTTTTTTTTAATTAATTTATTTTTTATTGTGGGTAAAAATAAAAATTTTCACAATACATACTTTTTAGGACTCCTGCCCAGGACCCTGGAGAATGGCAGGAACCTGGAGGAAATAGATTTGGAAGAAGAGGATCTTGAGGCCCAGAGGACATGGATTCTCAAAATCACAAACGAATCAACTAAATCAGTGATAAAAGGATTATGTTTCATGCTAATAGTTCCTGGTATAGTCATACAGAATCTCCCTCATTCTGGGAGTCTGAGTAAGGAGGATCCTAGCTGCTCCAAATGAAAATTACTGTAATTTTTTGTAAGCCCCTTTTGGAGATAAGCCATAAGGAGATAATTTTGGTTGAGTCTCATACTTTATTCTTGGTTTCTACCTCAATTGATACTAAGCATCTTTCAGTCAAGCCTCAATGTTTCTTGCCTCAAATTTTTGTGTGTGATTATTTTCATTACCATAATTCAACTCTTTAATCTGGAGAATTTGATGACTTATCCGTATGACCAATGACCTTGGTCAATGACTCTGCCTCATCTTCAATGTCTTGGTGTATAACCATTTCTCTTGATAAGCCTTCTTCCCACAATAATTTCCAGGCACCAGTCTAATTCAAGCACCTAGTGCACTGAAATTACAATTGGGTAATGAAAACAGATATTTTCTTACAGCTAATTACCATTTTATGCATATTTTATGCAAACATAAGAAAATCCAGTTTTTAAAAAAAATGTGTTATTAAAAAAGTTAACAGTATATGTGGTTATCCTACTCTCCCACTCTGTAATATTAAACTGTTAGATTATTTTCTCAATTGTTCATGTACTATGCTGTAAACATGAGCTTAATGAAACCTTTATAAAGTAAACAAAATACTTCCTTCAGGCCAGTAGAACCCTGTCTAGAATACATATAATTAGCAATGTGTATTTTCTGAATCTTATATTTTCAGTGAGAATTCATTTCTCTCTCTCACTCTTTTCTCTCTCTCTTTAAAACAGGAGACATTGGCATTTCAAGAAAGCTGTACTTCTAAAGATTTTCAAGTCATCGTTACCTATTTTTACACAGGTCAACATGTAGCATTCATGCTAGTTAAATAGAAGATGAAATGATTTTCTTTTGTTTCCATTCTCACATATTTACCTTGTGAGTGAAAGAGCTGTCTTCAGCACATCTGCTTGCCAGGCAGAACAATGAGATGTTTATAACTAAATAATGTTGCATAATGAAGCAGTTCAGGTTTTGAAAAGTGAATCTTTAAAGAGATTATGGATGTAATTTTGTATTTGGCTCTGAAGATGAACACCTGTAATAGTCACTTTCCCCCATGGTAGCTATCATTTTAAAATTAATGTTTCAGATTTATATTTGAGGATTAAGCCATATTAAAATTGAGTGGCAAAGCTATTTCAGATAAGTAAAAATGCTTTTTTTTTCTAGGTCAAAGACAAGTAAAGTGAGTGTCTAAGACTTTTTACAAGTGAAAAAGGAAATGTTAGAGAAATGACACTCATTTCTTTGGCTCACAAGTTTCTTTTTGAACATGTAAATGCTTCCAAAGAAAAGAGATGTCATTAAAACCTTATTGTATGTTGGTTCAATTAGATGCTTTGTTCTGAACAAATAACATATAATGTGCAAGAATCTTGAGGAAATCTTTTTTTAAATTAGACATCTTTGAGTTGACATTAGAAGTATAAACATATGCTTAATCCCTTTCTTTATTTAAACATACTTGACCTTTGAGTATCCTAAGAGATGAATAGACTATTCCTAAAAAGTTGTTAGGTAAATAAAAATCAGTGGTATCTGCTGGATTTTGTAAATTAAGATAATTCAATGAAACAATCTATTATGAGGCCTGAATTTGACGGCAGAGCCCTGGATATGGTCATGGTCAAGCAAGATAGCCTGTTTGCTAGAAGCACTGCCTCTGGAGGCTACCTGCCTCTTTAGAAATCCAGTTTCTTCACATTACTAGCTATGTGGCCCAAGGCAATTGCTTTTAGAATTGCGTCTCAGTTTCACCATTTCTAAGAGAGAGATAATGATCATTCCCATTTAATAAGGTTGTGACTGGGATTCAATGCAATAGCACCCATGAAGCCCTCAGAACAATGCTCATCATATAGTAGCAGTTACTAAGTAGTATTTATCATGATTATAATCTCAGGGACAGCATACAGAAAAATATAAGAAATCATATTTTTATTGTAACTAAATTAATTAATAAATGAGAACAATTGGGACAAGCTATTAGGTGCCATAAATATTTAAATTACTCAGATCTAGACTAAAACATTTCTATAGACATTATGTCTTTTATTTTATCTGCTGATCTATCTTTTTACAGAAGGGAATAGGTCTATAAGCAATTAATTTTATAATAATGAATGACATAACTACAATAATAGAATATACAAAATGATCACATTATCTTGGAATTTATAATAGCCATAGGAACAAATTTATAGTCAGATATGTAATTTAAACTTTAGGCCAACTGATCTCAAAAAATTCAAGAAAGAAATGGTATGATCTCATAGTTTATACTCTTAAAGGAGATGGCCCAAGAAGAATGCAAGTTACAGTGAAAAGTACATTCTTTTTGTTTTTGTTTTTTAAAGGGATACTGGGGATTGAACCCATGACCTCATACATGGGAAGCAGACACTCAACCACTGAGATATATATGCACTCAACCACTGAGATATATATGCTCTCCAATGAGAGTTGGCTTTTTTTTTTTTTTTTTTTTTTGCTTGTTTGTTTTTAGGAAGTACTGGGGATCCAACCCAGGACCTCATAACATGGGAAGCAGGCGCTCAACCACTTGAGCTACATCCACTCCCAAAAGTAAACTCTTATAACACGTTTTAAAATAATTCCAAAAAGAAAGAAATATGGCAATATTTATCAAATTAAAGTCCATGTATTGTATACATCAAAATCATCTAGGAGGTTTCTGAAGGCACACTCAAGGCTTGTTAAACTAAGAGAACTGAGGTCCAAGTTGATACAATTTTCTAAACATCTTACTAGGTGATTCTTATACAAGGCAAACTTTAAAATAGGGAAAATGTAGAGTACTTTGACAAAGTAATATGGTGTGAGCTTGTGAGAGATAAAAAGAGAACCCCTTAACATCTTGCAAACTTTTCAGTTGAACTAATGATCTTCAAGCTAGAAAGGATAAACAAATTTGGTTAAGAAAAAAATTGAACTTCATAATAAATGATTTATTAGAAATTAAATGAGTATTTAAATTAGTTGAAATTTCTTGTCCAGATAATTTACAGTCAAGAAATAAGAAAGAATTTGAAGTGATTATTCCATACCCACTGTTGATGATAACTGAAAAATTATGGATTAGAAGAAAGTTGTCTATACTTTTTTCATTCTATTTTCTGTTTTTTTTTTTTCCTATTAATGTGGAAGCTTAATTCTAAAAGCATAGACAGTAAATTTGGAAACAACACTCAACAAAATTAAACAGAATTGTGTTAGAATTTAGCAAAGGAAGGACTGCAGTTAGGAGTCTGTCTCTATTCACTGTGGCTTTTCTCCTCTTTTGACAGGATTAACTCAGATAGTATAAGTGAGAGCCACAGACATGATATACCTGGATTTCAGCAAGGCTGCTAAATATGTTTCTCATTAAATTTTGTTAAGAACTGGCTTAATTGAATTTTAAATGAGAATGACCTAGTGATTTTAATTGACTACGAGCTCAGAATGGAAACAACAGTGAGTTGTCTCTGCATACACAGACAAATTATTTTAGGCAGTGTTAGTAAAAACGCAGAATCTGAAGCAAAGGAGGTGAAAGTTCTCTTTGTGGGGAAATTTGGCTATATTTTGAACATAGAAGAAAAGGGAAAAAACAAAACAAACAACAACAAAAAAAAACACTAGGGTAAGGCCGGAAATCCTAAAAGGAACTGGTTAACGTTTTGAGATCTGTGTTACTTGAGGGAAAACAGAAGGAGATGGAGATGTTTAACATGAGAAGAAAAGAAATAGAAAAGTCAGGTTAATTTTTTTCCAGTGTGTAAAGGCCAGTGGTATGGAAGAAGGGTTAACTGACTCAGAGTCCAATGATGAAGGATAAAGTTAAAATGGATGGGTGGAAGAACACAGGAAGCCTTCAGCTCATACTAAAGAATAATGACTTTTTAAGAAATGACATTTTTAAAAATATAAAAGAAGACATTTTCTGAGGTTATGAGGTTTGACAGTAACTGGTTGATGATCTTTTGAAAGTGTTATAGAGGTCTCTTCTTCATTGGGTCATAAGTCAGACTCAATGACCTCCTTCCAATTCTTAGTTTCCCTTATAGCCCTGTCTAAATTATTCCAAAGATAGGTGGGCTTGAATCCCAAGTTATATTATCCTAGTCTGTGTTTGTTAATTCTCATGATAGCTCAAAAGTAATGGCAAAATAAATCTTAAGTGTTAGGGTATAGGTAAGGTATGGATATTAACTTATCATTTCTTGATTTTGGACTATTTTTTTCATGGGATTGGTATGGGTTGGAGATAGCAGCTTTTAAAAAAGGATTTGATTCGTTTGGTTTTATTTTTCTAAATTTAAAACTACAGTTCATTATATAAGATATAAGTGAGTATATAGGTTTTGTATTTTTATATCCCATACCAATTCCAGCTATACTGTGGAAATTGGATGGGGTAAAATATAATCTTTTTGAAATATACCAGCTTTTTAGATATAAATTTTTATGAGATTGTTAACTGTGTCTAAATGGTGATAAATATAAAGAAAGACAAAATTTAAGAAGCTGCTATAATGCAATCAATTTAATTGCTTAGTGCTTGTCCTACAGAACAAGTGCTTCAGTTACACTATGTAGCTTAAAGGAATAATTGCTAAAAACAAAAAGAAACAAAACCACTCAGTAGTCTTATGGTATTCATGCTAACTTCATAGTCTAATCAATACATAAAATTGACCAGCTACCTAGATGCTTAGGGTTCCAGACTATTTTAGATTAATTACAGATACCCTTTGGGTTTTTAATGACCTTGGGTTTCACTAAAGAATTACTACTCTGTGGTTTTTCATTTGACAAGTCAACATTTACACTAAAGCTGCTGCATTTATTGAATTGAAATAAATATAAAGTCACTTTTCCTTATTTAAGGAAGGATCACATAAAGATAAAATGCCTTAACACATGCCACATTTATTCATAAAATCACTAATTGAACCTAATTATTTTGTCCATGATACACAACATTATATTCAGAACTTTAATGTAATGCTATCGATCTCTTAATAATCTGAATCATTATTTTCCTCAAGAAGGTTTTTAGCTTTCTGGTTACATGGTTTGACTAAAGAAGTTTTCAAACTTTAAAGCATTCTCTTTTAAATTATTTTAAATGTAATGTCAAATAAATGAAAGCAAATTGACTCTTTTTTTTTTTTAATCAGAACACAGCTAGTAACACTTTGCTATCCGTCATTGAGCTTATATTTGCCAGTCTATGAACGAGGTTGTCAATGAGAATGCATGATTAGGAATCAGGGACTACATGCAAGCAATATATGAAGGCTTTATGAAAAGCAATAGTAAAACCGTATACCTGGTAACTCATAGGCCACCATGTCAGAGATTGTTAGTCACTATTTAATATTCTCCCTCTCCTTCTTTCTTGGGAATAGATGACCCCCTGCCATTTTATTCAAGCTGCCCTGTGGCCCAGCTGAAAGATATATTACAGCTTCCTTCTCCACTAGTTGTGCCCTTGTGAGTAAGCCCTGACTGATGAGATGTAGATGCAAAGTGTTTGTTGGGGCTTGTGCAAGGCTCCTTAAATGGAGCTAAACTGGAGAGAAGACCTTTTGCCTTTTCCTCTTGCTAGTCTTCCTGCCTGCAACATGCACATGATATTTGGAGCTCCAGCACCATCTTCTCACTTTGTGAATAGAAGTAAAAGGCAGAGCAGAAAATGTGAGGGCACCTGGTTGCTTGATGATATTATAAAGTCACCTGACAAATCTTGTAATGCCTACCACTGGACTTGTTCTTTCATGAGACAATAAACATTAAATTATTTTAGCTGCTGCATTGAGATCTTGCTTACAAGTAACCAAACACAACTCCTAACTGATAGAGGCACTTAGTGACATAAAATGTGGCTGAATGCAACTTTCATGTCTGTAGTGGTAGTGAAATGATTTGATTTCTTTTGCACATGAGACCTTAATGCAGAAAAATCTCTGTGGGGTGAATGTATGTAAAATCATTTTGGATGATCTAATAGGTCAATCATCATGGAAATACATATATTAAAATTTGTTGCTTAATAACCATTTTTCTTCAAGTAAAATATCTGCAAAAGATTAAATTAAAAACACCTAAGACAAGGATAGGTTTCTAGAGTGTTCATCCATGAACAAGCGCTTAATTATTTCTGCAAAAAAAAATTTGTGTGTCAGGAATACCCATGCAGTAGATATGATCGTGGATTATGGCATCATGCTTCTCTAAACCAGTGTCCCTCTAATTAGTGTCCCTAATGGATTCTCCATTGCCTTTTGGAATGAGAATCAATAAGATTTTGGATAGTAACAGGAAATATTCTAAGTGAATAAAAAGTAAGGGCTCTGGAGAGCAACTGTGTCTAATTCAATGTTTGGCACCGCAAAAACATATTGTTGCTCAATTAAAGATGAAATATTAATTTCCACTGGTAAACTTGATGCTTCACCGATTTTCCCCCAGACAAGAAAAAGAAAACAGACCATTAATAAAACAGATTTTTAAAATTTCACAGTTATGTTTGTGTTCTTTAAGCAACAATTCTCAGACTTACAATTCTGGAGAGCTTTGACTTTACATTTGGGCTTTTTCCCTTTATTCTTTATCCTTTCTCCAATATCCGGGTTTATCCCATGAGAGAAATGAAACCAGAGATGGTTATGTATGGTGCCAGTTGGACTTGATAACAGAGAAGTCAGAAATCTGCAAGCTGTGAGCCATCAAGCTCCTCTGCCCCGGACTTATTTCAGAGACTTCCAAAGAGTTATCACTGATTAAGAGACAAGGGAAATTTTGTTTCTAAATCATAACATGCAGGAAGTGTATGCTCGTTTTCTTTGACATTAACAAGATCTTAATTTCATCAGAAAAGTTGACTTAACACAGGTTCAATCTTGTATATGTGTTATTATTGATAATGAATCTGCTTTTATATCTGATAGAAAATATGATTGTGTTCTGATGGGAATGGCATTTAAAATTAGTTTCCCACATCCAATGTGCCCACTGAAACCTCACAGATGGAAGAAGAGAAAAATGTCAGAGTAGCTCATACACTTGAATTTGTTTCTGCTGCCTATATTTTTCTCCTGATACCTGCTTCTTGGCATGGCTTGTAATGTGAGAATAAGAAAAAATGTTGTACTGTTTTATTATATCATTGTGGAATATTTTAGTACATTTTGAAAAGGGAACAATCTTCTCTGCTCTCCTATTCCTGACATCTACGCCTTGTGTTCATCTTCCTCCCCTTGATTCCACAGGACATAGAGTGTTTACCTGGGGAACAAAAGCAAAAGAGAAACTCTTGGTGTTTTCAAGGAGGCTTAGAAACTTCAGGGAATTCCCATTCACCAACATGCCCCTTTCAACAGCAATTCAAGGAACCACTGCTGCAAAGACTGATGTATGTACTTTGAGCAAAAACAATAAGGAAAAACAGGAAGCTGAGGTCTGATCTATATGTCACAGTAGTTTTTAAAATTGATTATTTGGCATTCATTTCTTTCTCTAAGGCAAAATTTTAGAGGTTTATCCCTCAGTAATAGCCTATCAAAAGTGGCCGCTATGCTTTTAGTGGTTGGAATTGTGAGAACCTGAAGGTTGCATAACATGAGGAAAAAATATTGTCCCTGGAATAAAAGGTTTTCTATTTATCAGATAATATCTGTTTGGAAGACATAACTTCAAAATGAAATAAATGTATCTACTCTGGCAAAATTATGGTTCATCTTGGATTCATGTATTGCTCAGTAATGACTATCTGTTTCCTTTTTTAATCCTCATCGTTCTCTTCTTTTTTGGGTCTTAGATATAAACCCCGCTTGTATTCATCTATTTTCAAGGACAGTGCTATTCCAAAAATATTTTTGTTGGATTTCTGTGAGATATTAAGCACAATGATCAACACAGAAATTCCAATAATATCATCTCTTCCTCTTCAATAGAAAAATATTATTGATATTCTTAGTCCAGTTTATGAAAAATTTAAAATATGCTCTTCCTGATCAATTTTCTAACATCCTGGAATTGTGACTTAGCCAGGCAGTCTGAAACCATGTCAATTTTCTTAGCAGCTTCTGAACTAAATGCTGTAGGCAATAGAACAGAGGAATGATATTGTCATGACTGTCCTTTAACAAAATGGCAGCTTCTCAACAGGAGAACACTGAGCCTGAAGGAAAATCCCTGTTATGATTATGAAACAGGAGAAGATAAGTTAAATGAGTTTTTTTCCCTTTTAGAGCCAAAAAAGCAAGTCAATAAATGATAAATTGGATGTACTGACTTACAAAATAGTGGCCTCCTTGTTACTAGAAGTGTTCAGTCAACAGATGGGCCAAGGTGGTGGGAATCCTATAATGGGCAGGAGTTGCACCAGGTGAACTGTAAGCCCCTTCTAATGCTGAGATTCCATGGTTCTAGGAACCATATGGTGAGGGCGTTAAAACCAGCACAGAGAGAAGAGACAATTGCTAGTCCCCTGTTTTTCTTTCATTTTCTCTCCACTTGCTGGCTTCTTGGAAAGGCAGCCTCTTTTTACAAGAGAGATGTTAAATTTAACTGTGTTTTCTAAACTCATCTATAAGCTCCTAGCTTATCTTCTAAGTTTGTTTCTATTCTATTATAGATGTCATTAAAAAAATCATTAATAATTGTGTCCATTATGTACATCTTCAAATGTTCTGAGACATAGTCTCAGAGATGATGCCTGTAAGGTGGCTGGAGCCTAGAAGGAGAAGAATATGGATGGCTATCAGTTTGTGGCATAAGGGAAGAGCATAGGAGATTATTCCCTAGTTCACTTGATTTTTTACCTGATGATTTACAAGGTATGTAAATTAGGAGACAACCACAGAAGGTACATTTAATGACATCTTAATGTATCATGGAATTTACGACAAGGCATGAATAGCTTGTGCACTCAACCATTGGAAGCAGATGCTGCAATAATTCTACTTAATACTTGGAAGCAAAGTAAAGCATGTTTTTTTTTGTTAAAAAGTTTATGAAACATTAATAAGAATAATATGCACTATTCAATGCTGAACATATAATCTGAAATCCTTTCCTATAAATATTTATAAAGGAGACATTTTAATTCCCAGCATAAATTGATTTCAATCCCAGATACTGAAATGTTGTAGTTTTCTTTCTTTGGGTATATATTTAACTTGAGTAAGACTAACTGACTCATAGGTTAACAACAATTTATACCATATCTACTAAGTGAGAACCTAAAGGAAATGCTTTGAATCAATTTATAAAATACACTATCCACTACAATAGCACAGTTAGTGGCTTGGACATGGTACTTTTACTATTGTGTTAGATAGTAACTAGTGTGTTTGGAAGAATTAATAAGCTTCATTAAATGTAAGGATGTACAGAGTTTCTAAATTATGAGATATTAACTTGATATTTATATTATAAATAATTTAAACATTGTTTTTCCATCAATGTTTCAAATGTTGGCTTGGTTATTCACAATGACCAATTATGGATATTAAAGGAGTTAAAATATATTGGAGAAAAACATCTACATCTACTATTACAAATTTGATTTTCTGTTCAAAACACTATGGTTCTTCACTGCTAACTACAGTTAAAGGACCCCAGACATACCATTTTCTTTCTAGCAGTATCTTTTCTATTTGCAGCTGTATTATGTTTCTTATAATGTCTTTTACTCGCCAATGTCAGATTTTTTTCTTTTTTACCCTCTTCTTAATGGGGGGAACATTTTAGAGAAATAGGATACTCTATTTCTCATTTCTTCCAGTTAAAATGATCCTAATTGCTAATTGCTCTTCAACATTGCAGTACTGTCTAACCTTAGCTTCCTGAGTTTGGCCTACAATGTCAAGATCAAGAAATGAATCATTTTTATAACTTTATTTGCTTAAGTATTTAAATAGGGAGTGAGTTAATGTGGAAAACTTAGCTTTATCAAGTGTTAGAGCGAATTCATTCAAAAGCATCAGATGATACTTCAGCTTTGAGGAGAATGAAAGGGCTTTGTGGTCTAAAGAATATCCCACAGGAACTAAATGATGAAAGGATAGAATGAAAGTAGTTAGGAGCTTTGCATAGAAGTGTTTTTAAAAAATAATGATGAGTTTTCCCCTTTAATGCCACTTAAATCTGCCCAACCCATTTGGACATGGTATGATTATATAAATCTGCCTTGAGACATTTGATCATAGCCTGATGATGTATGCTCTCTAATCCATTGGCTCATGTCTTATTTAATGATCCTAGAGATTTGTGATATCTTCTGACTTATGTGTTCATCTTAGATTTCTGAATACTGATAAATGCAATAAATGTGCAAATCTAAAAAGATCTACATCCATTATTAGAGAACTATGACACATCTTATGATATTTGAAAAGCTATGACCTGCTCTTGTACTACCCATAACCAGAAATTGAGACATTATAAGACAGAATTAGTGAAAAATTTCTTCTTATCTATTGCTACTTATCTATTGCATCTTATGAAATTCTTCAATAAATTGAAAGATTTTAATAAAAGTTAGCTCAATTGTAATTGTAATACTCTTGTGAAGTAAATTTCAGCCACAACATAAATGTTTATGAGATGATAGTATTGAAAATTATCCGGGTCATTGATAGTTAGATATTTGTTCTAATTGGGAAAGATTATGATAAATTGAGCTCATGTTAGAAAAGACCAGTAAGTATTGAAGTATCAACTGATGTTATAAAATAAAGGCTTTGCAAATGTTTGAGTTTTTTCAGTATCACAAATCTTCTTGTTCAAATAACCTTTAGAGTGAGCAGGATAACAGTGTTCCTGAGCCCAAATCTGGTCTAGGCCTACCTAATAAAGTAGTAAATGTCTTTCTTTTAAGGCCATACTCTTAATTCTCTCACTGAGCTCCATATTAACAACCTGACCAGGAAGCTGTGTCTGAGTTATTGCCTAGGCTCAAATCCCATGTCAGTTGCTATTTATTCACACATACTGGATCATGTGTCTTCAACAGATAATTACTATCTGTTCAACTTCAACACTTAATTACTATCCTCCTCTTCCCTGCTATCTGTTATCCTTAGTGATCTGAGATAAGAGAACATCTTGCTTTCTAACTCAGAGGTTCTTAACGTTTTAGGTTCCACAGACCCCTTTGTCAGTCAGGTGAAAAACCATGGACCTCTCACTAAGTCCACACTATACCCTGTATTATTTAATAAATATATCACACCTGCACCAACATGCCCCCACAAGAATAATGTTTTTTTGAATTTCAATTCAAGCTCATGGACCCCTTGTTAAGAACCCCTGCTCTAACTATTATCCACGAGAATGCCTATTTGCTATTCTCATGCAGAGTCTGGCAGAGACTAGGGGGAAATGTAGTGGTGGGAGAGAAACGAGAAATTTTATATATTCAATCTCATGTAATATTCACCACAAACCCATTTGGAAAGAGGAAAGAAAAGGCTATGGATGGTTAAAAGGCCCAAAGTTAAGCAGCTATGAAGTAATATAGCTAGTGTTGGTTCCAGTTTCTGGTTCAAAAGCCCTTTTATCCCCAACTACAGCACAGTATTGAAGCAGAAAAACCCACTGAGTATGTTCTCTTACACATATCTGCATTTATTTCTGGTTTCATCTAGGATGGCTCAAAGACTATCAGGACATAAAGCAATGTGATAATAGTTTATGAAGTAAGTCTGGCATCTTCAATTGTTCTGGTAAATGAACTGCTTAATGAAAGTGCCTCTTTCAACAATAGTTTTAAGTGGATATTTTAGAAGTCTGAAACCAAACAATCAGATTTATATGGGCAGAAGTTTATAATCAATTAGTTCTCTAAGAGTCTATTTTATGAAAACTTACATTTATACTTGACATTTGGCATGAATAGGAGTTTGAAAGTGAGAATAAGCCCTGGGTAATAAAGGAAAAAATGATTCTAGGAAAAGGCATGAGGAAATGTCAAACTGAGATTATAGATTGTTGGGACTGCTATTCTTATAATTTATTTTCCTGGATATACTCTCTTTGACATGCTTTCGTATATATTTTCTTGGTCTCTCCAAATGAACTTCAAACTCTTTGAGGACAGATAAAGCATTGTTAGTATTATATCACCAATATTTCATGTAACAGTAACTGCTTAATAAATATTTATTGAATAAAGGAATATGAATAAAAGAATAAATTTTGTTATATTTTACACCATATTTGCTTGACTAAGAATTGTTTAAGAGATAATAAAATCCATGTAGCAAAGATGTATTAATCAGAATGAAGTCCTTAAAATATGTTTCTAAGTTTGTACGTATGTGTGCAAATATATATGTATTTACATGTATGTGTATGTTTAGAGGTATAGCCCCTACAAAGTTGATTTCCATTATGTAAAATTTTGGTAACTCATTCAATTGAACAACATTCTCATTGTGCTTTTACTATAATGTAATATAATATAATGTAATATACAGGTAATCTAGAATTGGCTCTGTGTGACAGTTTGAGATTATTTTATGAACCCCAAAGAGAGAAAGATTGTTTGTAAACTAATCTATTCTTGTGGGTGTGATACCTTTGATTATATTGGATTCAGTTGAGTGGCCCTTGATTAAATTACCTGTTAAGATTAGGGCTTTGATTCAACCACATCAGTAAGGCATGACTCAGGTTGAGTACCCGTCCTCTTGGTGGGCTGATGTAAACAGACATTCACTCAAGAAGACATGCTGGAAGAGAGAGAACTGTCATTTTTTATCCTAGGGCCCTGGGGAGACATGAGCACTTGCCTAATAGTTTGCAGCTGAGGGAGAGGAAGCCCTGAGAGACAAACTCTATGCCAGCTTACAGCTGAAATCAGGAAGACACTAGGCCCACGGAGCTTTAAGAGGAAAAGGAAGCCCAGAAAGGAGAGATCAGCACCTATCTTACTTCAACATGTGGCAACTGACTTTGGTGAGAAAGTACCTTTGAGTTAGACTCTTCAGGGCCTTGTAGCTGTAAACTTTTACCCCCAATAAATACCCTTTATAAAAGCTAACTGATTTCTGATACTTTGCATTGGCACCCCTTTGGCAGACTGATACACTCTGAATTTAAGGAGTTGAGAAGAAAGCTTTTGCATGCTATTTCTTCCTACCAGTGGCAGAAAAAAGTGATAAAGGTGACAAGAAGGTGCCAAATGTCCTGGCCATGGATATTGCTGATGGTGATAGAGGAAGCAATATCATATTACTTTTGAGCAGGAGCTGGAAGCCTTGAGTGCTGGATATACCCAGAGATGCTTCAATTTCATTCTTAATTCACAATTAAACTACTTTTTAATTGAAATTTTCTAATCACAAATTATTGCTTTATATTGAAACAATTCCTTTCAACATTTTGATAAACATAATATTTATTAGAAATACATTATATATTCAAAACCACCTAGGCTGAGAACCTTTGATTCTGGACCAAGGTGGAGGAGATGCACTTCCCTCTACTGCTCCTGATAAATACAGATAAAAACCAAGGAGATTATATATAAAATAAAAATAGGAAGACTCTGAAAGGTGGAGAGAAGGGAGCAGATCAACTAAGGAACTTGGGACCCAAGGAATTATCTTGCAGATATTTGTCTGAGTTTCCATTTTACTCATACATCCTGGACTGGACACTGAAGAAACCAACAACTTGGAAACACCAATGGGAACAGAATAAACAAACAGTACAATAATGTCTGTTTTCTCTAGCCACCAGATCAGAAAAGGAAAAATTAGGAAGATAAAAAACTTTTAGAAAACAACTTCCCTATCTCAGCCAAACAATTGGGCCAAAGCCATGGTCCCGACGAACCCTGTCAGAAGAAGCTGAATGGAACATCTAGAATTGTACCATCACTGGTTATAATGAGCAGTGGTCCATCTCTTCCTCCCAAGTGGTATCAGAGGAGACTGAGTTGGGAGCTGGGACATTCATCCTTGCCCTGCAGTACTGAATTTCTCCCCATTTGCCAGTGTAGGCCCTTTGAGGGAGAGTCTAGACTCACACCCCATGCAGGGGTAACAAGCAACCCCAATCAGCAGAGACTACATGGAGACAATTAATGGGCCACCCTCCACTTCCCAGCGATAATGAAGAAGGTTCTAATCCCTCTTGTGTCAAATAATTTAGAGTAAGTCAACTGAACATCCATGTCCACCTGACATTAATGAGGCTGCATATTCCCTTCCCACATTGGCACAATGTCAGAGGAGTCCAATTACAACAGAAGGTGTTTAAATAAGATCCAGAGTCTCATGGCATACTTTCCAAGATGTCCAGGATAAAATTAAAACTCACTTCATACAAAGAACCGAGGAAATATCCATTTTAATAAGAGAAGCCAATCAACAAACACCAACACTGAGATGACACAAATGTTGGATTAAGTATCTGACAAAGATTTTGAAGCAGCCTTCAGAAAAATGCTTCAAAGAGGAATTACAAACATGTTTGAAGCAAAAAAGATTAGAAAGTCTCAGCAAAGAAATAGAAGATATAAAGAATAAACAAATGGAAATTTTAATAGAGAAAATGCAATCCCCCCTCCAATAAAACCCTCAATGGATGGAATAAAAAAAAAAGAATATATTCTCAGGATTCTATAGATCTAATATTGTAACAAATTATCTAATATATGTGTCATTGCATCCCCAGCAGGAAAGAAGAATGAGAGTGAGCTGAAAAATAATGGTTTTAAATTTCCCCAAATTTTCAAAAGACATAAATCTAAAAGTTCAAGAAGCTAAGTGAGCCCCAGATAGGATAAACCCAAAGAATGCATGTCAAGACACATCATAATGAAACTTCTGAAAACCATATACAAAGAAAAAATCTTGTAAGCAGTAGGAGATGAACAACACATTCCTATAGTTGAAAGCAATTCAAATGACACCAGATTTCTCATCAGAAATCATGGAGGACAGAAGGAAGAGGCACAGTGTTTTTCAAATGTTGAAAGAAAGAACTGTAAACCAAAAAGTGTGTATTTGGTGAAATGCCTGCAGAAAGGGAGAAAAAGGAAATCAAAACATTCTCAAGTGAAGGAAAGCTATGAATATTTGTCACCAACACATTTGTCCTAAATGAATAGCTAAAGTAAGTTCTTGAAACAGAATGGACATGATAAAAGAAGGAATTTTGGAACATGAGGAATAATGAATGAATGGTACAAGTAAAAATCTGAACATATGTACAACAATAAATATTCTTCCTTTTTGGTTTCTAAATTGTGTTTTATGTTTTATAATATTGGTTGATATAGTTTTCTATGAATACAGAGGGAATATTTAAGGTGATTACACATTTTTCATTTTAAAGACAATTTATTGAAGTATACCATTCATACATGAGCATACATAAACAATAAGTATATAGTAAAAACACAAAAATGCATAATGTCATACAGGGCTCCTATACATCACCCCACCACAAATACCTTGCATTTCTGTGAAACATTTGTAGCAAATTATGAAAAAGCATTGTCAAAGTATTACTACTAACTATAGTCCATATCTTACATTTGGTGTATTTCCCCTTCAACCCACACTATTGTTATTTTTTGTTCATAAACCATATAATTTATCTGAAGTGTATAATCAATATCATTTGGTATAATCATTGAATTGCTTATTCATCACTTCAGTCAATCTTAGAACATTTTCATAACTCCAAAAAAAGGAAAACAACAAAAAACAAACCATTATCACACCCATATCTTAGTGTTACTAATTGCAAATCCTGTGTTGTGCTTTCACCATTTCTATTCCTTTCCAAACAACTTAACAGTTCTGCACAGATTAAACCTCAGCTTTCTATTCTCTAACCACACTCTATTCTCTGGTGACTTATTTACTAAATATTAACTCCATGTGTTTGCTCATTATATTTAGATTACAATAGCAAAATCCTACAATATTTTTCCATTTGTGTCTGGCTTGCTTCACTCAATATAATGTCCTCCAGATACATCCATATTGTCATATGCTTCCTGACTTCTTTCTTCTAACAGTTGAATAATATTCCATTGTGTGTAAATACCACAATTTATTTATGCATTCATCAGTTGATGGACAACTGGGTTGTTTCCTTCTTTTGGCAATTGGGAATAATGTTGCTATGAACATTCCCACCAACAGTGAATAAACATTCCTATTATGCCACATCCTATCCAACACTTGGTTGTTTTCTGTTTTTGCAATAGTGGCCGTTCCTGTAGGTATGAAATGATATCTCATTTTAGCTTTGATCTGCATTTCCATAATAACCAGATGTTGGACATTTTTTCATGGTTTTTTTTTTTTTTTTTTTACCATTTGTATTTCTTCTTTAGAAAAATGTCTATTCAGATCTTTTGCCCATTTTTTTAATTGGGTCATTTGTCTTTTTATTGATGAGTTGTAGGATTTATTTATATATCTTGGTTGTTAGACCCTTGTCAGATGTGTGATTTCCAAATATTTTCTCCCATTGTGTAGGCTGCCTTTTTACCCTTTTCACAAAGGTCTTTGAGGTGTGAAAGTGTTTAATTTCAAACAGGATCCTTTTATCTAATTTTTCTTTAGTTGCTCATGCTTTGGGTGTAAGGTTTAAGAGACCCCCACCTACTACA
Organism: Tolypeutes matacus; assembly: GCA_026826555.1. Lineage (NCBI taxonomy): Eukaryota > Metazoa > Chordata > Mammalia > Cingulata > Chlamyphoridae > Tolypeutes > Tolypeutes matacus. The sequence goes on along the minus strand of JAKSZT010053779.1, from coordinate 14,177,760 downwards.
AGGTCTTGTACATGTTTCCCTGTGTTATCTTCTAGGAGTTTTATGGTTCTGTCCTTTACATTTAGATCTTTGATCCATTTTGAGGTTGATTCTTGTATAGGGAGTGAGCTAGAGGTGTATTATGTCAATTGATTTTTTTTTGAACCACTCTTGCATACCAGGAATAAAACCCACTTGATCATGATGTGTAATTCTTTTTATATGCTGTTGGATTTGATTTGTAAGTATTCTGTTGAGGATTTTTCTAACTATGTTCATAAAATGTGTTGGGTAATTTTCCCTCCTTCTTAAATTTTGGAAGCATTTAAAAAGAATTTGTATTAATTCTTCTTAAAATGTTTGGTAGAATTCACCTTGAAAGTCATGTGGTCCTGGACATTGTTGGAAGATTCTTGATGACTGGTTTAATTTCTTTGCTTGTGATTGTTTTTCTGAGTTCCTGTATTACTTTGTAGAGTCAGTGTAGGTTGTTTGTGCATTTCTAGGAATTTGTCCATTTCATCTAGATTGTCTAATTTGTTGGCATACAGTTTCTCATAATATCATCTTATGATCATTTTTACTTTTGCGAGGTAGTTCATAATGTCCTCCATTCATTTCTGATTTTCATATTGGTATCTTCTCTCTTTTTTTCTTTGCTAGTCTTGATATGGGTTTGTCAATTTTATTGATTTTCTGGAAGAACCAGGTTTTGGTTTTGTTTATTTTCTCTACTTTTTGTTGTTGTTGTTGTTGTCATTCTTGATTTCATTTCTTCTCACTCTAATCTTTTTTTTTTTTTTTCTGCTTGCTCTAGGATTGGTTTGATGTTCTTTTCCTAGTTTCTCCAGTTGTTCAGTTAGATCTTTTGTTTTATCTCTTTCTTCTTTTATAATAAGGGCATTTAGGACTATACATTTCCCTCTCAGCACTGCCTTCACTGTGTCACATAAGTTTTGATAAGTTGTATTGTTTTCATTCATCTTGATATATCCACTAATTTCTCTTGCAATTTCTTTTTGACCCACTGATTGTTTAGGAATGTGTTATTTAGCCTCCATATATTTGCAAAATTTCCCCTTTCCAACCTACTATTGATTTCCAGCTTCTTTTTATTATGATCATAGAATATGTATTGTATAATTTTAATCTTCTTAAATTTATGGAGAACTGTGTTGTGACCCAACATGTAATCTATCCTGGAGAAAGATCCATGAACACTTTAGAAGAATGTATAACCTGCTAATTTGGGGTCCAATGTTTTGTATATGACTGTTAGGTCCAGCTTGTTTATTATATTGCTCAAGTTCTCTGTTTCCTTGTTGATCTTCTGTCTGGTGGTTCTATTGATGTGAGTGGCATCTTGAAGTCTCCAACTTTTATTGTAGAAACGTTTATTTCACCTTTCAGTTTTGCTAGAGTTTGCCTCATGTATTTTGGGCCACCCTGGTTAGATGCATAGATACTTGTGACTATTACTGCTTCATGGTGGATTGTCCTTATTATTAATATACGATGGCCTTCTGCATCTCTTACCACTTTTTATTTTATATATTTTGTATTTATAGTCTGTTTTGTCTGACACCAGTATAGCTACTTCTGGTCTTTTTTGGGTACTATTTGTGTGAAATATCTTTTTCCAACCTTTCAGTTTCAGTCTATTTGCACCCTTGAGTGTAAAGTTTGTCTCCTGTAGACATCATAGGGATGGCTCATCTTTTCTTATTCATTTTGTCAACCTATATCTTTTGATTGGGCAGTTTAATCCATTAACATTTAATATTATTACTGTAAAGGCATTACTTATTTCAGTCATTTCATCACTTGGTTTTCATAAGTCATATCTTATTTTCATCTATCTTGTTTTCTTTTTAGTTACACTTTCTGATAGTCTTCACTTCTGCACTCTCCTCCAAGCCTCTCTCTTTTTTCTTTTCTTTTCTGGCTCAGAACTTCCTATAGCTTTTCCTTCAGAGATGGATTCTTGTTTACAAACTTTCCTAGTTTCTGTTTATGTATGAATATTTTAAATTCACCATCATATTTGAAGGACAGTTTTGCTGGATAAAGAATTCTTGGTGGACAATTTTTCTCTGTCTGTACCTTAATTTTATTATACCCTGCCTTCTCATCTCCATGGTTTTTGAAGAGAAATCGGCACTAAATCTTATTGGATGTCCTTTGTATGTGATGTTTCACTTTTCCCTTGCTGCTTTCAGAAATTTCTCTTTATCTTTGGCATTTGGCATTCTGAATATTATGTCTTGGGGTAGGTCTACTTTTATTTACTCTAATTGGAGTATGGTGTGCTTCCTGGACACGTATATTCATTCATGTCTTTCATGAGAGTTGGGAAGTTTTCAGCCATTATTTCCTCAAATACTCTTTCTGTCACTTTTTCCTTTCTTTTTTTCTTCCATTGACACGTGTTGGTGCACTTGTGTTATCATTCAACTTCCTGAGCCTCTGCTCAATTTTTCCCATTCTTTTATCTCTCTGTTCTCCTTTCTTTTTAATTTCAGTTGTTCTTTCCTCTACATTGCTGATTCTTTCTTCCATGATTTTAAATCTGCTGTTGCGTGCTTCTATTGTATTTTTTATTTCATGTATTGAGTCTTTCATTCTTATAAGCTCTGTTCTTTTTCTATCCAAGATTTTTCAAATTTTCCTTTTTGCTCACACAGTGTCTTCTAATGTCTTTTATTTCTTTAGCCATATCTTTCAACTCCATTGCTTGATTTAGGAGATTTATATGAACTTCATTTATTAGCTGCTTCAAGTCCTGTGTCTCATCTGGAGCTTTGATTCATTCCTTTGCCCAAGTCATATCTTCCTTTTTCTTAGTGTGGTTTGTAATTTTTGGCTAATATCTAGGCATCTGATTCTGATGCTAGTTTACTCTGATGTTCAGTTTCTTTCTCTTGTAGATATACTCTTAAATAGCTGTGTACCACCATTTTCTTTGACTTTTGGTTCAACTTATTCTACATATTTAGTATTGCCCCTGTTTAATGGCTCGGATCAGGGCTAAGAACCCAGTAATGGGGTGCAGGCCTGTTTCCAATTGTCTTGGAGAGGGTAAAGGCACCTATTTGACACATTTATTTATTAACTTTTCCTTTTTGTGCAAGTTTCTGGTCTGGTCAGCAGATGGAGCTCTTTGGCAAACCTCTCAGCCCAGGTGCTAGACCCCAGGTGCTAGAGGGGCATGCATTCAGTTTAATTTCTCAGGCAGGCATGGTGCAGAAGCAATGTCCTCAGGGCTGGCCAAGCCTCACAAACTTTCTCAGAAGCTGTTCTCCACCCTTGGCCAACTGCACCCTCCCTCACTCTGCCACCTCAGTAACCAGCCTGGAGTGTGTTTGAGAAGGAAAATTAACTCTAGCTCCTTGTAGGGCTGTTAGTGCAAACAATGTTAAGGTCTCACCTGGCCTGGAAGTGTACGACCTCTCTGATGCAGCAAATTAAATTCACTGGCCAAGATGAATTTGCTGTAGGCTCTGTCCTTCCCTGTTCACTTTCTTGAGGAAGAGGACCCCTTTAATCCCCTCAATCTGCAGTCACTGCAGCCTGCAACCACTGCAGTCTGCAGACTGTGATTTGCTCCATAGGTGGGGGGATAGGTGCTCACTGCTGCTTTTATAGCTCTACTCTTAGGATTTTTCATCCACTGAGATATCTTTCCTTAACTCTTCTCTCTTCTGGGTGGTGTCTTATCCTCCCCTGGTATCCTGAGACCCAGAGCAGCCCTCCAGACAGTCTCTGTCTTCCCACTAGCTATTTTAACTGGAATAGAAGTGATACCTCTGCTTCTCTAGCCCTCCATCTTCCCCAAGATGATTATATTTTAAACTAAGAAGAGCAAAATAACTTAAAGAAGTAAGATTTCTATGTGGTGACAGACAGTTCTGTATTTTGATTTTAGTGGTGGTTACAAAAAGCTGACATGTGATAAAATGGCATTAAACAATAAACCTATATTGCACAAATGACAATTTTCTGGTTTTGATATTGTACTATAGTTGTATAACTGTAACTATTGGGGAAAACCAGGTGAGACCTCTCTGGACTATTTTAAAAACTTCTTGTGAATCTATAATTATTGCAAAAAAGCATTTAAAAGATACAGGTTGTGCATACATTTTGGAATATATATTTATTATTTTTTGTAAAAAAAGAAATAAAAATCCCTATACCTTATTCTAAGGACTTGTTCAGGACTTCTTACTTTGCTTCAAATCAAAAGTTGGTCCTTATCCAACACTGGAGACAAATAACAGGATATTTTTTTAGTATCTATTCAATCTGAACTTTACATCCATAACACTTTAAGATGAGTGCAATGGTGAAGTAAATTTTTAAATGAGAGTGATAATTTCTAAGCTGTCTGTTATTAACTGAAATATATATTTGTCATTTCACATGAAGGATTAACTCAGTTATCTTTACCATTTTATATGTAATATAAATGTAATATACAATTTTCAGAAAGAATCTATTATAAAAGTAAATCTTAATCATAATAGGCTTTAAATACCTTCTTTGTGCCATGTACATTAAATATATAATCTTATTTAAATTCATAACAGTCCTGGATAATGGTATTATTTTTCAATTTTTTAATGGGAGATAAAGGTGAAACTCAGTAATTTTAAGATTACCCATTTAGTTAATGGCAAAAGGCCGTATATAAACCTAAGTTTGTATCAGGCAAGATACAATCAGGAAATGAAAACCACACCAGGTATTTCAAATAGAAAATATTTTTAATTCAAGGTTTTTAAAGCTCAGAAATCAAAAGTTGGAATGTGAGTTAACTCAGAAATTAGAAATTGAGAAGCAGCTTCTACTACCACCCTTTCATCCTACTTCTGTGTTTCCCCACACTTGGTTCTTTCTAGACATGTTTATTCCTCTTTATAAAGGGAAAACTCTTTTGCCTAACCCTTGAGATGCCTAGTGATCTTATCATCAGAGCATTCTTCTTCCTATTGCAATAGTTTCTCTCCCCTATTGCAATAATCCCTTCTACCCCCTCCGCACCCCCCACCCTCACAGTAATCCTTTGAATAGAGTCTCTCCTTACCAGGTCCTGGTTTGTTTATTTGACAAGTGTTATTGAGAAGAACCTGCTTGATTTTATACTGGAAGTATACTATTGTTGCTGGTATGGATTATTAAGAAACAGGGAAATTAAACAGACAAAAATGCAGTTGCATCTTCCCTATCAGAAAGGAGGAAGAGAAGGATGAGAAATCCATTTTAACATCATAATACCTAGAGGTTTATATTTAATAATGTTGAATGTATGACATGTGTGGAATAAATATAATTGGATAAAAGAAAAAGCCTTACTCTGGCTTGTACTTTTAAAACCATTTTGCTTAGGGCTTCATGGTGGCAGTATATAATGGGATATTTGTTTCATACTGTCTTTTTAGACTTTTGACTTTCATCTTGTAGAGAAGACTATTTTTGAGAACTCAAGTAGAATATGACCAGCAACTTGGAATAGACGGCTGATTTCCAAACAGACAGTCAAAATGAATTAGTAGTTCATGAAGTCAGTATAATTTCTAGTAGATCTTGACCATCATTTTGAAAATGAAATATCATAGAATAAGATAAAAGAATTGAGAAGTCAGAAATGAATAGAATCAGAATAACTCAGATGGTAAGTAGCATTTGGTGAAATGTTTATTTTGGTTATATACATCTCTGTTTATGTGTGTTTGTGTGTGTGTTCTGGGTTGATATAAAATGTGTTCCTCACTATATGTTTTAGTCAAAATTGTTTGAAAAATACAGTGAAAGAGATCCAACTGAGACAATTCTGTACTAACTTGCTGCCTATCTAAGTAAAAATCACTCTGGCTAGTTTCCTTCCTCTGTTACCTGAAGGGAAAAGAAGAGTGAGTTTGATATCTTAAAATGTTAATTCTTCATGAAAAAATCCATTTTGGCTTGAGCCTTCTTGGTGCCATGTGCATTAAATATTCATTCTACCCCCATTTGACTCTAGATGGATGTTTAGAAACTGAATATGCCTTAAAACCAATGTTTGTCATCATCTTGAAGGATTATCTCCATTCTGATTCATATAGGCTATTTTACAGATCTGAAATTTCTTTCACTTGGTGATTAGTTCTTCAGACTGGGTTTAAATACTAATTGTATAGTGTAACATTATTGGTTATTTGGGGTTGGAGGAGAGATTTGTTAGGGTAGGGCCTTCTTAGCTCACACATTTTTATGAAGAAAGCTGCCATGTGGGAAAAGTCCACATGGAAAGGAACTAAGGGTAGCTTCCAGCCAACAGGCAGCAAGGAACTAAGACTTTGAGTCTAACAGCTCTATAGGAATTGAATGTTGCCAACAAATCCCAGGAGTTTAGAAGCAGACCCTTCTCTAGTCGAACCTTCAGATGAAAATCCAGCTCTGGCTGACAAGATGCTTGCAACTATTTGAGGGGCACTTGAGCTATATCCTCATCCACAGAATTTGTGGGATAATAAATGTGCTTTGCTTTAAGTCACTAATTTTTGGGTTAAATTGTTATACAGTCATTGATAACTAATACATTGGTCTATATCCCAGTTCTTAAACAGGGGATAAATTGACCCTGTCTAGAAATAGTTTGCGTTGTCACACTGGAATCTAATGAGCAGAGGCCAGGAATACTGCTAAATATTCTGCAGCGCAGTGCACAGGACAGTCCTTCAACAATAAAGAATTTTCTGTGTCAAAATGTCATTAGTGTCAAGGTTGAAAAACTCTGGCCTATACACTAAAGCAGAATTCAATAACTGTGCATAATATATTTTAGGTATCATATTCCATACACTATTTTTAATATCTACCAACTAAAGAAGAACTCTTTAAAAATACATTTCTGGGGAAGCGGCTGTGGCTCAATCGGTAGGGCTCCCGTTTACCATATGGGAGGCCCCGGGTTCGTTTCCCGGGTCCTCCTGGTGAAGGCAGGCCCGCCCGCTCTGTGTGGTTGGCTGACCCAGCGAGCACAGGCAGCAAGGGGGGGATAAATGAATAAATAAATAAAATCTTTAAAAAATAATAAAAAATTAAAAATAAATAAATAAATAAAAATACATTTCTGGTAATCCTGTTGTAGAATCAATGGCATTTCACTCATTTTTGAAGATCACAAGATCTTTAATAATATCGCAGAAAGAAAATTATGAAATGCATCTCCATTAGAATACTCTAAGTATATTAATCCTAGAGATATGTCCATTCTGAAATATATGAGTAAGCTAGAAGCTGATAATAAAACATCCAAATGAACCAGAAAAATTTTACATATTAATCTCACTATGGTAATAGCTGAGGAGCCAAATTTATCTCTCTCGATATTTGGCAAGTTACGCTCTCCCTCAGGCTAAGACTCATTATGCCAAGTTATATCTTACACTGAGATGGTTGACATACAATGAAAGGAGATCCTAAAATACTGGTGGATGTGTCTGTAACTTTTCACACTCAAACTAAAGTGCTTCATGAATAAATCAATGGAAATGTCATAAGGAGAAAGCATATATTTATCCACAAATGGAACTGTAAGCAACCAGTGCACATTGCAAACAGTTAGTATGTTTCATTTATGACCTGTCCTGTCAGAGAAACAGCATAATTTGTATTGCACACAAATTGATATATTTCCGGTACATAAAAACAAACTGAATAGTAGGGAAATAAATACTGATATGTTGGTGCTTCTGACTTATTCAGAACACTAATATAATTACCAATTATATTGTTGTGTTATTTTTTGAGAAAATAAGAATGGCAGCTATAATATTCCATTGAAGAAACAGCTCCTCAGGCTAAAGCCAAGCATTGTTATACTCAAAGTTACCATAAACATACAGTCTCAATATAGACATGCTTTACCACTACTCATATCATATAAGCCATACAACCCATCAGCCTTGACTGCACACTTCACTTTTGGCCACATAGACAAAGGAATACTGGTTAAGGATCTGTGATCCTTAGCTGCTAGGATATATTATTATTTAAGCATATTCTTGTCTGAAATTTTTACATAGACTTGAGATTGGTAGTTAGAAGGCTTATTTGAGTCCACATTGTGATTTTGCTTTGACCATGATCATGAGAAATTGTGGTCTATTTGCATGGACTTGAATTTAAAGCATACAATGTGTAAAGTTAAAGATATTGGCTCAATATCTTCCCTTCTATTCACTACTCAAAACTTGCAGTGGCTTCTTATTTCCTACAAAAATCCCAGTCTTTGCCTGGCCTTTAATGATTTTACTCCAAACGATTTAAAAATATATATATTTCTTAGTGCTTCCTATCATGACTCCTCTGCTACAATCAAATTCAACCAGCCTGGTTTTCTCATGTCTATGTCACAGTTCATGGGGTTCACTCTATTGGAATTAACCTCGTTTCTTCCTCCACAGATACTAACTATCTTTAAAAGTCCAGTTAATATTTTACCTCCTCCATGATGCCTTCTTAAATTCCCATCAGGAAGATAGTTCTCTCTCTCCTCTAAACTAAAATAATATCTTTTATTTACATGTATCAGTTCCCATTTTATATTGTCTAAATTATCCTTCATTTCACCAATGCATAATGTCTGCTATATTAAACACACATGCTTTAACCTTATCTAGATCCTAATGAAAGGCAACACTTAATTAAATTCGCAAATTTAGATTTTAGTAGCCCCAACACTGAATCTATATATCTTGCCTGGCTGGTTTTATGGGTTGAATTGTGACCCCTAAAAGATATGCTGAAATTCTGACCCCCAGTTCCTCATTTATTTACTTGTTTGACATGGAATTACATAAGTTAAAATGAGGTCATACTGGAATGCGGTGGACCCTTAATCCAATTTGACTGGTGCCCTTATGAGAAGATAAGAGGAGACACAGACAGACACAGAAAGAGAAGATGTCCACTGGACAAGAGAGGCAGAGACTGGGTTATACCACAACCCAAGGAATGCGAGAGATTACCAGTCACTGTCAAAAGCCCGGAGAGAGAAAGAACAGATTCTTCTCTACAGACTTCAGAGTGAGCATGACCCTTATTGACACCTCAATTTTAGACTTCTAACCTCCCGATCTATGAGAAAATATATTCCTGCTATATAAGCGACCCCGTTTATGGTACTTTTTCAAGGCAGTTTTAGGAAACTAAAACAACTGCTTTGACTTTATACCTGAAGTGAATCATTCAACTTATAGTAAAATCACACATAGCTGACAGGGTAGCAGCACTTGCATGAAATTAACTAAATAATCATGGTCTATAGAAAACTTCTTAGTATCAGGTATTAATCCTTAGTCGGGCACCATCAAAATAGGATACCTGATTTTCCTTATTTCATTGCTCAGTAATGAGAGTTGATCTAATTCATCTCAAAGATACATTTGTCTTTGAACATCTAAACCATTGATTTGCCCTGGAATGAAGCTTTCTTTTCTAAAGCAATGTGGTTAGTATGCAACTGCTATAATGTGGGGGAAAACAATAAAATTTAATTAAGCAGGTTCAATGAACAAAATGTTAATACACTTCTAGTTTATAATATCCTACTTCAATGTGTGTTTTGTCTGATGAATTCATAGTGGCTCCCAATATTCATTTGGCTTGACTCTGCCGCCTGTTGTGGAAAGAAATTGAATGGTTCAGAATGAAGAATAAACAACTCTCCTGCTTGTATAACATTTTATTTATGGCATATGTGAGTTATAATAAAATAGAAGAGTTAGGCAGAATAGAGTCTATCTTGAAGAATAAGACATGAAGAAGCTAAAAATGAAAATGAGTGGAAGAGACTATAAACATGGATCAGATAATTATGCTTCCTCATTAACTCTCACTGCAATCTTGTAAATGGAACTAAATATGCTGGCATGTTTAAAAGACTGAAAGTATTCACTTCCTAGAATTTACCTGCTAATAAAATAAATATATTCTTCTTTATAGATAGAAATTCTGGTTAATTTTTGTTGTTCTATCATCACATCCTTATGGCCCTGGGCAATTAACACTTACTAATGCCATGAAAGTATTCTCTGAGGATAAGTGCAAGAGCATGAAAACTCCATGAATTGCAGGGCTGAAGATTTTGTGTATACTTGTTTTGTGAACTTGCATTATGCAATGAGAAGTTTAACTATGTGACTCTTTAAAGGTAATTCTACATAACTTTCCTTTTGGATTCCAGGGAAAGATCTAACTAAAGTGATGAAAAATAAATTTATTTTATTTATTCCTTGGAGGACAATAGATTTTGAAATACATAGCCCTTCACTCAAATGAGTAGATTCAGAATTTACTTATATGATTGAATAGTGAATAGATAGAGGAGACTCTGAGATAGAGTAAATATTTAGAGTGCTGGCAATGAAGATTTTGTTCTTGGGAAGCAGTTTTATGATGATGATCTTCGGAAAGAAGCCTAGAAGAAAGGAGTCCAGAGGAAGTCCTGAAGGGAGACCATGACGCAATGCAGCAGTTTTCAAACAGTTATTTTCATACCATTCACACTAATTTAGCTAGGATGCTTAATAAATATGTAAATTCCTGGGCCCTAATCAAAATATACTAAGTCATAATCTTTGAGGGTTGGACAGAAGCATTCAAATTTATGATAGAAAACTTTGGTGATTCTGATGCACACCTAAGTTTGAGAATCATTGATAATGAAAAAAAAAAAACAAACACATTTTAATTTTTTATATTTTATTTAAAATTTATTTAAGAAAGCATCCACAAACTCATCTTTAGTACTTTCTTTATCTCTACTTACTCTTTACTTGGCATATCTGCTTTATGTTTCTTTGCAGACTGACTGTCTGCTGTATGATCTACTGGATAGAAGAATCCACATTTTTGCATTTCTGTTCAAGAAACCAGTCAACCCTGAGATTGTATTCTCTTGACCTCAATTTCAAATTCCTTAGGAAGGGATTCTCATTGGCTCATTCTAGACTAAGTACCCACCCCTGGTCCAATAATTATGGCCAGCAAGACAAGGTCATGAAATGAAGCTCCAAAGCCTATGAATTCATTTACTAAGATTATTGAGCATATACTATTTGGCAGACAAGACATTATGTCAGAGATAAAATAGGGAGCAATTGGAAGTGATGGAACAATGTTCCAAAAGATAAGGGAATCATAGCCTGTGCAGATTACTTAAAACATGTGAGACAAAAATTAAAAAAAAAATCATAGTATCTATGTGTCCAATAATAAGGGTTAGTTAAATCATAAGATACATCCTCGAAACAGAAAAGTAATAGTTATTTTAGAAAAATATATAGAATAAAGGGAAACAATTCAAAGTATATTGTTATGTTAAAACACATACATACCTCCAAGTTAAAAAGATGACTAAAATATTATATTTTAAAATAAGCACCAAACAGAACAGATAGGGAGAGATATACCAAAGTTGCTTAGTAGATGGTATGTGATTTATAGTGCTCTTTCTTTACTGATTTAATCATTTTTGGTTTTATAAAAATTTCTATAACAAATATATATTACTTTTATAACTGGCAGAAAATAAGAAGAAGGAATGACATTAACTGAGCAGTTTCCTGTTTCTTAAGCAGATTGCTAAAGACATTACATGTGCCACTACTTTTAAGTCTGTCAACAACCAAAGAGTCAGTATTCACTCTCCATGTTTTTTGGAGCCACAGCTCATTGACGTACTGAACACATCAGTCAGTGAAGACAGCCGTGAGCAGAGAACAAAACTCACAATTCCTGTAAGGCATAGGCCATACCAGCAAGGCTATCATACAAGAAACACTTCTCTGGATTCCATCCTTGAGATGTTCTAAACCTACATATGCCTGCATCTTGAATACACCTGATATTGAGTGAATATCAATATGAAAATTATCTCTACCTAACTGAATGGAAAAAAATGTCAACTGGACTGTAGTGATCATTTGCAGTTTTTAGTCATTTACAATCTACATATTCTTTTCATTTGGAGGAAATTTCAAGATAGTGGAGAGGAATTGTACCAACTCTCCTATAAAAGCAAAATGGAGGTTTGTGGGAACATGGCCGTCGGGTTAGGCAGATAAGGCTCAGCTCTCACAAAAATGATGGAGAAAGAGCCAAAGGCTGCCAGGGGTCCTGCTCTAGGGGTTAGCAGACAAGGACAGTGCTTTACTACTCTCAGGAGAGTGAGGGACAGAGAGATGAAGACGCCAAAACAACAAACTGAGTTATTAAACCTCCTGGCCATTGGGAAGGACTCCTATCCCCCAACCCTGAGATATTAAGTTGGGGTAAAACCCCTACCACATTGCAGCTGAGAGGAGACCAGATGTCTTCCTTCCTGCCAGCAGTTACAAAGGAAAAGGGAGGGTGAATGGGGGCCTTTTCCTCAGTGAATTCGGCCAGTGATCCCACTTTGAATCTCAGATCTGGCCAGATGTAAACAAAGAAAAACCAAGAGAGATACACCTCCAGGAAAAGGTGCACCAACGACTGCCATCTACTGGTCCATCTGGAAATTACATAGAAACACCTTTTTGAGCTCTCTTTACCCCATCCCTGGGAGAAAGTCTGCACCCCACTAGTCAGACCTTGGCATGATTTTGGTAAATTAATCTAGGCAATCTTAAAGATTTAGGAAAAGTTGAACTAAATAGTGAAGAGCTATGAAAAAAATTAATAACAAGAGGCAAGAAAGAGAAATTGGCCATCAGAGTAAACTCACCAACATATCAGATGCCTAGACATCAGCAGAACATTACAAGCCATACTAGGAAACAGGAAGAGATGACCCAGCCAAAGGAACAAACCAAATATCCTGAAGAGATTCAAGATTTAAGACAATTAATCAATGATAGTCACATAACTCTCCTAAATAATTTTAAATAATTGAAAGGAAATATGACTAAAGAGATATTGGATATTAAGAAGATACTAGGTGAGCATAAAGAACAATTTGCATGTCTGCAAACAAAAGTAAGTGACCCTATAGGAATGAAAGACACAATGGAAGAGATTAAAAACACATTAGAGGCACATAAGAGCAGATTTGAACTGCGACAGGAGAGGAGAAAGAGAAGAGAAAAGAAAAAATGGAACAAGGTTTCAGGGAATTGAATGACAACATGAAATGCAAAAACACACATTATTGGCATCCCAGAAGGAAAAGAGAATGGAAAAGGGGCACAAAAAATATTTGAGGACATAATGACTGAAAACTTGCCTACTCTTATGAAAGACAAATATCAACATCCAAGAACAATGCTCCCCAAACAGAATAAACATGAACAGACCTACCCTGAGACACCTACACTTCAGAACGACAACTATCACAGATAAAGAGGAGATTTTGAAAGCAGCAAGAGAAAAACAAAACATCACATACAAGGCAAAATCAATAAGATTAAGTACCAACCTCTCATCAGAAACCATGGGGGACAGAAGGAAGTGGTATGATGTATTTAAGCTACCAAAAGAGAAAAACTGCCAGCTAAGAATTCTATATCCAGCAAATCTGTCCTTCAAATATGAAGGGGGACGGGGTGCAGATGTGGCTCAAATGGCTGGGCCCCAGGAACTCTTGGTAAAAATAAAGAAAAAATATAGAAGGAGTGCGGGTTGCCAGGCCCCACAAGCGGGTTCACTGCCAGGCCCTGTGCCTGGGTACACCGTCAGACCCCATGTGTGGGTGCGCTGCCAGGCTACATTGAGCCCCACAGCAAGATGACGACGTAACAGGAGAGTGACATAAGGGAGAGCCAAGATAAGGCTCACTGAAAAACCAGGAACTAAGGTGGCATAGGTGGTAGGATGTCTCTCTCCCACATCAGAGGTTCCCAGGATCAAATCCCAGTGAAGACAGGAGGAGAAGGTTGAGAAGAGAGGGCAGGAAACAGATACAGAGAATTGCCCAGCAAATGGCACATAAACAGCAAAAATGGGGGGGGGGGGACTAAAAATGGACAAAAGTAAGTAAGTAAATAAATAAATCTTATTTTAAAAATGAAGGGGAGTTCAAAGTCTTCACAGACAAACAACAACTGATAGAATATGTTATGAAAAGACCAGAATTATAAAAGATACAAAAGGGAATGCTGCAGACTGAAAGGAAAAAATGATAGTGTGAGACTTGGAGAAGAGTGTAGTAATGAAGAATATTAGAAAGGGTAAAAAGATAGACTATAGTATGATATGACAACAGAAAGCCAGAGTTTAAAATGGATGAAGTAAGTAATACCTTTATAGATATAACATTGAATGTTAATGGTTTGAACTCCCCAATCAGAAGACACAGACTGATAGAATGGATTAAAAAATATGAGCCATCTATATGTTGTCTACAAGAGAATCACTTCAGATGTAAGGACAAAACCAGGTTGAAAGTGAAGGATTGGAAAAAGATATTCCATGCACATAGCAACCAAGAAAGAGCTGGAGTAGTGATAGTAATATCCGACAAAACAGATTGCAAATGCAAAACTGTTACAAGGGATGAAAAAGGTCATTACATATTTCAAAAAGAAGCGATTCAACAAGAAGAAATAACTATTCTAAATATTTATGCACCTAACCTCAGTGCCCCAAGATAAATGAGACACACACTGGCAAAGCTAAGGGAGAAATAGATGTCTCTACAATAATTGTCAGAGAATTCAATACACCGCTCTCAATATTGGATAGAACATCTGGAGAAAGGCTGAATAAAGAAACAGAGAACTTGAATAACATGATAAATGAACTAGACCTAAATGACATCTATAGAGCCTTGAACCCCAAAACAACATGATATACATTCTTTTCAAGTGCTCATGGATCCTTTTCAAAGATAGACCATGTTTTAGGTCACAAGGCAAGTCTCAATAAATTTAAAAAGATTGAAATTATGCAAAACACTTTCTCTAATCATAATGGAATGAAGGTGAAAATCAATAATGGACAGAAAAAGGGAAAATTCATAAATATATGGAGATTAAACGACACACTCTTAAACAATCAGTGGGTCAAAGAAGAAATTACAAAAGAATTCAGCAAATATCTTGAGACGAGTGCAAATGAGAACACAGCATATCAAAACCTATGGAGCACTGTAAAGGCAGTGCTGAGAGGGAAATTTATAGCCTTTAATGCTTAAATTAAAAAAGAAGAAAGAGGTAAAATTGATGATCTAATTGAACACTTGGAAGAAATAGAAAAAGAACAGCAAACTAATCCCAAACCAAGCTGAAGGAAAAAAAGTAGTAAAGATCAGAGCAGAAATCAATGAAATCGAGAGAAAAAAAAGAGAGAATCAACAAAATCAAAAGTTGTTTCTTTGAGAAGATCAACAAAATCGACAATGCTTAGCTAGACTGACAAAGTACAAAAGAGAGAAGACACAAATAAATAAAATAAAAAATGAGAGGGGGTACATTACCACTGACCCCATAGAAATAAAGTTCGTAAAAGGATACTATGAACAACCATATGCCAAAAAAGTAGAAAATTCCTGGAAACACATGAACCACCTACACTAACTTTAGAAGAAGTCAAAAAACTAATCACAAGTGAAGAGATTGAAATCATCATCAAAAACCTCCCAAAGGTGAAAAGTCCAGGACCAGATGGCTTCACAGGTGAATTCTACCAATCATTCAAAAATGAACTAATACTGATCTTGTTCAAGCTCTTCCAAAAAATTGAACAGGAAAGAATGATAGCAAACTCATTCTGTGAAGCCAACATCACCCTAATACCAAAACCAGATAAAGATACTACAAAAAAAAAAAAAAAAAAAGGAAAATTACAGACCAATAGCTCTATGAATATAGATGCAAAAATCCTCAACAAAATACTTGCAAACAAAATTCAAAAGCTTATTAAAAGATTTATACACCATGATCAAGTGGGTTTTATCCCAGGCATGCAAGGGTGGTTCAACACAAGAAAATCAATTAGTATAATAAACCACATTGATAAATTGAAGAAGAAAAATCACAGGATCCTCTTGATTGATGCAGAAAAGGCATTCGACAAAATACAGCACACTTTCTTGATAAAAACATTCCAAAAGATAAGAATAGAAGGAAGCTTTCTCAATATGGTAAAGTGCATATTTGAAAAACCTACAGCTAGCATTGTACTCAATGATGAAGACTGAAATCTTTCTCACTGAGTTCAGGTACAAGACAAGGATGACCTTTGTCACTATTATTATTCAATATTGTGCTAGAAGATCTAGCTAGAGCAACTAGGCTAGATTAAAAAAAAATAAAAGTCACCCAAATAGGAATGGAAGAAGTAGAACTTTCACTATTCACTAATGACATGATCCCATATCTAGAAAATCCTGAAAAATCCACAACAAAGCTACTAGAATTAATAGATGAGTTCAGTGAAGTGGTGGGATTCAAGATTAAAGTGCAAAAATCAATAGCATTTCTATACACTACTGATGTGCAATCTGTGGAGGAAACCAGAAAAAAAATTCCATTTATAATAGTGACTAAAACAGTAAAATATTTAGGAATAGACTTAACTGAGGACATGAAAGACCTGTATTAAGAAAACAACAAAACATTGCTAAAATAAACTGAAGAAGACATAAATAAATGGAAGGACATTCTGCGTTCAGGGATTGGAAAACTGACTATTGTTAAGATGTCAATTCTACCCGAACTGATTTACAGATTCAATGCAATCCCAATAAAAATCCCAACAACCTTTTTTGCAGAAATCAAAAAGCCAAGAATCAAATTTATTTGGAAGGGTAAGGGGCCCTGAATAGTCAAAAATGTCTTAAAAAGGAAAAACAAAGCAGTAGCATATTACTTAGCCACAGTGGTAAAAACAGCATGGTACTGGCATAAGGACAGACAGATTAACCAGTGGAACCAAACTGAGACCTCAGAAATTGACCCACACATCTACAGTCAAGAGATTTTTGACAAGGCTGTTAAGCCCACCCAGCTGGGCCAGAACAATCTATTCAACAAATGGTGCTCGGAGAACTGGATAGCCATATCCAAAAGAAAGAAAGAAGTCGCCTCTCTCACACCTTACACAAAAATTAACCCAAATTGGATCAAGGATTTTAACACAAAAACAACAACCATAAAACTCCTAGAAGAAAATGTAGAAAACATCTTCAAGATCTTATGGTAGATGGTAGTTTCTTAAACCTTACACCTAAAGCAGAAGCAACAAAAGATAAAATAGATAAATGGGACCTCCTCAAAATTCAACACTTTTGCACCTCAAAGGACTTTGTCAAAAGGATGAAAAGGTACCAACTAAATGGGAGAAAATATTTGGCAATCACATATCTGATAAGGGTTTAATATCCATGATCTATAAGGAGATCATCCAACTCAACAATAAAAAGACAAGTAGCTGATTAAAAAATGGGCAAAAGACTTGAAAAGACAACTTTCCAAAAAAGAAATGCAAATCATGAAGAAACACATGAAAAAATGTTCAACATGACCAGTGATTAGGGAAATGCAAACCAAAACTTCAATGACAATCTATCTTCCAGACAATAGCTCTCTGAGTCTGCTCGATTTGCTAAATTCATATCAGTGAGGAGGGTAGTGATACTATTGGGTTGGGCGGTTCAAGTTTGACAGGTGGGTAGATTGGGGAGGGAGGGTTGGAAGGTCCAGGGTACTGGAGGGAGGGTTGGGAGAGGGACCAGGTAAACATTGGGGATTGGCAGGTATGTGGTTGAAAGTACAAAGTTGAGAATGTTCTTATGGCAATATGACAAGGAAGGGTTACTGGTTTAGGGTGTTGGATGGGGGATCATTTGGTACAGGGAGCATCTGGAACAGACTTCTAGGTAGTGTGCGAGTGATCATTTTGTCATAATGTGTTGTATCAATGGGTGTAGACCCACATAATGAGGAGGAAGAAGTTGGGCTCCCATCCTGGGGAGGACTGATATGTTCATAAAGAGGGGTGGGAGACTCTTGAGAACATGGGTGGTTCCTAATAGGGGAAGACAAGACAGTGTGTCAAGACCTGTGTTGTTGCAAGTAACTATGAATCTTGTCATCCAAGGAGTGAAGTTGGGGGGTTGCCATGGTCCCTGGGGGCCGGGCCGGGGAGAGAAAATGAATAAATGGAACAGGAGGTATTTAGTGGGCAATGGAAATGTTCTATATGATCTTACAGTGATGGACACAGGCCATGTTAAATATCATCAAAATTTATAAAAGTGTATGGTCCAAAATGTAAACCATAATGTAAGCTATTGACCATGATTAGTAGCTATGTTTCACTGTTTGTATATCAGTTGTAACAAAGGTACCATCCACATATAAAAAGGTATTAATATGGAAAGAGGGAAAAGGGGGAGGATGTGGGTGTATTGGAGTCCCTTGTATTTTGTATGTGACTTTATTGTGACCTAAAACTTTTTTTGAAAACAAAATGAAAAAAAGTAAGACCCTGGAGAATAAATGGAAGAAAATGTTACTCTACAAACAGGACAACAGATATTACAGCAATGAAAGGCAAAATGTAAAAGAAAAATTTTTTTAATATTTTTCATTATTTTTCAATATCTCAATCTTTTAATTTTGTTTTATTTTTAGTTTTTTTTTTAATTTTATGTATTTTATTTCTTATATTTAAACCTATCATTATTATTTCATTTTCCTATTAATTGTATTTGGCTATTTTATTGGCTTCATTTTTGAAGATGCTTTGGATCACAGAAGAGTTACAACTGGGGCAGGGGAGGATCATTGGTGTGGTGTGTCAGTGATGGGGGACACATGGGAGGAAGTTCATCTGGTCATACATATAAGGTCTATAAATGTGTTCAAATGTTCACAGGGCATTGTCACAGTGACTCACACAATAACCAAGAGAATATTGAATTCCCATCTTGGAGAGCTCTGCCACATTCTTTTATGGAGCAGCAGGGGCAACAACTGGTGAATGAAGATGGTCCATTAATGGGCCCTTGATATTGATGACTATGCTTGTGAGCCTTTGCTTTTGAGATTGAATCTTAGCCTAGTGTTGTGGGGTGCCTAAGAGTTGCCTCCTGAAAGCCTCCTTGTTACTCAAATGTGTAACTCTTTCTAAGCCAAACTCAGTATATAAATGCATTAACTTCCTCCCAACGTGGGACATGAGTCCCAGGGATGAGCTTCCTGGCACTGAGGGATTACTACCAAGCATGAACTAGCAATGCAACTGGAAAAATACCTCAAATAAACTGGGGAAACTGTAAAGACAAATGAGTTTATATGGCTAAGAGACTTCAAAGTGAGTCGGGAGGTCATTCCAGAGGTAACACTTATGCACATCTCAGCAGAATCTCAAAGACGGCCAAAGTGGTTACTACCCCAAATAATGGGGCTCCTAAGGGCTTTGGAAACACCCATGTCCTATGGTCAGGGCAGATAGCTCCAGAGTTTGGTGCCTTCCCAGTGGACCCTACTTTGGAGTTTGTGTTCCTGAGAGTGACAAAGTTGGACTCAATTATGACTTCCCTACACATGGCTAATCTGTCCCTTCTATTTAAACCTATACTTGGTGCTGGAGTTTGTAGGTGTATTTCCAAGAGACTTGAATCCTTGAGCTGTCCATGTGCCAACTAGGCCCTGTGCCTCAGCGGAGTTGCAACACCTACTCTTCAGTTCATTGGACTCACCCAGGATAACTAACAAGGAGGTGAGGATTCACAATCACCATACCAAGGAAATGAGAGAGCCTACAATTGCAAGCAAGAAAATCCCATTCATTGGCTGTATGGGATCAAAGCCCCCTCGCAATTAGAGGTGGAGTGGATATCATCATCCCAGAATCCTCAGGATTGGGGAATGAACTATGGAATAAAGTGGACTTACTGGTATTCTACTATAGACTTATCGTGATTCTAGCAATGGAAGAAATTACATCATTGATATTTAGGCAGTGGCCACTAGAAGCTCTAGGGGCAGGGGGAGGGAATGACAGGTGTAATGCAGGGGCTTTTTCAGGACTTAGGAATCATCCTGAATGGCAATCCAATGACAGATATTGGCCATTACATTTCTTCCCATAGCCTGCAGAATTGTGTGAGAGAGAGTGTAAACTACAATGTGAACTATGGTCCATACTCAGAGGCAATGCCCCAGGGTGCATTTTATCAATTGCAATGAATGTGCCACACTAATAAAAGATGCTATTTATGTGTGTGGGAGGTGTGGGAGGTATGGGGAGTGGGGCATACGGGAAACTCTATATTTTTTGTGTAATATTTATGTAAATCAAGTATCTTTTAAAAAAATAAAAAATGTATGTATAAAAAATAAATATAAAAAAATATTTTAAAAAATTCAAGGAGATTTCATTTCACACCTATTAGACTGGCCACTGTTAAAAAATCATAAAACTGTAAATGTTGGAGAGAATTTGGAGAGATAGGAATGCTTATAAACTGTTTGTGGGAATGTAGAATGGTACAGCCACTGTCGTGGACTGTTTGGCAGTTCCTAAGGAAGTTGAATATAGACTTGCCATGGGACCCAGAAATACCATTGCTAGGTATACGCCCAGAAGAACTGAGAGCAGTGATGTAAATAAGTATCTGCACACGGATGTTCGTAGCAGTGTTATTCATGATAGCCAAAAGTTGGAAATTACCCAGGTGTCCATCAACTGATGACTGGATAACAAATTGTGGAGTGTACACACAAAGGAATATTTTGCAGTGGTAATAAGAAATGGTGTTGTGAAACATATGACAACATGGATGAACCTGGAGGACATTATGTTGATTGAAGCAAGCCACACACAAAGGGACAAATACTGTATGACTGCCCTATTATGAACTAAATATATTATGTGAAATATAAATACATTATGTGAAATAAGAATATGGGTAGAATTGCATATATAAGACCATTTATCTTTGAAGCTGAACAAATGTAATTTAATAGTACAAAATGTTAATATCACACAAAAAATACCATTATTCTAAGTGAAAGAGACCAGGCAGAGAGTACTACATATTGTATGATTCCATTTATATAAAACATAAATATAAATGAATTTATCAAGAGGAAAGGAGATAAGTGGTTATGTAGGTCTGAGAAGGAATGCTAAGGTGTGTGGAATTTTTCTTTTTGGAGTAATGAAATCATTCTAAAATTTTTGAGATAATGAATGTATAACTATGTGAAAAGCCATTGATTATTCACGTTGGACAGAATAGCCAGAAACAGAGGCTAAGTACAGTGGAGGAAGCATAGGGAAATTGAGAGGTGAGGAATTTTCTTCTTTGCTTGTTTGTTTGGTTTTTGTTTATTATTATTTTACTGAAATAATGAAAATGCTCAATAATGATTGAAGCGATGAATGCACAACTATGTGATTATAGCAAGTACCATTGATTGTACACTTTGGATGAATTGTATGTTTATTAATATGTAGCAATGTATTAGTCAGCCAAAGGGGTGCTGATGCAAAATACCAGAAATCTGTTGACTTCTATAAAGGGTATTTATTTGGTGTAGAAGCTTACAGTTACCAGGCCATAAGGCATAAGTTACGTCCCTCACCAAAGTTTGTTGCCACATATTGGAGCAAGATGTCTGCCGATGTCTGCAAGGGTTCAGGCTTCCTGGGTTCTTCTCTTCCCAGGAATCATTTCTCTCCACAAGACCAGCTGTAGACTATCAGGGGAACTGCTTGTCTCTCTTCCCAGGGCCTCTGCCGTGTCTAATGGAACCTTCTCTCTTTCCTCACATATCTTCTTCTCTGTGTATTTACTTCCCAGCCTCCAGGATCAAAACTCTCACCTCCCTTCTCTGCGGTGCAATTTCTCTGTGAGTCCCCACCCATCAAGAGGGTAGGGACTCAACGTCCTACTGACGTGGCCCAATCAAAGCCTTAATCATTATTTAATCAAGTAAAAGTGAAACCTCTGAATCTAATATAATCTAATATGCCCAGATGAACAATCCAGTTTGCAAACATAATCCAATATCTATTTTTGGAATTCACAAACAATATTAATCTGTTACAATCAATAAATTTGATTTGTTAAAAATAAAAAGAAAAATGGAGTAAATATTTCATCTTCCACTCCTGAGAAATCTGTAATGTGGATTTGAGATCTTAGGTGCAGGCAATTGGATACCCCTAACCAGGATTTTGGCATCTAAAATTATTATACAAGAATGCAAAGACAACCAGGAATTTTAAGTTGCTGAATTGACTGTTTCTAGATCCAAATGGCACTTGGAGAGTATCTGGTGTCTGATGGTGACAGCATAAGCTGTATCATCCACACTGCTATTGTAGTCTGACCTTAGCTTTGCCTCCCTTCTCTTGGTCTGTGTCTGGTTAGCCAGGCTTTCTGTGGATTCTGTTTAGTCATTTAAAAAAATCAAGAAACATAATTGATACCCAATAACAACATTTAGTATTGAAATAAACACTAAATTAAATTTAATGATTATAAGATTTAATTTATATATTTTGATACCTAATTTTCACTAAAGCCATGCTAACAGTCTTTCTGCTCATAATGAGATCTTCATAAATGAAGAAAGTTACTTTTAAATTTTTTCTTGAGTTTAGACATCACCAAGAGGGCAGAGTCAGGTGCTGTCCTCCCCTAGAAGCATTATAAACAAGCACAATCTAGGAGAAGTATCTTTCTTAGAGCTCTGGAAAATAATGAAAGGATTCCGGTATCTGGGAGAGCACCAAATCAAGAAAAAAGAATACTTAAAAGTAGCAGGAAAACCTTGTGACACTCTTGCTGACCTTGCCCCCACCCCCTCCTTGGCTTGGTGTGGAACCCACCTAAAAAAAGCTCCATATAAATAAAGTGATATATAACTTTTTCATGAGTGAGAAGACACAATAATATGTCATTTATCTGTAAGTTCAGTACAGTTCAAAACAAGATCACAAAATGATTTTTTAAAAATGAAACTAAGCCAACTAATTCTAATATTCCATGGAGGAAAATCGCTGAATACAGTCGATATAATTATGAAATAGAATATGAGAACACGGAACTTTTCTTAATGGATACCTAGACTTGTTAAAATGTAAGCAAAAAAACCCCCATAGTTTTAAAGTACAGTATTTTTGATAGTCAAGAAAAAAAACATATCTATACACATAGGGAAAATTTACTAGAGGTAAATTTATAAGTCATTATAAAGATGGATTATTCATAAATGGTGTTGGGATATTTGGAGAAGGAGAGATAGAGTAAATATTATATTCCTATCTCACACCATATCCAAAATAAGAGTCCTGGTGAGTTAGATACCTAAAATTGAAAAACAAATATTTAAAACTTTAGAAAAGTATATGTAAGAATATTATGTTGAAAAAAGAATTACAAACTTGTCAAAAATAATTTTAACTCTATCAAAACTATTAAATAAAGGTAATTTCTGTATTACAAATAGTACTATACAATTGAAAAACATGACATATTAAAAGAATATATTTACAATTTACTTAATAGAAAAAACATTACTCTCCAAAACATATAAAGATCTACAAATTAACTTTAAAATTAAAAAATGGGCAATGATTCACAGGAAAAAAAACAAATTTCCAACGAACATGAGAAAAAAATGTTCCAGCTCAGGAAAATGTACAAGATGTTATTCCATTCCTATCAGATAAGAGCAAAGAAAATGAATGAAAATGACAAGTGTTGATGATGATGAGAGAAATGAATACTCTAACACACTGTTGTTGGGAGTACGAATTAGCATAACCAATTTGAAGATCAATTTGTCAATATACTGTATAATTCAATATCTGTGAACCCTCTAGAGCAGTGTTTCTTAAGATTTTTAAATTTCAACCCACAGTAAGAAATACAGTTCATACTAGTATAAGTATACATGTATACACGTATGTACAGTATGTATATACATACAGTTTCATAAATTGATAGGTGTATTTATTGTGATGCATTTTGATATTTTTATTCACTTAATGTATTTTAAAAATATGTAATTATTATCTAAAGAATGATTTTCATGAACTGCAATTTGAAAAAGGAAAAATTGTGGCACACTATATGTGTGGTAAACATAGTAATAGACCCCAAAGATGTCTGTGTTTATTCCTCAGAACCTGTGAGTATGTTCCCATACAAAGCAAAAGGAACTTTACAAAGGTGATTAAGGACCTTGAGATGGCGAGATTATCCTGGATTATCCCAGTGGGCCTAATCTAATCACACAAGTTCTTAGAAGTGGAGAACCTTTGCCAGTTTGCAGAGAACCAGCTAGATGGCAGCTAGATGACTTGACCTACCCATTGCTGGATTTAAAGGTGGAGGAGCATGTAGGGTCTGAGCTCAGGAATGTGAGTGACCTCTAGAGGCTGGCAAAGGTAAGACAATGGTTTCTCCCTTAGCCTCCAGAAAGGAACTGCACCCCTTCTGACCCTTTGAATTTAGCCCAGGGAGACTCTTGTGGGAAATCTGACTAAGATAACAAATTTGTATTGTTTTAGGCCACTAATTTGTCATGATAGGAATAGAAAACCAATACAACATTCAAAGGAGATGAAAGAAATAGGTAGGTAGGTAGGTAGATAGATAGATAGATAAAATGCTGCAATTATCATACAAATGTGATAATTATAACATTATTTGTACTAACAACTTAAATGCCCATCATAAAGGAATGAATAAATGAACAATGGTATATTTATAGTTTGGAGAATTAATGACTTGAGATTAAGCTGAAACGTTATTATGAGCTGTGTAAATTTAGACAAATTACTTGACTTCTCTGAGCCTTAGTTTTCTTCACCTAGAAAGAAAAAATAATTATTTTTCAGGCTGTTGGAAGAATTAGAAGAGTCAATATATATAAATGGATAAATAATAATAAATGCCATGTTCATAGTAAAGACATAATAGATATTAATTATTTCTTCTTTGCCAACAGTATCCCTGAGTAGGTCTGTTCCCCCTAGTATGTCTCTGTCAGATGGAAAGGAAAAGATGAACTTTAAAACCAGTTTAAAAGCTTCAATTGCAGAGACATCTAGGTAACTGAATTTTTAGTTTAGTAACAATAAATTCAGGAAGGAACTGGCCCAAGCTGTGTCAATTTAGGTAGATTGAGTTAAGGATGAGAAGTTAGTAGAGTCTATCTCTCCTGTGTTCTATCACTTAGCTATCATATTGTCATTGCACTATAGATGAGACACTTGACCCAGGTATTGGTCTCTCCAGCATGGATCTAGGTAAGAATGTATCCTGAACACTTCCAGCTATATTTAGCAAAAGGGGGATGGTTGAACTTCCAAAAGGTCTGATCTTTATTCTTAGAGGCTTATTATCTCTAAATGTTGGTCTTTTGTTTAATCTGTTTGGGGTAGATGAAATTCTTATACCTCCATATGTCATTGTAGAATTTTGGCTAACTCTCTGCTATATATCTTATCTAGTACTGTTGGGAAAATCACTTTCATTATCATTTCACCTCTTTCCATTCCTAGTCATGCTTAAGGATGTAGTAATCTCTTGTGATTTTCAAAAAATGGAGAGAGCAACTCTAATCTTTTGTCTGTCAGATGTCCCAAATGTCTCCTCTAATTTCTCATTTTTCCCATGGCCACACTGATTAATTCATAGATAGGGATGTAAACTACAGGGATATTCAGCTGTTACACAGAATTTTGGAACAGAATTTTACATGACCCTGGAAGAATAAAGCCATGACACTTATGGTAGCCATCTACCTACTAAGAGAAGTTCATAATTAAGCTAAAATGGAGGTAGAAGAGTCAATAAGTAGCAAGATATCTGGTCTAAATACCAATTAACCCTCCATATAAGCTACAAACCAGATCCATTCCTGGAATTTTTAATTATGTAAGACAATAAATTTTCTTTCTCCTTTGCACTGGTTTTAGTAGGATACTCTGGAACTTGGAAATGAAAATGGTTGCACTTCCTTCCATGTGGAATATTGCAACCAAAGGAGTTAGCTTGGTAGCTTCAGGTCAGAAAGTGTGCCTGTTGGGGTTTATGGTTTCTTTCCAGTAATACTGAATTTTGTCCTGATTAATCCCCAAATCCTCATTTAGGGTTTAAATATAGGTCTTTTCTTAGTTCTTTGTATTCCTTGTTCTTCCTTTGGACTACATCTTGCATCTTGGAGAGTTGGAAGTGGAAGGTTTGTTGAATGTAGATAGAAATTTTGTTTCCAAATTAACATTTGTGGTTCAGTGAATCATGTACCCTAACAAAGACATGTTCTTAATATTAATTCCTTTATCCATGTTCCTGTGGGTATGAGCTCATTTGTAAACAGGATCCTTTGAAGATGTATTATCAGTTAAAGTATGGACTCATTTGTGAACAGGAGCTTTTAAAATCCTATTTAGATGTTGCCAAACTTAATGAGGGCAGGCCTAAATCTGTATGACTGGAGGCCTTATTAAGAAAGGAAATTAAGGCTTAGCAAGAGGAGACAGAAATGAGAAATCAGTAGAAACTGGAAGAGCAGACACAAGGAAAGAGAGATCGTCACCTAACTTGCAGTGATGCAAGCTAAGGAATTTCAAGGATTGGAGCAAGCCAGCACCAGAATGCTACAGACTTGGGCTTCTGGCCTCAGAAACCATGAGCTAAAATATGCTTGTTGTTTAATCCAACCTATTGTGTGGTACTTGTCATCGAAGCCTTGGCAAAACTAAGGCAATAGTCTACATAGCATTCCATACTGCTATACTCTGCTTGACATAAGTGAACTTTCAGGTATATTTGATTGCCGGAAACTTTCCTGAACTTATAGCATTTGAGACTATTGTTTTTTAAACTATATGCTTATTAGACCACAAGTAACAGACTGGCTTGAGGGAATCTCTGGGCATAGCTGGGTCGTAAAACTGAAGGGTATGAAGGCAGGAACATGCCGATGCAGAACTGAAAAAGCAGGAACTGAGAGAAACATATAAAAGAGGACAAAACTGGGATGAAGAAAGTTGGCCAAAAGAAACCTCAGGTCAGATAATCAAGGAAGCAGTTGAATGTGGAAAGGAAGTCCAGATACAAAACCTCATCAAAGGTTACATTACTCTTCACCACTTTGTGTCCTGCCATAATGGAGGAGGAGGCAAAAAGATAAGCTGGAATTAAAACAAACATGACAAACTTATGTTAATGTTATTCATGTAAATATTAAGAAAACGATGCATATATAGAATATAATTTTCTTTGTGCTCAAGCAACTATGTTTAATGTAATGGTGCTGAATAATAAACCAAAAAAGAAAAGCTAAATAAATAATGGAAAATTGAATTGTACTCTGGACAGTTTATGAGTCTTCCCAGATATGCTCAGTCACTCTTCACCCGTAGGGCAGGGGCTTGGCTATTTGCTCTGCTTCCCACACAGAGTGTCGACAATGATGCCCTTCTCTCTTCCCACAGTCATAGAGTCATATAGGTCACTTCATTTACCTCACCTTCTAATACTCAAATTGTCTCACCAACCCAAAGATGGGAAGAGGGTTTCAGTATGAATTCTATTGCAGTCTCATGGTGCGTAATGAAGCAGCTACACCTCACTGATGTGACTTATGGACATCCAAAGTTCTACAGCAACTACTCAAAGGGATCATACAAAAGAAGGAGAATAAATACATCATGAAATGAACTAGACCAATGAAAGACAATGGAAAGAGCCCACTAAAAGATTGCTTGCCTTTTTTCCCCAACAGTTTTCAGGTGATTTCATAGTGCTTCTCTGCTGTCATTCCATGTGACTTAGTAGCCAACTGTAGTTCCTGTGAAATTGGGCCAGCTCAGTAATATACAACTTTAAACTTGCTTACCTTTCTTTACTGCTTCACTTCCATATTACCATCATCATTGCTTCCCTGGAATTGTAGCCCCTCTCGCAATGAATATTTGTACAGAATCTTTGCCTCAGGAAATATTTTCCAAGGGACTAGTATTGGGGATGGCCATAGAAAGACTTCAGGAGGAAAGATGGAAATCAATTTCCCACCTGTCAGAAGGCAATAGGCATTCACTAGCAGCACCATCTCTAAATATTTTAGCACTAATTAATAGGATTTAGACACGTTTGGATTTTTCGTTTATCATTTTAACTTTATTTTCCTATTGAACTATATTACAATTTTGCCTTGTTATAGTTTCTTCTTTTCTGTTACTCATATTTTCATGTATTTCTATGAAAGTTCTTCAGATTGATTTTTTAAATCATAGACATACACTTTTTATGAAAAGCCACAAGAATTGTTGAAACGGGATACCTACTCTTAAGGACCAATTAATTATATACTTAGAGAAAATGTCAGTCATTAACAGACCAAATCCAAAAATCTGCTGAATTTTTTTCTTTTAGTTAGCCATTATCCTTATTATGCTTTCACAGCTGCCATTAGAATTTTCTGACCCAAATCTGGCTGGTTTACCTCATCCAGACAGACAAGTAGCATACTGAGTCAGGTTTTGATGACGGAATCCTCTTTATACCTATATTCTGAATCAGGTCAAGCTCATATGGGAGTCAAAGAAAAAGTAATAGTGTTATAGAAAAAAATGCATTTAACTAAAATGAACAGAAACTCTAACAGGGAAAGGCTTTAACAAATAGGGGTTGTTTGTCTCAGATGATAAGTCTAAAGACAGGCAATTGTTGGTGTTGGTTTACCTATCAAGTACATTTGCATCTCCCTCTTGTGTTATCCATAGCATCTTGGCTTGGGCCCATATATTTATCGCTTTTGGTCTTAAGAAGATTGCCATATCTCTACAACTCATATCTGCTATAAAAAAGGGGGAGTGGGGCGGAATGAGGAATGGAGTCTGTCATCTTTGTCCTCTTTTAGGAGAAAAGCAAAAGCTTCCCATACCACCATCACTTCCCCATGTAGTAGTCTCTTCATTATACACTGACTCTAGCATTTCTCTCAAAGTGTATTAAGAAAGTATTCAGCATAGAAAATAATCTCTCCTGATGCCTGATTTTCTATTTTTAGCAATGACCTATTTATATCTCATTGGTCAGGAAAGTGTCACATGGTCATTCCTAGCTGATACAGAGTCTGGAAAAGTGATAATATTATTCAGTTTCTATTGTAAAGGAGACACGGAAAAAGATGAATTTTGGTCAATGCTAACTACAAAGTCTGTTGCAGAGGATTTCAGAAAGTATTTAACATACATATATTTATTGAGACACTACTAATGACAGACACAATGCCAGACACTCAAGATATTTAACTGAACAAAATATTGACTCTGCCCTCATAAAATTCAAAGTATTTCTTGGAAGATAGGCAACTAAATATGCCATTATGGTGCTGAGTGACAACTGAAAATTTGGGGAGCAGCAGAGTGCATTATAGAAAATCATAGGAGAAGCAACAGACTTAAAGAAAATCATGAAAATCTTCACGAAGGATACAACAACAATAGTTTTTCCATCTTTAATATGTGAGTAATATTAATATGTATTTTGCAGAGATATTTCAAGCAATATATAAATTGATGTGCCAGAAATCACTAAGCACAAGTCTTGGCACAAAATAAATAAAATGTGTATGCTCATTTGCTATTTTTTTTTACTATGATTTAATAAACACTTTCATACTTTTAAAAATGTATTATGTGCTTATTGAAGGGCTCTCTTTATTCATTTATTTCTCACAATAAATAAAGGAGGTAGATAATATTATTGTCCTCATTTTACAGATGAAGAAAGTGAGGTATTGAAAAATTAGGTAATTTGCCCAAAATTACATAGCTATTTAAAGGCAGAGCTGGGATTTGAGTCTAGCCAGTTCAGCTCTGAAGTTTATGTTTTTATCTACCTGTCATCAGGACTCTCTTCATTATATACTGACTGGCATTTATCTCAAAGTGTATTAAGAAGGTATTCAGCATAGAATGTTATCTCTCCTGATGTCTGATTTTCTATTTTTAGCAATGACCTGTTACTGCACTACTTAAAAAAAAATATTACTTCCAAGTAAGAATGAGGAGTAACTATTTTCTACTGAAATGGGAAAAATGGAGGGAGTTCTATAAATTTAATCAGTGCATCAAATACCATAATTTTTCTAAGACTGGACATTTTCTCCACTCAAGTTTTATCTGCCTATGGGATATGCTTAAAACAATATTTTTATAGAAAATTTGCCTCTCGAGGCAACTTTTCCATCAGATTCAAAGTTTGTTTTGGGTCTTTTTGGACAAGGAAAAATAGAGTTTTATTTTTATTGTGGCACATATCTCTTTTCTAGTTTTTTTTTGGTTTATTTTAATGTTTTATTCCATATTTTGTTTTATTTTTATCCAAGCTTGGTCCTTTGTTACAAGATATAATGATATAATTAGAGGAAATATATTCATTAACTATAAGATGGCTTTTACTTCAGTTTTCCAAAGTCATATATTTCAGAATTAGTAAAGCCACAATTTTACCTTCTTCTGGTTGGGAAAAGAAGCTATCAAGGGGACATGTGCAACAATGAAATTTGAAGAATATGTTAGGGAAAAAAAGACTTTCTCCTTGTTTTTCATTTCCAGCATCAACCACTAAATGTCTACATACCACAGGCAATTACTCAGAATCAAATTCAATGCTTTGGGATGTCATTAAATCCACAATCCTGAAAGTTCTGGGTATTTTTATGCAAATGTGTATTGTGTATAAACAATTGTGACCCAGGAAGATATGGACTTTTCTTTGTAGTCAAAGATAATATTACCAAGTTTTTACTATAGATTTTAGAGCTTATAGCCACTGCATTGGTTAGGGTTCTCCAGAGTGACAAAACCAGCAGAATATGTATATGTAACTCTTAAGAGATTTATTATAGGAATTGGCTATGGGGCCATGGGAATTGGCAAGTCTGAATTCCTTAGGGCTAGCCTCAAGTTGGGAAATCTGATGAAGGTGAAAATGAATTCCCCAGTAGGAGTTGGCTGACTGAAGCAGATAAAGAAATTTTCCTTTCTGACTGCTGAAATCATCGGTTCTCCCTTTAAGGACTTCAACTGATGAGATGAGAAGACTTCTCTCATTACTGAAGGCAAACATTTTTGTTGATTGTAGACATAGTGAGCCATAGATGAAACCAATTGACTGATGATTTAAATCCATGAAATATCCTCACAACTGGATCAAACAACTGGACAATACACCCTTGCCAAGTTGATATAACAGAGGGTTAAGAATTAAATTCTTAGCCTTCATTACATCTGAGCTGAGCTCTGAAATTTAATTGTTATTTTTAAGTCCTAAGATGCTTTACTCTTTGTGTATAACAATAGCTCCCTAGATTTTTTAAGGGTCTGTATGACACTTGGAATTCAGAACAAAAGTTAACCAGCAATAAAGGTGCTGAAAAAGCAGCATTAATTCTAAAATACCATCCTATTTTTAAAAGCTCAAAGGTAAATGAGGCTAATCTAAAGACTAAGGAGAATCCGGGTACAAGGAAAAAGGTAATATCAGTATTTTACAACCTTAAGTACTATAGGAACCAGAAAGAAGAAATTTATTTTTTCAGGAAAATTCTTTAAATTTCTGTTGAGTACTATCTATTAACCTAACTAGTTACCTTATTTAAGTGGAATAGCAGCTCCTTTAAATAAATAAATAAATAAATAAATAAATGGCATAGCTAAATGGAACCAAAAAGAGTGAATGAAATTGTGATATTCTGTACAGAGTTGTTGTAATACCCTGATATATTTCAGTGTTTGGGGCATAAGGTAGGAAGGTATTTTCAAAGACCTCTATGGAACATGGAAAAATGTAGAAATAATAAATATGGGATTAGACCAAAAGCGGGGAAAGAAATAGGACAGAATAAAGCTTTAATGGCTAAGAGATTTCAAATAGAGTTGAGAGGTCAAACTGGAAGATATTTTTAAGCAGACTTCAGTCAGATAGTGAGGAGAAAGAAAGAAAGAAAAAAAAAAAGCCACAGTAGGCAAAGCCCAAAAGAATACTCTGAACTACATCTAAGAAAATAGATAAAATAATTTCCCCAATGTAACATGGTTATTTAAACCTGTAATTTTCAATTTACATATTAAGCTTATTTTTAAGAAAGATTCTGAATTAGTCCTATGCCAGGCAAGCCATGGAACCCAGCGGTCAAATGACAACCAGCTTCCTCTCTGCTCTATAATGTCAATGCCCCTTTTTAGCATGAAGAAGCCAGAAAGATCTGATGTCAAGATTATCCCCAAGATTGGGAACTAAACAAAACATAGAGGAAGGAGTTGTAACTGAGGATTAAGAATTAACAAATAATTGTGATTACTATATCATTATATAGACACCTTTATATTATAAAATAACTACAGGTTAATAACTGAAATTACTGTAACTGGCTAAAGTGGTCTCACCACTCTAGCCTGCTCACTCTAAACTTAACCTCACCCTAGTGTATGCTTACTATTGGGATGGTAACCACTCCACCCTCTTCTTTTTAATATCCTTATGGAAAACCTTGTGACTGGCCTCTGCTCTGTACTTTCTTGTTTCAGAGACTTGATCTTTGAGGGTGATTGTGACTTTGTGATTTCTCCTGGTTTGTCATCCACCACCAGCTTGTTCAACCCTTTAATGTTTATTAATGAAGGAACATGTGTCCAGCTCTACCCCAATCATTCACTAGCAATCTGAAGTTATAAAATATTGGAGTTTCTGCAGATCAGGGAGGTAGTTTTGGGTCAGCAGGCCACTGTGCTCCATTGCTTATGCAACCAATAAAGTCTTTCTTTCTTTGAAACCCTGGTCTCTCAAGAATTGGCTTTAAAGATGCATTGGGAGAAAAAAGCCCACTTTTGCTTGGTATCACATGAAAATAACCATCACAGCCACCTATCGACTAGACCTTTCTCCATAGTGATTGCTTATCTGGCTATTTTGCAAAATTATTTTTTGATTGCTGTATAAAGCTTTCATGGCTCTCATGATTTATATGAAGGGAAGTGATATGAAATGAACAAAATACAAGAAATAGCCTCAAGAATTATCAATGTCTGTTGACAATTCCTAAAGATGTGCTTTTTTATTTTATTTTTTATAATGCTACTTTTTCCTTTCTACCTTGATTCAGCAGCATGCATTTCTTATGTTGCTTGTGATGAAGTATCATTCTATTAAAATTGCAATTGATTCTGCATAATAACTGAATTTTGAAATATACCTTCTCAGCTTTCTCTTGGCAATACTTGCTTATATTTTAAAGTCTATATGGACTTAACACTTGAAGGCAACTGACTATTATTGCATTTTAATTTTCCCAGTACTGTGATGGCATATATTAATGCAAATGTCGAGCCTTGCCAATAAGGCCTGACAAACAAAGCCTTTATTGTATTTAAGATGGTTTCAAAATTCTATCTCTGTTACTTTCCAACAATGCAATCCCAGAGCTCTCATGATCATTATAAACCTTAGCTTTCTCTCTTCTCTAAAAAGATCAGAGTTATCCCGGACATGGAACTTTCACTGGATGGCTGTGAAGATCAAATAAGATAAAGTAAAACCTGGCTTCTCAAAATGGAGAACAAGGATTCTCAGGAAGAAAAAATGACATTCTAAGAAAGCAAAAATTCTTAGGATAAAGATGATACATCTTCCAACAGTAAGGATTTTACTGAAAGATTTTTGGGAGGAAAATGAAATAATTTTATATCTATATCAATACAAATGTATTATGGCACAGCATTAAAAACTTGCCTGGATGTCTAAGACAAAATACTCAAAAGTAATAGTGAAGTAAGTCCTCTTGTTACTGAGCAAGGGCTCGTTGCCCAGTGCACACACAAGTCAATACTATGACATTGGGATTTTGAGAAAAGAAAAGGCTTTTATTGCAAGGATAACCAGCAAGGAGACAGGAGCAATGCTCAAATCTGACTCCTTCCTTTGTGGTGGGATGAGGTTTATACGGAGTTAGGAAGAGTGAGGGAGTCTCAAAGCACAAGTGCTAAGCTTAAGCAAATGGGCCAGGTACAGAAGCTGTACATAGGAAGGTATGCATTGCATGACCAGAAAATGGTAGCCCAAGTATTTGAAAAAGGAGAGTTTTTCCTTGGGTATGTTACTTTTGGTCACAGTTAATAGGGGATGCACAAGTGTGGTCTCAGGGAATTCCAAAGAACTGGCTAGGGACTCAGGTTATAAGGAGGCCATAGGAAGGCCAAGAAAGTATCCACGTACAGCTGTTGCAATGGCCTCACTCTCCTGGCACTGGCATCTCCTTTTCTCCCTTTCCTCTCGTTGTCTCAACCTCTTACCCTCCTGTAAAGATTATATGCTTTTTTTTCTCTACTGTTAAGTGGAATTGACTTGAGAAAGAATCATATAAATTACTTTAAATGTGCCCTTAAAATATAAAGTATCAATTTTGGTCTTTCTGAAGTTGTCTGAAATTGAAAATCCTTCTACATTTCTGCACCTAATCCAAGTTGCCATCTTCTTTTTCTTCGATGAGTGTAATTGCTTTGCAACTGATCTATTATGTCCCTTTTGGTATCTCTCAAAATTCATCCCCAATCCACAAGTGAAATAGTGTTTTTAAAATCTAACCAGCTGTGGCATCCTATTTCCTTTTAGCTAAAGATAAAACTCTATCATGTCTTCTCAGGCCCTCCAGGGCCTGTCTCCCATCCCTCCTCCCAGCTCTCCCTGTTCCTGCTGCTTTTGTCTTCCTTCAGCTCCTAGTAATCACATTTCCTCTTGCCACAGGAACTTTGCACATACTGTCTCCTCTTGCTGAAATGGTCTCTCCTCCTCTCTTGCTTCACTTAGTGAATCCTATTCTTGCTTGAGATCTTTCATGATAAAACAGATTTTCTTGATAAAACTTTCCCTGCCCTCTCTGGTTAGAAAACAAACTATTAAAAGGTCCCATAGTGATATATTTCTCCTTTTAGGCACTTACTGCAATTGCAACCAAACATTATTTATGCAAGTGTTTCATTAAGTTTTTCCTTTATCACCTCACAATTCATACTCTATCACTCTCCTCTGTTCCATAGTAGTATATAGTAAATCTTTAATATATATTTGGTGAATGAATAAAAGTATGGGTGAATACAAGTATACTTTGCATAGTAATTTTCAGCACTGTTATTTCCCTAAATATTTTATAGACATAAACCTGAAAAGTAGAGTTACAATGTTCTCTCCAACTAGTAATATTACCATATTGCAGGTCTCATTTATATTAAATTTTATTTCTGGAATAGTTTTTGATATATAGTAGATTCTAAATGGATTTTTATTGAAATGCACTGAATGCTATAACTTATAGGGAAATATAAAGGGCAGCTATATATTCGATTTTTATTTGCTTGTTGAGATGTTCTCTGATTGATATAGGATTATGCATATCACACTTAGGAGTACATTACATTATCATCTAACCTCTATATATTATCAGAGAGAAAGGAAGAATGATTCCAGAAAGAATGTATTAAGGATGTGTGGAAATGTGGAAAAATTATTAGCATTTCATATCAGATTAGTAATTTATTTTTTAGAAAATCAGATATAGACATTTGAAAAGTGGAGTGGTCAAAGTGATAACATCATTAAATATGTGTTAAACATCTATTATAGGCATTGTGTGGCATATTAAGATGAATATGAGGATGGCTCTGCTCTTAAGAAACTTAGGATTCAATAAGAGAGAAAATAAACTCAAAATAAAGTCAGGCAGATGTGATGCATACTATAGTACAGCTATAATCAAATATTTTGGGAGCATGGCGAAGAGAAAAAACATTTTGCTAGACTTCCATAGTGACGTACCTTCTCTGCTTATGTTTTGAAGTTTGTATAAGACTATCACAGCAAGATCACATGCTTCTGTTTCCACATATCACTCATTAATCGTTCAATTTCAGGTCTTGATATTTAACTTCACTTTTGGTCACCCATACCTGTACTTACATCCTAAATCTTGTCACCTGGGAGTCATCTGAATTAGTTTCCTATTTGTATTAGTCAGCCAAAGGGGTGCTGATGCAAAATACCAGAAATCTGTTGGTCTTTATAAAAGGTGTTTATATGGGGTAGAAGCCCACAGTTACAGGCCATAAAGCATATGTTACTTCCCTCACCAATGTCTATTGCCACATGTTGGAGCAAGATGGCTGCCAAATGTCTGCGAGGATTCAGGCTTCCTGGGTTCCTTTCTTCCCGGGGCTTGTTTGTCTCTGTGCTCAGCTCCTCTGCTATTTCCACAAGGTCAGCTGTGGACTCTCAGGCGAATGGCTCATCTCTTTTCCCAGGGCCTTCTCTCCTTCCTCATGACTAAGCTCCTCCGTCTGCTGGCCTCCCCAGGCTCCAGCATCAAAACTCAGACATCAGAACTCCAACTCAACACTACTCCAACTCTATCCTTTGTCTTGCCTTTTATATTTGATTCCCCACCCACCAAGGGGTGGGGCTCAATGCCCTACTGAGGTGGCCCAGTCAACACCCTAATCATAACTTAATCATGCCCAGATTAACAGACCAGTTTACAAACATAATCCAGTATCTACTTGTGGAATTCATAATTACATCAAACTGCCAAACTGCTACACTATTGTTACTGTAACAAATTACCACAATTTTAGTAACTTAATCCAAATTTATTCTCCTAGAGTTCTGGAACTCAGATGTCCAAAATGAGTCTTATGGGTCTAAGATAAAGGTTTTGGCAGGGCTTTTTCCTACTTCAGGCTCCAGGTTAGAATCTGATTTTTGCCTCTTTGTCCTCTCTTTAGAGACTGTCTGCATTCCTTAGCTTGTGGCCTCTTCCTCACATTTCTCCAGCCTCTTTTTTCCTTAGTGATATTTCTTATTACTGATTTTGACATTATCTCCTTAAAAGGAAACTTGCGACTACATTGGGTCCACCTGTATAATCCAGAATAATCTTCCTGTCTCAAGGTCCTTAGCTTGATCACATCAGCAAAGTCTCTTTGCCATCTAAGGTTAAAGAATCACAAGTTCTGGGGATTAGGACATGGACATGTTTGGGGATTGCCTTTCTGTCTTCCACTTCCTTCATAACAGAATGCTTATATTCCAGTATTCCACTTTATAACCCAGTCTTCTGTCCTCCATTTCCTCATTCCCATTAAATCTGCTACTTGACTGCTAAGAAATATCCATTACCAGATCCTTTAATTTTCTTCCTGGCCTTCTATCATTATTCTGTTCATACTACAATTTGATCATCTGAACTACTTTCCTCCCAGATCCTGCAAGTCTCTTACTTTACTGTCTTACCACCGCCCAGGCTCAACCAAACCCCAAGCTGGATCAGTCTTTTAACCCA
The DNA here is from genome assembly GCA_026826555.1 of Tolypeutes matacus. Lineage (NCBI taxonomy): Eukaryota > Metazoa > Chordata > Mammalia > Cingulata > Chlamyphoridae > Tolypeutes > Tolypeutes matacus. The sequence continues at coordinate 14,140,444 of JAKSZT010053779.1, read as the reverse complement.
CTCTGTCTTCTCTAACATTCTATTGTACCAGCAGAGTAGAGCACTGTAGCAGTTTGGCATTATTTATGAATTCCAGAAATAGATATTGGATTGTGCTTGTAAACTGGTCTATTCCTCTGGGCTTGATTAACTTATGATTAGGGCTTTGATTATGACATGTCAGTAGGATATTTGTGGGTAGGGACTCAGAGGTAAAACTATGCTGCAGAGCAGAGGAGTAAGTTGGAGTTTTGAGTTGGAGTTCTGATGCTGGAACCAGGAGAAGTAAGCACACAGAGGAGCTTGGTCTTGGGGAAGGAGAGAAGGCCCTGGGAATAGAGATGAGCCGTTCACCTGATAGTCTACAGCTGGCCTTGTGGAGCGAGGCAAAGCCTAGAGAGCCTCAAAGCTTACAGCTGACGTTGTGGAGATAGCAGAGGAATTGAGCCCGGAGACAAGCAAGCTCCGGGAAGAGAGGAACCCAGGAAGCCTGAATTCTTCCAGACATTGGTAGCCATCTTGCTCCAACATGTGGTGATAAACTTTGATGAGGGAAGTAACTTATGTTTTATGGCCTGGTAACTTTGGGCTTCTACTCCAAATAAATGCCAACAGATTTCTGGTAATTTGCATCAGTACCCCTTTGGCTGAATAATACAAGCACCAAAAAATTAAGGTCTTCAAGGTATCAGTCTGAAATATGAGGAAACCTTGTTTTGCTTGTTACTTTCCAATCTCAAAGTCTATTGAAACAAAATAAAACAACAAGATGTTTTATCCTTCACTAAACACCCTTCTCAACCAGTATTATTTCTCATTAGTAGATCATCTAATTTCCTACTTCCATAAAATAACCCTTCAGCATAAAATACCTCAGTTCTGCCCTCCTCCCCAATTCCTAGGAAGGTACCTGGCACGTAGTTTCTGCTAAAACAATAGTTACCTGAACTGAACTTTAGAGTAGGGGATTAGAGAAAAAAGTTATGAGCATAGTGAGCAATCTCTATTCTCCTGAGAAAATTCCTGGAAGTATGTAGAATTTGATTGTGGCATAATCCTATTTAGAAATTTTTGATGGCCTCCAGTTATCCACATAGTAACTTCCAATTACTTAGCTTGGAAAGGAAATATGTTCCAAATATTCTATATTATAACTTACTATTTCATGTTTCCATCTCACTATATATACTGCATTTCATACTATTATCTATATATGCAACTCTGTACTATCTACACACTTGCCCAACTTTTTTTGTCTACCTATAATGTTCTTATCCTATGACATAATGTTTCAAACCTCTATTTCTTAACTATCTAAGTAATATTCTTTGTAGAAAACCTTCCCCTTCCTCAACTCTTCCAGGTAAAGTTAGTTGTTTTCTCCTCTGGGTCCTAACTTAACTACTACTTAGCTATTAACTTTACTATTATAACTATTAATATTACCAATACTATTACAAATAACATAATAATCACTACCATATACTGAGCAATTACTAAGCCCTGATGTATATATTATTTCTTTTAATCCCCAGTCACCTCTAAGTTTAAATATCATTATTATCACATTTTAGAACTGAAGACCCTGAGGCTTAGAATGGTTAAATATTTTGTCCAAGGTCACATAGATAGTCAGTGGACAGACCCAGGATTTATACTCAGAGATGTCTGACTGCAGTGCTCTTACTAAATGCTATGCTCTACTGTTTTTTTTTTGTTTTTTGTTTTTTTTTTCCCCTAAGTTGTATCTGTATATACCCCAGTTTATTTTGGTATATATCCAAATGAATGAGATTAGAGTTATCTCAAAGTACCCACAAATTATTTAGATTTTCCCATAAATGAGACACTGATAAAATACCTAACATTATTTAAGGACTTCAATATAATCCAAATCAATATATATTTGACATTTGGGTTATATATGCATATAAAAACAAATCCATTTGTCAGAGTGAGCAAAAGATAAAATGGCATTCAGTATCTTTTCTGGATATAATTAAATTTTCATAGGTAAAGTGGTCCAAATGGGAGCAAAAGGTGACTTCCTTATGAAAGACTAGATAAACACAAAATTAAGAATAATCAAAGATGCTAAAGATTAATTCCATAAATCATTCTCTCTTTCCTATCCTTAACACACAAATGTACACTATAGGTGTGTGTGAATTAGAATATTTCCAATCAAGAGTGTGAACACTTATGACTAGGGATATGGAATAAAATGCCCTGGGGTAAAGAGAGGTAGTATAGTTGAATAGAGGACATCTGTCCATCAAGTTATCCATATCAAGTTACTGAAGAGGTAGATTATTAAAAGTTTCAATGGACTCAGATATTGATTTGGGCCTTATAGTTATGTTTTATTTCATTATTTATTAAGATCATAACTAAGCATATTAGAATGTTGTCACTAGATTAATACCTTAAGGCTAAACATGAAATAGAAATTACTGTGATGCAAGATACACAAAACATTATATCTTTGTTTTTTCCATTATTTTTGTGATTGCGGCAAGATAAGGGGTCCAATTGGTTTAATGTACCCCATACTGTCTGAATCAAAGATTTTTATTAATTCTTCTGCCAAACACAGCACTGATTTTCATCACAATTATTTAAGATGAGAAATAGTAAGTCAATTGAAAAAAAACCAGTTATGGTCTTGAGCTATGAAACATTACTTTAACACACAGATTGAAAAATCTAGAACATCACCGAAAGGTATTAATCATGTTGGCCTTCAGCAATGAATGGATGCGGCTTTACTGTGACTTCTCCAAAACTGCATTGCAGCACCCAACTCACTGTGGGTACACAGTCTCAAAGTCGGAGCCATTCCCGTAGTAGGGATCTTCAATAATAAGTTGTTCTAGTGGATCATAGCTCCCAAGTAGTTCACTTTCAACTTTGCAGTTTTTAACAAGATTACCTTTGTTATTCAAATCTCTCAGACTGTTTTCATCCATACATGGTATATAATCAAATGTGGCAGTCTTCTGTCGTAACCTGCTGGGCAACATGACTCATAGGAATACCATACTTCTTAATGCAATTTTGCCCTCGAAATCAGGAGGGTTTCCTATCTCATATGTGGATGTTGCAGCACTGTCTATCCCCCAATTATCTGAAATATTTTGATCTGTTACAAGTTTTCTGAACACTGCTTCTGCAATGGGTGATCGACAAATGTTACCCAGACATACCAACAGCACCAACTTGGACTCCTGCTCTGCCATGGCCTCTATTGGCTTCTTTGCAAACCTCACATTAACTGCAGGGCTGCATATATGATACTATAGGATATATACACTACAGAGCACAAGCCATTCTGTGAACTACTTTTTATAATACTGGTAAATCAAATTCTCTTCATCCTTGCTTGACTGCTAAACTAGTGTCTTACTGAGAAGGAATGTGGGAGGAGCAGTTGCTGTTACTTAAAATATATGTTCTCTTATGTAAATTAAACGAAGTAGGTGTTTAAAATTTCCCAAAAAGATGTGTTTGCTACAGTCTTACTTATATCTTTCAAATGCTTAGTGAGCAGACTAAAGCTTCAAATTTTAGGATTTAAATTTTCCTGTGTTTATAATATCATATACTTTTCTTTATGTAAATTATATCAATTTGATTAGAAATAGCTAACATTAAACTATTCATTTGACTTCATTCTGGTAAAAGGAAACTGGGACAATTACATTATTCAAGTTAAGATTAGTTTTTTCTGTTTATTTTAAACTTTCCACTTCTCATTGAACAGCTAAAAGTACAGGTGCCACATAATATACAATGCATAGAATCATATTAGGAGGTTTTCTATGTAAAGAAAATATTTCTAACAATGCAGAGAATATTAGATTAAAGCATAGTAAGTCCCCCATCTGTGGTAGCTTAGTCTGACTGATGCTAATCCTACAGACTGCATTGCTGTACACTTTCATGAACAAGTAGTCACCATCTTACAAATTATCTTTTCATTTAGAATTCATAGAAGAGGCATCATGAGATGGACTTCCAGCATTTGAGGGTTCCCCAGAGAATGCATTCTCTCACTTTCATTCTACTCTACATCACTGCAGAACAGAAGACAATAGGATGCAGTGCACTTCATCTCTGCCAACAGACACCAACACTCAGCAAATCCTGGTGCAATTGGCTTTATATGAATAACATTTCCCAAAAGAGTTGGAGTTTAAAATTTCCTTAAGCCAAGTCCACTGTATATCTATTTCAACATGACAGACTCAACTGAGGAGCTGACTAATAAAGCCTATAGTTACTGGCATTATATTTGACGCCATATATCAAATGCATAACTCTTTTCCTCTCAACCTGAAAATGAATGAATGAATAGATATGACTAGAGGGTTGGCTAGCTAAGTAAATAATATGGAGTTTAAAAAATTATTTTTTCTTCATGTTTGTAATTAAATTTTGAGAGTTTATGTAGCAGAAACCTTGAAATGCCTCCTACTGACCCCAGAAAGCCAGAGCCTATAAACTGAACATGCTGATATAACATGACTGGCCTCAAAGCTGACCCAAAGTTCCCTATGGTTTATTTGGAGGGTAAAACTGATAAAGGACTTGTGCCTATTACTGAAAGATTCTTCTTTTATGTTCTGCACTCAATATAATTGGTTACATTCATTAGGAAAAAGCAGAGAGCTCTAAGCAGTACATTCTACTTAGATACTGTAGAAAATCCACATAACGTGCACTTTAGAGTTATTTGAGAAAACGCAATGTGAACTTCCTTTCTTATGAATCAAGGGATTAGAAATTTTGAAGAACTACATTAATTATTTACCTTTTAAAATTGCATAGTATAACTGCAAATTATATATGTAACGAAAAGAAAGGTGAAAGTAGACGTCGGTGGTAATTTAACAGTTACTTTTTCTGGAAATTCAGACCAATTATCTGAGTAAGTCCCCAAGAGTAATGCATTTACTTTTAAATTGTTTTCCTTGTTGTTTTCCCCAAATTGTGAGGCATGAAAGCTTTATGTTTTTATTCATATAATTCCACCCTTTGGGCAGCTGCTGGAACTATTCTGAGGACTTCATAAAACATTTAGAAAGGGATGAAACATCTTGATTGCTAAGCATAAAAGGGAGAGTATGCATAATATGGGGAAAGGTTATGAATTTCTATTTCTCACTTCTCTGAGTTCCATTTTTCAAATGTATATGGAGTCAGCATGGCTCAGTAGAAGAAGCACTAGACCAGTAGACAAGAGAGCTGGATATGCCACTCCCAGCTCTTAGACAATCACCTAACACCTTAGAGTTTGAGCTCATTAATGAGCTTTCACATTCTGTTCAGACTGAACATTTTATGATTCCATTTTGCAGTTTTTTTCCACAACATATCTGCATATCCATCCATCTGTTTCTCATATCCCATTTTTGAGCAACTGTCTATTAAATAGAATTTATTTTATTTTTACTTAGCAGTACACATTTCCAATATCTACCAATGTGCTAGATAATTTGGAAGTGCATGGTTAAAAAAAGACTCTCAGCTGCTGGCAAAAATATGTCCAAAATCGTAATATACAGCATGATGAAAAACATGCCAAACTGAGGCAGTTATTTAAACATAATAAGTTGATGCTTACTGTGGAAAACAACTGTGTATAAATTTAATGAGCTTAACATGGAACAAAGAGGAAGGATTTACACAGTATATAGAGGGGTCAGAGATTGAATAGATTAACTTGAGAAATGATGGCACATTAGGAAAAAAAGTGTTTAAAGCCTGTTGGTTTATTTGTTTGAAAAGTAAATTTATTATTATCCTTTTTCTCATTTTTTTCTGAAGACTTATTTTTCTGTGACTTGTATGCAGTCATAGGATAAGAAGAGAAGATGGCCTCTCTCTGTCTAGAGGAGCCTGTACCAAATTTCAGTGTGTATTTCTGTCCTCTCCCATTTCTTTTCTCTCATTTGCCAATAAATTCTTTTTACTGGCCTAACTAAACAAGAACCTAGAGGAGTTCAACACTTCCCCAGCTTCACTTGGCAAGCTATTGCCAGGAGACAGAAAGGCGAGTGGTGCTCCCTGACCCCTGTTGGAGACTGAATCAACAACTTATTAGTCATGTGGGGATTTCATCCAATTCCAACCAGGATGCTGGACCCATCTTAGCTCAATCTCAATAGACTAGCCAGAGAGGTTTACATCCTGTCAGGCAGGGACTACTGCCTAACCAGCAGGAAGTAACTACAAAAGAATGACCATTGCTTCTCAGCACCCCCTTAAGAATAAGGGCATGAACTCTTTGAGGGGGGAATTGAGACAGGTTAGTATAGTGAAAGGGGGACGGCGGCTGGCCCAGCAGACAACATGGCCAGCAAACATGTTCAGACCTTGACCCTGAACTTGAGGTCCCAGTTAACTCTTTCCGAGACCTCCCCTTGGCCCCAGATATTCCAAACAGTCCTCACCATTGGTCCCCATTGGTGGGGTAGCCAATAACAGCTGTGGCCCCTCCTCTTAGCATTATCAAGGGGGAGGAATAATTAATAGATTAAAAAGTAACCACACAAGGCAGAGCTTGCTTTCTCTGCCTAGAGGAGCCCGCACCAAATCACAGTGAGTATTTCTGCCCTTCTCTCCCATTTCTCAGCAATCTCTGCTCTTTTCCCCCATTTCCCAATAAAGTCTGTGTACTGGCCTAACAAAAAATAAAATAAGAACAGAAGATGAAGCTTTCTTCACCTATAATATTTGCTATATTAGTCATTCTAGTTCTCATATCTTTACATACAAAGTTCTTCTATTACAAAATGACTCTAATCAAAACATTGATAATTAAACAAACAGAATGTATGTGCAAAATATGTAAGGAGATTATTTCTAGTAATTTTTCTTTAGTTTCTCCCTTTAGTTACATTTTTGAGATCAATGTTCAAATAATTATCTTCAAATCTCTACATACTTTTTTTGGTTTTCGTTATTTTTTAAAATTGATTAATTTATTTACTTATTTATTTTAAAGATACTTAGATTACATAAATGAAACATAAAAAAATGTAGGGGATTCCCACGTACCACACTCCCTACCCCTCTCACACTTTACCACATTAACAACATCCTTCATTAGTGTGGATGTTGTTACAATTGACGAAAGCATATTGGAGCACTGCCACTAAGTGTGGATTATAGTTTACATTATAGTTTAAACTCTCTTCCACACAATTTGTAGGTTATTACAAAATATATAATAGCCTATATCTGTCATTGCAATGTCATTCAGGACAATTCCAATGCCACCAAAATGCCCCCATATTACACCTATTTTTCCTCTTTCCCTCCCCTCAGAATATCCAGTGGCCACTGCCTCCACATCAATGATAAAAGTTCTTCCATTCCTAGAATAACAATAAGTCTATAGTAGAATAACAGTAAGTCTACTCTAATCCATCATTCATTCCCCAATTCAGAGGATTCTAGGATGTGATGCCCACTTTGCCTCTAATTTGGAGGGGGCTTAGATCCCATGGGGCAGATGGATGGAACATTCCTGCTTGCAGTTGTAGACTCTCTCTGTTCCTTGGGATGGGTGTTGTCCATCCTCATTTCTTTGTTAGTTGTCCTGGGTGAGTCCAATGAACTTAGAGAGAGGTGTTACAACTCTGTTGAGACTCAGGGCCCACCTGGCACATGGAAAGCCTGAAGATTTAAGTCTCTTGGACATAAACCTATCAACTCTAGTACTAACTATAGGTTCAAATAGAAAGGGCAGAAGAGCCATGTGTAGGGAAACCAAAACTGAGTCCAACTCTGTCACTCTGGAGAGCATACATTCCAAAGTAAGGCCCACTGACAGGGCTCCAAACTCCTGAGCTGTCAGCCCTGCCTATAGTGTCTGGATGCCTCTAGAGCCCTCAGGAATGCCACTATTTGAGGCAATATTTACTGTGGCAGTCAATGAGAGCCTGCTGAGATGTACATAAGCATAACCCCTGGAATGACCTCCTGACTCATTTTGAAGTCTCTTGGCCATATAAACTCATTTGTCTTTACCATTTCCTCATTTTGTTCAAGGTCTTTTTCCAGTTGCCTTGCTAGTTGGTGCTTGGTAGTAATCCCTCAGTGCCAGGGAGGCTCATCCCCAAGAGTCATGTCCCACATTGGGGGGAAAGTAATGCATTTATATGCTGAGTTTGGCTTAGAGAGAGGCCACATTTGAGCATCAAGGAGGCTCTCAGAAGGTAACTCTTAGGCACCCTATAATATGATGTTAAGTTTCAATTTCAAAAGAAAAGTTTCATAAGTACAGTCATTAATATCAAGGGCTTGTCAATGGTCCATCTTCCTTCACTAGTCACTGCCCCTATACTCAGGGAATTCTTGCTGTCCTGTTAGAGAATGTGGCAGGATTCCCAAGGAGGGAATTTGATATTCTTTTGGTTCTTGTGTGGCTCTCCACCCACCATGGCAATGCCCCATGAACAGTTGAACTCTTTCATATGTCTTATGGGTATGCCCCAGGTGAACCTCCTCCCATGCATCCCCCATCACTGACACCCTGCACCAATAATCCTCCCCTGCCACAATTGTAACCCTTCTATGATCCAAAACTTCTTAAAAAATGAAGCCAACACAAGAACTGAATAAAACTGATAAAAAACAAAATAATGATAGTTTTTAAAATGATAAAATAAAAAAAAATTAACAAGAAATTGAAATAATAAAAAAATAAAATAAAAAATAAATTTTGGCATTATGTCTTTCATAGCTGTTGTCTTGTATGTAAGTAACATTTTCTTCAATTTATTCCCCCAGTGTCTTATTTATTTCATTTTGTCTTCAAAGATGCTTTAGATTACAGAAAAGTCACACACAGAATATGTGTTTCCCATATACCCAACATCCTGCCACTTTCCTCCTTTCCCCTATTAATAACATTTTCTATGTGGGCAGTACATTTGCCATAATTGATATACAAATATTGAAGCATTGCTACTAACCATGGTCAATGATTTACATTATGGTTTACATTTTGGATCATACACTTTATAAATTTTGTTGAAATTTAACATGGCATCTATCCATCATTGCACGTTCATGTAGAGCAATTCAAATACTCCAAAATGCCCCACATTCCATCTATTTTATTCCTCCTTCCCCCTCCCCTCAGGACCCACAGCAAACACCAAGCTTCATTCCTAGAAGAACAAGATTCATAGCTCCTTGCAACAACATTGAGGGCTTGTTATACTGGCTAGTCTTCCCCTAGTAAGCACTGCCTATGCTCTCAAGAGACTCCTGCCCCTCTGTTTCTCCAGGATGGGAGTCCAACACCTTCTCGTTCATTATGTGGGTCTCCACCCACTGATACAATGCACTACTACAGGATTAACATTCAAATAGTCCTTGGAAGGCTGCCCCAGGTATGTGCTGTCCTGCATACACCCCACATCCAATACCCTAAACAAGTAACCCTTCCCTGCCATATTTACCACACACACACACAAAATCCCAATCTTGTAGTTTCAACCACATACACACAAATCCCTAGAGTTCATCTGCTCCCTCCCCCGACCCTCCCCACAGTTTCATGAACAGTGCAACTCCCACACACAGCCTAACCCCCTCACAGGCCAGTACCGCCTAAACCAATAGCATCACTGCACCTCCTGCTGAACATGCCCATTTGCTGAACAACTATACCCTCTCACCTTATCATAGATTTTGCCCGTATGGGCATTGGCTCACAACCTTCTACTCCCTTTCTGTCTCCTATAAACCTATCTTCCAGACTCTAGCTCAATTTGCTTAATTCATACAGTGAGGTCATGTAATATTTGTCCTTCAGTGGCTGGCTTGTTCACTCAACTTAAGGTCTTCAAGGTTCATCCATGTTATCCCATGTGTTAATACTGCATTCCTCCTGACAGCTGAGTACAGCTGTGTATATATATACCAGTTTGCTTAACCATGAATCTGTTCATGGGTGTTTGGGGTGTTTCTAACTTTTGGCAATACAGAATAATGTCACTATGAACATTGGTGTACATATATCTGTTGTGTCCCTGCTTTCAATTCTTCTGGGTATATATCCAGTATTGGGATTGCTGGATCATATGGCAGTTCTATAGCTAGCTTCCGGAGGAACCACCAGACTATCTTCCACAATAGTTGCACCATTCTGCATTCCCACCAACAGTGGATAAGTGTTCCCATTCCTCCACATCTTCCCCAACACTTGTAGCCCTCTGTTTTTTAATAGCCACCAGTCTAATTGGTGTAAGATGATATCTCATTGTAGTTTTGATTTTCATTTCCCTATTAGCAGGTGATGTTGAGCATCTTTTCATGTGTTTTTTTAACCATTTGCATTTCTTTTGGACAAGTGTCTAACCAAATCTCTTGCTCATTTTTTAAATGGGTTGCCCTTTTATTTTCAAGGTGCAGGATTTCTTTATATATGTTGGATATTAAGCCCCTATTAGATATATGGTTACCAAATGTTTTCTCCCATTGAGTAGGCTGCCTTTTCACTTTCTTGACAAACTCCTTTGAGTTGCAAAAGTTTTTAATTTTGAGGAGGTCCCATTTATCTATGTTTTTCTTTTGTTGCTTTTTTTTTTTGGGTGTAAAGTTCATGAAACCATGTCCTAATATAAGATCTTGTAGGTGCTTCCCTACATTATCTTCCAAGATCTTTATGGTCTTGGCTCTTATATTTAGATCTTTGATCCATCTTTAGTTAATTTTTGTTTATGGTATGAGATGGTGTTCCTCTCTGTCTTTTGGATATGGATATCCACTTCTCCAAGCAACAATTGCTGAAGAGGCCATTTTCTCCCAGTTCAATGGGTTGGTGGCCTTGTTTAATATCACTTGACCGTATATGCAGGATCTATATCAGATCTCTCAATTCATTTCCGTTGGTCAGTAAATCTATCCTTGTGCCAAAATCATGCAGTTTTGACCACTGTAGCTTTGTAGTATGTTTTAAAGTCAGGTAGTGTGATTCCTCTGATTTGGTTTTTCTTTTTCAATATATCTTTGGCTATTCAGGGCCCCTTGCTCTTCCAAATAAATTTCATAGTTAGCTTTTCCAATTCAGTAAAATAAGCTGTGGTAATTTTTATTGGGATTATGTTAAATCTGTAAATTAGTTTGGGTAGGATAGACATCTTAATGATGCTTGGTCTTCCTATCCATGAACAGGGAATATTCTTCCATTTATTGAGGTATTTTTTTATTTCTTTTAACAAGGTTGTGTAGTTTTTTTGTGTACAAGTCATTTATATCTTCAGCTAAAAATTCTTCCTAGGTATTTGATTCTTTTATTTTCTATTGTAAATGAGATTTTTAAAAATTTCTTCCTCAGATTGCTCATTATTTTCTCAGGGCTTTAGGGTATAGGATCATGTCATCTGCAAATGGTGAAATTTTTACTTCTTCCTTTCCAATTTAGATGCTTTTTATTTCTTTTTCTTGCCTAAGTGCTTGAGCAGTTAATTCTAATACAATGTTATAAAAGATCAGTGACAGTGAGCCTCCTTGTCTTGTTCCAGATCTTAGAGGGAAAGCTTTTAGGATTTCAGCATTTAAGATGATGCTAACTGTGGTTTTTTTCATATATACCCTTTATCATGTTGAGGAAGATCCCTTCTATTCCTATCTTTTAAAGTGTTTTTTTATCAGGAAAGGGTGCTGTAATTTCTCGAATGCTTTTTCTGCATCTATAGAGATTAACATGTGATTTTTTTCTTTTGATCTGTTTATGTGGTGTATTACATTGGTTGATTTTTTTATGTTGAAATATCCTTACATCCCAGGGATAAAGCCTACTTGGTAATGGTGTATAATTCACTTGATGTGCTGGTGAATACTATTAGCAAGTATTTTTTTGAGGATTTTAGCATCTAGGTTCATTATAGAAATTGGTCTCTAGCTTTCCTTTCTCATGGCATGTTTGTTTGGCTTTGGTATTAGGGTGATGTTGGCATCATAGAATGAGTTTAGCAATGTTCCTTCCACTTCTATTTCTTGGAAGAGTTTAAGCAGAGTTGGTGTTAGTTCTTTCTGGAATGTTTGGTAGAATTCACCTTTTAAGCCATCGGGTCTTGGGCTCTTCTTAGTTGGGAGGTTTTTGATGACTAATTCAATCTCATTACTTGTGATTCATCTGACGAGTTCATCGATTTCTTCTTTCATCAATGTATGCTGCTTGTGCATTTCTAGGAATTTGTCCATTTCCTCTGAATTATCCATCTTGTTGGTATACAATTTTTCCAAGTATCCTCTTCTGATACTCCTTATTTCTGTGTGGTCAGTGATATCCCCTTCCTCATTTCATAATTTATGTATTTGCATTTTCTCCCTTTTTTCTTTGTTAGTCTAGCCAAGGTTTTGTCAATTTTATTGATCTTCTCAAAGAACCAGCTTTTGGTTTTGTCTATTTTTTCTAGTCTTTCTTATTATCAATTTCATTTAGGTCTGCTCTAATCTTTGTTATTTCCTTCTTTCTACTTGTTTTGGGGTTAATTTATTGTTGTTTTTTTCTAATTCCTCCAGGTATGCAGTTAGGTCTTTGATATTAACTCTTTCTTCTTTTTTTAATATCAGCATTTATAGCTATGAATTTCCTTTTCAGTTCAGCTTTTGCTGCATCCTATAGGTTTGGATATATTGTGTTGTCATTTTCATTCGTTTCAAAGTTGTTACTGATTTCTTTTGCAATTTCCTTTTTGACCCACTGATTGTCTAAGAGTGTGTGTTTAACTTCTAATCTACCTAATCTGCTTCTCTGGCCCTTACTTATTTCCAGTTTCATTCCATTGTGTCCAAAATTACTTTGAATAATTTCAATCTTTCTGAATTCATTGAGAGTTGTTCTGTGGCCTAGCATGTTGTCTATCCTGGAGAATGATCCATGTGAACTTGAGAAGAATGTATATCTCTCTGTATTTGTGTGTAATGTTCTGTATATTTCTATTAGGTCCAAATCTTCAAATGTATTATTCCAGGTGTTAGTTTCTTTATTGATTCTCTGTTGAGATGTTCTGTATAATGTTGATAATGCTGATAATGGTGTAGTGAAGTCCCCTAGTCTACTTATAGAGGCATCTATACCTCCATTTAGTTTTTTCAATGTTTTTCTCATGTATTTTGAGGCTCCCTGTTTAGGTTCATAAATGTTTATGATTGTTCTTTCTTCTTGATAGATTATCCCTTTTATTAATGTATATTGGCTTTCTTGGTCTCTTATAATAGATTTGCTTTTAACATCTATTTTGTCTGATATTAGTATAGTTACTCCTGCTTTTTTTGGTTATTGTTTGCATGTAAATTTGTTTTCTAACCATTCATTTTCAGCAGCCTTGCTTCCCTGGGTCTAAGGTGTGTTTCTTGTAGACAGCATAAATTGGGTCATATTTCCTTATCAATTCTACCAATCTGTGTCTCTTGATTGTAATGTTTAAGCCATTAACATTCAATGTTATTTTTGTCAAGGAATTACTTACAATAGCCATATTTTCTTTAGGTTTATGTATGCCATATATTTCTTTTATTTCTCTTTTTATCTTCCAATTATTCTTACATACTTCTCCAACTGTCTTCTGTTTTTTTCTTTCAATCTGCAGAAATCCCTTTAGTATTTCTTGAGGACATGTTTCTTATTGACAAACTCTCTTAGTATCTGTTTATCTGTGATTATTTTAAACCCTCATTCATTTTTTAAAACAATTTATTCAAGTATATCATTCATACATGACCATACATAAACAATAATTGTTTAGTAAACATTGTGAACTTACAAAACAAACATGTATAACATCATACAGGGCTCCCAAAAATCACCCCACCACTAATACTTTGCATTGTTGTGAAACATTTGTTAACAAATTATGAAAGGGCATCGTCAAAGTATTACTACTGACTATAGTCTGTATCTTACTCCCCTATACTTTTTTAAAAAAGGATTTATTTATTTATTTACTTTTATCCATTTTAACCATTCCCCCCCATTTTTGCTGTTTTTGTGTCCATTCGCTGAGCAACTCTCTGTGTCCGTTTCCTATCCTCTCTTCTTATCCTTCTCCGCCCGTCTTCACTGGGATTCAATCCTCGGAATCTCCGATGTGGGAGAGAGGCTTCCTACTGCCTGTGCCACCTTAGTTCCTGGTTTTTCAGAGTGTCTCATCTTGGTTATCCTTTATGTCACTTTCCTATTATGTCATCATCTTGCTGTGTGGCTCATGGGGCCTGATGGCGCACCTGCACATAGGGCCTGATGGTGCACCCACCCGCGGGGCCTGGCAGGCTCACCCGCTCGTGAGGCCTGGTGGAGCACCCATGCACAGGGCCTGACAGCACACCTGCTTGTGGTGTCTGGCTGTGTACCTGCGCACGATACCTGGGGGGCTCACCCGCTCGTGGGGCCTGGTGGTGCACATGCACATGAGGCCTGGCAGCACACCCGCTCATGGGGCCTGACACCGCACACACACATGGACCTGGGGGCCTCACCCACTTGCGGGGCTTGGCGATGCACCTGCACATAGGGCCTGCTGGGCCACACGCCTTCTATATTTTTCTGGTTTTTATTTTTACCTGGAGGTCCTGGGGATAGAACCCAGGTCCCTCCATATGGGAGATGGATGCCCAATCATTTGAGCCACATCCATCCCCCTGCTATATCTCTTAAGGTTGACCAAAGATACCTAGAGTTACAGTCATTTCCCATACAGGGTAATAAATCATGCTTAGTTTTATCACCAGAATTCTAAAAACCAGATCTAGGGAGAAAAACTAGGTCTGGGGACACATGCATGGTTTCTAATATAGCAAATATTTAGCCTACCCTGATTATCACAAAATCAAGACAGCAAGAATATTTACATTCTCCCTCATATTTGAATACCAGTTTTGCTGGATAGAGAATTTTTGGCTGGAAGTTTTTTCTTTTAGTACTTTAACTATGTCATACTACTGCCTTCTTGCCTCCATGGTTTCAGATGAGAAATCAGCACTTAGTCTTATCAAGCTTCCCTTGTATGTGATGGACCTCTTTTATCTTGCTGCTTTCATTATTCTCCCTGTCTTGAGCACTGGACAATATGAAAAGTGTATGTTTTGGAGTAGACCTGTTAGGGTTTATACTGTTTGGGGAGTTCTGCACTTCCTGGACATGTATATCCATGTCCCTCAATAGAGTTGGGAAATTTTCAGCCATTATTTTCTCCAACACTCCTTCTGCCTCTTTTCCCTCCAGGATACCTATAATGTGTATGTTTGTGCATTTTATGCTGTCATTCAAGTCCCTAAGTCCCTGCTGGAGTTTTTCTATCTTTTCATCTATCTGTTCTACTATCTGTGTGATTTCAGATGTACTGTCTTCCACCTCACTGATTCTTTCCTCTGCCTGTTTAAATATGCTCTTATGAGTTTACAGTGTATTTTTGATTTCTTGCATTGAGCCATTCATCACCATCATATCCGTTATCTTTTTATGTATGTTTACAATTTCTTCAATATGTTCTCCAAGTGTCTTCTTAAAATCCTTAATCTCTCCCTTCACGTCATTAAACTGATTCATGATATTTGTTTGGACATCTCTGATTAGTTGTTCCATGTCTGCATTTCCTACTGTTTTTTAGTTTGTTTGTTAGAATGGGCTGTGTTTTCCTGTTCTTAGTATAGCTTGTAATTTTTTGTGGTGTCTAGGCATCTGTTTATATTGTTATATTTATTTGGTTGGTTAGCTTCTCTTTCTACTCTAGGGTTTTATTTTGTTGTTGTTTTTGTGTGTTTGGTAAGGTTTCACTTTGACACTTCATTCCTCTTATTCTATCTCTTTGCTGTTGTCTATGTTCCCTTGGAAAAAAATTAGGACAGAGAAAAAGAAATAGATAAAAAAAGGAAAAGAATAATAGTAATAATAACAAAGGTAGAAGAGGGCCATACAAGACCTAGGAAAATAAATAACATGAATAAAAATCATAATTAGTACAGAGGAATAAGAATAAAAAAGTTGAGTAGAAAAAATGAAATGAGAAACAAAATAGAGAAAAATATCTAGAATGAATTAAAAAGCAAGAATTGTAAGAGAGAAGGAAAAGAAAAAAGAAACAAAAAACAACAAAAAAAAAGAAAAAGTGAAAAATAGAAAGAAAACAAAGAAAAAAAGAGTGAGAGAAAAGTAAAAACTAAAAAAAAAAAAAAAAAAGAAAGATCAAACAAAAAAAAGGTGGAGTGAAAGAAAAACAACAGAAAACAGAAGGTAGAAAAATAAAGGTAAGAAAAGAAATAACCCAGGTAGAAAAAATTAATGAAAGAAAAAAACCAAGAAAGTGGAAACACAACAAACAAGAAACAAAATAGCAGCAACAAAATTAAAAACAAACAAACAAACAAACAATAACCAAGGATAAATAGCCTTTCCTCTTAGGCCTTTAAGGAGCTTCTCAGGCTGCCAGTGTTCATCAGTCAATCACCCTGCAGCCTGTCCTCTGCAGGTGGTGTACCAAGGTTTTGCAAGTAAAATAAGGAAAAGAAAGAAGAAAAGGACTTAAAAAAAAAAAAAAACAGATCCAAGAAAGCCTCGAACAAAAAGAATGTCTGTATGTTCCCTGTCATAAGGTATTAACTGAATGCCTGGTAATGTGGTAAATCACTCTCTTGATAACTTCTCCATGGAGACTTAGGAATCGAACCAGGGGCCTCATATATGCAATGCAGGAATTCCTCCACTGAACTAAATTGTCTTCTTAGTTAAATTAGGCTTCAGAAAGCTATCTGCCCATTTTCCTCCAGTAGTTTTAAACTTCTACAGTTTGCTAGAGTCCTGCTAATTAGGAACCTGTCCCTGCCCTCTCTCTAATCTGATTCCTATCTCTCCCTGGGCCACTTGGCATGACAGCCTACCTGAGTAGATCTCCCCTCCCCTCTCCCCATCGGGTTGGGGTCCCTTCTGAGTTTCACAGAGAGCTCAGCTGCCAAACTCACCACAAAGAAAACACTCTTACCCTCTGTGAGATCCCTCTTCTTCCCAGGGAATGACCCCTTCTAGTCTGTTGGCAGCAGCAAGTCAAGGTCTCCACAGAGTATACTTGCCCTGAAGGTAGGGTATATGTGCCATTTCCAGGCACAGGGGTGGACAACTCATGGTTTTCCTTTGGCTTCTTTATATTTCCAGTACTTTCCTAGATGACTCGGAGCACCTTCCTGCTCTACATAGATTCAAAGCAGCAACTTTAGATAGGTCCCTGCCTTTTCTCCGCTTTTTTCATGAGAGGGTCAGACTCTGCCTACCTACTTCAGCACCATTTCATACTTTTTTTTGCTGTGTTAGAAAAGTGAAGTAAAGTGCTGAGGAAAACAGCCAGTGGGGAAAAATATTAGCTCTCTAAATACGAACAGAGAGGGAAATGCTCATAGAACTACTAATTGTCTGCACTCTGCAGTGGTAGCCTGTCAAGACAGCCACATTTTTTTTTTTTTTTTTTTTATGGGTAAGAATCAAAATTCTCACAATACATACAAACATTTGCAAAATGATATATAAATATATATGCATATATGTGTATTTGCTTACAAAAACGTTATTTATATATATACATATACATATATTTTAAGAGGTGCTTAGATTACCCAAAATATTACACGGAACCCACTGGGATTCCCATGTTGCCCACCTCTTGAAGACCTTATGTTGAGTGAAGCAAGCCAGGCACTGAAGGATGAACAGTATATGACCTCACTGATCTGAACTGAGGAAAGTGAGCAGTCTCTGAGAACCTAAAGACAGCCACATTTTAAGCCCCATGCTGAAGTGATTGCTGCTCTTTTAAACAGAGTGTTCTGTGTTCTCTTTGCCTTATGGAGACACTCCCTATGTGGTCTTTTGGGAGTCTTTGCTTTTATTTCCAGTGGCAGAACCCGTAGTCTTTCACCCTCTAAATTGAATGTGTGTGTGTGTGTGTGTGAATAAACATTCTTCAATAAAACATGGCTAAGAGAGATTCTCCTCTCAACTGTCTTCAAAAGGGCATCCTAAACTGAAGTCATCTTTAAAGAAATAAAAGAAAGAAACATTTATTGAAGTTGTTAATAATTTTTAACAAATTGAATGTCTAGTATGAGGAAGATCCTACATTAGTATCTGGAGACATGTCATATTCAATGAAAGCATACATATAATTTGGGGGTATTATTAAGCCACAGAATTGAAAGGGACTTTGTAGATAGTCCATTAAAGCCCTGTAGCTGAACCTTATTTCTTTTCCTTTGTATTCTTGTTAGTTAATGATACTAAAAAAATAGCTACTAGATGCTAGGCTCTTTATATATGGTACCTCTATAAGGCATGTTGAATTAACTCTATTTTTAGACAGGGAAGGTAAGAATCCATAAGGCTGAACAATTTGCCTACAGTCACACAGTGGCAGACAGATTCTGGGGTGACTCCCAATGATCACCAACTCTTGGTTTTCACTCCTTGTATAATCTCACCATGAGAGTAACTTGGACTTGTGACTTACTTCTAATGAAGAAAATATGGCAAAGATGGTGAGATGCCAGTTTGTGTTTACATTTTATTATGTAAGACTCTCTTGCTAATGGGCTTCTATTAGAGTTTCACGTTGCTGGTTTGATGAAGTAGCGATTTTGGAAAAGCCTATGTGGCAAGGAACTGCAGGCAGCCTGTAAGAACTGTGGGCAATCTTGAGGAGATAGGGTTTTATCTATCTCCTCGATAGATAGACTGGATAGCAGTCAGCAAAAACAACAGAAATCTTGGTCATAAAATGATTTCTGCCAACTTCCTGAAAGAGGCTCGAAGTGGATCATTATCCAGTTGAGTCTCCAGATTAGAAAGAAGCACTGGTCAGCACCTTGATTTAAGCCTTTTGAGAACAATCAAAGGCTTGATTTAAGCCTTTGCTCCAACTCCTGATCCTCATAATCTGGGAAATAATAGAAGTTTTTGTGTTTTTATTAAGTTGCTAAATTGCAGTGTTTTATGTAGCAATATATAACTAACACACACTATGTTCATTTGAGATGGAGAAAGAATTCAAATGAAGGTTTGTTGATACTTAAATTCAATCTCTTTCCATGATACCAATGACCCGCAAATCTGGGTCCCAGGACCCCCTCCAGAATATTTGGCTGGAATTCTTAGAAAACTATTGTTTCTTGAGTTTCACAGCAGTGTTATTGAAACAGAATTTATGGGATGAAACATGGGACATGTGAAAGTCTTCACTGATTAAGAAGTTATGATCAAATATTGCAGTTTAAGAAGTTTTCCTGCATTGAGTGTTAGTAACTCTTAGGTCTCAGAGTACTCAGTTAAATTGCATTGCCCCTATGGGGAGATAATACTAACAGCTAAGAGTTCTAGACATCCTACAAAGAAATCTCCCTGAAAGATTTGCAATCCCCCCAAATAACCCAGACCTACATTTTCAAGAAATTATCATGCAATTCAAGAAACCACCTCACTTTTCAGAAGTGGCACACATAAATTTCTAGTATTGATTCTGAGTTGCAAAGTCACCTTTTCCCTGAAGCTCAGTCTAAATTTCCTGACAGACAAGAACTATGTCTATAGTGTTAATCTCCACTGTTGTATGTACCCAGTGGCTAGCAAAGAGCATAATATACAGAAATAAATCAATAAATATTTTGCAGTGATTGACTCAAGTGTGAAATGATCAGACTTATAAGCCATTCACTTTCTTCTATACTTGGTTCTTTTAAGCAGAACTTCTTAATCCGAGTTACAGGTGTTTCAATATATAGCTATAAGTAGAATTGTCCATTTATCTCATTGTACCTATTACTACTTACTAGTATGTCAATATTGGAAATAGAGTTGATGACTTCGGCTTCAGGGTTTGTATGGCATAAATGATACATAAACCAACAAACTTTTACTAAAAAGGTATTTCCATTTACAAGACAAGTAAAGCCTCACTGCTTTAATTTTGCTTGTTTGTTTGGATCTGAATGTGACAGACTGGTTTACCAAAAACATCACCAGAAACATCTTTGTCCAACCAAGTTGATAAAACAAACCACTTCAACAAAGATGGTTTTACAGGTTCCTGTGATCTGCAGGAAACCATGTGTGAGTTTAAATATTAAGGAATTCATATATTAACACTCTAGTATCATAATATGGTAGCCAGAAACAAGCCTCAGCGTTATCTATACTTATTTCTTATTTTATAAAAGACTAAACTTAGCCCAAAGAGTGAATAAGACATATGTAAATCGAGGCTGAGAGCCTGCTTCCTGAATCCTCATCCAATGCTCTTTCCCTCATACTGAATTCAGGTTTTAAATAGTAAAAGACTAAAGTGCTTCTGGGAGTCAAGGAGAGACCTAGCAGGACTTTTTATCATTAAAACTTTACTCTTTTCATAATTATTTTAAATATAGTAAAATGCTTATGAAAACCACAGGTTAAAATTGTCTAGAACTAAATCCTAATTTAGGTACTGAGGAAATAACCTACTTGCTCCTCAGTACTGAGATATTTGACAAGGGAGAGACACACATAGAAAACACACATAATCCAAGGGGGCTTTAACACTTCAAATAGATGTTTTGAAATCTCCTGAGTTTTTGCCAAATATAACTATGTTTCCGTATGTTTATCATATAAATGTTGGATCTCTCTCTGCATCTGTCTCTCTGTAAGTCTCAGTCTAAACATACACACACATAAACACACACATACACGTGCAGGCATGCACACATACACCACTCCCATAGTGGAGCAATTACTACTCTATTTTTATTCACATAGTAAGATTACATTTCCTGATCCCCTTTGAAATTAAACTTGACCAAGTGACTTGCTTTGTGAAATGAAGTAAGGGCAGGTATAGCGTATGTCCTTCCCAGGTGGAAGCATTTAATACCAGGGCTCAGCTCTCCAGCAGTTTCTTTTCCAGCCCCAGTGATCATAGCACAAATTGATGTAAAGATTCTGTTAGATCAAAGAAGACTGGAATGCTGGACCAACATATGGAGAAAGGTGAGCTGATGGTTCACTCAAATCCAGAGCACCAATAAGAATAAGAAATAATTTTTTGCATGTTGAGTTATTTAAGATGTAGCATTGTTTATTACTACAGTAAAGTTTAGTGCTACTGACTATTGCCTCTCTTAAGGATAGGTATTCATCTTCAGAGGTACTTGAATCTTAACTTCAAAGTACATAGAGAAATATTATTTTGACTTACCCATAATCATCAAGACTGATTCTGTCTAAAAATGAGAAAGAACTGTGCATTTATATGCAGAGCAGTCCAGTTATTTTTTCATCCTTTCTAGTCCCTCCAAGCCCCATTCTCTACACACTTTCAATCTATGTCTTCTTAGGCATCTTTGTAATAAGAAAATAAGCTTAGGAATCTTTTTAATGGATCTTTAGCTATCTTTAGTTTTAGCTAAAACCTCCTACACTTTGAAATTACCCCTTGCTTGTGAAAGCATTACTTAGTTCTTAGTAGAGTGCTATCTTTCTAAGTTTGTATGTTATGGTGATGTGGGAAGATAATGGTTCATTTTTTTTCCAGCGACACATGTAATTTTGATGGAATTTGGTAAATAATGATTCTAGGCTAAAATGTACAAAGTGCTAATGTGGCACAAGGGAGAGAATCATTAATTATTTCTCAATGGAGTATGGCAAACTTTATAGAGGTACCATTTTCAAATAGTATTTAAAGCAAATGTAGAAGGGGCAATTGATGGATAAAACATGTTATATATACACCATGGAGAACTACACAGCAGTTCAATGGACTGCTTGTGTACTCAATAGGTGGATAGTCTTTCAAGCATAATACTGAGTGAAAAAATAAGAAATAGTAAGATCTATTTCACAAATCATTATGAAAAAAGCATACACGGAAATCAATATGCAATTTACAAGAACATATATAATCAAAAATATAGAAATCAAACGCATTAGAATGGTTACCCATGGCAGGGGAAAGGAGAGATGAAGGAGGATAAGAAGAGAAAAAATTAAACAGGAGACAGGCATTCTACAGGCAGGAGCATACCCTGAACTGAAGATTATGATTAATTCAATCCTCAGCCCCTAGCTGTCCATGCCCTGCAAAGATGTGATAGGCATTGTTTTGTTAGACTGTCCAAATAAGTTATGGAAAGTGGATAGCTGAGAGTTAGCCTGTAGAGGGATTAGAGAATAGAGGGAAGATCACAAAGATCCTTCTAGAGAACAGGAACCAAAGCAGACTAAATCTACTGGAGAGGTTTTGTTACTAATGGGATTTACTAAAGGTTTAGAATGAAGAAAGCTGGACCAAAAAGTTTAACATGGCTCCCAGTCTCTCATCTTGTGTTAGTCATTGTATGTATGTATGTAATTCTTGCCATATGTAAGAGGGAATCATTAAAAACAACTCATTTTTTAACAGTATGAAAGCATAAGAAACATGGTTTATTTTGGAGAAGATATAATTAACTTATTAGGCCGTTAAAATTTGTTAATGGTGAGGAATCAAGGAAGATTTTCTTAGAGATATAATCTCTGAAATATGAGAAAAACATGGGGGCTTGTATATGAGGAAAGGAAACAAGAAAATTAAAATGAAAACTGATGTTTCTCTTGACCTATATGAAATCTTGTTTTCATAATATTAAGACTATTTTATTACATTACAATTTTATATTTTAAAGTCTAAATTGGAAATAGATAATACCCTAACCTCATTGGAAATATAAGTCAAATGCTTGCATTCTTCAAATTATTTAATTTCATATTGTATTGATATATGAAACCATAATATGTCAATAAAAGATACTATTTCAGTAAAGTTATACTATTTTAATAGTTTTGGTACATAAATAAATACTAATTTTGTTACTTTTTCTGATAAAAGTGATACTGCTTTTTTTCATTTTCTTTTTAATCCTTATTGGCTTGTGGGAAAAAATCAAGCTCAAGTTTATATTTTGTGGCTCCTACAAATTTTGTCTTGATTTTCAAGAAAACAGAATGAAAAGTAGAAACAGAAAAATGTGAATTCTTTCTACGTTGAATCTAGGAATTACCCATTACTATTTCCTTTGAAAATTTGAAAATGAAAATAAAACAGCATTTCATGAGATTTTTATCAGTAATATAAATCCTTTCTAAATTCCATGTAAAATATAAACGCATTTGAATCTGTTAATGTTACACAGGGAATGTTATGTTACGTAACTGGGGAAAATATTTATGTTAAGAGAAATATTCTATCCATTTTAAAAAATTCACCCACCCCAAAATATGTATGATCTACCATCTCACAAATTTCAAGTCTCTATTACCTGCATAATCATAATAAACTATTAGTAGGTAACATTTACCAAGCAATGACTTACTACTTGTCAGGTAGTTTGCACATATAAACTCATTTAATTTTACTACAACCCTATGTTATACTTGCTCTTATGAAAAAATTGAGGCTCTTGCCCAAGGTCATGACTGAGTTAGGTTTCGAACATGTGGTCTGGCTCTAGAATCCACATTCTTAACCACTTGCTATCTTTCTTCTTCAGTCTGGCAGTCACAGCTCTTGCCATCTGGCAGGAGGAAATCTTTGTGGACTCATCTCATGTTACTCTGCTGTATTTACTATACATCACAGCCAATCTATTCCTCATATCTATATGGTGTATTCCAGTTCCTGTGTTTGTGTAGTCTCTAATGCCTGCCCATTTTTTAATAACCAGGGCAAAGTTTACTTTTTCTGTGATTTCTTCCCTGGCTCTATCACCCTAAGCAGATTGCTTCTCCTTATACCATTGCAATCATTTAGCATTCAGGTTAGACCACTCAGAGATCCCTTAATACATGTTGCTTTCTACTTTGCCTTGTGGTTTTGGGTGCACATT
This sequence comes from Tolypeutes matacus, assembly GCA_026826555.1. Classification (NCBI taxonomy): domain Eukaryota; kingdom Metazoa; phylum Chordata; class Mammalia; order Cingulata; family Chlamyphoridae; genus Tolypeutes; species Tolypeutes matacus. The sequence continues at coordinate 14,116,564 of JAKSZT010053779.1, read as the reverse complement.
TTTATATTCCTAAATAAACTTAAAGTGTTTAAAGACAGGGCCTAGTTTTTTAATCACTATATCTAAATTTATCTTTGATCGTATACCTCTTGAATGAATAGATTAGTAAACAAATAGATAAGTGATTTAAATGAAAAAAGTATCAAAAGCAATGAAGTGACTCAATCTTGGAGAAGTAATTAAAATGTTTCCTTTTGAGTAGTGCATTATCAGTTATTTTTCAGACCACTGGGACTATTTTATAAGTAAATCCTAAGTGACAGTTAAGAACTCATTCACTCATGAGGTGAACAATGTGCTTTTTGAATTGTAAAATTCTGAGTCAAATACATGTAAAAAAGTTATAAAGTTATAGTTCTTCATAAACATTTTTGAAAAATGTATAATTAACCAAAAGTGATGTTCAGGTTTGGACAGGGTATCTTGGTAGAACCGATACTTCTCTTAAATATATTTTGGACTGTTTGAACATAGATGCTATGTGTTTTTCTCTCAACACTGTAATAGTTCATAGTGAGCATCCATAGAAGGGAATTAGTATATTCTGGCTGACTTAAATAAAATAAATACATAAATGATTGTAAAACTTTAAAGAATGATGAGAGAACTTCAAGAAATCCCTAGAGCATAAAAATTTGTTTAAACTTTGACTCTAGGGAAAAAATTTTTTTGGCAGAAAGCCAATAAACTTTATAGTTTAGGCTCTTTCTGTTGATCCAATTTATTGCAGTTAATGAAAATTAAAACAATTCCTATGGCCAAAAACAACCTGTTAAGCAAGCAGCTGAATATATGTACTAGGACTTGAAGTCAGGTATCAGATTTTGGTCGTAAACCTAGTATTTATGGCCCGGGAGACATGGGTACCGCAAGTAAGGTCAGCCTCAAGAAATATTTTCTGAGTTCTTTTTCATGAATATTTGTTCATTCAATTGTTCCATCATTTATTCAACAGGTATTATATTTTTAAGGATGCGATGGGTAATGTAAGCATCCAGAAACACAGACCCAGAGTATTTGTTTTCTAAGCCTAGGTAAGACACAGAGGAAAATGAAAATGCTCCATGGTTTAGATTCTGAATTTGTGGCTGAAGAGCCAGATTAATAGTAAGATGACCAGAATTATTAAGCCATCAAAATCTAACATGGATTCTATTCAAAACAGCAGACAAATTCATTTACATTGCAATAAAGAAAGAAAAATGTGAATGAACTCATAACCGTAAGGAAAATGAGGTAGAGACTTTCAGTGGACAGGAGAGTTCAACAGTATTTAGAATAGAGAAGATGTCAGGACTTTTATTTCTGATAACATGGTGTAGCCATTTATCAATTTGATGTAATTATGAATTCCAAAAATCTATATTAGATTCATGTTTGTAAACTAGTATGCTAATCTGGGCATGATTAAGTTATGATTAGGGCGTTGACTGGGCCACATCAGTACGGCATTGAGCCGGCATTGAATCAAATATTAACGGCAAGGCAAAGGACAGAGGGAGCAGTTTTTGAGTTGCAGTTTTGATGTTGGAGTTTTGATGTTGGAGAGAAGGTCTCAGGATAGAGACGAGCCATTTGCCTGAGAGTCCACAGCTGGCCTTGTAGAAAGAAGCAAAGCCTAGAGAGCCTAATAGTCTACAGCTGACCTTGCGAAGGAAACAGAGGAGCTAAGCCCAGAGAGAAACACAGCCCCGGGAAGAGAGGAACACAAGAAGCCTAAACCCTGGCAAACGTCGGCACTGTCTTGCAGTGGACTTTGGTGAGGGAAGAAACTTATGCTTTATGGCTTGGTAACTGTGGACTTCTACCCCAAATAAATACCTTTTATAAAGACCAGCCAATCTCTGGTATTTCACATTAGCACCCCTTTGCCTGACTAATACACATGGTATAATAGTGTCCTGTTTTAATCCTTCCATTGTAAATTTCTAATAATGCATAAAATATATACAAACATTTTCTTGAAACTATCTGAAAGATATGTTAAAATTCTTTTAAATGTGAAGGTAGAATAAAAAAAAAGTGATGAGAGCACCGAACTTACAGGCATTTGTTTGAAGTGAGGCGTCCAAAAGGAAATTCTCGATAAATCTGACATCCTAAATGTACCCTCCATAACCCTGAACTTAAAAAAAAACACTGAGAAGCCATAGCTAAAAATTTAGTCCTTTTGCAGTTTTTCAGATATATTCATATTACCTGGTTTTAAAAAAATACCAAGTCAGAAATTTATATTAAAATATTTCCAGGATGTGAATGTTCCCAAGTATCAGAAGCAAACACAAATCATCTCTAGTGAGATCCACCTTGATCTCAAAGCTCAAATAATTCCCATAAAAAGATTCCATAGAAAGTAATAACATTGCAATATAATTTCAAAGAAAATGAGAAGCTCATGGTAAAAAGTTACCACAATTCACACAAGGAAACAACAGAAATAATAACCAGTAGAAAAAACAGACATCATCATCAAACAGTTAAGAGATGTCATTCATTGCGATTACTGAGCATAAAATAAATGTAAAATATGTATTATAACATTTCAAGAGTAAAAACTAAGCATATTTGAAAAGGAACATATCTTTCAAAATGAAAATAAGAGCAATTAAAAATAAAACTCATTGAATTTGCATGACACCAAGCACAGGCATAGTTGAAGACAGAATTAGTAAAGTTTCTCTCATACTTCCTGTCAGATCCATCAACAAATCATAATATCTCTACCTTCAAAATATTTTGAGCACATTACTTATAAGCTCCAGAACTACAATCATATCTGAAACACCATCATCTCTCCAATGGACTAAATACTCGTGAGCTTGTCTCCTTGCTTCTATACCTTTCCCAATGCCCCCTCCCCTCTCCTATCATTTACCTTGTTTCTTATAAATGTAATATTCATGTCTCTCTCAAAGCCCACCATTGTTTACTCATAATAGTAGAATAAAATCTAAATTCCACACCGTGGTCTATAAGGCCCTGCATATTTTGGCACAGACCAAAACGCTTTTCTGCTCGTTCACTTCATGTCCACTGGACTGTTCTCTCTACTTATTTGGGAAAATGCAAAATATGCTTTATAAATTTTAGGATCAATCTGAAGGCAAAACACAAAAGATTTAAATAATTTATGGAAAAGAATATACATACTACCAGTCATGACAATGTAAAATTAAAGGTTTAGTTGCATGTGATTAAGGACTTTATGTGGATCACACAAAATGTCCTTTCAGTTTAGCTAAATAACAAATAATCTAATTTATGGGAGCTAATGCATATATTGAAACAAGAAAATATTCTTATATTTAGCTATATAGATTATTTATGAGTTATGTTTTCTGTATATATTGTGCTAAACTTTAGTATTTTTCATTTTTAATAAAAATTTAATTCAATTTTAAAAAGGTGAAAAAATCATACCACAATGATAATATTGGTTACTTCTAAAGACAGACATAATTATGGTTAATTGTATGTTCAGTTTTTGCTCATCCATATTTCTTAAATCTCCCACTCTAGTGTTACATTACTTACAAAAATATAGTACACTATCAGAAAAGATATATTGCTGTGGAATTTTTAAAAAATTGTACAATTGGCTGAACACACACACATACAAAATCACACAAACTCACATATAAGCTCCTTCTTCCCCAAGCTTTGACACAGAAAAATTTGCCCAGTAGGATTTCATAATTGCTATGTCCCAGTGCCCCTCATTCTTCCCCTTTTAGGAGGGCCTTGTCTTTGTAAGAGTTAGTTTGACAAGCTTTTATGACAAATACCACACAATGGTTTGACTAAACAATGAGAATTTATTGACTCATGGTTTTGTGGATAGGAGACATCCAAAACTGAGGTGTCAGCAAAGTGATACTGTCTCCCCAAAGTCTGTAACATTCTGGTGCTGACTGCCTGTGATCCTTGAGTTCCTTGGCTTGAATACTTGCCTTGAATCACATGGCAATGTCCTCTCCTTCCTCTTCGGAGTTCCATTGATTTCTGGCTTCCATGTTTTCTCTTACCAGGTCTGGATTTCTTCTGTTTATAAAGGGCTTCAGTGAAATGTAGTAAGACACAATCAGTTGGGCCATCCTTTAACTAAGGTAACATCTTCAAGAGAGCATATTTACAATGTGTTCACACCCACAGGAATATGGATTGATTAAGAACACATCTATATTGGGATACAAAATTCAATCCACCTCACCACCTCTCCTTTATAAATTGTGTGTGTTAGGTCAGATAATTTGTCCTTTTAATTCATAGCTCTCCATATTGAAGACCTGACATAGATCTTTATATCCTGTACTTTGAGCATAATGTCAAAACTGAATGAGAATTTTGAAGACCTTGAAAGGGATTGTATGTGAATAATTGTGGGTAGGGGATAGACTGTGGAATATTATTTGCAAAAGTAGTTACAATTAATCTCTTACCTCTAACCATGCCCCATTTACAATATGACATTGAAGATCATGCATCAAACACTTTTATCTATCCTTCCTCCTTGAATCAGGGCTACTATTACAATTTTTGTCGACAATCAGTGTGCAGCAGAAGTCATACTGTTTGTCTTCTAAGGCTTCCTTACTTCCGCTCTGTTTCTTGGAATTCTGATATTGCTATGTGAACAAACTCAGTTTAATCTTCAGGGTGATCAGAGACATGTGACCCAGTTATCCCAATTTCCACAACTGACAGACAGCTAATCTCCAGATGTGTGAGTGAAGCAATCAAACAATAGCCAGCTCACAGCCAACTTGAGAGCAGCTCTCAGAATTATGAGCAACCCAAGCAAAACCAGATTAGCAGAACAGTCCAAATGACCTGTGGACTTCTGAGTAATAATAATTTTTTAAGCCACTAAATTTTGGTAAGATTTGTTTATAGAAGAATTAATTAAATGATATATGTACTTAAATGTTATTACACTAAAAAAAAATTCCAACAGTAGAGGAACTGAAAACTTGGAATGAAGAGAGAACATTTGCTAGTCACAAGATTATTGAAAATAGAAGCAAAATACCAGAGATAGTAGTATTAAACAAGAATTGGAAACAAGCCAAATGGTGAGTGTTGTCCAGCAAATATGATTTCAGGAACCTATAGTTTCTCAGTTCTATTTTTCCTATGTTATATAATTTCAGTGTCTATAGCAGAATAATGAATGGTTATTTCTACATATTATAAATACTGGATAAATGAAAATATGAAAAATAATTAGGCAAGTCTTTTACTTTGCCCTTCATACCACTCATATCCCCCATCCCAATTGTTCTGTGATTAACAGCATTATAAACAATGGCTGCACTTACAATAGTCAATACTTTCCAATTCAATATTTTCTCTTGTTCTAATTAATTCTGGGCACATACTTTCTGATCAGGCATAGATAAACTGAATGATACTGTTTATGCAATGTGAATTAGAAGCTTGAAACATCTTGAATACATCATTGCTAAATAACTGGGTATAAACTATTTGAACAGGTGAGTTTTAAGTCAGTTTTGGGAGACTGAACAGAAACGAAGGAGAAAAAAAAGAATTTCTATAGGAATTCAAATGAACATTTTATAAATGAAGAAAAAAATAGAAAAGAATAGCCAAGGGATGTTTTCAATTCAGGATTATATAATGCATAAACAGGTGTCTTGGCAACATCATGGTCAAATTATCTGTAGGGAGTTAAAGGTTATACAAACAGAAATGATAGCATTTCAAAAAGATATTGATAAAAGAGGAAAATGCTAGATTTGCATCATAAAGGACACATACCTTGCTGAGCTTTGAACAAGACAGAAGAAATGCATTTACATGAAAAATTGAAAGACACTATGTCAATATGAACAAAGTGATGTGGAAAATTGGAATAATTATCTGGATAATTCAGGCCAAAATGCTAATGAGATAAAAGAGGACTTTACAACCTGATTTATCTAGGTCAGCTGCCTACACATATTAAATTAAGTGGACAATAATTCAAGTCTCTATTTTTCTGAGCTTGAATAGACTTTGGTATTGATTTCTTGTTTGTGGGCTGGAACAGAGGGACCTCTGTTAACTTGGTGCATTATTGGCCTTTCTATATTGGTTATAGATGTATTATTCATTTTCATCTCACAATCCACTTAATTACAGTTTTGGGAATGGCTACATTGCTTACTTGTACCATTCTTAAGTTTGTTAAATACCAATTCCCAATTTATACTTATATTAAAGTCATTTCTTAGCCACAAAGCCGGCTTAGTTGCACTTACATGGCTACAAACCATCAGATACTTTCATGTTTTAAAATGCTTGGAAAAATCATCGCAGATAATATACAGATAAGGCTCAGTGTATTTAAAGTGCAATTTCAGTCTAACATTTTGATTGAATTAATTCAAGTAGTATAAATTCAATAATTAATTTTATCTTTCTTTATAATCAAAATATTGATTTTTTTTTTTCAAAATGGTCATTTTGTGATAAATTGACTATAATAGAATGTGACTTCTCCAGAGAGCTATAAGTATGGAATGACATGGAAAACTGTAATAGTATTAAAAAAAAAATCACTTCATCTGTGAAAATGTCAAGCCCTGTATCTCAAATTACTATGAGGCATATTTTTTTATTTTAAAAACTTGAACACCAATCTGTAAGACGGAAGAACTATCTTAAACTCAAATTAATTAAAAAAGACCCTTTGGCTTGGAAAGCGCAACCAGACTGCAAAAGGTCTTTTCTAAACCTGTTCAGGTAATTAAGCAAGCAGCATACTCTCATCTAAGGTATGTGTTCTATTTGCCTTATTGTTATAAGATGTAGAAGTTGGAAAATCTAATAAGTGTGAAAATGAATGAGCCCGTCGAGCAGGGTTTTGCATTCTTGGCAATAGTGGCATTTTGGCCCAGCTAATACTTTGTTGTGGGGCCAGCCCTGTGCATTTTAGGATGTTTAGCAGCATCCCTGGTCCCTCCCCATTAAATGCTATGAGCTCCTTCCCGATCAGTTGTGATAACTAAAAATGCCTCCAGATATTGCCAAATGTCTCCTAGGCTGTAAAAGCATTCCTAGTTGAGAATCATTTCTGTAGAGGGCATACTCCATGCTGATCTTAGCACCACTACAGCTGTACAACCACCACTCTTTAACAACTAAGAGCAATACCATTCAGGTATGAACACTGAGCATGTTGCTCTCAGAGGTTGCAGGTTTTTCTTTTTTCACCTTTTTCCAGCTGGGGGCTTATCTAGAGATGGAAAGGGAAAATATGGTTAACAGTGACTTTGTTATGAAGACTCTGACTTGAATACCCTATAGACAAAGCATAGTCGATTAGTCTTTTAATTGTTTTAAGTCCTCAAGAGACTTCCTAAAGAAAACATATAAAATCTTCCCTGGATGTTTGGGCTTACAGGCACTCTGTGTGAGAGAAACCCTCTTGCTGGACCATCTTTTGCCAAATTGGAAATGTTACATTCATTAGGGATGTGCAAACAGAGTGACTTCTCTCCCTGTCTTGGATTTTTCCCTCAAGATCAAATGTCTGAGCTCTGGAACCCTTGAAACGAAATAACCAGAGACCTATGCTAAGTTGGAAGAGAGTCATCAGGGATGTCTGATTTCCTTGAGTTTCTGTCATCCTTTGCTAGGACTGTTGCTTTTTTCCAATAACAAAAGCCTGTTTTTTTTTAAAAAAAAAAAACCAAAGTGGTTAAGTGTTGCAGTGATAACTAGACTGAAAGTTATTATTCGTTTCCCAGCAATAGCTGAAATAAATGCTTCTGTTTGAAAATATCTGGCAGTGAACAAAGATTTACTTTTTTATTTTAAATTTTTTATCATGTTTGATTTGGCTGTTAGTATGTTGACTGAAAATGCCTGTAGAATAAAAATTATCTTCGTTATTTAAGTTGTCCCATGTCAAATAATATTAATAAAGAGACTTTTTTGTGTATGATTAATTAGATGAATGGGAAGTAGGACTTATAAAGTATCTGCCATGTTGAGGAAAGGCATCAAAAACAGGGTTTCTCATTCTTGACATGATCACCACTTTGGAACAGGATGATCTCTGTTGTGGGGGGCAGCTGTGCTGTGCATTGTCAGATGTTTAGCAGCATCCCTGGCATCTACTCACTAATACCGGTAGTATCCTCCATGCCCACTCCCAGTTGTGGCAAACAAAACTGACTCCAGACAGTGCCAAATGTCCCGTAGTGGAGCAAAATTGCCCTAGTTGAAAACCACCGATCTAGAAAATTCCTGTTTTGAAATGGCATAAGTGTTATTAGACAGGCGTCCCCAAGGCATTTAAGAAACCCTTTATCATTAATAAGCTTGCAGGTACAGTGATATGGTCAGCACCAAATTGTTTTTAAAGCATTTTTCATTTTCATTTATTTTTATTTTTAAAACAATTTATTGAAGTATATCATTCATACATGAACATACATAAACTCTAAGTGTTCAGTAAACATCGTGAACTTACAAAACAAACATGCATAGCATCATACAGGGCTCCCACACATCACCCCCCACCCATAAACACCTTGCATTGTTGTGAAACATTTGTTAACAAATCATGAAAGAGCATCGTCAAAAGTATTACCACTAGCTATATATAGTCCATATCTTCTTCCACTGTACACTTTTTTTTAACAATAGATGTATACACATTTATTTCACAAGTGCATATGGAAAATGTACAAGAATAAATTATATTTTTAAACAAATTCTATAGAATGCAAATCATACAAAATATGGTTTCTGGTGACAATAGATTAAAATTAGGACTCCATAAGGGAAATGTATCATGACAAACTTCAAATATTGAAAACTAAATCACTCACTGCTAAAGAACACATGAGTCAAAAGTGAAATAAAAATGGAAATTAAAATTGTTTAACACTTAAAATAAATTCAAAATTTGTAGGAGCAAGTTCTTTTTAAAGGATTTATTTATTTATTTATTTACTTTTAACTTTACTATTTACCTGCCCCCCCCCATTTTTGCTGTTTCTGTGTCCATTTCCTGCCCTCTCTTCTCATCCTTCTCCTCCTGTCTTCACTGGGATTCCATCCTCGGAATCTCCGATGTGAGAGAGAGGTGTACATTTTTATTAACACACAGTAATGGACTTTCTTGCTTACAGGTCTATGAAATTTTATACATGTGTAGATTTGTGTAGCTACAACCAAACTCAGAATATTTCCTTACTGCTGTAGCTTTGTGGTCACACACACACACCTTACCCCAAACTCATAACAACGACTGGTCGGTTCTCCATCACTGTAGTTTGTCTTTTTGAGAATGTCATAATGGAAATGGATTGATATATTATGTAGCCTTTTGACACTGGTATAATGCCTTTGAGATTCATCTAAATTGTTTTCTGTATCAATAATCCATTTCTATTTCTTTTAAACCACTGTATTATTATTATTATTATTTTTTAGTTACCGGGGCTGAGGATTGAACCCCAGAGCTCATATGTGGGAAACCTGCCCTCAACCATAGAGCTACATAGGCTCCCAGAATTCCATTTCTTTTTATTGCTGAGTAACATTCCAGTGGATGGAATAACCACTAGAATTTATTTATCAGTTCACTAGTTGAAGAATATCAGGTTTGCTTCTAGTTTTTGGTAATTATGAATAAAGCTGCTAGAAAAACTTGCATAAAAGTTTTTATATGAGCATACTTTTTTTTTCTTTTATAATAATACCTAGGAGTAGGATTGCTGGGTCATGTGCTAAGTATATGTTTAAATTTATTTTAAAAAAACTGTCAAAAACTTTAGAAAATGTACCACTTGTACCACTTTGCATTCTCACCAGCTAAGTATGAGAAGATCAGTTGCTCTGCATTCTTCACAGTACTTGTTATTTTAGCAAAAATATTAAATATTGCTAATCTAACAAAATATTTTATTGTAGGCATGTAGTAGTATTTCACTATGTTTTAATTTGCATGCCCCTAATGACCAATAAGATTGAGAACCTTTTCATATGCTTAGTTACCATTCAAAGATCTTTTTTGTTTAAGTGTCTGTTCAGATTTTTTATCCATTTTTTATAATGGCTTTTACTTATTACTGAATATTGAGAGTTCTTTATATATTTTTGGGTACAACTCCATTGCCTAAAATGTGATTTGAAAAATTTTCTCCCAGTCTTTGCCTTTTTTTGTATGATCTCAATAGTCTTTTTTCAAAAAAAGTTTTTATAATGAACTCCTATTTATCAATTTTCTTATGGAGTGTGTTTTTACCTAAGAACTTTTACCTAATCTCAGGTCACAAGGATTTTCTGTGTTTTTTTTTTTTTTCTGAAAGTTTTATAATTTTCATTTTACATTTAGATTTATGATCCAGTTCGAGTTAATTTTCATATGAGGTGTGTGGTTAAGGTCCATTTTTGCACATAGATGTCCATTAGTTCATTTGTTGACAAACTATTCTTTCTCCATTTAAAAAATCTTGCATGTTTGTCAAAAATTAATTGGCCATATTTATGTGGATCAATTTTTGGACTCTCTGTTCCATTGGTCTATATGTCTGCCTATTTGCCAATAACACACTGTTTTAATTACTGAGTATAGTAAGTCCTAAAATTGGATGGTGCAATTTCTTCATGTATATAATTCCTTTTCATAATATTTTGCTTGTTCTACTTTGTGTGTCTTTTCATTTAAATTTAGAGTTAGATTGTATATATCCCAAAATAAGTTGTATACATATATAATTATATATAGTATTATAATATATGAATACTACAAGCATGTAGATGTATATATGTACAATCTATTTTTGTTATTCACCATAGTTAAGTTCTGTAAAGTCACTGTGAAAACTGAATTAACAAATACTCAACTATTGCACCGATGGGATATATGGGGTTAGATTCCTCAGTGCATATGGTCACACTTTTCACCAATCAGAACATAACTTTGTTTTATGTGTGATTTTGATTCTTTTGCTTCTTCCTTAAATTTGCGTACAATGAGCCCCCAGAAAATTCCTTGTTTCACCAGCCTTTTAGACCCATCCTTTAACCCCATTTACAAATAGTATTATTGCCTTGGAAACATTTTAAAGGAAACATTTGAACAATGCACTTGAACCTAAATTTATTAAGTTTAATAATAAATTGCATTGGGAGGCAAGTAAGTAGAGCCCTTAAATAAGATGTTTTATTAGCAATGAGCTCATGGCCAACACTCTGTAACTTGTGCTTGAATGAAGTTTATCTAACAGATGCATTTTCTCTGTAAGGTGTATGGCAGCCTTCTTATGCTTAGGAACATTAGACAGTGCTTCCACACTATGCTTGGGGATCTTTTTAAACAGTGAAATTACCAACAGAAAGTCTAGAAATGCAAAAAAACAAAACAAAAACAAAAACAAAAACAAAACAAAACAAAAAACAGAATCATGGCACTATATATAGTGTGAAAAGGATACTTGTTTACAGAATGAGAGCTGAAACAAGAAGACAGAGTGTCATCTTCATCTTGTTTGACCTCAGCTGAGAACATGTGTGTTAGGCAACTCAAATTTTTCACCACTCTGTTTATGTCTGTGAACGACTGTGAAAGTGCCATGAATATTTATTTTAAGATTGCAAATAAATTTTGGCAAGTAGGCAAATTAGCAAATATGGAATTTGCAAATAATGAGGATTGACTGTATATGTATGCAAACAAATTTAGAAAATAGTTGTACCGCTTTGCATTCTCACCCGCAATGTTTTTCCAGTTGTTCCACTTTCTACCCAACACTTGGTATTGGCAGTATTGTGTGTTTGTGTGAAAAAGAGAGAGTGTGTGTGATGATTGGGCTCATGTGTCAAATTGGCCAGATAATGGTGCCCAATGGTTTGGTCAAGCAATCACTGGCCTAATTGTACTGTGAGGGCATTTCATGAACTGAAATCATGAGTGAGTTGATTGCATTTATGGTTGTTCATATCTGCAATCATCTGAGGAAATTTCCTTCAGCAATGAGAGATGGCTCATGCAGTCAGTTGAAGGTCTTAAAAGGAGAAGTGATCTCAGCAGTCAGAGAGAGAATTCCCACCTGTACAGCCAGGTTCTCTTGGGGAACTCATGGAGGACCTTCACTGGATTTCCTGGCTTTTAGCCTGCCCTATGTAATTTGGACTTTTGCATTCCCACAGTCTCATGGGACAATTTTATAAAATCTCATAATATTTACAGATATCTCCTATCAGTTTCTGTTTCCCTAGAGAATCCTGTCTAATATAGCTTGGTACTCGGAGTAGTCCTTGGGAAAAGAATCTTAAAAATTGGATTTCTGAATTTGTTTTGGGGTCTTTGCAATTAGCTCTATACTCTGATTAGATTCAAAGGAACTAATGACTCTGTTTCCAATAATCAAGAAGCCACTAATAGTTCATGGTATGAGCTGGCAATAGACATACGCAAAATATCACCACTAGATATGGCTACATCCATGCTTTTAAAGGCAAGGCTTTGGGTGGGAGTGTTTTTGACACTTTAACAGAGTTTTGTGGAAGGTACAATGATGTTGACTAGCTGTTCCTAAATATAGTGGATACAGTTATAAAGGAAAGGAATGAATTAAAGGCTTTAAATTTGCAACTTAAGCACCTCATGAATGATTTGAAAGTTTCTATGTGTGTTGTGAAAGAGGATCTTGTTTTGTGCAGCCACAGACTTGAGATCTCTGAAAACCATACACAGAGTATCATTGTGTGAGTAGCAGAGTTGCAATGGAAAACTAAAATCTTATCCTTACAGGGTGTCTGCTGATAAAATGAGGACATTGATTGGAAAGGAATGGGATCCTAAAAATTAAGATGGAGACATATGGATTGATAATCATGGCGGTGGGTACATTGAAACCCTAAATTCTGCTGAATCTTTGCCAGATAAACTTGTAACGATCTGCCCTGAGGAAAACACCTTCCCACCCTCCAATCTGCCCCAAATAGTTAGCCATCCAATCTCCACCTGAAGAGATTAATCTTATTTCCCCAGATGAAACTGCAACAGAATGCCCAAAGGTAATTGGCTTGCAAGAACCTTTTAATTCTTCTCATTACCCACCCCACCCCCACCCCACCCCTCTTTTTTTCCAGACCTATAACTAAACTAAAGTCACAAGAAGCTCCCAAAAGTGAGGTACAAAGTGTGACCCATGAGGAAACACACAATACTCCAAAAGAACTGCATGAGGCTTCCAATTTATATAGAAAGAAATAAGGGGAATAGGTGTGGGAATGGGTATTTAGGTGTGGGATAATGGTAGGAATACAAAGTTAGATTATCCAGAACTTATTGATAAGGGCCCACTAAGCAGAGATTCTGGATTCAGTCTTGTAGCTAGAGGGGTTAAAGAGCTCTAACTGTTTGGGGTGCTAGCTAAAACATGGATCAAAGATAGCCAAAACAAAGTGAGGTTGAAATGCCAGAACTGTCCTAGTATGTTGTATATGAGGAGATCCAAAGACTTTGAGAAATTGGAATGTTAGAATAGATTAATCATGTAAGACCTGCTCACTTACCCTAGGAATTTCCAGAAGACAAACTTTTACCAGGACTGTGAGGAATACATTTGTGAGACTAACTCCATCTTCCCTGAAGAGTTCTTTTTTGTAAGTCAGGTATTACCTTGGGAACTGCTGTCACTGAACTGGGATCCTTAAACACTAAGGAGATAATCAGATCCCAGGTTGGCAGAAGTCAAGTGGCAGAACTTAATTACCAAATGCAAGATGGGCATGGCTACCACAATGAACAGCAGACTCAAAACAACAATCAAAATAGTCTGAGTTGCAGAGACATATAGCACTGGCTAATAGATCATGGGGTACCTGAAAGTAAAATATATGGGCAGTCTACTAAATTCCTACTTGGTCTGTTTAAGCAGAAGAGATCTAGCTCAAATGAATAAAAGCCTAACTTGAATTACAGAGACCTAGAGTCATAGCCCCTTAATCAATTATCAGACTTGATACAGTTTACAGAACAGAGCCCGTTGAATAAGGGAAAGGCTGGGTCCCCTTGAGGAAGGACCCTGTTACAATGCCAAGAATTTATACTGTTAATCTTCCCAGCTTTCTCCAAAGTGACCTACTGCCTCTTACCAGGATAACTGTGCACTGGGGAAAATGAAATGATCAGATATTTCAAGGATTATTAGACACTGGCTCAGAAGTGACATTAATTCCAGGAGACCCAAAACATCACTGTGGCCCACCAGTCAGAAGAGGGGCTTATAGAGGTCAGGTGATCAATGCAATTTTAGCTCAGATCCATCTCACAGTGGGTCCAATGAATCCCTGACTGTATTCCTAGTTCCAGAATACATCATTGAAATAGATATACTCAGTACATAGCAGAATCCCTACATTGGTCCCCTGACTTGTGGAATGCGTGCTATTATGGTAGGAAAAGCCAAGGATAAACCACTAGAACTGCTCCTGCTTAGCAAAATAGTAAATCAAAAGCCATACTGGATTCCTGGATGGAGTGCAGAAATTAGTGCCATTGTCATGGACTTGAAGTATGTAAGGGTGGTGATTCCCAACATTTCCCCATTCAACTCTCCTATTTGGCCTGTGCAGACAACAGATGGATTTTGGAGGATGACAATGGATTATGATAAACTTAACTACATATTGACTCCAATTGCAGCTGCTGTCCCAGATGTGGTAACATTGCTTGAGCAAATCAACACATCACTTGATACCTTATATACAGCTATTAATAAGGCAAATGCTTTTCTCTTAATTGTTGTTAGAAAGGACCACCAGAAAGAGTTTGCCTTCAACTGGCAGGGCCGCTAATATAACTTTATTGTATTACCACAAGAGTATATCAACTCTCTAGTCCTATGTAACAATATTATCGAAAGGGAACTTGATCATCTTTTCCTCCCACAAGATATTACACTGGTCCATTATATTGATGATATCATGTTGATTGGGCCTAGTGAGCAGAAGTAGACTTAATGGTAAGACATTTGCATGTCAGATACAGGGCCCTTACATCTCGAAGAAATTTCTAGGTGACCAGTAAAAGCTGCTAGTCTTGAGGGGGAACTGGAACAAGAGGAGGCTCTACAACAGGTCCAGGCTGCTGTGCAAGTAGCACTGCAACTTGGGCCATATGATCCAGCAGATCCAATAACTCTGGAAGAGTCCATGGCATATAGCGATGCCATCTGCAACCATTGGCAGGCCCCTATAGGGGAATCACAATGCAGACCCTGAGGATTTTGGAGCAAAGCCCTGCCATCCTCTGCAGAAAACTACTCTCCTTTTGAGAAACAGCTTTTGGCTTACTACTGGGCCTTAGTAGAGACTGAATGCTTAACCATGGACCACCAAGTTACCATGAGAACTGAGTTACCTATCATGAGCTGGGTGTTATCTAAACTACCAAATCATAAAGTTGGGCATACACAGCAACACTCCATTATAGAGTGGAACTTGTGGCTTGAGTGGGTCCTGTAGGTACAAGTTAGTTATGTGAGGAAGTGGCCCAAATGCTTATGGCCACTATGTCTTACATTACCTTCTCTTTCCCAGCCTACAACTATGGCCTCTTGGGGAGTTCCTTACAATCAGTTGACTAAGGAAGAGAAAACTCAGGTCTGTTTTACACAAAGTTCTGCACGATATGCAGGTACCACCTGAAAGTGGACAGCAGCAGTACTGCAGCCCCTTTCTGGCATATGCCTGAAGGAGAGTGGTGAGGGAAAATCTTCCCACTGGGCAGAACTTTGAGAAGTGCACTTGGTTGTTCATTTTGCTTGGAAGGAGAAATGGCTGGAGGTGCATTTGTTCACTGATTCATGAGCTTTTGCCAATGGTTTGACTGGATGGTCAGGGACTTGATAGGAACATGATTAGAGAATTGGTGACAAAGAGGTCTGGGGATGGGGAATGTGGATAGACCTTTCTGAGTGGGCAAAAAAACATGAAAATATTTGTGTTCCACGTTAATGCTCACCAGAGAGTGACTTCAACAGAGAAAGATTTTAATAGTCACGTGGATAGGATGACCTATTCTGTGGATAGAAGTCAACCTTTTCCCCCAGTCACTTGTGTTATTGCCCAATGGGCTCATGAATAAAGTGGTCATGATGGTAGGGATAGAGTTTATTCATGGAGTTTGCAACATGGACTTCACCTCACCCAGACTGATTTGGCTACAACCACTCCTGAGTGTCCAATCTGTCAGCAGCAGAGACCAACACTTAGGTCCTGATATAGCACCATTCCCTAAGATGATCAGCCTAGTATCTGGTGTCAGGTTGATTTCATTGGACTACTTCCATCATGGGAGGGATAGACACATACTCTGAATATGAGTGTCCTCCCTACACACAATGCTTTTTCCAACATACCATCCATGGACTTATTGAATGTCTTATACACTGCCATGGTATTCAGTATTACTTCTGATCAAGGAACCTACTTCACAGAAAATAATGTGTGGGAATGGGCACATGCTCATGGAATTCCCTGGTATTACCATGTTCCCCAACATTTTAAGGCAGCTAGATTGACAGAATGGAGGAATAGCCTTTTGAAGACTCACTTATGATGCCTATTAGTTGGCAATACCTTGAAGAGCTGGGGCAGTGTTCTTCAGGGGACAGTGTTTGCTCTAAATCTGGGTCCACTCTATGGTGCTGTTTCTACCATAGCCAGGATACATGGGTCCAGGTATCAAGGGGTGGAAATGGGACTGGACCCACTCACTATTATCCCAGTGATCTGAAAGGAAAATTTTTGCTTCCTGTCCCTGCAACCTTAAGCTCTGCTGGTCTACAGGTCTTAGTTCCAAAAGGAGGAGTGCTTCCACCAGGAGACACAACAATATATACATTGAGTTGGAAGTTAAGACTGCCACCTGGACACTTTGGGCTCCTCATGCCACTGAATCAAAAGGCAAGGAAGAGAATTACTGTACTGGCTGGGGTGACTGATCCTGACTATCATGAGGAAATAGGAGTGCAAATATACAATAGAGGTAAAGAAGAGTATGCCTGGAATACAGCAGGTTCCCTGGAGCATCTCCTAGAATTATCATGCATTGTGATTTAAGTCAATGGAAAACTACAACAACCTAGGCAGCACTAACAATTGTCCAGAAATTTTAGGAATGAAGGTTCAGGTTACCCCAACATGCAATTAACCATGTCCAGCTGAGGCGCTTGCAGAGGATAAAGGGGAGATGGAATGGGTAGTGGAAAAATGTAGTGATAAATACAAACTATGACCATGTTACCAGTTACTGAAATAAGAATTGTAATGGTCATATGAATATTTCCTCCTTGTTTTATTATGAATATGTTTGTATATGTACATAAAACCACTTGTTTTCTTCCCTATCTTATCCCCTTATCATATAAGTTGTATTAGTTTCATGTCATAGTATATAAGTTATAATGATGTCAAGTTTAAGAGTGAATATAACCCAAGGATGTGCACCTTATTCTGGAGGGATTTAGTGCATTTCTGGTAGCAGGTAAGGCATTTGAGTATTGTTAGGTAAAAAAAAAATGTCTGTTATTATTTTGATTCAGAGATTAAGTATGGTTTAATGTGATGTGTATGGCTGCCAAGATGACAAGGAGTGGACTGTGATGGTTAGGCTCATGTGTCAACTTGCTCAGGTAATGGTGCCCAGCTGCTTGGTCAAGCAATCATTGGCCTAATTGTACTGTGAGGACATTTCATGGACTTAAATCATGAGTGAGTTGATTGCATCTATGGCTGATTATATTTGCACTCAACTGAGGAGTTTGCCTTCAGTAATGAGAGATGTTTCATCCAATCAATTGAAGGCCTTAAAGGGAGAAGTGGTTTCAGCAGTCAGAGAGAGAATTCCCATCTCTACTTCAGACAGTCAGGTTCTCTAAGTAAATAATATTTTTGTTTTGCAATTAATTGACCTAAGTGGGTTCAGGCTGCAAGTTCCAACCAAGATTCCTTTAATTGTGATTCTAATATCATTTCACTTTTCAAACTTTTGCAGTGCTATTCTGCTTTGTCCTGCACACGCACTGCCAAGTCTGGGACTTGGGTGATGTTCTATCTTGTAGACAGTTTTCATGTGCTATCTTTGCACATGAATGGAGGGTCAGATCCACTTATGGACAACTAACTAGTGATCATGTCATAAACAACTTTCAAGTGTTACGCTCCTGAGTTCATCTTCTTTCATGATGACTCAGGCATATTCCAGTACCCCGGGCCTCTCTGAGTTTCAAGGATCTTCATATGGATAGTCAGGTACAGCAAGGATGAGTGATAACAGAAATGTAGGAAACGAAGGTTTAATAGTATTCAAAGGTCATAGAACAGAGAGGAACAACAGGTTTCACAGAGTTACTTAGGAAACCTCAGGAGCATAGGTCGGTCAATCAGGTTGGGAGCAAAAGTTTACGGCGGACCTGGGAATCAGGTCTTTATAATGTTCTATGGGTGGATCAATAGTGGTTGGTCAAGCAAGAGTGGGGATTTGACTTTTTGGGGGGAGAGGGGGCAAAAAATCAGGTAGGATGCATGAAGGAGAGGGAGAAGCAATTTATCTTGTCTAAGCCGGTGTCAGGGATGGCCACTGAGGGACCTAAGAACAGAGACAGATGCTGAGTCATCAAAACTTTTCTGGTCCTGGAGTGAAAAGCTAAGGCTCAATTTAATCTGCTCTGCTGCACAATTCTGGCAACTGTGTCCACTCCTGAGTCCAGTCAGGGAAAAAAGGAGAGGAAAAAAGTAAAAGGGCATTTCCCCACCCTCTAGGTACCATAACTCCCTGATCGGTGAGGAAGACCTTACTTACCCCAGAGGTTTATGCTTCTGCCTGCCCACATGGCCGGTGCTATGAGATTACTTGGGATTTGAGGCAGAAATGAACAGAGACAAGAAAGGAAAAAGAGAAAAAAAAATGATGCTTTCCCTTTCACAGAAAATTAGCTCTCTTTCTTGCTCTTTAAGCCAGAACAAGAGGATTTCTCCTGATGTGCTTTCACTTTGCATTGATTTCCACTTCCAGATTTCAGTGTTCATTGAGTTCAGACTAAGGATCTCAGAGGGAGAAATAATGCTAGACTCACCGCTGCTTCAGCTATACTTTGAATACCGGTCTTCTACCCAAATCTTATTATTATTTACATTTGGAGTCTTCAAATAACTGCGCCACACATTCTTTCTAGGTTTCACAGCTGCATTCAGTGGGTTATAGAAGATAGATTGTTTTCCCTCTAGAACTATGAGATAACACATTTCTGTTGTTTAAGCTAACTAGTTTGTGGTACTTTGTTAAAGTAGCCCTGCAAAGCCAAGAAAATAGTAGATTCTGTACATGCCCACAGAGGTGTCTATTTGCTGTGTAGCATGCCCAGGGCTTTTAGGCTGGAATGAATTGTCCCTGCCCACAAAGCAACTGTAATATAATAATCTACATATTCACATATGTAAATATGTGACAGAAAGTAATAGTGCTATAGAAGAGGAATATAAATCTGAGATTAATGAGAATACTAGTCTCACAGTGTTTCATTTATTTATTTTTTCATATAATTACTGAACACCTACGATGCATTTAGGCACTAAGATACAGTAGTGCACAAGTCCCTGTTTCATGGAGTTTCCATTCTACTAAGCAAGGGCAGACAATAAACCAAAAATCCATGCCATGGTAATTTCTGGTTAACGATGATGCAGAAAACTAGACAGAGAATATCATGGCTGGAAGGATGTACACAATATATTTAAGGGAGAGAGTTGCCTTCTATATGTTGAGTACTCTCAATGAAAGGTCATTCCATGGACATGATATTTAAATAAGAAAGAAGTAACTTGCATTAAAGAACAGACGATGGTCTTTAGCCTTTAGCAACGGGGGAACACTGGTGACATTGCATATAAGTGAAGGAGAGGATGGTAGGAAGTACAATGAGGGAACTGGGTCATGCCAGATCATGAAAAGTAGAGAGAACCATGGTGAGGTGTGTGGACTTCATTCTAAGTGGTCTTGACTTTGGTTGCTATCATTTATATGTCTAAGCATACACACATGGGCAAATACTTCTCAGTTGCTAACCTTGACCCCATCTACTTATTTTTTCAGGTGTTCACTGCACTTATCTGCCCAGAGTATCTTTGTTCTCACTATCTCTCCTCAGAGATAGCCAACAGAAAGGAGTAAGTAAAACTTACTCCTTTGTTATCCTAAAAAGTGATATCCTAATAACTCTGGGTTCAAACTTTGTCTCTGCCACTAGTTAGCAGCAATGTATTTTGGGCTCTATTCAAGGGTCTTCTATGTTTCAAGATAGGTTCTCATCTGAACATGAGAAAAGTATTACTACATAGAATTGTTGCCAGAAACAAACATGATATTATTCAGAGTACTTAAAAATATCATGTGCTTAATAAAGGGTGTCTATTATTATTATTATAAAATGCTCTTCCCTTTGTTACATCTTTCAAGGTTGTTTCCATAATGCAGTCTCCAATTGAAATTGATCTCTTTCTCTTTTCTGCTTCCACAGCACTTAATTTTTATCTTTATTTAAATGATAACTCTAAAATATAGAATATCATATTATTTGAATAGTTATTTGTCCCACTGTACCTTAAGCTATTTAATGTTGATGACTACAAATGATATCATCACTATAATCTCCATAACACTTGTCTCTAATATGCAGAGTGTACACTTAACTAAAAAATGTTTATTTAATTTTGGTGAACAAAAAGTTGATATGTAGACACATATTTATATATTTTCTATCTGAAGAAGTATAGCAGAAAAGATATCTGGCTTGTGTTTATTGCCAAAATTCCCACTTAGTTAGTGTGGCAGTTTGATATTATTGATGAATTCCAAAAAGAAATGCTGATTATGTTTGCGAACTGGTCTTTTCCTCTGGGCATATTAGATTATACTGGATTCTGAGGTTTCACTTTTACTTGATTAAATAATGATTAAGACTTTGATTGGGCCACGTCAGTAGGATGTTGAGTCCCTGCCACTTGGTGGGCAGGGACTCATAGATAAAACTTACTGGCAGAGTAGTTAGTTGGAGTTTTTGATATTGGAGCCCCGGGAAGTAAACACACAGAGAAGCAGATACATGAGGAAGGAGAGAAGGCTCCATTAGACATGGAAGAGGCCCCGGGAAGAGACATGAGCCATTTGCCTGACAGTTTACAGCTGGCCTTGTGGAGAGAGCAGAGCAGCTGAGTCCGGAGAGAAATGAGCCCCAGGAAGCCTGAACCCTCACAGACATTGGCAGCCATTTTGCTCCAACACTTGGCAACAGACTTTGATGAGGGAAGTAACTTATACTTTATGGCCTAGTGACTGTAAGCTTCTACCCTAATTAAGTATGGTTTATAAAAACCAACGGATTTCTGGTATTTTCCATCAGTACCCCTTTGGCTGACTAATACAGTTAATATTCCTTTAAAAAAAAAATGCATCCTGTTAAGCAGTGAGCCCATTATGACATGCATACTTTTGTTGTGGTCATAGAAATCTGGTTTATACTTGATCTTTCATTAGGTTATAAATATTTCATTTATACATCAACTTTCAGGTATACAGATAAAATGAGGCATGATGAACCAAGTCTCAATGATATAATGACATGTTTATGAAAAGATACTTTTGTATAGAAATGTCCTTGTATGGGGAAGCCTTTGGAAACATTAGAAAGCAAATGTCAACCTACCTCTGAGGACATAAATTAAATAATGAACTGTCTAGGTACTTAAGAGAGAAGCAGACATTGCAAATCTTTCTGAGATAATTAGGAAATATATGTGATTATTTTGTTTTCTTTCCTTTAATCTATTTTAAATATCAAATATATCTTTGAAGGCATTATTTAAAAATGTTTCAGAAGCAATTATCTCTTTAAAGGTGAAGATTCCTTTTGCCAGAGAGGATGCAGTAATAAGTCTTTGTGCCACTGAATACCAGAATAATGGTTTAAGTTATGGGAAATCTAGCAGGTTTATTAAACCTAAGCTTACAAAATTCAAAGGTGCATTTTATGTAATCTGTCATTCAAAGAAACAAAAGCTTAAAATTATCAATTGCATGGCTTTATACCCCATATAGAGAAATTGTTACCAGAGAAAGTGCAGAATATAACCTTGATGCAGAGATACAAATGATGGAAGAAGTGGTAAAGGTATAAATATTTTTATAGAAAGAGGCAGGTTTTGGTTAATATCAACCTTAATTGCTAAAATGAGACTATAAGTTTAAAAATCAGCTGAGTATCCTACACTATATATCAATACCCACTGTCTTAGTTTTCCATTGCTGTTATATCAAATACCACACAATGTGTTGGCTAAAGAATAGGAATTTATTCTTTCATGGTTTTAAAGACGAGAAGTCCAAAACCAAGGTGTGAACAGAGCATGCTTTCTCCTAGCATCTGCAGTGTTCTGCTGCTGGCTTGCCACAATCCCCGGGGTTCCTTGGCTTGCATTTCTGTGGACGTCACATGGCGATCCATGTCTTTTCTCTTGTCCTGTGGCTCACTCTGACAGACTGCACCCGAATTTCCTGTCTTATTAGAACTTCAGTCATATTGATTAAGGCCCACCTTGATTCAATTTGGTATCACCTAAATAGTATCTTTGAAGATTTATTCACAAATGAGTCCTCATCTTAACTAATCATAAAACTTCACTTTCCTGTGCCAAAGGTCCTATTTACAAATGAGTTCATACTCACAGGAACATGACTGAGACTTAAACATGTCTTTTTTTGCGGGGGACGGTATGGGGGTGTGGACGTTTTGTGATTCAATCCTCAGCACTTACCACCCTTAACGATCTGCCTTTTAACAATTGGTTTCTGAATGATAAATTCACTAGTCTACAGAAATCAGTTCTCTGTCTTTCTGGAATGTCTGTATCTACATTCTCTCTTGTTATTTCATCCTCTCTGCAGATATGAGCATCCTTATTACTTTGTGTTGATGGAGAGAGTCATTTAAAGATGGCTTTCTACTTGGAAACTTTTCTTAAAGATAGCCCCCTAGTTTGCCTCACTATGGCATTTCTCAAGCAGGAATGTAAAATATTCCCTCAGGATATATTTTAGCAATTTTGGACAAACTATAACCACAATCTCTTGAGCAAACAAAACAATTTACTCCTAAGTTAGTGCAAAGTAGATGAGACCTTGATAACTGTGGCTGAATAAGGTAGTCTGAGAGGTCCTCACATCTGGAGTTAGAAGTTGATCATGGAGACATGAGCTTCTGGGGAGAAAGACTAAGGCTTTAGGTGATAAACGGAGTTCCAGTAGAGAGGTATGACAGGTCTTTGGACTGGCAAAGAGCCAGTGTCAGTGCCAGGGAAACTGGGCTAGTCTGAAGTAGCAGCAGGTGGGTAAAGCACACACATGTGCAGGTAATTGAAGACCCAGAGGAAAAGTAGGTTGCTGGCCTTCAGGAAATTTGAGGGAAATATGCCTCCAGCCAACAGTCTGGGTTCATAATTCACTGTTTCATTAATTCTGGGTTCATTAATTCACCTGTTTACTTAATATTAGCTGAATGCCAGACCTTGTGCTAGTGAGCCAAATTATAGTTGTGAAAAAAGTAGAGATGCTATTTGCCTTTGCAGAGACAACAATTTATTGAGCGAGACAAACAAATACAAAGTATAAATATATAATTATATAAGTTTAATTGGTTAAGAGGTATTTTGAATAAGTGCCATACTGTGTTATGTGACCATATGGCAAGAAAATACAACATAGACAACAGAATTATGGAAAATTTCCCTGAGGAGGTAAGATTTAAGCAGCCTCCAATCTGTAGGAAAGAAGCTGTCAAGAATAAGAGATAATTCCAGAGAGACTGGACCACTAGGTCATTGTTAAGATTCAGACTCAGGAATGGGACAGGCTGAAGCCCAGTTTTTCAAAATTGAAGCAGAAGGACAAAGTTAGTGACAGTAAGCATGATTTGATGCCAAATCGGAGAGCAAGTTTACTCAATTTAAATTCTTTTGTCCTTGCTCTCCTACTTTCCCATAATCACTCCACAGCTTCATCCCTACCAGCTTAAGCTGAGGATTGATCTTAGATGCAATTTCAGCTATAGGAAGAAGAGGGGTATAAAATCTAAAGTACAAGAAATTTTAAAAAATTTAAAAATATTATCTGGCTACCATTCATGGAGTAAGGATAGATAGATATGAAGGGTGTATCACTATTCCAATAAATTTCTAAAAGCTCAATAAATATTTGAGTAGCTATTACATGTCTGACATTGTGAGGATGAAAAATGGATCAAGGTAAGAGTTTATATACTGAGATGCTCATAGTCTAGTATGGGAGACAATAATTACAGTAGACTCTGACACATCATATTTTAATGGGTTCTAAGTGATCATACACAAGATCAAATAATCCAGAGTTAGAGAGACAAGAAGAATATTCTGGAGTCTCAAGTAATGTTTAAACTGAGACGATTAATGAATATGAACTGGATGATCATTGAAATCATATGACCAACCAGGAGAGTGTGTAGAGTGAAAAGAAATCAGTGGTAATAAGAGGACACTGAGGAATAAGGAATGCTAACATTTATGAAAAAGAATCCCTAAGAGGAGCCTATACCCACGGAGAAGAAAAAAAATCACACACACACACACACACACACACACCAGAAGGCAAGGGAAGAACACATTGCAAAAAGAAAGGAACTATCACCCATGTCAAAAGCTGCAAATTGAAATAAATTCCTGAATAATAAGTGTCCTTTGTTTTTAGCAGCAAGGTGTTTATTGGTCTTCTTGACAAAAGCAGTTGTGACAGAGGTTGAAGTCAGAAGCCAAAATGTCTTGTACTGACAATTGCCTAGGTAGGAAGAACATGAACTAAGACATAATAGACAAATGAACAAAGTTGCTATGGTGGTTTGAAGCTGTATGTACTGCACAAAAACATGTTCTTAAATCTAATCCATTCCTGTGTGTGTGTGTGATCGCATTGTAAATGGACATTTTGCTAAGGTTACTTCAGTTAAGGTGTGGCCCACCTCAGTCGGGATGGATCTTAATCCTAGCACCTGATCAGACATAGGGAGAGAAAAACTACAAAAGGAAGCAAGAACCCGAACATCAATGGAATTCAGAATAGAAGAGAGACCAGGAGCTGCCCCCTTGTGCCTTGCCATGTGAAAAGAAAGCATCGCCTTGATAATACCTTTGTTTGAACTTTTACCCAGCCTCAAACTGTGAGCGAATAAATTCCTATTGTTTTGCCTGATCCATTTCATGGTATCTGCTTGAGCAGCCCAGGAAACCAAAACAGCTCCTTAGTGACTTATGGGTTTTAGAACATTTGGGGAGGGGCCCTCTGTTTTTCAGTCTATAGTGGACGTAGTTGACGTGCCTAGTGTTCAAACCAGGTTGTCTTAATAGTGCAGATGTCAAACTTGGGTGCTCTTGCTTTGCAAGGATGTGCGCTTTGGTTTCTGGTATCTCTAAATGCCCTGCTAACTTCACTGTACAGCAATTCTTTACTGACGAGCTGCATTTCCAGGATGCTATAGGACTCCTAAAACCTTTGTTTCCATCACAGTCTTGGAAAGGAGACTTTCCTAATCTTTGCTCATTTAGCAACATTTGCTTTCTCTATTCTTTCTTTTCTGAGACAATTCCAGAGAATTCCATGATTCTTACAAACAAACCTTCTTGTACCTGGGAATATCTTCTTTGGATCTGGTGATTTTGCAGCCCCCTGAGTGAAGAGAGCATAACATTGACTATCTCCTTGGAATCAGAAAGGGAGAATGTCTATAGCAGTAAGAGTGAAATCCAAGTTAATATCTGAATAAATTATTCTGCCACATGGAGCATTCTTTGGGGACATTTCACCCCTGCCCTATAACTTACACTGTTGGCCTTTTGTTCACTAGAATTTATAGACAATTTATTATTTTTATTCAATTATGGTAAAGGTATATTAAATACCATTTGACAATTCAGTCTTATATTTTTAATTTCCATCTCCTTTTAGGTTTATATTTCTTTATTAATTTATATTTTGTGCTCTAAACTCTCCCTAAATTTTTCATATATATTAAAAGTAGATATGCTATGCAAAGAATGCACTAAAGGATTTAAGAATTAATGCATGAATTCAGTACAGTTTTATCTTCACCTAAATTAAATATATATACATTTTGAATGAAATGGACATAGAAACTTGGTATTTTTAACAATAACGGAAGGAGCAGCTGCCACTGCCATAGGAAATTTATTTAAATGCAATCTCTAAGGGAGTAAGATATTCTCATTATCATAAAGAATATTTTTCTCATGTGTTCAGAAGTCTTTAAAGATCAGTCATTGCTCACAAACCAACTCAGTCTTTCATTTATTTGCCTATACTGCCTTTCCCTCCAATGGCTAAGCTTGGGCAAGATGCCTTTTTGGGGATAAATAATTTGTCTTTTTCTCTTTGGGTTCCTGAGTATGACTAGAGGTTATATAAATTCACAGATTTCTGTTCATCTGCAATGCCCTGTTTAATTTAAATTTAATTCCCTCTGGTTTATAATAAGATAATTGTAATGCAAATCCATCCTGTACAATATATTTGCTATAAAAAAGTTCTGAACACACTCCTGTAATTTGAATAACAACTTACAACAAACTGGAAGGTCACATACTACTCATAGACCTGTTTAGTTGGCTTGCATGATATAGCCCTTTAAAATTTTTTTTTGAATCATTTGCTAGTATTAAAAATCAGAAGATTTCATGAAAAAAAATATGAGTTCCTTAACAAATTCTGAAAATGACATTTGATACATTTTTTTTTTTTTTTTTTTTTTTTGGCCAATGTGCATGAGGGTGTAGAAAGAGTATCTCCATTCAGCACTTGCCTCTCGTCCATTTCGGAAAGTGACTGGCCTGACCACTATGGGCATTTGAGCTTGTAACCCTGGTCTAGATAATTGACATTTGGTAAAGAGATTTTTAATTTCTAAACTACCTATATAGCAGCAGTCAATATCTTTATAAAAAATGAAGACAGCAACAAAAAAGGATTTGTCACTTGGTCTCAAGTGGAGTTTGAAATTCGGAAATCCCACTTATCAGATTTTCTTATCAACTCCTTCCTCAGCCTCTGAGGTACTCCCCATGATGTCCAAAACTGCCCAGAAAGTACAGTTTGAAAATCTCCCTATTGATATATAGGCAGGTTAAAAATAAAACTACTAGTGCCTATTTCATAATTCATTAAGAAAAACATCCAAGGATTCCTAAACTAAATTTTCAAGCTAGTTTCTACCTAAAATACTAGTCTCATAACACCTTCTGGTCTTAGCACATCTATAGTGACTTTCTCTATTGCACAGTAGAAAAGTAGAGTTATTCCCCATTCTCTTTTGCTTTTACATTATCTGGTCTGTAGTTCAACACTTGCAATTTCAACTGTTGGGAAAAATATTGAGCTAATAAATGTCTAAAAAGAAATAGTGTACTTTCTTACTTACTCATTTGTTGACTTATTTGTTTCTTACTATGCAAAACAGAATTTGTTCTTTCAGCTCAAAGGAAACTTGTTTCCATAGTTCAAGATCCATGCTTGGTCCAATATGTGTAAGCTAGTCATATTTTGCCCAAGATCACTATGAAAAGTTTATTCTGAAAATGTGGACACAACAGGAAAACAACTTACTGAGTCTTTTAAAGCCCTATGCTTTTCTTCATTCACATTTCTAGTAAGTTAAGTTATACATCAGTACATCAGTGTTACAACACACAAATACATAATTTCCAATATTTTCTCTATTTCTGTCTTTTAAAATTCTTTTCACTCTTTTATTTAATTGATATAATCTATGAGAGCTTTATATGTCTATGTTTGCATTCTGAAACTTTTGAAGAGAAGGACTTATGAAAAAAATCTAGCAATCATATAGCAACAGCACTTGAAAATGTGCAGTTATCAGGTTTTGGTCTTTCTGTAACCTTGCAATATCTAAAATCCCTTTTTCTCCCTGTTTTTGGCCAAGAGAGCAGATGGATAATTATAGTCCTCAAAAGATAAATTAAAGCAAGACTTTGGGACCAATTGGTCTATTGAAATATACTGCTAATAGAAGGTTGTGGAGAAATGGCCAAATAAGAGTCTCAAATGACCTTATTTTCGTCCTGGTGACAGTGTTTCCAGATTAAAAGCTGTTTTCTTTTATTGAAATAGAATAGTGCCAAACATTGAACCTGCTTTGTAAGACATACATCAAGAGAGAAAATATTTCACCACAATGACATGACCTGACATTTTAAAGCAGATAATAAATGACATCTTGTCAATGGCACCAATTTATTATTCTCTCTCCTGTACCTTGGTGCCACAGCAGGATACACATTCCTTTTAATCATGGGACTGTGTTAAACAAATTTTTAACAGCAGAGACTATAAAATGTTCCTCATTGTTTCAAAGTATTCTGACCTCTTAGCTCTCCCTACTGTAGCATACAAAGATAAAGGCTGTGCTAAATTTTTCATCATTTTATTCAATTTCAGATCCAATTATGGGATGGTCTTCCATCACTTACATGGGTGTATATGCTATAACTTGAAGTGTGACACATTAATCAGACTCATTTTATCCAGCAGACACCAGTGCTAAATCACATTACTCCAAAAAGGGGACATAAAATAGATGCAAATGTACAAGAAGGGTGCTTCTTTTTGTGCAATTACAATAGGAAATGACTTATGTGGGTGGCCTTTCCATAATGTTGAAGAGAGTCTCAAAAAAGTACCTTTGTTTTTCATGTTTTCTACTACTCTCTTCCCCTAAAGGACCTTCTTCTCTTACTAACTTTAATGTCTCTCTGCCAGCTCATATCATAGAATCTACTGCTTTGAACACCACCCTGGGCATTGACTTTCTAGTTGAACTGTTGTAACTAATCGGCCTATGAGCTAAGAAATGACTAGCTTGACACTAACTCAGCTCTCTCAGCAAGGAAAATGCTCCCCTTATTTCAACAGGCTCTTGCAAACCCACAGCACTAGATCTTGGATGCTCAATATTTCTGACTAACGACATTAAAATTGTGGATCTGAGAGAAAGCAGAAATGCTATTTTAAATTATTTGCCTTTCTTTAATATTTTAAATTATATTTAGGTTGTAGTTTCAGATACCATCATGATGATGAGGTGTGCATGGTTTCAGAAGATATATTTAAAAGTACACCATAAAACTATAATACATTTTATATGTAAAACTTGGTGAAGAAGTTCAGAATTATTTTCCTTGATATTATATAGAATGTGGCTTACAATTTAAGACAGATATAGGTTAAAATACCACTTTGACAGCTTTCTAATTATGTGTGTTTGGGAAGATTATATATAAATACCCTTTCTAATTCCCAATTTGTTCCTTTAAGAATTACAAATAATGTTATTACCTACTTCTCAGAGCTTGAGAACTTTAGATAAGCTAATGTCTGTAAAACACCAGGCACAGTGGCTGACACCTGCCAAGCTGTTGATAAATATCAATTTTCTTTATTACAGCCATAAAACTCTAAAATATACTTATCAAAAAGAAAAAAAAATATGTGTGATCCTTGCTTTGACATTTCAGAAGACTGATTGGGAGGAATAATTCTAATATATCTAAATTCTAATTGAGAGGATTTAGAAGGTTTGTTGCAGAAAATATAACAATTTTCCATAAGAAAGTCTTTCTACAACATAGTGATTGTCTAAAGATAATTCCACAATATCAATGAGTGGCACAATATCTCCATGTAAGAGAAAATATTAAAACTATTTTAGAATTGTAAGCATTTTTATGACTACTGCTCAAATTCTATCTTCCACTGTAAAATAAAAATAAGAAATATGCAGATTACCCTTTGTAGCATTTTGATATTATTTATCAATGCCAAAAATAGATATCGGATTATGTTTGAAAACTGGTTTGTCAGAGGTTTCACTTTTACTTGATTAAATTATGGTTAAGGCTTTGATTGGGCCAAGTCACTAGGGCATTGAGTCCCTGCTCCTTGGTGGGTGGGGACTCACAGAGAAAAGACATGGCAAAGGATAGAGTTGGAAGTTTTGAGCTGGAGCCTGGGAAGTAAACACACAGGAGAATGCAGAGCAGCTGAGTGCAGAAATAATCAAGCCCTGGGGAAAGAGAGAGAGCCATTCACCTGAGGGTCTACAGCTGACCTTGTGAAGATAATGGAGCAGTTGAGCCCAGAAAGTAGCAAGCCCCAGGAAGAGAGGAACCCAGGAAGACTGAACCCTTGCAGACTTCAGCAGCCATCTTGTACCAACACATGGTGTAGCAGTTTGGCATTGTTTATGAACTCCAAAAACAGCTATTAGATTATGTTTTTAAACTGGTCTGATAGAAGTATCACTTTTAATTGATTAAATTATGATTAGGACTTTGATTAGGGCATGTCATTAGGGCATTGAGTCCCTGCCCCTTGGTGGGCTGGAACTCACAGAGAAAAGTCATGGAAGAGGACAGAATTGGGAATTTTTGACCTGTATCCCAGAAAGTAAACACACAGGAGAAGAACACAGAGGATAGAGATGGCTTCTTTAAACACAGCAAAAGCCCTGGAGAGAGAGACAGAGCTGTTTGCCTGATAGTCTACAGGAGGCTTTGTGGAGAGAGCACAGCAGCTGAAGCTAGAAAGAAATGGAGGGCAGGGAAGAGAGGAACCCAAGAAGCCTGAACTCTCACAGATGTCAGCAGCCATCTTGCTCCAACACGTAGCAATAGACTTGGTGAGGGAAATAACTTAATGCTTTATGGCCTGGTAACTAAACTTGTACCCCAAATAAATACCCTCTATAAAAGCCAGCCGATTTCTAGTATTTTGCACCAGCACCCCTTTGGCTGACTAATACAGAATTTGGTACCAGGAGTGGCATAGTGCTTTTGGAATTACCAAAATGTTGGAAAGGTATTTTTCAGAGGAATTGTGAGATGCTTAGTAGAAAAGACTTACAGTGCTTTGAAGAGATTGTTGGTAATAATATGGATGCTAAAGAGACTTTATGAGGCTTTAGGAGTAGATGATGAAACTATCATTAGAGACTGGAAGAAAAGTGATCCCTGTTTTAATGTGGCAGAGAACTTAGCAAAATTGACTCTTAATGTTATATGAGAGGCAGAATTTGAAAATGCCAAGCCTGAATATTTAGCTGAAGGACTTTCCAAAGTAAGCTCAGAGAATATGGCTTGGCTTTTCCTTGCAGCTTATAACAAAATGCTAGATGAGTGAGATAAGCCGAGGACTGAATTGTTAGGCACAAAGGAAACAAAAACTGATTGTGGAAATTCCAAGCCTCTGGAAATCGAGTCCCCAGATGATAGTGCTCCATTTGAGGACTTAACTAAACTTAGAACTTGTAAATCAGGATTGAAGATGCAGTTATCTCAGAAAGACTTGTGGAAAGTCTTACTGCCTGATGGCTTGGACCTCTTGCATGCTAAACCAACAAGTTTTTTTGGGAGAGCTGTATGAACAAAACCACTGTCAGCTGGCACTAA
The DNA here is from genome assembly GCA_026826555.1 of Tolypeutes matacus. NCBI lineage: Eukaryota > Metazoa > Chordata > Mammalia > Cingulata > Chlamyphoridae > Tolypeutes > Tolypeutes matacus. The sequence goes on along the minus strand of JAKSZT010053779.1, from coordinate 14,084,980 downwards.
AAGGGACATGGAAAGGAGAGATTGAAAGAGAAACCACTTTAAGAGGAAAACCATGGAAGCTGAGATCTGGAAGTAAGGCATCACCTTGGGCCAAGAGAGGAACCCCACCCATGTGTACAGAGAGGGTGAGTTTGCCCTGGCAGTTGAAGAGGGTGGATGTTCCCCCTCAATATTCGGGGAGAGTTTTGCCATCCCAGGGTACAGAGAGGATTAAGCACATTCCCTAAGGATTAGGGAAGTAAGGTCACAACCCATAGGTCTGAGAGGGGTAGACCTGGCCCCATGGATTAGGGAAGGCCAGGTGGTCAACTCCTTTCTCTGAAAGGGTTGAGCCTGTATGCCAAAGTTAGTGAGGATGTTGTCTTCACTTCACTGTATTAGGGGGGTTAAGACCATAACCCAAAGATTCGTTAAAGTGTGGCAATCACTGCAATGCTATTGGAGGGTGAGGTCTAAAACTTGGTCTATATCCAAGTACTTGATGAGGTAGAAACAAGAAAATGACCATTAGGCAAGCCTGTGAAAAGGGTGGGTCCCACATGGCCCCAAGGAGAAGAAACCATCATTTTAAGAATGACTCTCAGAATTTGAAATTGAATGGAGAATTCCCTGTAGGTTTACTGAATTGTATAGAACCTTTGACTAATATTTCCCTCCCAATTTCTCCTTATTGTAATGAAAATATTTATCATTTGTCTGTCCATTTGTATATTGGAAGCAGATAAATGGTTTTGTAAGTTTCAGAGGTCTACAGCAGATGGAATTTTGCCCCAAGACAAACTGTATTTTCTTTAAACTGATTGTGATATGATTCTGTATTTAGCATTGTACTGATTTAAGTTTTTTTTGTTTGTTTGTTTTTTTTTTTTTTTTGATATTGTAATATCTTTTTGGAATCCAGAGGGTGCAGTGTAGCAGTTTGATATTCTTTATGAATTTCAAAAACAGATATTGGATTATGTTTATAAACAGGTCTATAGGAGGTTTCACTTTTATTTGATTAAATTATAATTAGGGCTTTGACTGGGCCACATCAGTAAGGTGTTGAGTCCCCACCCTTTGGTGGGTGGGGACTCACAAATAAAAGACATAGCAAAGGACAGAGTTGGAAGTTTTGAGCTGGAGCCTGGTAAGTAAACACATGGCAAAATGCAAAGCAACTGAGGCCGGAGAGAATCAAGCCCCAGGAAGAGAGATAGAGCTGTTCACCTGATGGTCTACAACTGGCATTGTGAAGATAGCAGGGCAGCTGAGTCTGGAGAGAGGCAGCCCTTAGAAGAGAGGAACCCAGGAAGCCTGAACCCTTGCAGACCTAGGTAGCCATCTTGCCCCAACACTTGGCAATAGACTTTGGTAAGGGAAGTAACTTATGCTTTATGGCCTGGCAACTGTAAGCTTCTACCTCAAATAAATACCCTTTATGAAAGCCAACAGATTTCTGGTATTTTGCATCAGCACCCCTTTGACTGACTAATAGACCCTTCACATCTGCTTAGACTCTAGGAAAAGCCAGATCTAATGATTTCGTTCACTCCAGATTGCATAATGACTTGATATGATTTTAAGTTCTTGCTTTTCAATTTTTTGTCCTACAATGAACAGATTTTTAGGGAAGAAATACATGTAAAGCAAAATAAGCAATGACTTTAACAACTCACTGGAGATAGTCATTTTCTTAAATAGTTTGACATGTCCACTGGAGACAAAAAGAAACAAAAGAAGTATGTTTCTATTATTATTATCATCATAATTTTTTTGTGAATGTAGAGGTAAGTTTGCATTCTTTTCCTTATACTTCTGTCAGAACAAAAGTGAAACCTCTTAAACTAAATTACTTGGTGGGTGTGAACTAAAGTAATTTCTTACCATAAGCTACATAATTCAAAGTTGACTGGTCATATATTAGCTAATTATTTAAGAACCTTAGTTTTAAATTGTTTCTTGAGCTGACTATTCGTTAATATAAGGTATTTTGAAGTGTATTCTATGTTACATATGGGCATTCTTAGACTATTTTAGATTCAACTCATCTTTTTATGAGAAATCTTTACAAAGATACATATTTCAGGTTATTTTTATTTATTTTAATCAACTTTTGCTTTGGAATGCTATTATAGTTTGCTGGGTTGCTGAATTGCAATATACTAAGAATAGGTTGGCTTTTATGACAGGAATTTATTAGTTTACAAGATTATAGTTCTAAGGCTGTGAAAATATCCAAATTAATCAGGCAATACTTTCTCCCTAAAGACTGGCTTCCAGTGATCCTGCACTCCTCTCTCACATGGCATCTGCTTGTCTCTCCCTCCTCTCCTGGGTTTTATTACTTTCAGTTTCTTGGTCCCGTGGTTTTCTCTCATTTATCCCATTCATAAAAGACTCCAGAAAGAGGATTAAGACCTACCCTGGATCACACACAAATGGAAGTAACCTATTCTAAATGTCCCACTCACAAAAAAATTCATACCCACAGGAATGGACATGAACATGATTTTCTGAGGTCCATACAGTTTCAGATTGCCACAGATGGTAAGCATCAATTACCAGGGTTAATAAGAGTACATAAATAATGAGTCAGGATGGGCAAAGGCTTAAGGAATAAAGGGTATTACTAAATTTCAATTGAGGTACATTGTTTTTGTATTGCATCACCTTGTACTTTACCCTGGATAAAGAAAAAGGGAAACTAAATCTTCATCTTTTCCTATAATAAACTTTGACACCCTCTACCTATTTCAGTGGTGTGATCTTTTCTACTTATTAATTGGATTTTGTAACTTGGATTCATGTTTTTAGTCATCCCCTTTCTTTGTTTATCAAACCCCATTCTGTCCATTTCCCTTCTTTTTCTTTTCTTTCTTTCTCTTGCTCTTAATACATATTGAAATGAGGAGAGTACAGTTCTAAAACACCTCACATGTAGATTATTATAATAACTATGTATGTGAATTCACTGATTTGCCTGATTTTTCCCATCAGTCCAATATAACTTATTCTGGCTTAGCTTTAACATTTTTTTAAAATTAAAATATCAACAAATCTATATTAAGTACAAACTTCTATTTTGGTCTGTGAAGCTACAAGAAATATACGCTGCAGGTCTTTTTCATTTAGGATACTGTTTAGATAGAGTTAGACCATATACTTAATAAAAAGATTTTTAATAAGTGTATACATGCAACTGTTTAAATGGCAAATGTATATTACTTATTATTACAACAGCTGATTCAATGAAAACGAGGCTCAAAAAAGTCTTCAAAGATAAGATGCCACTAAAATAAACCTAAAGACTTTCACAGTTAGAGTGGAGTTGGAAGGCCATTCTGGGAAGGAAGATGATATGATGGCATGAACAAAATAAGCTGGCAAATACACATCATGTAGTATGACCACTGTAATCTGACTTGGCTGGCTGGCACGGAGAATTTGGAGTGGCATACTAGCAGCAGAGTATGTATGACTTTGTATACTAAACTAAGGAGTTTGGACTTTATTCTATAGACAAATGAAATATTTTTTTTATTAGGGAAGTCACATATACTTTTATTGGGAAAGTTACATAGAGTCTTGTTTTTGGTCGAATTTAAGGAAAGGGAGACTGAAGAGGAGACGAAAATTTAGGAAAAAGAATGAACATTTATTCAGCATCTTCTGTGGTTTGATTCAGTTTATCAAATACTACTGAGTTAAGGGCAGAGTAATAACACATGATGATCCTTTCTCTTGAGGAAATCACAGGTTAATGGGACATAAGGCATTTTAGTGTACAGGCATTTCTGTTACAGTGTCATATATATGTTCATAAAAAAACCTTGTGTGTTGCAAAATTATACATTGAAAGTAACCAGACTTAAAGGAAAAATAATATTCCACAGACTTCTCACAGCCTATTGAACTCTGTAGCCAGAGCACTAACAAAAGCTATAATAATGTTAAAAACAGGAAAACAGCCATAACTTAATGACATTTGTTCCCAGTAACAAAGTCAGTTGATCCTTTTCAGACTTAACCTTTGGGTTCATTCTTCCTTCTAAAGTCCTTAATAACATTTATTCAAAATGGAGACCAGGCAAATCAAAATTGAAAAAATCTTATCCAGAGTCTTTATCATAGAAGAAATGCCTTCAGTGTTACTTCATCTGCACTTTCAACTTCCCTAGATGACTTAATTTGTGGAAAGTATAGCAATCCTTGAGACAGCTGACCCTATGCCTAAAGTAAGGCACTTCTTGGATTTTTGACTTATTTTTTCTTAAGGTCTTCATGTATCACTAACACATTATGAGAAAGCATTCCCTGATCACTTCAAAATATTAACTGACTGGGAAAAGTTATGAATGACCCTACATTATATTGACATTTTTTCTCTATTTAGCAATCAAATATGAACTGATTTGCATTAAATAAACATATTGTAGCAGAATAGATTGGATTAAAATATGTTTTAAAATATAGGCTACAAAGTATATCAAAGTCTCAAAGAGAAGGAACATTAACTTGATGTCTCAGGGAAGGGATCCTGAGCAGATAACATCTTAATGGAATCTTCAGAAATGATTAATATTTGACCAGGTTAAAATGGTGAGAAGTGCATTCTTTCTGATGGAAATGGAATCAAGGCACAGAGTATATATATATATTGCTTATGATTTCACAACTAGTAAGTAACTGGAAATGGTATTTGAACACAAGCAATATTGTTCCAAGTTTATACTCTTTGTCACTATTCTATATTATCTTGTCTTATGCTTTTCATACACTATTTAAAATATGTCAACATAGGCCAGGTGAGAAATGTTGAGCACTCAAATATCATCTATCCTAGGAATGCAGAACATGATTTGAATTGGAGAAACATTTAGGAAGCTAGTTATACAGGATTTGGTGATTGATTCTATGTAGGGATGAGAAAAGGGAGAAATCTAGTTTTAGTTAAAGGAAACTAACAATTGCAATGGCATATCACTAATTGAAAGATGCTAATTTCAATTTGGATATATTGAATTTAATATGCTTGTGGAAGAATTCATTGAATAGGTGCAACTGGAGAATTGAACCAATAATTTAATGTGTAGGACTGATTCTCATAGAAGAGCTCAAGATTGGAAACAGAAATATATAATTGGTAAACACCACATACAAGTGATTGTTTCAAGTATGAAATAATATGAGATTTCATTCCATACTAACACAGGTCAACACCTAAACACCAAACAGAGGGGATTAACCCACAGTGAAATCTGTAAAGGAATAGGTATGGAGGTAGAAATGAGTAGTGATATGAAAGCCAAACAAAAGACAATTTTAAAAAGGGATGGATGATAAATGTTGTGAATTCAGTGGAGAGGACCAATTTTAAAATACAGAGGTCATTGATAACCTAGATATAATCTGATTTAGGGGAGCAGTAGAGAAGTAAATCTTATTCCAATAAACTAAGAAGAATAGAATTGAGGAAGTGTGTACGGTGAATATCCTTTCAAGAAATTTTATCAGGAAGGGTCAGGGACAACTAAGATGGTAGTTGCAGGTTATGTCTTAGGATAAAGAGGGAGGCATTTTAAGATGAGAGGATTCAAATGTGTTTAAAGATTAAGACAAAGAGTAAGTGCACATGGATATTTAGGATGTATTAGAAAGATGGTATAATTAATGGGAAAATTTCTGAATTAGAAAATAAGTGATATGATCAAAAGAATAGGTAAAGGGCTGGCCTTGAATAAAGGGAAGGACACAACACTATTCTCTAAATCTGGTAGCCAGGAAGTAATAAATGTGAAATATTTGTAAATTGATTGGTGTGTTGTTAGGAAGACAAGGCAGTTTCTATCTGACAGCTTGAATTGCCCAAAGAAAGTAGGAGGCAAAAATCTAAATGAGTCCAGTTAACAGGTATAGAGGGCTTATTGAGAATTAAGAAGGGTCTGAAGTTTTCTAAATGAAAAATAGGAAGAAGCTCGTCAAAAAATGAATGAATTATTATTGACATCCTAGCTATTCTTTGTGATTCTGCAATTAGATAATTTTGTGATTTTTTCAGGAATTATCAGGAACCTGAGATGAAAGAAAGGAAAAAGCAAACTGTGGGAATACTTAAAGCGATGAATTTTCCTGGGACAGTTTTAGACATTGTGCTAGGTCCTTCATATAAACCATTTCAAATTATCCTTACCTCACACCTCTAAAGCAACTCCTTTTTATCTCCATTTTGCTGCTGAAGAAATGATAAGTTCTGAGCAATTTCCTGAAGATCACACAGGGAATATAACCCAGGTCCATTTGAGGAGCAAAATCTATGTTCTTTGCCTCACAACAAGTCATGGAAATGAAGGAATCAGATCTTGACAATCTATGCTTAGGAAATGACAGTGAGATTGGAGTGAAAATATTTGGATGTGAGGCTAACACAAAGAAAGTCTTTGAGTCAATTTATATGAACAGTGAGGGAGAAGAACAGATAATACATATACTTTTGTTCAGGAGCTTGAGAAAGTGATAGTGATTTGACATCAGTCAGAGGCATGACAAAGGTACATCGTTTTAGGGAAAGTTGACGATTTCATTCTGTGTTGTGTTTTTAAGGTTATAAAGGGACATCTGACTAGAAATGTCAAGTAGCAACTGGAGAATTGGAATGCAAGTTTTGACAGAGAAAGGTAGATGGGGATATAGGTTTATATCTCATCTTCACTGAGAGAGAATTGACAGAATAATCAAGCTCTCTGTTGAAGGATATGTCAAAGGAGAAAGAAAAGGGCCAGGACAGAGTCTTGGACTATATAAAAATTTATAAGAAAGTAAAAAGAAAGGAAAGGAATATTCAAACTAGTTGGAGGAGAACTAAGGTGAAGAAGTGCAATGTAAACCAAAAGTAGAAAGAGTTTGGTGTTCAAGAACTGCTCCTCAAAGTGTAAAAAAAAATAGGAATAAGAATTTAGATGTATCAGTATTTCATTATATCAGTATTTCATTATTGATTTCAGAAAGAACAATTTATGATAGAGGCAGAAAGAGAATCTAGATTACAAGTTTATGTGTATGCTCATATATAGGTGTTATTTGTTTACTTAACAGACACATATGTCCATCACAAATTGTTAAAAAATATATAGCTTTTTAAATATAACCCTTAGTAATTTCCTTACACAGAGGTACCATCCTGCCAGATGGCAGACAAATTAACCTGGGTTTGTCCTGAGGTTTCCTTGGTCTGAACAAGTATTTCTCACTCATTTCCAGGTTACCTCAGTCTCATTCAGGACTTTCCGGGGCCTTCTTGTCATCTCATCCTGCTTCCATCTCTAAACTCCAGTGCTGCCAGTAGCGTAGCTGAGGGGGTGCTGTTCTTCCTCACTCTCTCTGGAGGCCCATGTTGGTCTTCCATCCTGAGGTAGCTGCCACAGTGTGGTTCTCACTGTGGAAAGCCTCAATGGCCTTTGTCCTGCTGGTTTTGTTGAGGTAACTCCAGCCTCTCCTTGCCCCTGTATGCTGGGCCTCTGTGGCTCTGACCATGTCCTCCTGGTCCAGTCTGTCTGAATCATATCTATTCTCATCAATGTTTCTCTCAAGCTTCTATTGCCTCTGTTGTGAGCTTGGTAGACAAATTCATTTATTCTCCTATACCTTTCTGAGGCCTGCAGGTACTCAGATGTCAGTGGCTATTCTCCTAGTTCTATAAGACCCTCTCAATAATTTTTGTGAGGCTTCTGTCTACAGAATGCCAGCCAGGATGGGGAAAATGGCATTCCATTGGAGCTAAGGGTGTGAAGCAGAGGCCAAGAGTCTATACTGCCTCTAACTCTTTTTCTTTTTTCTTTTGACTTCTGCCCTTCTTCGCTTGGAGAATTCTTTATATGGTAAAACTTCATCACTCTGCTAACTTCATAACCTCAAGACATGATTTTTTTTTTTTCCTTACATCCAAATAAATCTCTTTCCTATTAGAAGCTAACAATGAATTATTATTTTTTTCTGGACTATTAATGATAGTTGCCCCTAGGCAAAGGCAGGTTGTTGTCTCTCAGAAGAAATGGACGGCTGATGTGAAAATATGGGAAACATGCTATTTATTATCTCACCTAATTAATCTTTCTTATTTATCCCATCTATACCAGAAAAGGATTTATGAATATAAAGATTTCATATATTTTGATAAATTGAATTGAAAAAAAAATGGATGGCAAAAATAATAAAAGGTAAGCAAAAGAAGGAAAAGTGAGATGAATTCAAAAGTGCTGCAAAGTCATCAGAATTTACTTGAGGTGGGCTGGATGTTTGACTGAGTTTTTAAGCAGTCAAAGCAAAGAGATAACATTCGAAGAATGTTGAAGAGTGTACATAAAAATGAAACACACCTGTTGCCTAGAAGAAGCACAGTTATTCTTGGCCCTGACTCCAGAGAAAAATTCCTCCTTTGAGTCCTCATAAAAAGGACAACACTGTAACATAGTGAGCAGTATACTACAGAAATTGTAGTAACAAGATCAACTACTTTCATGGGACTGTTTGTTACATAGTCCTTCAGTGCAGACCCCCGGTTTGAAGCCAAGGTGAAATCACAACTGATTAACAGTTTTTCTGTGGAGGACAAGGTTTGTGCAGTCTCTTTTGTGCAATTCTCTATGGTCAGGCTTAATCCATGGGTAGATTTTAATGGCTCCTCTATGTGGATTACATTAATGCTTCAAGAAGCCTTTAACAAACATTATTCTATTAACTAAGGTTTTGATGGGTACTGAGCAGCAGTAAATTTGTAGTTAGACTCCCTAACAAGTACTTGGAGTACAACTACTTTGTGTTATTGATGAAGAGCAGAGCACTACACTTTGTTAAGGGGGCTGGGAGCCAGCTTGCATTTCTAATGAAAGAGGAGGGGTCATAGAATGAGCTGGAATTAAATAGCTATCCTATTTCTATTCATAAAATGGCTGTTGGGAAAAGTTGATCCAAAATTTTCCTCATGAGGCAGTTAGGGGTATGCTTTAGCTCACAGATAAAAAATCCCCTTGAATCTGGTCACTATAATTTTAGACTGAAAAAAATATTATAGCATGTGTAATTAAATACTCAGAACAATTACAAGGCCCAGCACAGCCTCCAAAGACCATTTAACCTTGAGTGGTGGAAATTCTAGGTATGTCCTGCAAGATAAATAGATTGCAAATCATCTCTCTAAGAAAATGAGTGGGTCAAAATGTTTAAAAAATTAAATTATAAGCCACATAAGTATTGTCTTGTAACTACTCAAAATAATGACTTGGATTTTGGGGACATTGATAATAGCGCTTCTTTTTGTAAGAGTAAATAGTTGTGCAACTTTGGATTTTAGAATCATAAAAAAAAAACTTCTACATTTTTAGCTGATTTTTTAATCTTAATAAATGAATTTCAATATGTTGCAATATTTTATTTTCTAACAGGTAGTAGAGGTGGCATTGCAAAACTAGCTGCATTGAAGAACCATTGTTCTCCAAACTTATACAAGTTTTCTTATATTAAGGGTTAGACTGCAAGCTCCAGGAAACCAAAGACTATGCTTCTTCTTGGCCATTTTATACCTCATCAGCAGCACAATGTGTGACACATAGTAAAATAGATGCTTAATAGCTGAAATGTATTCTGGGATCATATAGAATGTTGTTCTCTTGTATGACAAACATTTCAAAAGTCATAAAAGAATGCCATTGTTTTTGAGTAAAGAGTATGTATTTAAAAGTAACAAGATATATATTTTTATAAAAGTACATATATAATTTTAATCAGGGATTTCTGATTCCTTCTTTAAAAAAGTGGCTGCCATTTTAATCAATAGTCTATTAATGTATGTGAGACATTGTATATCTATTGTGAGATTTTGCTTGCTCCTTTGCAAATCAGATGCTTCTAAATGTATGTTCTGAACAGAATATATATTCCAATTTTAATCCACCATAGAAATTGAACAAAATAAGGTTATTGTCACATATTGGAAAGCTTAATCTGATGAAACAAAAGCAGCTCCCCCAATATTTGGAGATCATGGTTCTGTTTGTAGGTAGCTGTATTAATTAAAATATACTGAATCCTAGGTGTTTTTTAGGATTTCAAATTATTTATTCATGTTACCATGAAACTTCTGTGAGCTTAAGTGCTGAATATTAGACTAAAATCTTAGCAGGCTCAAAGACCAAAATTAGAATCTTGAATTAGGTTTGAATTAATTTAGGTTGCCATTTACTTACTTGGTGATAATAGTTCAACTAAAATAATTATAAGAATTAGAGATTTTGTATCTCTGAATAGTATTTCTACCAGCACCACCAACTGTTGAATATTAAATATGAGACTTGGCAGGTGCAGAGATTTTCAGTCACCTTCAAAAAGCAAGATGTAGACACTCAAGCCAAACAGTTTATGCACTAACAGAATCAACATCTGAACCATCTGCCAGCGGAACAAACATGTCAGTCATCTTTCTATTTGATTGGCAGTATTTCTAGAAATGGATGATTTTAAACATTATTTCTGATCCACACTATAAAACCCACAGATTTTTATTTACCTGGCAATTCAGCTGATCTTAGGCAAAATTATGAGGTAAAAAGTGTCTTCACCATCTTCCCCCTGCTCTTTCACTGCCTGCTCCCCCATTACCACTTTTTATCCTGTACACTCATCCTGGCACCCATAATTAACTTATTAGCTGATGGCTGCTGATGTGATAAATGTGGACCAGGAAGAGTTAATACTTGCATTTAATTTATCTACTCTTAGCCAACATATATCTTAAGACTCTGAATAGAGGTGATTATATGTGTTCATTAAGCAGGAAAACTAATTGATGATTAGGTACTCAGTAAGTTATAATCCCCAGGTTAAGAAAATAATTTAGCTGTATAAAATGTAATTTTCCCCCCCACAATTTTAAAATGTGAGCATAATTTTGAAAATACTTATTTCTTTTTAGTCCACATGAGAAATGTTTGGGAAACTGTGAGTATACTCGGTGCCCATGAATTGACAGGACTTAAGCAGAAGCATGATTTCTACTCATCTTTCTGGCCAACACTGTTTGGAACCTTTCCTTGACAAATGACTCTTGTAGGATTTGACTGTGGTAGCAGAAGGTCAGAAACTTTGAGTTTTGGTAGGCTATCCCAATTTTCAAGACCTAATCCCTCACTCAACAGATTGAAAATTCTTATTCATTCAATGAGGTGCTAAGCTTAATTTAACAATTACAATCATAAACAATCAGTTGTTAGTCTGTTTGTTTAATTTAGGGCCTATTTAAATCACAGAGAAAAAGATCGGTGTTGACATCTATTATATTTTATTTTCTAAGTCACATAAGCTGATACCATTTATTTCTATTTTTTAAAGAAAAGCAATTAGTTATGAAGAATTATGTAATATTTATCCTGTCTTTCTTTCAAAATAGAGTACCCAATTATATCTTTTGAATAATGCAAAATCTTCACTATCACAGAGAATACAATGTTTTAAATATATTGCTCAGAGGAATTTCAATAATCTTTGGCATACAACACTCAAGGCATTTCAGATATTTATTCAGAGCAATATAACAGAAAGTTCACAGCAGCTTGCCATTTAGATGTGGTATATTTTTGCAACATATATTTGCAGTAAAAGCCTGGAGAATATGTGCAAAAAAGAATCTATTAGGAGTATTGCCCATTTTGACTCCACACTTTGACAAGGGAATTATGGCATGCTTCCATTTAACAAACATTTACTCAGCAAAGCTTTTTGCCAAGCATGTAGAAGAACACAATCCTAATTTTTTGTCATGTGCATTGTCTTATGCCCTCTTTAGAGTTTAAGCATCTCGTTGTGGAAACCACTGCTCTGTGAAGTAGAAGAAAATAGAAATATTTTTATATACCTTAATTAATCTATTTATCTATCTATTTATTCTGGTATATGTCTCAGTTTGCTGGGGCTGCTATAATAAAATGCTATAGACTAAGTGGTATAAACAATAGAGATTTATTATCTTCCATTTCTGGAGGTCAGAAGTCCAAAATCAAGGTGACAGCAGGGTCCCATTTTTCTCTGGAAGGGAGGATCTGTTCCATGCCTCTCTTCTGGCATTCCTTGGCTTGTGGCATCATAACTTAATCGTGGTTTCTGTTACATGTGTGTCTTTCTCTTTGTGTAAGCCCAAATGTTCCCTCCTTATAAGGCAAGTAGTAATATTATATCAGGGCCCACCCTAATCTAGTTAGACTTCATCTTAACTGATAACAACTTCAAAGATCCTATTTCCAGATAAGATTATGTTCAGACGCCTGGGGGTTAGGACTTGAACATATCATTATTGGGGACATAATTTAACCCACATCAGTACATAGCCAGACAATAACGCAAAGGATGGATTGGAAGGTGTCAAGATGTCAAGTTAAGAGGTCATTGCAATAAACCATCAGGCCTAAAGAAGGTTTGACTTACACACACAGAGAGAGAGAGAGAGAGAGAGAGAGAGAGAGAGAGAGGAAGAGAGGGGGAGGAGGCAAAAAGGAATGGAGGGTTAAAGTTCTCTAGAAAATAAGGATAAGGGATGGAATAGAAATCCAGGCAAAGGAATAAGACACTAGCAAGTAATTAGGATTTAGTGGTGTCCTGAAAGGCATGCAGCATTAGATAGGATGAACCTTGGCAAAACCTATATTTAAGGAAATATAAGAAAAGAAGAAAGAAATAGCTGGTAATAAAGATGAAAATTACTGGGAGAAAGTTATATCAAGGAATGAATGCTGCAGCATTTTGAGAGTAAGTACAGTGTTGGCTAGCACAAATGTGGAAGGTATGCTTGCCAAGTTATCAGGGGTCAAAGGGCAATAGAAGTTCTATGTTTTTTGTGTGCAAATAAAACTGAATACAAGAAAGACAAGGCTTATCTGAAATCTATACACACAAGAGAATAAAATGACATTTAAAAATATTTGATGGTCTATAATAGAAACAAAAGCTTTAACATATTAAAAAGTTTGAAAATAGACCAATTGCATTTGGAAATTAGGGTATCTCATGATGTCCATGGGTGCAATTGTATTGGAATGGTGTGGATGGGAGTCAAATTGTAATTGACTTTGGTGATGAGAAATTAGGGAAATCGGGAAAGCAAGGGGAGGGCAATTTCTTTTAAATAATTGGTGGCTGAGGGAAGAAGGGAGATAGGCCCTCAACTTGAATGATCTGAGAGGTAAGCTCTTTTATAAAAGAGTTCTTGATTTATAAAAATAAATATAGAATGAGGAGAACTAAAGAAAGATGTGACACTAAAATATTTAGTGCCACAGAAAATTGATAGGGAAATCCAAAAGGAGCAAAGAAAGTGTTAATCTGGAGAAGAGGGCACGTGGATGCTATTGGATGTGGACAAGAACTGGAGAAGGAAGTGGTCGGGTACTTTACCCCTGATGGCTTCATTTCATTTACAAAATCATGGGAGATATTCTGATGGAAAGGCAATAATAAATAGTTTATGGATCTTGAGGAGAGAAGAAAGGACTTGGAGTGCCAGAAATATTGAATGCAGTAAGCTCTTGATTAAGTATAAATAAATATAACAGTCACTAAGGAATGTATGAGATGGTGACTAGTTTTAACATTGCTCATGCTGATGTTTACCACGACCTTCTTCAGGAGTCCCACAAACATTTATTGAGCTCAACCTATGTGCCTGGAGCTATGTTGAGATCTAGTTGATTTTGAGATACAAGGAGAAGAGATGGCTTTTCAAGGAGCTGGTGTTTCTAGTCTGTCAGATGGCATCAGGTGATTATTTTCAGCCCATTCTCTTCATGTATAAGATAGTATTTCATTGTCACAGTATTCCATTTGCTGTTCATATAGGACTGCTTCTTGGTGGCCTTGGACTTTCTTGGGCATCTTCTCTGTATTTTGTGAATGGGGAAATAATTGATATTGTTAGCATTTTGTTCCTTCTCCTTATGTTTCTAATATTGCTAAGCTGCATGTTTATCTGAGGTGCCTGCTGTGAGCCTATCTGTCTCAATTTAGCATCATAAGTAAGGATGATATTAAGGTTATCTTCCCTGAGTAAGATCAGTAACCAAGGTCTTAACCACAGAACCCCATTGCACTGCATATATCATTTAAATGAATAAATGAAAAATATCATTTACTTTCAGCTTTTCAAATTATTTTCAAACTGCCTTTCCAGGCATACATCACCAAAACATCTCCTATATCTGAAATATTTTCAACCTTCATTATTTCTTCACTCTGTTAATTTAGGATGTCTTCCTCCTTCACATTTTATGAAATTAAACTGCAGTCATTTAATTTTTGTCATTATGCTGATTTATTTATTTATTCATTCATTTTTATGGTCCATGAATACCTAATGAATAATGGGAATAGCATGAAAAAAATAAAATAAAAATAGTTACCATTTAGAAAATTTTAGAAATAATCATATTTTTCCCCTTTATTCATTCTAAAGTTACTAGAATTTGTAGTAGAAATTATTAGTCCCCTTCCTTTCCCTACAAAGCTTCCATGTCACTCCTATGCCACTAAGAAACAGCCATTTAGTTCCATTGGGCATATCCTCCTGAAAGCAGCAAGGGACTCTGAATGATCTTACCAGTTGGGCATGACTCACTCATTCCTATCTCAGTGACTGTCCAGGGCACTAGCACACTTGAACTAAGTTGTTCCAATAAGAATGAAACACAGAGCTAATATTTTCCGCCTGGAGGGAATAAGGCTTTAGGTTTTATTGCTTTTTCATTTGTTTATTTCCAGATGGTATAGTGCCCAGACATGAGTCCCAGACCTATTGCAACCAAGCTGAGGGTAGCAGCATGGAAAAAAGACAGGCAGAGTTGTGCTCCAGAAGAGCAGAATCCAAGCCTTGATGGGCCAAGCCTGCCTTATTGTGGTCAATTCAGATATGTGCACCAACACAACCCTGTTACAGTTTGCACAATGACATCTTCCTAATTATTACAGATCTCCAATATAAAAAGTAGAATTGTGGAAATCCTTAGGAGTTAGACAAAGCATTACATCATCCCAGCTCAATGAGCCTTTCACACTTAAATGTCTCAGAACCTTTGAGTTTTTCTTCTGTAAAATTGGTATAATCCTACTACAATGGAGGGTGTTCATAAGAATTTTAAATAATATATGAAAAATAATCGCCACACAGTAAGTTTATTGTCACAAGGTACTATCAGGGATATGACATCCAATGAGGGATTTTTTTTTTTTTTACTCAATCACCTCAGTAAAATACTGATTAGGTTGATTATGGGAAATCTCAGCTCCAATCAGCTAATAAGCAAATCTCTGCAAATAATCACTAGACAAATAGGTTGTATTACCCATCAGCTGTGGAACAGTTTTATAATCTTTAACTCTGCATTTTGTGTTATTAGCAGGAAAGGAGTTCTGGGCATTTCTGTACCGAGAAAAAACCATCTTCCTGCATCCATTGTAATGCATTTTACTAGTTTCCCTGAATGGACGTATGCCAGGATATCCTAGTTCCAGTCTAGGTTTACTGCAAAAGAAATGACGACTTGCTCCCACCTCATATTATTTGCTTGACATCCTAACTCTTACCTATTCCTGGTTATCAGGAGATGGATGTGGTCCTCTGAACTCCTAGCTAGAGCTGAGATTCTTCCACAAAGTGGTCAGATTGCCTGTGACCACCTTACTGCCTCCCATTCTTGGAGTCCTGGAACTTTCTGGATACTCCCCACAGATATGTAACTTCTCTCCCTTCAGACTCTGGACACTGGTGGGAATTAAACTTGAATTTGATTTTCTCCTTATACAATGCAATTACTTACCCATTCCTTCCTCCAGAGCCATCTTCACCACCAGATTAGCTTTTCAGAGCCTAGCATTACTTATTTTTTGCATCTACTTTCCCTTAGGCATGCTGTTGAGGAAGCCTGGAGGACTTCAACAAACAACAAAGAAAACTCTTAGATTTGGTGGTGGTGGTGGTGGTGTAAAGTTGTTCATAATTTTGAATGTGTTCAGAAAGCTTCAGAGTCTTAAGGAGACTGGACTATGATCCAGTAATTTCTTTTAATTTTGCAATTTAAAAACTTGGTTAACATTATTGAGCTTTATTTACATACCAGGCAAGAAAATATACATTTTATATGCACTTTTTCATTATAAAGAAGGCATACCTTAAAGATAACTGTTCTCATTCTTCCTTGGCTTGCACTATTTGGGAAGATAAGAGCCTCTCAATATAAGATATTATTAAATAGAAAAGCAGATAATATTAATAAGAAAAATAGGAATTTTCTTGAATTTTATAGGAAATTCCCTATTCATTTTGAGTATAAAATCAGAAGAGGAATAAAAAGTAGTGACATAAATCTAAAAGATTTGATAACTCTTCATTGTGAAAAATTTGATAACAGAAAAACAGGTTTAAATATAGCACAGTAAAAATTTCTCACACAGATTATATTTCACTTTAATTTAGGAAATTATACAAAATTGCCTAAAGTTCTACAAAATGATAAATGAAATTAAACAGATTTTTTTCTTCTTAGGTTTTAAGTCATAGATTATTCTTCTTTTGTCCAATACTCATCAAATGCTGCTTGTAAGTATAAGGTTGATGTTTTCTTTCCAGTTTCATATTGTTTTTATAACTGTAGTTTTCTTAAAGAACTACAGGTTAGCATTTCTGTAGAAAGTCACTTGGATTGAGTCTGAGGATGTAATTAGATTTAGGAGTTTGGATTTCTCTTTCCATTTGCTCTAGGAATTCATTGAAACTGTTTTTTGTGTGCATTATTTATTTTTCAGGCAATGAATCTGGGAGATAAATAGGGATTTTGGTGAATAGAATCCATTGAGAATTGTCTGTGTAAGAATTTAAGCCTCATAATATTTTGAGCTGAGAAAGCCAAGAAAGTTCTATTTCCTGACCTATGTACTCATGGGATGTTCTGAAGATTAATGTGTCTCTTTCAGGGCACTAAGGTACATTTAGAGCACTAAAGAAGTCATTTACTAAATGGTGCCCTTGGGACTTCAAAGAGTTAATGTACCTCTTACAAGGTGAACAATTTACTCTCAAATGTATGCAAAGCTTATAAAGAATTGTGAGAATGTTGGTTAAAAGCAGCTGTAAGTCCATAATCCCATTATTTATTACTTTAGTCTTTAGTCAATATATTTTTTGCCGTTGGATGGGCACATTATAAACAATGCATATACATGAAAATCTTCATATTTTAAGTGAAAACATGAGGTACTGTAACTGTCGGTGAAGGAAAAAGTATTTTACATGTGTAAATGTTACTTAAATGGCTTGGATTTCAAGAGTGAGACAAATTATGGAAATCTAGACCTTCACTCCAAAAAAAAATTGTTCTTCGTAATTTAAAATGAGACCAATTTTGGATATTTTGCAGATTTTCTCTAGAAAAAACAATATGTAAAAATAATTATGAAAATTTGCAAAATGTAATGTTATATAATAAAATGAGGTTCTAAAACTGAATATAAACTATAACCACAGCTTTATTAAATATATAATATATAAAAGACTAAAGTAAATATAGCAAAATATTAGCAATCTTTTGCGTCTGTTGATGGGATTACAAGTTATTGGTTCTTATTTTCTTCTTACAATTGTTATATATTTGGTAAATTTTCTATAGAGAAGAAATCTTATAAGAAATAAAAGCCGAAAAAAATTTCCCAAGATTCAAGTCAAATTGTTTCTAACAAAAGACTATAAAATCCACAGTAAGGAACCCTTCACTTTTCTTGTTAAATGATGTTAAGAAAATATGAAGACTGGCTAGTGGTGACTCTAATTTACTAAAAGGCGTAATGTTGCTATTTTGCTTTGTCTTATAAGAATAGAAGAAATTTGAGCATCACTCTATACATGATCCTTGCCAAAGCAAAAGCTGTGCTCTTCATTGAATTTCAAGAAAAACTCCATTAATCTTCACAGCCTGATACATGTCTCAGTATGGAAGCTGGATACAAAGAACAGAGAGAACTATCTTGAATGGAAGGGGGAAAGGGGGGAGTGCCAGGATTCTTTCCCACCCTTCTGCTTAAGTTTTTACTCTCCCTGACTGTCTACATTCAGGGGTTTAATGCCACCTACATGTTAAAATGTCTCAAATATATTTTTCTCTTTAGAATTGTTTTTTTCTCCAGTTTTACCCATCTATATGTGAAAATAATTGTACATGTGGAAATATACCTTCAACTGTACTCAGAAGCTTCCCCAAGGCTGTTCCTACTTTTTATCCTGACTCAGAGGATAACATTACCAACCTCCAAGTTTCTCAAAGCAGGAAAATGAAGCAATGCTTGACTTTTTATATCCCCTATCCTACATATTTAATCAATCACTCACTCTATCAACTACCTCCTGTATGTGTATTTTTAAAAAAATTATTAATTTAAAAATTTTTATTTTAAAAAAAGTTATTTAGATTACATAAATGTTGCTTCAACAATATAAGGGATTCCCATATGCCTTGTTCCCCACACTGCCTACATTTACCCCCATTAACAACATCCCTCATTAGTGTGGTATATTCATTGCAATTGATGAACACATTTTGGAGCACTTCCACTAAGCATGGATTATAGTTTAGGGTGTAGTTTACACTCTCTCCCACACAATTCTGTAGGTTATGGCAAGATATATAATGGCCTGTATCTGTCGTTGCAAAGTAATTTAGGACAATTTCCAAGTCCCAAAAATGCCCCCGTATTACACCTGTTTTCCCTCTCGCTGAACTCAGAACCTCCAGTGACCACTGCCTCCACCTCAATGATATAAGTTCTTCCATTGCTAGAATCTCAATAAGTCTATAGTAGAATACCAGTAAATCCACTCCAGTTCATAGATCATTCCCTAATCCTGAGGATTCTGGGATGGTCATGTCCACTCCACCTTTAATTGAGAGGGGTCTTCAGTCCCATACGGCTGATGGATGGGACTCTCTTGCTTGCAACTGTAGGCTCTCTCAGTTCCTTGGCATGGTGAGTGTTCATCATCACCTCCTTGTTAGTTTTCCTGGGTGAGTCCAATGAGCTAGAGAGTAGGTTTTGTAACTCTGTTGAGGCTCAGGACCCAGCTGGCACATGGACAGTCCAAAGATTCAAGTCTCTTGGATGTACACCTACCAACTCCAGCACCAACTATAGGTTCAAATAGAAGGGACTGAAGAGCCATGTGTAGGGAAACAACAACTGAGTCCAATTCTGTCACACTGGGGAGCACAAACCTCAAAGTAAGGCCCAAAGACGCCAAACTCATGAGCTGTCTTCCCTGACCATAGTGCCTGGGTGTCTCCAGAGCCCTTAGGAGCCCCACTATTTAGGGTTGTGTCTAATTTGGCAGTCAGTGAGATCCTCCTAAGATGTGTATAAGCATAACCTCTAGAATGAATTTCTGACTCATTTTAAAGTCTCTTAGCCATATAAACTCATTTGTTTTTACCATCTCCCCCTTTTGGTCAAGGTCTTTCTTCAGTTCCATTGTTAGTTGGCTCCCTCGGTGTCAGGGAAACTCATCCCTGGGAGTTATGTCCCATGCTGGGGGTAAGTGATTGCATTTATATGCTGAATTTGGCTTAGAGAGAGGCCACATTTGAGCAACAAGGAGGCTCTGAGGAGGTAATTCTTAGGCACCCTATAATACTATGCTAAGTTCAATTTCAAGAGTAAAGGTTCATAAGCACAGTCATCAATATCAAGGGCCCATCAATGGACCATGCTCTTTCACTAGCCATTGCCTCTGTACTTGGGGGATTCTTGCTGTTCATCAGAGAATGTGACAGAGCTTCTCAAGATGGGAATTCAATATACTTTCTGTTATTGTGTGAATTTCCACTCACCATGACAATGCCCCATGAACATATGAACACATTTATATGCCTTTTATGTATGCCCAGGTGAACCTCCTCCCATGTATCCTGCTTCACTGACACCCAGACAAATGGTCCTCCCTACCACAGTTGTAACTCTTCTGTGATGCAAAATTTCTTCAAAACTGAAGCTAATAAAATACCCAAATACAATTAATAAGAAAATGAAATAAAAATGAGAGTTTTAAAAATAGGAAGTAAAGTACAAAAAAACTTTTAAAAAATTTGGGATAATAAAAAATAAAGAATAAAAAAAAAAATTTTTTTTTTTTGACATTTTGCCTTTCCTCACAAATAGCTATTGTCTTGTATGTAGAGTGATATTTTCTTCCATTTATTCCCCCAATGTCTTACTTTTGTCATTTTGTCTTCAAAGAAGTTTTGGGTCACAGCAAAGTCCCATACAGAATATAGGGGATTCCCATATATCCAACATCCTCCACCTTTTCCCCCTTTCTCTATTAGTAACATTTTATGTGGATGGCACATTTGTTACAATTGATGTACAAATATTGAAACATATCTACTAACCCTAGTCAGTGGTTAACACTGTGGTTTACATTTTGGACCATACATTTTTATAAATTTTGATGAAACTTAACATGGCCTGTATTCATCATTGTAAGATCATGTAGAATACTTCCATCACCCTCAAATTATCTACTGTTCCATCTATTCTATTCCTCCCTTCTGCTCCCTTGGGGACCCATAGCAACCACCAGGCTTCACTCTTTGCAGGACCAGATATGTAGTTCCTTGCAACAATACTGAGGGTTTGACACACTGGTCTATCCTCCCTATCGGGCATTGCACATGTTCTTGAAAGACTCCTGCCCCTCTATTTGAGAATCTAGTGAGCCTCACCAGGATAGGAGTCCAGCACTTTCCCACTCATTATGTGAGTCTTTCCCACTCATTATGTGAGTCTTTCAGCCACTGATATAACACACTATGTCAAGATGACAATTCACACACTCCCTAGAAACCTGCCCCTGGTGCACCCTGTCCTGAATATCCCCACATCCAGTACCCTAAACCAGTAACCCTACCTTGCCCTATACAAAAGATCATTCCCAACATTGTAGTTTCAACCACGTACCATCAATCCCCAGTGTTCATCTGCTCATAACCTTCTACTCCATTTCTGTCTCCTGTAAACCTGTCTTCTAGACTCTATCTCTGTGAGTCTTCTCAATTTGCTTAATTCATATCAGTGAGGTCATGTAATATTTGTCCTTCAGTGCCTGGCTTGCTTCACTCAACAAAAGATCTTCAAGATTCATCCATGCTATCCCATTTGTTAATACTGTATTCCTTCTTACAGCTGAGCAATATTCCATTGTGTGTATATACTACAATTTGTTTATCTATTCTTCTGTTGAAGGGCATTTGGGTTGATTCCAACTTTTGGCAATAGTGAATAATGCCGCTATGAACAATGGTGTGCATATATCTGTTCATGTCTTTGCTTTCAATTCTTCTGGTATATACTCAGCAGTGGAATTGCTGGATGATATGGCAGTTCTATAGTTAGTTTTCTGAGGAACTACCAAACTGCCCTCCACAATGGCTGGACCATTCTACATTCCCACCAGCATTGGATGAGCGTTCCTATTCCTCCACATCCTCTCCAACACTTGTAGTCCTCATATTTTCAAATAGCCACCAGTCTAACGTGTATAAGATGGTTTCTCATTGTAGTTTTGATTTGCATTTTCTTAATAACTAGTGATGTTGAGTATCTTTTCATGTACTTTTTAGCCATTTGTGCTTCTTCTTTGGAGAAGTGTCTATTCAAATTTCTTCCCCTTTTTTAAAAAATAGCTTGTTAATCCTTTTATTTTTGAGGCGTAGGATTTCTTTATATCTGCATGATATTAGGTCTCCGTCAGATATATGGTTACCAAATATTTTCTTCCATTGAATAGGTTGCCTTTTCACTTTCTTGACAAACTCCTTTGAGTTGCAAAAGTTTTTAATTTTGAGGAAGTCCCATTCATCTATTTTTTCTTTTGCTGCTCATGCTTTGGGTGTGAAGTTCATGAAACCATATCCTATTACAAGATCCTGTAGGTGCTTCCCTACATTATCTTCCAAGGTCTTTATGGTCTTAGCTCTGACATTTAGATCTTTGATCCATCTTAAGTTAATTTTTGTATAAGGTGTGAGTTGGTGTTCCTCTCTCATTCTTTTGGATATGGATATCCAGTTCTCCAAGCACCATTTGTTGAAGAGGCCATTCTTTCTTAGTTGAGTGGGCTTGGCAGCCTTGTCAAATATCAGATGACTGTATATGCCAGGATCTATATCAGAACTCTCAATTTGATTCCATTGGTGGGTATGTCTGTCCTTGTGCCAATACCATCCAGTTTTGACCACTGTAGCTTTGTAGTTTGTTTTAAAGTCAGGTAGTGTGATACCTCCAATTTCATTTTTCTTTCTCAATATGTCTTTGGTGATTTGGGGCTTCTTACACTTCCAAATAAATTTTGTAGTTAATTTTTCCAATTCATTAAAAAAAAGATGTGTTGATTTTTGTTGGGATTGCATTAAATCTGTAGATTAGTTTGGGTAAGATAGACATCTTAATGATATTTAGTCTTCTTATCCATGAACAGGGAATATTCTTCCATTTATTTAAGTCTTCTTTGATTTCCTTTAACAGAATTGTGTAGATTTCTATATATAAGTCATTTACATCTTTAGTTAAATTTATTCTTAGGTATTTGATTCTTTTAGTTACATTGTAAATTTTTTTTTCTTGATTTCTTCTTCAGATTGCTCCTTATTGGTGTACAGAAATGCTACTGATTTTGAGCATTGATCTTATAGCCTGCAAATTTACTGAACTCATTTATAAGTTCTAGAGCTTTGTTGTAGATTTCTCAGGGCTTTCTATGTGAGAGAACTGGGGAGTATACACCTAAGCCGACGTCATCTTGAGAAGCTGTATCTCCTATATGTGTTTTTAATCTTTTTATTTATCTTTAAATCACTCCTCCTCCCCCTCCTTATGTCTTCTATTTATACTGCATGAAGTAAAGCAATAGTCTCTGATATCCCTTCATTTGGCCTTCTTTTCCATATCTGTCATCCATTTTTCAGCATGAGTCATATAAAATCATATATCAAGCCCATATATCTCCTTGATATCAAAATCCAAACTCTTTCCACCATAATTGTGCTTCCTATGATAAGGAATTTGTTAAAAAAATTAACTATCTATTTAACCAAATACTGAATGACTTCCAGTAAAGGGTGATAGGTTGAATTTTGTGCATTAGCTTCCATCCCTTCCTCAAACCTCACAAAAATGATAAAATATGAAATTCATTTTTTCTTTGTGATATAAACTCAAAATGACAAATAGATTAGCCTCCAAAAATGTGGAAGTTGTAGACTGATAACTGATTTAGTATAACTGAGTAGTTGAATCCTATGTCAGCAGGATCCTGAGAAGCAAATTGTACACAGACCTCCAGAAAGGGTGAAAGAAAAACCACATCAGGTACTTCTAGAAGTAAGGGTCAAGATGTGGCTAAACCTAGAGGATTTGGGGTTTAAGAAACAGTGAGATGACCTTTTCATTGAGCCTTTTCACTCCAGGGTAACCTAGAAACTGTTCCTCTTAATTCTAGGAAAGACTTGATGTTTACCCCTGGAAAGGGTTACACAAGGTCTCTGATTTGGGGCATACCAGAGAGGGATTATCATTCTGGAAACTGGGGATTCAACTATGTGTCTATTTACTATACCCGTGACTCCCCAGACATTAATCTCTTCAAGACTCCTGGAGTCATGTGGTTGCAAGTAGTATTTGACCTTTCCAGCATGACTTTAGAAGTGATTTCTCTAAAAAATGAGATGCACTCAAAAGAATATGCACTAATATCAGGGTTTCCTGCAAGGGGATGGCCCAAGAAATCACCCTTCTGATGAACCTGCAGATTACTAGCATCACCCAGCATCACATACACAGGACTTCTAATCTTTGGGTAGTCCCACTCTTAATTGTAAAGAGATAGCCAAAGTTCACCACACACTTGGAAAACCCAATATCAAAAAAAGAAGTTAAAACAAAGAGAAAAACAAAAAACAAAAAACAAAAAAAAAAAAAAGGAAAATAATACCTTGGAAAAAATCTTATATATAAGGAAAATACAATTTCAAAAAACTATGTGTGGTAGAGAGAGAGGGGAGTTTCAAAATGTCAGCAGGTGGGAATTTTTGAGGTGATGGATTTTTTATTTATTGTGGCTGTGGTGGTGGAACCATGACTTTATGTATTTGTGAAAACCCATACAACTGATCAACAAAAAGAATCAATTTTATTGTCTATAAATTTTAAAAAATAATATCAGGGTGTGATTAGAACCCAAAATAGAATACAAATGAATCTTAGTGTATTATCAAGGAAAAACAACCATACCAAAGGGAGTAGGAAAGAAAACAGCATTTTAACAGGATTTTACAAGGCTTATGACAAAAAGACCTATGCATAAATACTATACTCTTGTTAGAAAATTTGTTTATCAGAGCAGCATGGGTTAGAATTCTGAAACTACTTTACACATATTGTGGGGTTGAAGATAAAAATAAATATACTTGAAGTAATGAGCCAGGTTTTTTATTATTGCTGAAAAAATAAAATATGGAAAAGAGAAATTCAGATGAACCCTGTGGTATTGGATTAAAATTGGAATCATCAATATAAATTAATGACTTAAAAATATTTATATAAATAGATAGATACAGAAATTAATAGAAATATATACATATATTTCCAAGCTCTGGTCACTGAGAGATCTTAGAAGCAATGACACTTTGGTAGCAATGAGCATACCTAGTGCCAAGATCTAGTTTTGGAGCACAATTATTCATTAAATGTAACCAAGGCAACTTGAAGAAGTGGTTGATTCCAGGGCTGGGAGCAGGTAAATACAGGATGAGCCTGGAACATCTCCTTATGTCAAAAAGTAAGAAAATACTCAGAATGGTTGGGCATGTGACAAAAGGTTACTGAAACCAATCTGAAACAGTTATCAAATGATGAAAGCTAGAATAATTTGTGCAAAAATGTAATAATGATAGTACTGGATTACAACTAAAAGAATAAAATAAATGTCCATGAGCATATATTGACAGCAAAATTCCATTTAATAGATATAGAAGGAATGAAAAAAAATAGAAAATTACCACAGTAATTTTATGTTGCATGCAATATATACAAATGGAAGCTAAAATTGAGATGAAACTGGATATTTTCATGGTCTTAAGGTATCTCTCCTCAAGTATTCATTAATTACAAAGGTAAAAAAAATTTTAAAGTGAATAAACAGGACAGAAACTGTTATCCAAGTGATCAAAATAAATATCACCAGTAATAAGACATACCAACATCAAGAATCCATGACATCAATCCAATCATAAGGAAACAACACACAATCTAAGTTGAGGGATAGTCTACAAAATAACTGTCCAATACTCTTCAAAAGAAAGTTCATGAAAGACAAAGAAAAACAAGAATTGTCACAGCCTAGAAGAGACTAAAGAGACATGAAAATTGTGGCAGCTTGATATTATTGATGAATTCCAAAATGAAATACTGTAAACTGGTCTATTCCTCTGGGCTAGTGATACCCTTAGATTGTATTGAATTCAGAGGTTTCACTTTTGCTTGATTAAATTATGACTAGGGCTTTAATGTCTCCAAGAGGGTGGGGACTCACAGAGAAAATGACAAGGCAGAGGAGACAGTTAGAATTTGGATCCTGGAGCCCAGGAAGTAAGCACACAGAGAAGCAGATACGTGAGGAAAGAGAGAAGGCGCCATTAGACAGAGCAGAGGACCTGGGAAAGGAGATGAGCCATTCACCTGGCAGTTTACAGCTGGCCTTGTGGAGAGAAAAGAGCAGCTGAGCCTGGAGAGAAATGAGCCCCAGGAGAGAGACAAGACTTGTCTCAGCCTTCGGCCGAGATTGGAAGAAGCTGGGACCATGGAGCCTTGGGAGGAGGATAAGGACTGAACCCTGCAAGAAATCGCCCGCATCTTGCTTCAACTTGTGGCAACAGACTTTGGGTGAGAAAAAACCTCTTACGGTACTTTTTGGTCTCTTTAAGGCCTTGTGACAGTAAGGTTCTACCCCAAATAAATACCCTTTATAAAAAACAACCAATTTCTGGTATTTTGCATCACCACCCTTTGGCTGACTAAAACAAAGACTAAATGATGAGGATCCTGGAAGACATAAAGAACATTAGAGAAAATGGTGAATCTACATGATCTCCATAGTTTAATTAAGAATAGCATATCAATGTTAATTTCTTAGTTTTGATCATTCTGCTATGGTTATGAAAGATGTTAATAATAATGGAAGATGAGTAAAAGTATATTAAGAACTCAACTATTTTTCCAACTTTTCTCTAAATTTACAATTATTTCAAAGTTATTACTTTTTAAATGCTAATATTACTCTCAGAGTGATAAGAAAATATATTGATCCATGAAATAGGAGCATAGTACTATAAAAGTAGCTTTAATAGAACAAAAATTATCCCTTAAAACTTGAAATGTGGGATTAGAAATAAAAAAAAACTCAATAAAATATTTTAAGGAAATCTTCCAGACAGTAGATAGTTAATCAAAAAGAAATTAGGGGAAGCGGCTATGGCTCAATCAGTAGGGCTCCCGTTTACCATATGGGAGGCCCTGGGTTCGGTTCCCGGGGCCTCCTGGTGAAGGCAAGCCCGCCCGCACGGCGTGGTTAGCTGACCCAGCGAGCACAAGCAGCAAGGGGGGGATAAATGAATAAATAAATAATAAAAAAAAAAAAATTAGGAGAATAAGGATTAGAAAATTAAGGATTAGAAAATTACAAGAGGAGTTCTAATATCCAAGAGAAGAGAGTGTAGGAAATTATCAATTATTATTAAAATAATCTGATAAAATCCTAATTAAAAAGCTAACAGAGTAACTGTATTTATATCAGTATGTATTCATAGATATTTATTTTATTCTTTGGGTTATAATTCAATACTTTTTTATTGGATAAAAATAGACTCCAGAAGAAGGATTTGTGTGAAATTTCAGAATACTAGAGGTAAAGAAAAGATTCCAGGTACTTGGAGAAGAAAAAATGTCATAATATTTATGAAGCTGACATGTGAACATCGTTTAAAGATTCAAATGCATTGAAGGTCAAAGGTATTAAGAATTATATTGGACTTTTTACTAGCAGCAATGGAAACTAGAAGACAATAGGAAAATTTTAGCATACAAAGACTTTCAAATTACAATCTTACCTTGCTAAGCTACAATTCAAATGTGACAGCAAAGTATTCATATTTTCATACAGGCGAAGTCTCAAAATTTTATCCCTTGTGCACTTCTTTTAGAAAGTCATTGGAGGATGTAATTCATCAAAGCAAGTCAGGAAATATTAAAGAGGAATTCTTGGATTTCAACAAAAAGTAGAAACAAAGGAAAACCTTGGATGATTCCTGCCACACTCACCTAACCCTAAAAAGGAGCGTCTAGAAGAGATTTTCAGGAAGACTAAAATGGATAGAATACTGAATGTGCTTCAGTACATTTCTAAGAGAATTACAGAACTATAAGAGAAAAGGAAGATAAATTACCAGATAAGTATATAGAAAACCATGCAGATAAATAGATACAATCATTAAACCAAGGAAAACAAAAAGTTGTGAGGGGAAAAAAGTTATTAATACTTAACTATGTGACTCACTTGTGATTAGCATTGGGTCATATAAACCCGAATAAGAACTGACCAAAATTTTTATATTTATATTGGGAAAATGGTGAAATTGGAAGTATGAGGGTGTGATGTAGATGTAGCTGTATTAAACAGTCCTAATTTTCCATTGTGAGAGTTCAATGAAAATGTGTACAATGTTAAAATCTAGAAATAACAAGAAATTTCAGAGTATTTATAAAAGAGAAAACTCACAAGAATGAATGTGTTTAAAAAGTAGAAAGCAGTTGCTTTTGGGTTATAAAGTCACAAAGGTATTTGAATCTTTAAACAATGTTCAAGTGTCATCTTCATAAATATTTACAACTAAATATAAAATAAGAAAAAGAAATAAGTGATTGATTCTTCAATTTTTTTTTAAAAAAAGAGCATTGTTATTAAAATTATTTTGACTAACTTTAACAGAATATTTACTATGTGCTAGATGCTGTTCTAAGTACATTGCATATGTTAACTTAATCCTTTCAATGGTTATACCCATTCCATGAATGTGAAACTATGTCCAAAGAAATCTTTTTGTTCCTAAAGTCGTGCAGAGAAGTGGCAGCAACAGAGACAGATCCCAGTCAGTTTGTCTTTTAGCATGTATTCTTAACAATACCCTACAAACTCTCCTAGGATTAAAACTATTGCTGGAATACTGCAGTCAAGCGGACAGAAACCCAAAGGTCCTGCAAGAGGACCTGGGTCAATAGTTTTGACTCTACAATTTGCCAACTATGAAGATTTCAACAAGTCAATGACTTTCTATGCACCTTAATTTTCTTATCTATACTAAGTGTAACTACTTCCTAGTGCTGATGTTAGAATGACATGAACTGATCTAAAGTCAAGCAGCAGAACAAATTATATAAAGCCTAGCATAGGGAATGGCACATAGTAGGCCCTCAATGAATGTCAATTGAACTGAATTAAATAGATTCCTGGAATGGATATGAAGTTCAACTGTTAGTGTGTCTTAAATTCTTATATCTACCAATAGCTCCTTCAGAGTGCCTCAGGAAAAGCCATAGATACTTTAGGGAAGCCTATATCATATGTATTTTGTGAATTTTTAAAGTATATGGTCCAAAGTTCCAAATATATATATATACATATATATAATTTTCCCAGAATCAATCTGTTAAGCAATGATGATATCTTTGACATGTTTTACAAAACGCTCCTTTTCCTAAAACAGTTTGTTGGTTTAAATGAATTCATGTATTTCACTAAATTGCCCTCCTTGAAATTGTTCTCTTGGCTTGCTCTGCAGACATAATAATTTTGATCAATATTTTTGTAGTCCAGGGATGAAATTTCAACAACTTTAAAATTAATTTGCTTCTAAATAATAAGAATCTACAAAACTTTATCATAGAACAGCAGTTCTTAAGTATTTGGACGTTCAGACATTTTTATTGTTTCTGAACATTTCTCAAATGTCTAAAGAAAGATTTTTGCCTCAGAATATTAATAGTTAAATGAGAAAAAGCTGTTCCATGATGTTAAAATGTTTAGAAAATGCTGAGTTAAAGTAAGATGGGTTTATTTTGGCAAGACTTAAAGAGCCTCTAAAATGGTAGTTTATGCTTGAGTCTCTAATGGGGGACATAATATGCACTGATTTCCAAAATTAATTAAGTCATTACATCTTTTAAAATTTTTTTTTGGTTTATAAAGATTCTTTGAGAAATATCTTTTCTCATAAAACACTTTAGGAACTGAAGGCCTAACTAATACAAGCCAGTGAGTTGACGATGGTAGCTCACTTTATGTTTTTAATATACATACTTTATTTTTAGTTCTTACTGTCTACTTTCTATTCCTGAAACTTAAAATTCCTCTCTAGAAGTCACATGACTAAGGGGTTCCCCCTTTATTACTCCTTACAATTTATTCACCTCTTAAGTTTTTTATATCAATAGAGAGGAAAGAAAAAGTCAATACATTCAGAAATCTCATGCATAAATGAGATGACAAGTAGCTATGTACAAAATTCAATTCATATGAAAGAATAACTTCCACTAAGAAAATTTTTCCTTCTTTTAAAATCACAAATATAAAACATACTAGTACTGAGTAATGATAAAATTATGGTTAATAAATTTTGAGTTGGTATCAGGTCTTAGGCACAAACTTTCCAAGATTTAGCTTAATAAACTGATAAAACACAGATGCAAATTTTGCATGTTTTCTCATCATTTTCTCATTGTGTTGAGAAAGTTTCTTGTCCCTAGGAATATGTGTTTCTTAGGTGATTAAATGAACAATAGTCATATAATTAATCCTAAGGAAAGCAAGTTGTACACAACTGCTTTAATTTATATATGAAAATACAAAAGGTAAATATGAGAAACTTGATTAAGAAATTTAGCAGTGAGTTGCTAACTCCATATCATTTGACTATTCATTTTCTGACCTCTAAAATATGGAAAATAAGAAATAATAATCTAGTTTTGATTTTCAACATAAACTCCAATGAAATTATGATTATAATAGGAAATTCATCAATTCTAAATTTATAAAGACTGGATAATCTAGGCAAAAATCTGGATCATTTATGGAAAAATTATTCTAAATGGACTATCCAGATAAGTGAAATAATAGGTATTGTGTTATGTATAAAGTAGACCCTAAATCTGCCCCAAACCTCTAACATCTGTGGCATCCTGAACAGAATCACTAAAAAGAGCCACACTAAGTGTTTAGCTTAGTCTCTGTTCCTTAGATGCCTTTCTGTAACACTAAAGGTTAATGTCAATCATGAAGTGATATATTTCCTTTGCTTAGTGACCCTAAAAGCTCTACCTGAGGCAGAGCTTTTTTACCTTTCCCATATTGGTGAAGTGGAATTAAACTTGACAACAAAAGTTTCCATAGAAGCCCAGCCCTCTCATATCAAGAGCACCCATAGAGATATCCTTTCCTGTAGTAGAGATAGAACAGAAACTAGATATCCTTTCCTGTAGTAGAGATAGAACAGAAGCTAGCTTTCAAGGATGTGGACTACATGTTGGTTGTTAGCCCTCTGTGATAAATATAGTAATAACATGAACAATATTTATAATTCACATTTTCTTCTCACAAGTTCTGTTTGCAGCAAGAAGAATATTTTATAAATTTATTTACTTCTTAACAATGTATAACATTCATGGAAATAAATATTTCAATGACTGTGACAGCTTGAGGTTATTTATGAATCCCCAAAAGAGAAAGATTATGTTTGTAAACTAATCTATTCTTCTGGGTGTGATACCCTTTGATTATATCAGATTCAGTTGAGGGGCCCTTGATTAAATTACCTGTTAAGATTAGGGTTTTGATTCAACCAAGTCAGTAAAGTGTGACTCAGGTTGAGTCCCAGCCCCCTTGGTGGGCTGATATAATTGGGCACTCACTCAAGAAGATGCATGGGAAGAAAAACTGCTCTCTGATTTTTGATGCTGGGGCCCCAGGAGATGAGATGAGCCATTCACCTGATAATTTTCAGCTGGCCTTGGGAAGAGAAGATACAGAAAGCCCAGAAAGAAAAGAGTCCTATGTCAGGAAAGAGAGGAAGTCCTGACAAGCCCTATGCCAGCCTGCAGCTGAGAGAGAGGAAACCCAGAGAGAAAGGCTAAACCCTCTGAGATATCAACTGCCATCTTGCTTCAACATGTGGCAGCTGAGTTTGGTGAGAAAGCAAACTTGAGTTAGACTCTTTAGGATCGTGTAACTGTAAATTTTTACCCCAAATAAATACCCTTTATAAAAGACAACAGATTTCTGGTATCAGCACCCCTTTTTCAGACTAATACAATGTCTCTCTGATTTTATTTAACCTCATGCATATAAATATCCTGACATTTCTTTCTGCATGATGAAAATATATCTCTTAACAAGTGCTGCATATGCATCTCATTTCTTCACAAAGTTTAACTGAAAGCAAAAATCTTCACTAAAGCATGGCTAATTTTATAAAGCAAACAGATGTTGCTGTTGAAAGAACATCTTCCAATGTTATCCTCTGGCTCCAGTGACTCTCATACAAAGAAGCAAGGGATACTGTTTGCTGGGGCCATAGAACATGGTAACTAGTTGGAAGTCATTAAATTATAGCCCATAAGTGCAATGCATAATCAAATATTAGTATAGATCTCAGTTACAGATCACCTTTTATAAACATCATTACTCATTTTCTTTCAAATATTTCATATGAAATAAATAAAATGTGATAACCTTAACTAATTTTAATTTAACCTGTATTTGTGCTTTTATTTAACTTAAAGACTTTAGTTGTAATTCTTTCCATTTAACTAGAAAACAAGGGATTTTGTATTAACTTTGCATATGTGGAGACAGAAGAGACAGAATAAGTCCTCCTTTGGGGACACATGCTCAGAAAACCTAAAAATACCATCCTATGACTGGCTATCAGTCAAATGACTTGTACTTTATTGGATTAATCCCTTATATTTTTTATGTGACATTTATGCAATCTAAAGCTTCTTTAAAAATAAAAAAATATATATGAAAAAAAAAAGAACTAGGAATGCTCAGTCTGGAAACAGAGATTCAAAAACTGTCATCTGAAAACTACAGGGAGACATGACAGTGGTATTCCCTTATGTGAAGGCTCTAATATCAAGGATTTACTACAGAATACAAAAATCTAGATTCACTGGGTAGAGGTTAGAATGGAACAAATTTTGGCTTAATTTACAAATCCTTTCTTATAACTAGAGTTGTCCAACAGTGGAGCAAACTATCTGAAGAATTACTAGAAATGTCAATGGAGGTCAATATTTAAATTAAAAGGCTGTAAAAAATGTTTGCATTATTGTTTAGAATAAATGTATTTAAATTTTAAAAATCTTATTTAATTATGCATAAAATAATAATATATTTGATTCATATATATGTGTGGGAGATTGCAAAGATGGCCAGAGATAATTCCTACTAAAATACATATGCTTCTTTGGAATATGATTGCCATTTCTTCCATCAAGAGGTGGAGTCTCTTTCTCCTCTTCTTAAATCTGGGCTGGCCTTGATATTTTAGGTGGCCGATAGAATGTGGTGGCATTGATGTTGTGCAACGTCTAGTTTCAGACCCCAAGAGAATATGCAGCTCTTGCTGTTACCCTCTTAGAACACTGTCATCATGTAAAGAAATATGAGATAGACTCCCTGAGGGGGAGAGACTGCTGGGGAAGGTAACAAAGTAAAAGAAGCACTCACTGCTGGATGTGTACAACCAACTGGCCTTGGTTAAGCTACCAAGTTACTGCAAGTGAATGCATGGCTCATATGAGACTAGCTGAAAAACCACCAGCTGAACTCAACCCCATTTGCCAACTCACAGAATCATGAATAGATGAGTGGTGGTTTGTTTAAGTCACAGAGTTTTGGGATGGTTCTATAATGATGGATTATTGAAACAATAGCATTTTATCAAGTGTTTAGTATATGGATCTTTTGCAAACACCTGAAAAGAAGATACCATCCTCACTACTCTATTCACAATTTATAAACTATATTTTTATGATGCTATAATTTAGAATTCATTTAAGATATTACATCAGCTAATGTCATATATTGGATATATTTAAAACACCATTTTCTGAATATTCTGATCACTACTTTTCTGCTTTATTCACAAGAAAGTTTTCTTCATATTGAATTTGTGAAGTTTAATTATCCTTTGTTCAAATATATTGTTTTGAACCTTACTTAATGAATTTCATTATGCTGTTGTGGAATGTGTTTCTGGGATCATTTGGGACACTACTGTTTTCTTTTGATGTGGAGCTCACACTCCTTAGTTCAATGTCATCATCATTCTCTCATCCAGCTTATTGTTAAAATTGTGAAATCTCATTAAATACAGGATCAGCCACAAAGGAATACTTCTTGGTTCTCTTCATTCAGCTGACATGGCTTAACTCTTGACAAAATTCCTTGCATGACCTTCCCTGTTGCTATCAAAAATAATTTGTTCCTGGCAGATTCTTCCACACCGGTGTCTTGAGTCAATGAAATTGGACTTGATGGCATATTGAGAACACATTGCCCAGATGTGATATGAAAGTATTCTCCTATAACCTTTATGCCTGTGGTGAATAGAGCCTTAGGTCAATATATACACTGAGCACAGGCATCTCACCTAATTCCTATAGAGCATCTCAAAATATCTGGGATATAGAACTTGATCTACACCGTGGATATCCTTTACTCAAACAAAGCTTCCACTTCCTAGAAAACCTACCATTAAGCCTTGTAGTGGATGCTGTGGATCTCTTTGTTCCAGATGCTAACCAGAACCAGATTTAAGTATTTTTGACTCTGTGAAATTGGTGATTTATATTCTGACTCCCTCACAATACTCTTTTGCCTTGTCCAGACAGAATTTGCATTTGTTGTTTCTTTGCAACATGACTAGCAGCTTAAACAAATAATCACTCACTAGGAAGAAACTTCCCATTTTATTCTCAAGGTTTATATATTAATCAGGGAAGACACAGGATTCACATTCACAGGAATAATTGAAGAGAGTTTAATAAAAAAAACACTGTCATCTCCAGCTGTTGTCTTCCATTTGTCAAATCCAACTTGAAGCCAGGGGTCAAGGCATCCATCGGTTCTTGGGGCATAGAACAGGGAACAGAATGACAAAAATGGACATGGGAGAACAGAGAATAAACACCATTGTTGGAGTAGACTGTCTATAATGCTCTAGATTGAATTTGGGCTCTTTTCTCCTGCTTTTCTCAGATTTTAAATTGGGTGCACCCAAATACTTCTGGACACAAAATTTCCTCTCAGAATACTAAATACAGCATGGGAGCAGGGACTACAATTTTATGCATACACACAATAAATACCTAAAATTAAAGGCTTTATAAACTCTTGCTGGTGCTTGCCTTGACTAGTTAAAGGTTTGTAGATTAAGCATAGAATTTGAAAGTCAAACAAACTTACTTTAAATTCTGCATTCTCCACTCACTAGCATCATAACTGTTTTAGTTTGCTAAAAGCTGCCTAAAGCAATATACCAGAAATGGGTTGGCTTTTACAATGGAGATTTATTAGGTTGCAATCTTACAGTAGTGAGGCCATGAAAGTATCCAAATCAAGGCATCATCAGGTGATGTTTTCTCCCAGAAGACTGCCACATTGAGGCATCTGCTGGTCTCTCCCTTCTCTTCCTGGTTTCATTTCTTTCAGCTTCTAGCTTCTTCTATCCTGAGTTTGATGGATTTCAGTTCTCTGCTCTCATGGCTTTTTCTCTATGCTACTGTGGCTTTTCTCTTTCAGCTTCTGAGGGTTTCTCTGTGAGTTCCTGTGTTTCTGTGTGTCTCTGCAGTGAGCTCTCTCCATATTTATCCCCTTTATAAAGGGCTCCAGTAAGAGGTTAAGACCTACCCTGGGCCATACCCTACTGATGTAATCTAATCAAAAGGAAGGTCCCACCTACAATAGGTTTACACCAAAAAGAATGGATTAGCTCTTAGGACATGATCTTTTCTAGGGTCCAGAAAAGCCTCAAATTATCACAGTAACCTTGAGTGAGAAACTTTATATTGTGCTCTTTTTTCTTCATCTGTAAAATGGGGACTTACCATATAGAATTATTCTGAAGTTTAAACAAGAAGATGCTTATGAGAAACTTAGAACATGCCCAGAAATTATTTAGTAAGCTCTCAATAAATATGATCTATTATCTATCTATCTATCTATCTATCTATCTATCTATCTATCTATCTATCTATCTATCTACTATCGACCTATATATCTGAAGGGCATTAAATACCAAGAGAATTGGTAATGTTGAAGAGTGTTACTTTCATCCTAATTAATGACCATGAATTTTCCTGAAAGCAGAAGTCTTTGGACACCTGAATCTCCTAGTAACTTGCTTTCAAAAGTTGTGAATTCATCTTTAAAAATCAATAAATAATTGTTAATACATTTAATTACAATTACATAACTAGAATCACTTTTAACATAATATGCTTTTTAATTTTCAATAATAAGATGGAATATCAGGTGAAAGCTCTGCCATCTGGCAGAAAAGTTTCATGATTTGGGACTTAGGATAATATGGATTATATTTTTCCCTCACAAATGTTACACAGTATGTTTAATTAAAATTCTATTGCCACATCCATAAGCTGAGGTGGTTGTAGTAGTGGACATTTTATCAAAAAGATATTTATGGAAACTGGGGGTGAATTAGTAACACTACTGAAAAATAGAGCAAAATATTTATTGTTTTATGAGTTTTAACATTTAAGATTTTAATAAATTAAATTCACATTTGTATGGATAAAGTTTTTATAATTACAAATCCAAGCAGATATGGCTTTTTTTGTTTTGAAGATTTTGGAAAAGATAGAGTTTTGAAAATCTTTTACTATCATATTAATATTCTTTACATTATGATAAATTCTCTATGAGGAATAAAGTTACAAGATACAAACCATTAGGTGAGTATGGGATTAGAACAGAAGAAGTGATGGTCCAAAATGTTATATTTAAAAAAATCACTAGAGTGTTAAGTGATGATTTATAAATATAGCCAAACTTCCAACCTCTAAGAAAATCTGGGAAATATTTATCAAAATCAATGAATACTAATTTCTTCAGGATATTTTTCAAATGGTATTTCATCACTAGTAGTTTTATTTTGACCTATATTTTAAAACTTAAATTCCTCATGAAAACAAGTTGTATTGCTTATGGTATTACTCTAGCAAAATGATTTCCATAAATAAAGTAAGATGCATTGGAAAGGAACATATATAAAGATTAATGCATCACACTTTGAGGCTTACGGTGACTAACTATAATTCCTGAGCCTGAACTTATTGGAAAGAAAATCTTTCTTATGGAAACAGGCAACAAATCCTAAACCATCAGGCAGCATGAGCAATTTACTTTCCCTTGGCTTAAAGAATTGTGGTTTTATAGCCATTTTCCTCAAGTTTATTGATTTCATATGCAATTTTGTACAATGACATAATGCATCTGGCTTAGCACACAGAGACAGAAAGGATAACTAACATTTGTGTCATTTATCAACCTAAAGTAATCAATGGGACTTGTTCTCAACTTAGATGTGCAAAGCACTTAGGGACAAATTCTCTTCAGTCAAAGTGATTCAGGGACAAGAAAGGTAAGGATGTTGTGAAAGATTAGAAGCAGAAATAAAAATTTTAAAAAATCCTAATGTTGAATGCTTTTTTAAAAAATGAAATAGCTTCTTTTTTTTAACATCTTTTCATCAACAGTCACTTAGGGCATTGTAAATGACCTGTCATTTGTGTGTAAATGTTGGCAAGTTCCACCCAGAAAACATACAGTTCTTTAACCCCACCAAAGTTTAATATGTGGGCTCAAGGAATTTTAACACAGAATAATTAGGAAGGCAAATTTGCTTCACATAAAAATCCTATAAAGGATTGTGGGAAGGTGGTGATGGACTAAGAGGCAGAGCTGAATACTCTAAAAAATAAAAAATAAAAAAAATAAAAAAAACAGAGAAAGAACCAAAAGCTGTCCGAGGGACCAGCTTTGGGGGTCAGGAGACCAGAACAGTACTACACAACTCCCAGGAGGGTAAGGGACGGAGAGACTAAGAAGTTAAAATGACAAATGTTAGTTACCAAGCCCCCATGGCAGCCAGAAAGGGCTCGCTTCCCAAAATATTAAGCTGTCCACTGCAGCTGACTGAAAGGGGAACAGACATCTGTCTTCTTGTCAGCTGTTTCAAGGGAAAAAGTAGGGGAGGTCAAGGTGCTTTTCTTCAGTGACTTCAGAGCTGGCTTTGAATCTCTGATCTAGAGATTCAACACAAGAACACAGGAAAGCCCAAACTGAAACACCTCTGTGGAAATGTGTGCTGACAAGCGCCATCCATTGTCTGCGGTCTGGAAATTGCATGGACAAACACTGTTTTCAGCACTCTTCTGTATCCAACCCCTGGGAGAAAGTCTGTGTCTCACTAGCGAGTTCTTAGCCTGATTTTGAAAATTTAAGCCAGGCAATTTTAAAGACTTAGAATAAGTTGAACTGAATATCAAAGAAGAGCAATGAAAAAAAAAAAAAAAAAAAAAAAAACAATAGGTGAGAGAGAGAAATTGGCCATCAGGGTAAATTCACCAACATATTCAGATGCCTAGTGTATTAGTCAGGGTTCTCTCAGGAAACAGAATCAACAGGAGATATCTGTCAATAATATGAGATTTTAAAAGAGTCTCTCATGCAACCATGGGGATGCACAAGTTCAGGTTCTGCAGGCAGGCTGCAAACCAGGGGCTCTGATGAAAGTCTGATGAAAGGTCCTTGACGAGTTTCTGGGAGAAGTTGGCTGCCCAAGGATAAGCTGGGAAATCCTCTCTGAATGTTGAAATCACTACCCTTTTAAGGCATTCAACTGATTGGATAAAAGCATCACTCAATGATGATGCAATCTCCCTGATTGATGCAGATGTAATCAGCCATCCACGCAATAAACTCACTGGTGATCAAAGTCCATAAATGCTCTTGTATTACAATTAGCCCATGCTTGCTGGATCAAATACCTGGACACAATTACCTGGCTGAGTTGACACATTAGCCTAACCATCACAGTCCACCCCTTGTCAACTCAGCAGTCATACACATTACCCTAAACCATACTTAGTCTCTAAGTAAAAGCAATAACAGACAAGCATATTTCCGTCTAACAATGTTCAGCTCCCCTGCGTACAACCAGAAATGCATTAATTCCCCACAGAATAGGGTGCAAGTCCTTGGGTAATATTCACTGTTAAACTTGACATCCTTAAATCTTATGATGTGGAATTAATACAACTTTTCATAAGATAGGGGAAAAGTTTGGGGAAGAAAACAAGAAATTCGTTTTGTATACATATACAATCATACTTATAATGAAACAAGGAAGAAGGGTTCATGACTATTACAGTCCTTGTTTCTGTAACTGGTCACGTGGTTG
Source organism: Tolypeutes matacus (assembly GCA_026826555.1). Taxonomy (NCBI): domain Eukaryota; kingdom Metazoa; phylum Chordata; class Mammalia; order Cingulata; family Chlamyphoridae; genus Tolypeutes; species Tolypeutes matacus. The sequence goes on along the minus strand of JAKSZT010053779.1, from coordinate 14,046,332 downwards.
AAGTTCTTTTTTATCACTACCTTCTTTCACTACCCATTCCATGTTCCCGTTACCTTCAGCAAGCACTTCAGCTGGCTGTGGTTCTTTGCCTGGTGGGGTGACCCAAACTTTCATACACGAAGATTCTGGGCCATTGTTACTCCTGCTTGAACTGGTTTGTTGCAATTTTCCATTGACTTTAATCACAGGGCATGGCAGTACTAGGAGACGCCCTAGAGGACCTCCTGCATTCCAGGCACACTCTTCTTTACCCCTATTATGTAGATGCAGTCCTATTTCCCCTTGATAGTCAGGATCAATTACCCCAGCCAGTACAGTAATTACTTTCTTTGCCTGTTGATTCACAGGTAAGAGGAGCCCAAAGTGGCCAGGTGACAGTCTTAACTTCCAGTTCAACGGAATCATTGTTGTGTTCCCTGGTGGCAGCACTCCTCCTTTTGGGACTAAAACCTGTAGACCAGGAGAGCTTAAGTTTGAAGGGACAGGAAACAAAAATTTTCCTAGTGGGCCATTAGGGGTAATTGTGAGTGGTGCTGCTCCCACTTCCACCCTTTGATTCCTGGACCCATGAGTCCTGGTTATGGTAGACATAGCACCATAGAGAGGACGCTGATTCAGAGTATACACAGTCTCCTGGAGAACATTGCCCCAGGCCCGCAAGGTATTACCACCTAGTTGGTGCAGTAATTGAGTCTTCAAAAGGCCATTCCACTGTTCTATTAATCCAGCTGCTTCAGGGTGATGGGAAACATGGTAAGACCAGTGAATTCCATTGCACATGCCCATTCCCACACATCATTTGCTGTGAAATGGGTTCCTTGATCAGAAGCAATGTTGTGTGGAATGCCATGGCTGTAGATAAGACATTCGGTAAGTCCACAGATGGTAGTTTTGGAAGAAGCATTGCGTGCCAGAAATGCAAACCCATAACCAGAGTATGTGTCTATTCCAGTTAAAAGAAATCACTGCCCCTTCCATGGTGGAAGTGGCCCAATATAGTCAACTGCCACCAGGTAGCAGGCTGGTCACCTCGAGGAATGGTGCCATATTGGGGGCTGAGTGTGGGTCTCTGTTGCTGGCAGATTGGGCATTCAGCAGTGGCTGTAGCCAAGTCAGCCTTGGTGAGGGAAAGTCCAGGTTGCTGAGCCCATGCATAACCTCCATATCTACCTCCATGGTCACTTTGTTTATGAGCCCATTGGGCAATGACAGGAGTGGCTGGGGAAAGAGGCTGAGCATTAGCCACAGAGCGGGTCATCTTATCCACTTGATTATTAAACTCTTCCTCTGCTGAAGTCACCCTCTAGGGAACATTCACATGGGACACAAATATGTTCATGTTTTTTTGCCTACTTAGAAAGGTCTATCCGCATAGCTCTTTCCCAGACCTCCTTGTCACCAATTTTCCAGTCATGTTCCTTCCAAGTCCCTGACCATCCAGCCAAACCTTTGGCAACAGCCCATGAATCAGTGTACAAATGCACCTCTGGCCATTTCTTCTTCCAAGCAAAATGAACAACTAGATGCACTGCTCGAAGCTCTGCCCACTGGGAGGATTTATCCTCACCGCTATCCTTCAAGGATGTCCCAGAAAAGGGCTGCAGTGCTGTAGCTGTCCACTTTTGGGTGGTACCTGCATATCGTGCAGAACCATCTGTAAACCAGACCCGAGTTTTCTCATCCTTAGTCAACTGATTTTAAGGGACTCCTCAGGACGCCAAAGCTGTGGGCTGGGAAAGAGAAGGTAACATGGCAGGGGTGGTGACCATGGGCATTTGGGCTACTTCCTCATGTAACTTATTTATGCCTTCAGGACCTGCTCGAGCCCTATCTCATATATACTACTTCCACTTTATTATGGAATGCTGCTGTGCACATCCAACTTTATGGTTTGGTGAGTCAGATAATACCCAGCTCATGATAGGCAACTCAGGTCTCATGGTAACTTGATGGCCCATGCTTAAGCGTCTCTACTAAGGCCCAGTAGCACGCCAAAAGCTGCTTCTCAAAAGGGGAGTGGTTATCTGCAAAGGATGATAAGGCTTTGCTCCAAAATCCTAAGGTCTGCATTGTGATTCCCCTACAGTGGCCTGCCAAAGGCTCCAGACAGCATCTGTATTTGCCACTGAAACTTCCAGCACTATTGGATCTGCTGGATCATATGGTCCAAGTGGTAGTGCAGCTTGCACAACAGCCTGGAATTCTTGCAGGGTTTCCTCTTGTTCCAGTCCCCAATCAAAACTAGCAGCTTTTATGGTCACTTGCTAAAGGGGCCGGAGTAGCAAACCCAAATGAGGAATGTGTTGTTTACAAAATCCAAAGAGGCCAACTAAGTGTTGTGCCTCTTTTTTGGCCATAGGAGGGGCCAGATGCAGCAGCTTATCCTTTACTTTAGAAGGGATATCTCGACAGGTCCCACACCACTGGACATGTAGAAATTTCACTAAGGTGGAAGGACCCTGTATTTTTGTTGGATTTATCTCCCATCCTCTCTCATGCAAATGCCTTACCAATAAATCTAGAGTCTTTGCTACTTCTTGCTCAGTAGGTCCTATCAACATGATATCATCAATGTAAAGGACCAGTGTGATGTCTCGTAGGAGGGAGAGATGATCAAGGTCCATGCGGACAATATTATGACATAGAGCTGGAGAGTTGATATATGCCTGAGGCAGGACTCTGAGGCAGGAACTGTTTCTGGTGGTCCTTACTAATGGCAATTGAAAAAAAAGCATTTGCCAGATCAACAGCTGCATACCAGGTACCAGGGGAAGTGTTGATTTACTCAAGCAATGATACCACATCTGGGACAGCAGCTGCAATTGGAGTCACCACCTGGTTAAGTTTATGATAATCTACTGTCATCCTCCAAGATCCATCTGTTTTCTGCACAGGCCAAATAGGAGAGTTGAATGGGGATGTGGTGGGAATCACCACTCCTGCATCCTTCAAATCCTTGATGGTGGCACTAATCTCTGCAATACCTCCAGGAATCCGGTATTGCCTTTGATTTACTATTTTGTTAGGCAGGGGTAGTTCTAGGGGATTCCACTTGGCCTTTCCAACCATAATAGCCCTTACTCCACAAGTCAGTGATCCAATGTGGGGATTCTGCCAGTTACTGAGTATGTCTATTCCAATTATTCATTCTGGAACTGGGGAAATAACCACAGAATGGGTCTGGGGACACACTGGACCCACTGTGAGATGGACCTGAGCTAAAACTCCATCACCTCACCTCCATAAGCCCCTACTCTGACTGATGGATCACAGTGACATTTTGGGTCTCCTGGAATTAATGTCACTTCTGAGCCAGTGTCTAATAATCCCCGACATGTCTGATCATTTCCTTTTCCCAAATGCACAGTTACTCTGGCAAAAGGCCGTAGGTCTCCCTGGGGAAAGGTGGGAGGAAGATTAACAGTATAAATTTTTGGCAGTTTAACAGGATCCTTCCCCATGGGGCCCGGCCTTCTCCTCATTCAAGGGACTCTGGGTCTGTAAATTGTCTCAAGTCTGGGAATTGATTAAGGGGCCGTGATTCTCTGTGTCTGTAATTTGAGTTAGGATTTTGTTCACTTGACCTAGAACTCTTCTGCTTATACAGATCCATAAGAAATTTAGTAGACTACCCATGTATTTCACTTCTAGGTACCCCATGATCTATTACCCAACGTCATAACTCCATGCGACTCAGACTATTCTGTGTGCTGCTTTGAATCTGTCTTTCATTGCAGTAGCCACACCAACCTTGCCTTTGGCGATTAACTGCCGATACTTGACTTTTACCATACCGAGATCCAAACATCCCCATAATGTTTAAGGATTCTAATTCCATTACAGCTCCCCCCACCCCACACCACAGTAATATCTGGACTGCAAGAAAAGCAACCACAGAGCTCTTCAGAGAAGATGGAGCTAGTCTTACAAATTTATTCCTCACAGTCCTGGTTAAAGGTGTGTCTTCTGTACATTCCTGGGGTGGGTGGGCAGGTCTCAAATGGTAAATCCATTCTAGCATTCCAGTCTCTCTAATCCTTTGAATCCCCTTGTCTACTCTATACCAGGGCAAATCGGACATCTCAACATCAGATGTGCTAGGCCATCGTTTGGTCCATGCTTCTGTCAGCCACCCAAACAAACTGTTAGAGCCCTTTCTAACCCCTCGAGCTACAGCATTGAATCCAGAATTTCTGCTTAGTGAGCCCATATCGATAAATTCAGCCTGATACAACTTTATATTCCTTCCACCATTTTCCCATACCCTTAGTATCCATTCCCACACATATTCCCCTGATTTCTGTCTATGTAAATTGAAAAACTCATGCAGTTCTTTCAGAGTATAGCATACTTCCTCATGGGTCACACTTCGTATTTCACCTTTGGGGGCTTGTTGTGATTTTAGTCTAGTAATGGGTCTCAAAGACAAGAGGGGTGGGGGGTGTGGGTAAGGAGAAGGACTAGAGATGTCTTGACGGCTACTGACCTCAGGGCATTCCTTTACATTTTCTTCTGGTGAGATGGGATTAATCTCTTCAGGCAGGGGTTGGAAGACAGATTCCTCAGGGAAGACTGGAAGTTGGGCAGTGCATGCTGGAGTTTGGCGGGTACCTGCTTCAGGGCTGGAAGGTGGTCCAGACTCCCTAGGGCAGGCCAGGGGCTGGGCAGTGTAGGTTTCCATTTGGCTGGTACCCACCTCAGGGCTGGAAGGAGATCCGGACTCCCTGGAGCAGGCTGGAGGCTGGATGACACAAGGTTGACAAGGTGTGGTCTCCACAAGGCAGGTCATCACAGGTTTATCTGGTAAAAGTCTCAGCAGAATTTAGGGTTCCAATGTCCCCACCAATATTATCATCATTCCATATGTCTCCGTCCCAATCCTCGGGGTTCCACTCCTTTCCAATCAATGCCTTCACTTTAATTGCAGAAAGCCTATAAAGTTGAAATTTTAGTTTCCTCTGTAATTCTGCTACTCATACAATGAGTCTGGGTTTGATTCTCAGATATCCCAAGTCTGTGGCTACAGGAGACAAGATTTTCTTTCAAGGCACACATAGAAACTTTCATATCATTCATGAGGCATTTAAGTTTCAAATTTGAAGATTTTATCTCATCTTTTTCTTTTGTAATTGTATCCAGAGTATCTAGGAGGAGCCAGCCAACATCATTACACTTTTGACTCCACAAAATTCTGTTAGGTGTTGAAAACACTCTCACCCAGATCCTTGCTTCTTATAAGTGTGGAAGTTGGGGAATCCAGTGATGCTATTTTGCATATCTCTATTGCCACCTCACGCCATGGACTGTTAGCAACCTCTTCGTTATTGGAAAGGAAGTCATTAGTACCCCTGAGTCCAATTAGAGTAGAGAGCCAATTACAAAACTCCCAGAACCACCTCAGACATCCCATGTTGAATACTCTGTTCCTGAAGAACCACTCCCGGTACCAAGCTGTACTAGTCAGTGTTCTCTCGGGAAACAGAATCAACAGGAAATATCTGTCAATAATATGAGATTTTAAAAGAGTCTCTCATGCAACCATGGGGATGCACAAGTCCAGGTTCTGCAGGCAGGCTGCAAACCAGGGGCTCCGATGAAAGTCTGATGAAAGGTCCTTGACGAGTTTCTGGGAGAAGTTTGCTGCCCAAGGATAAGCTAGGAAATCCTCTCTGAATGTTGAAATCACTACCCTTTTAAGGCATTCAACTGATTGGATAAAAGCATCACCCATTGATGATACAATCTCCCTGATTGGTGCAGATGTAATCAGCCATACACGCAGTAAACTCATTGGTGATCGAAGTCCATAAATGCTCTTGTATTACAATTAGCTCAGTGCTTGCTGGGCCAAACACCTGGACAAAACTCCGTGGCTGAGTTGACACATTAGCCTAACCATCACACTTAGACATCAGCAAAAATTACAAGCCATACTAGGAAACAGAAAGAAATGGCCCAGCCAAAAGAACAAACCAAATATCCTGAAGAGGTACAAGATTTAAGACAATCAATGATAATCACACAACTCTCTTAATCAATTTAAGGAATTGAAGGAAAATATGACTAAAGTGACCAAGGATATTAAGAATACACTGGATGAATGTAAAGAACATTTTGAAAGCCTGCAAATAAAAGTAACAGATTTGAATTGCATGAGATAGAATTAGTGATTACGAACATATAACATCTGAACTGGAAAAGACAGGAGAACCGAAAGTGAAGAGAACGGAAAAATTGGAACAGGGTATCAGGGAATTGAATGACAATGAGAAACGTACAAATATTTGCATTTTGGGTGTCCCAGAAGGAGAAGAGAATGGAAAAGGGGCAGAAAGAATAGTTGAGGAAATAAGGACATACATATCAATATCCAAGAAGGACAATGCACCCCAAACATAATGAATCTGAATAGAACTACACAGAGACACCTACTATTCAGAGTGGCAAATACCAAAGATAGAGTAAGAGAAAAGCAAATCATCACATACAAGGGAAACTTAATAAGATTAAGTGCCGACCTCTCATTAGAAACCATGGAGACAAGAAGAAAGTGGTATGATGTATTTAAAGTACTGAAAGAGAAAAACTGTCAGCCAAGAAGTCTGTATCTGGCAAAGCTGTCCTTCAAAACTGAGGATGATTCTAAAGTCTTCACAGACAATAAAAACTGATAGGATATGTTGCCAAAATACCAGATTTACAAGAGATACTTAAAAGGGGTGCTGCAGTCTGAAAGGAAAAACCCGGGGAAGAGATTTGGAGAAGAGTTTAGAAATGAAGATTATTAGGAAGGATAAACTAAAGAATAAGAAGATAGGCAATAGAACTACTATATGACAACAGAACTGAAGGACAAAATGGATGAAGTAAGTAGTGCCTTTACAGTATTAACACTGAAGGTCAATGGATTGAACTCCCCAATCAAAAGACATAGTCTGATAGAATGGATAAAAAAAAATATGTGCCATCTATATGTTGCCTACAAAAGACCCACCTCAGATGTAAAGACACAACCAGGTTAAAAGTGAAAGGATGGAAAAAGATAATCCATGCAAATAGTAACCAAAATAGAGCTGGAGTTGCGATACTAATATCAGATAAAATATATTTCAAATGCAAAACTGTTGTAAGGGATGAAGAAGGTCATTATATATTAATAAAAGGGCCAATTCATTAAGAAACAACTATAGTAAATATTTATTCACCTAACCCGAATGCCTCAAGTTACATAAGGCACAAACTGGCAAAACTGAAGGGAGGAATAAATGTCTCTACAATAATAGTTGGAGACTTCAATACACCCTTCTTAGTATTGGCTAGAATATTTGGATAGAGGATAAATAAACAGAGAGCTTGAATAATATGATAATGAACAAGACCTAAGAGACTTCTATACAGCATTGCACCCAAAACAGCAGGATATACATTCTTTCCAAATGCTTATGGATCCTTCTCCAAGACAGACCATATGTTGGGTCACAAGACAAATTTGAACACATTTAAGAAGATTGATATTGTACAAATTCTTTTTCTGATCATAATGAAATAAAGCTGGAAATCAATAATGGATGGAAAAAGGAAAAATTCATAAATATATGGGGATTAAACAACACATTCTTAAATAATCAGTAGGTCAAAGAAGAAATTGCAAGAGAATTCAGCAAATATCTTGAGATGAATGAAAATGAGAACACAACATATCAAAACCTATGGGAAATCTCAAAGGCAGTGCTGAGAGAGAAATTTATAGCCCTCAATGCTTACATTAAAAAGAAGAAAGAGCTAAAGTTGAATATCTAACTGCACACCTGGAATAACTAGAAAAAGAACAGCAAACTAATCCCAAACCAAGCTGAAAGAGAGAAATAGTAAAGATCTGAGCAGAAATAAATTAAATCAAGGACAAAAACAAGCAATAGAGAGAATCAACAAAACCAAAAGTTGGTTCTTTGAGAAGATCAATCCTTAGCTAGGCTGAAAAAGAAAAAAAGAGAGAAGTTGCAAATAAATAAAATCAGAAATGAGTTTGGGGACATTATCATCAACCCCACAGAAATAGGAGTAATCATAGGTGGACAATATGATCAACTGTATGCAAAAGAAACCAGACAATTTTGAGGAAATGGACAGATTCCTAGAAACACAAACCACCTACACTGACTTTAGAAGAAATAGAAGACCTTGACAAATCAATCACAAATAAAGAGATTGAAACAGTCATCAAAACACCTCCCAAAGATGAAAAGCCTGGAATCAGACAGCTTCACAGATGAATTTTACCAATCATTCAAAAACGATCTAATATCAATCTTGTTCAAGCTCTTCCAAAAAACAGGAAAAATGCTACCAAACTCATTCTATGAAGCCAACATAACCCTAATACCAAAACCAGGTAAAGATACTATGAAAAAAGAAAATTACAAACCAATATCTCTAATGAATATAGATGTAAAAATCCTCAATAAAATACTTGCAAACAGAATCCAAAAGCACATTAAAAGAAGTATACACCACAATCAAGTAGGTTTTATCCCAGGTATTCAAGAGTCATTCCACACAAGAAAATAAATTAATGTAATAAATCAGTGTAATAAATCACACTGGTAAATTGAAGAAGAAAAGTCACATGATCCTCTCAATTGATACAGAAAAGGCATTTGACAAAATACAGCACACTTTCTTGATAAAAAAAAAAAAAAAAAAAACCACTCCAAAAAAGTGGAAGAGAAGGAAGCTTTCTCAATATGGTAATGTACATATATGAAAAATCTGCAGCTAGCATTGTACTCTATGGTGAAAGACTGAAAGCTTTCCTGCTGAGATCAAGAACAAAGAAGGATGTCACCATTGTTATTCGATATTGCTCTAGAAGTTCTAGCTAGAACAATTAGGCTAGATAAAGAAATAAAAGGCACACAAATAGAAAAGGAAGAAGTAAAACTTTCACTATTTGCTGATGATATTCTATAGATAGATAGATAGATAGATAGATAGAGTTATTCTATATTTAGAATCTCCTGAAAAAAACACAACAAAGTTACTAGAACTAATAGACAAGTTCAGCCAAGCGGTAGTGTAGCAGTTTGATATTATTTATGAATTCCAAAAAGAAATATAGATTATATTTGTAAACTGGTTGTTCCTCTGGTGTGATAACCCTTTGACTGTATTAGATTCAGCTCAGAAGTCTGATTAAATTATGTTAAGATAGAGCTCTGATCCAACCACATCATTAGAGTGTGACTCAGTGTTGAGTCACAGCCCCCTTGGGGATAAAACAGATGCTCACATGGAAATAAATACATGGAGAAGGACAGCACAGAAGCAGATAAGTAGGAAGAGAGAATACTCAACAGACAGGGCCCCAGGAAGTGAGATGAGCCTGATAGTCTACAGCTGACATTGTGGATAGAACAGATTAGCTGAGCCCGGAAAGAATCAAGCCCTGAGGAGAAAAATGAGGCTTATGCCTGCCTACAGCTGAGATAGGAAGAAGCTGGGTCTATGGAGCCTAAGAGGAAACAGGAAGGCTGAACCCTCACATACATCACCGACCAACTTGCTCAACACGTGGCAACAGAGTTTGGTGAGTAAGTAACTTTAGGGCCTTGTAACTGTCAGCTTCCACCCCAAATAAATACCCTTTATAAAAGCCAATAGTGTTTTGGTACTTTGCATCAGCATCCTTTTGGCTGACTAATACAGGTGGCATACAAGATTAATATGCAAAAATCAATAGCATTTCTATATACTACTGATGTGCAATCCAAGGAGGAAATCAGAAAAAAAATTACCATTCACAATAGCAACTAAAACAATCAAATATTTAGGAATAAACTTAGCCAAGGACATAAAGGACAGGTATTTAGAAAACTACAAAACATTCCTAAAAGAAACTGAAGAAGACTTAAATTAATGGAAAGACATTCCATGTTCATGGATTGGAAGACTAAATATCATTAAGATGTCAATTTTACCAAAGTTGATGTACAGATTCAATGCAATCCCAATAAAAATCCCAACAGACTTTTTTTTTGCAGAAGTGGGAAAAAACGAATTATCACATTTATTTGACAGGGTCAGTGTGTCCAAATAGCCAAAAAGATCTTTAAAAAGAAGAACAAAGTTGGTGGACTCTCACTTCTGGACTTGGAACATATTACCTAGCTACAGTGGTAAAAACAGCATGGTACTGGCATGAAGACAGACACATTGACCAATGGAACTGAATCAAGAACTCAGAAATACACCCTCACATATACACTCAAGTGATTTTTGACAAGGTGGTCAAGTCCTCCCAGCTGGGCCAGAACAGTTTATTCAACAGATGGTCCTGGGAGAACTGGATATCCATATCCAAAAGAAAGAAAGAAGACTCCTATCTCATACTTTCCTCAAAAATTAACTCAAAATGAATCAAGGACCTAAATATAAAAGCAACAACCATAAAACTCTTAGAAGAAAATGTAAAAAATAAATCTTCACGATCTTATGGTTAGAGGTAGTTTCTTAAACCTTACACCCAAAGCACTATCAACAAAAGGAAAAAAATACGTAAATGGGACCTCCTCAAAATTAAACATTTTTGTACCTCAAAGGACTTTGTCAAAAGAGTGAAAAGGCAGCTAACTCAATGAGAGGAAATATTTGGCAATCACGTATCTGCTAAGGGTTTAATATCTATGACTTACAAAGACATCATACAGCTCAACACTACAAAGACAAACTACCCAATTAAAAAATGGGCAAAAGACTTGAAAAGAAAATTGTTCAAAGAAGAAATACAAATGCTGAAGAAGCACATGAAAAAATGTTCAACGTTGTTAGCAATTAGGGAAACACAAATCAAAGCTACGAGGAAATATCATTTAACACATGATTAGAACGGCCACAATTAAAAAATCAGAAAAATACAAGTATTGGAGAGGATGTGGAGAGATAGGAATGCTTATTCATTATTGGTAGGAATGTAGAATGGTGCAGTCACTGTGGAAGACTGTTCAGTAATTCCTAAGGAAGTTGAATATAAACTTGCCATGTGACCTGGCAATACCATTGCAAGGCATGTACCCAGACGAACTGAGAACAGTGACACGAACAGACATCTGCACACCAATGTTCATAGCAGTGTCATTCATGATTGCCAAAAGCTGGAAACAACCAAGGAGTCCATCAACTGAAGAATGGATAAACAAATTGTGATCTATACACACAATGGAATATTTTGCAACAGTAAGAAGTAATGAAGTCATGAAGCATATGACAATGTGGATGAACCTGGAGGACGTTAAGTGAAACAAGTCACACACAGAAGGACAAATACTGTATGATTGTGCTATTATGAACTAAATACACTGTGTAAACTCATGGAATTAATAATTAGAATATAAGTCACCAGAAAATAGAAGGAGGGTAGAGAATGGAAAGCTGTGTTAATCTGAGCAGAATTGTTAAAATTGCTCGTAAATATTTGGAAATGAATAGAAATGGTTAAGGCATATCATGGTGTTTGTAACTAACAATGGTATTATGTGGGTGGGACAGTGGTTAGAAAAGGAAAGTCTTAGGTCATGTATATTATTAGAAGGAAAGCTAAAAACTGTAACATGAGACTGTATAAGATAGTAAAACCTCATGTAAAACACGAATTTGGGGATATTATGTATGTAAGACTGTTTTTACAAAAAATAATTTCGAATATACTAGAGAGAAGGAAAAAGAATAGCAGCTGTATACGTTAGGTAAGGTATAGTTTGCGAGTGATGAGTTTTGTTTGTTTTATGTTTATTATTGTTATTGGAATAATGAAAGTGCTGTGGGAGTGATTGGGGTGATGAATGCACAAACGTGATTACACCAAATACCATTGATTGTACTCTTTGGATGGATTTATGCTCTATTAATATGTATCAATAAAATTGAAGAAAAAGCTTAATAAAAGAAAAACATAAATGTACAAAATAAATTAGAGATGTGGAAATGAAATAACAGCTATGTATTGCAGGGGAAGCTTAGAGACATTGAGAGGTGAATATTAATGGGTACAGTTATTTGTATGTTTTTTGTTTATTATTACTATTAATATTGGAATAATGAAAATACTCTAATGGTGATTTAATCGATGAATGTACAACTATGTGATTATACCAAATACCATTGATTGGACACATTGGATAGATTGTAAGCTTTATTAATATGTATCAATAAAACTTAAAAAAAATTTTTAAATGAAAAAAAATGCTATGTACATTACAAATTCAGATTCAAAGATTTTAATATTATTTTCTGTTCATTTACCTATATCGTTGTACAGAAAAAGAATAATGAAATATTAAATCTGAAAAATACTCAGAGACAGATGTCATAAAAATCCTAAAGTAATTCTTTCGATTACTGACCCCAGTATCCAGTCCTCTCATACTCTCTCCACTGGCTACCCTGTCACAAGCTGACCTAGCAAAGTTTTTTTTTCTGTTTTGTAAATTGCCTGTTTTCTCCTACCGTTTCCTAAAGAATTTGCTCCTTGCCATAGCCATCTTTGAATAGGCAGAGAACACTCTGAACACAGATTATTGGACTAGTGAGGGACCCCGATTTAAGCAGAACTAATCGACGTACAGACTGATACCCCATAATTTGTGTGGCCATCTTCATCACAGAGAACTAATTCAATCATATCCTTATCTCAGAAATTTAAACAAATAAATAGAGAGTAATGGGTTACAGGGCTTGAGGATTTTTTAATTTTTTTAAAGCAAAATTTGAGCTGCAGTGGCAAGTATGAGGCATTGGACATGATAAATTATAAAGGAGAATAAAGGACTCAGAGGAAAACAGTTAAGAGAGAGACAAATGGGATAGACTCACAAAAAGCAGGAGCAGTGAGAGAAATCATCTCACCCCAGAGAAATAAGAGAATAGTTTCAATCCTTAATGTTTCAATATCTAGTTCCTATTCACATGAGGTCCAGCTCTGATTACCTCCTGGACTTTGAAATCCATGAACTTATACTCGGAAAATGCCATCCCATTTGTCTTGAGCTAGTTTGATTGGATTTTTGTTCCTCATTACCAGGTTACCAGATCATTCAATAAATTACTCAAAAATTAATTTGAGAAATAATAATTATTGTATTTGCAAAGCCCTTTATAGGTCATCAAGTGCTTTTGTAAACATCCTATTTTTCTCCTACAACAAGAATGTGAGGTAAGTAGAACAGGGATTGATATCTTTAATAAAGGTAAGGAAATAGAATCTTGGAAAGCTGCAGTAATTATACAAGCTTCCAAGACTCATAGGACTGAAAATGGGACTAGAACATTGCTGGGCCACTGATTTATACCAGAACAGACATACATACAAACACAAACATATTGGGTTCTCTAGGTATTTCAACCTTCATTGTAAAAATAAAAATTTGAATATAATTGTAAATACAAAATCTAAAATAGAGTATTCTGCTTATGATCCAACATTTTCTGAAGAAATTCAGATTCCTCTTACAACATCTGATAATCTTACCAGCCAGTCCTCCAGATTTCCATATAACCTCTCAGTCTGCTCTTTTCATATTCCAGCTGACCTTGTGCAGCGACAATATGTCTCACTGCTCACACGGTAGGTATCACATCTGCCTGAGCCCTAAAACTTGGCTTAATTCTATCTGCACTTCAAGAACAAGTAAGTTCTCCCTATTCAATGGCCCAGCATCCTCTTAAACAACTAAGGTAGAGAGTGGAGACCTGGACACCTGTACTTGTACGGACTGAATTAAATCACTTGAAGACTTCCCCTAAGTCTGAAATCATATAGCTCTACAAATGAAATGCCTTTGTAAAAAGAGCTTGACAGCTTGATAGCAGTATTTAGTGAACAACAATTATCTGCCTTTAATATCTAGGTAAAGAAAAAAGTGCTAAAGAGAATTTTCCTTATAGAGGGATTTTTATTCATCAATACTTGCAGTCTCTCTAAGTGGATAGAGGTAATGACATTGGGAAATAGTACTCATAACCCTCTTTTATAGCTACTGCTGAGTGCACTCACAATTTCTTAAAATATAGCCCATCTAAATAGCTGTCTCATTTGTGCTGATCACGCTTGTTTAAGGGTTTCCTATATGCATTATAGCTGACGCTCTTGATGCTCCTCTCTCTTCCAACCTCTGAAGTCACTGGTAGTCAGTTTCTATGCAAATCTACAGCTTCTTGCTTCCCTTTGGCCCTGCAACTGTGCATGGCAGGAATGTAACGACACAAAGAATGAGTTGCAACCACTGAATGGCAGGAATTGGTTAGTATATAGCATAGCTTCTTCTTCCCTTGGTGAAAGAATTCTACAGAATCTTTTAAGGGATCCAGAGCAGGAATGAGCTCCAGTTACCTACATCAGTAACCTTCTGATTAATAAAGCTTTTACAGGCTCCCTGTCCTTTTTATTTATCACTTGCCCATTCCTTTCCTGTGTTTCCTAAGATCACCTCTCAAATATAACACTTCTGCCTAAATTCTTGCATTAACATCTGCTTTTGAGGGAACCCAACTAAAAAAATGCACATTGTAAAGTCAATATATCTATGTCTCATAGCTCCAAATAACTTCAAATGAAAGTTAGAAATGTGATTTTTATATAAAGCATTCTCAGAATAGACTATTTTGGTTTATTATGGAACAGAGCCTTTTTTCTTAACTTTGTAGGGAAATTGCAATGAATGTCAACTGTATGAATTCTGGAAAACACATGAAACGATAAGATTAAGTGTAAACAGTTTGCCTTAGAATGACATTCTTTAGTGTTTTTATTGTCCATACCATTTTCCTCTAAATATTTGTTTAAGGTTCAGGTTTAAGCCTGAGCTGGGTGCCTTTCAAATTTCTATAAATAGCTATCAGAATTGTCCTCTAAATCCCTTTACAGCACTCCAAAGTTATGAAGTTCTCATCAAGGTAGAGCACAAGGGAATGCGCTTTGATTTTGTTGAGTTAGAGAGATCTGTCCTTGGGAAATGTTTGTTATGTTTAATTATGTAGCTGTGTGTCTTCATGAAGTATTCGCTCTGTTAAAGTAATATTGATCCACTTCCCTTTCTATCTAGGCATTCTATTTCACAGTTCACTGTAGACATGACAAGCATTACAAGGAATCCAAGGCTAGAAAAAATAGATAGAGCCCAAAGAAAGAAATAACACCAATTTCTATTCTTACATTTTTGCATTAGTTTGGTGGTTAAAGATGAACGAGCTAAGGTGTCTTTTTTTTTTTTTTTTTACAATGTAGACTTTAGCCCTTATAGAGGACGTGAATGAAAAGAAAAAAATAATCAAATGAAAGGAGTAAGTGCATATTTGGATCAATTTACATAGCTCTACACCTGGGGCCACTTGTCCTGGTTATGATGGACAGTTGTCTTTTGGCGCTTTCTTAAAACCACCTCTACTTATGTAGCTGAGAAGGCACTTGTCATTCCAACCACATCAAATGCCATTTAGAGAATATAGCAGAGTATAAAAGAAGAAACACATACTGAAATTGGAAGGTAGCCGGCATAATTCAAGGTGAATCTCACACTTGGGGATAAACTGTCTTTGTGAGAAGGTAGTGTAAACAAGAGGTATAATTTGTGTCAGAGCATAATATTGAGAGCTTTCAAATTATTTGATGGTAAAAATGGGATTGCTTCTAATAAAAATGATTAAGGGAATAAAACTGAGCTAGACTGACTGTCAAAGACATTTAGTAATGGAACATGGCACAGTTTGCTTCTAGGTCACTGGTTCCAATTCATCCTAGGTTAGAAGCAGCTGAAAGCTGTGATCATACAATATGTGCTTGGTTGGCATCCTGTTTGAAATGAGTGTGATGGTAATAGATCAGGAAAGAAGTGTCCATTGCACTTAAATATATCCAAATATCAGTTATACCATTTAAACAATTATAATTGCTTTGCCATTAATATGAAAAGGCTAGATATTGCTTAGATCTAGATTCTGTTTTTATCTTTCTTGCTAAGACCTCAGTGTCATCAAAAGGGGACTCTCAAAATTTGAAGGGCAACTTTTACCTCGGAGACCTCAGGAATTTATTGGTGACTTAGTTTTGTTCCATATGGAAATTACTAGCTTAACAGACATTCTTTTTTAAAAATAATTTTTTAAAAGCTTTAAGAAAAGCATTCCGTGGTATAAGTTGATATTTGTAAAGAGCTGCCATTGATAAGGTTCTTCTTTTTTCCTTTCCTTTCTAAATAATCTTTAAAAGGCCTATCTTGGGCTTATGGACAATTTTTAAAATGAGACCAAAATAACTTTTTAAAATGTCAGCTAGTTTCCCTCTATGCTTAGCTCAACATTCAAGTGCTCTAGAGAAGTAGTAGGCTTGAAAGTTTTGACTAGTAGCCAAAAAAAGTACCACAGGAAATTGGTACGATGGATGGAGTATATACACTCAGTAACAATGCAGTGTTTATCAAACCCTGGGCAGCTGCATTTTTAAAGATAAATAGTTATGTACCTCAGCTCAAGGGAAAGTGGTTAAACTTCAAAGACAGTAAACAACTTTGGAGAAGGTTTTGGCAGTTCATGTAATTGTGCAGGATGAATTAAGAGCAACAATAGGTGAATGAACCCATGTCACTGAGGTAACGTTGTGTGGGCTTTGGTGTCCACATAGGTTGGAGTCCCAGCTCCATCATTCACTACTTGTGTGCTCTGAAGCAAAATTGTCATCTGCCTAAGCCTCGAAATCTAGTCCTTTATCCACAAAATGGGTATAGCAGTATCAATTTATTTAGCTCTTGTGATTATGTAGAAATTATGTGTACTAAGTGTCTAGCACTTAATATGGACAAGATTAAACTTAATTCTCTTCAATTTAATTTGTGAATTTGAAAATAAATAAATCCCTATAAAGAAGCTGAGAATTCTCTTCAGTATGTAAAACTTGAGCTCAAAATATTAATTAATCTCCTGTTTTCCTTTTGACCATTATGAAATAGGGAAAATTAATAGCTTACCCTTGATTAGTAAACAAGTAGTGACTAAATAAAAATCAAATGAAAGAAAACAACAAATCAACATAGGAAAACAAGGCTTGGATAGCCACAGGGTATCATGATAATTACTTGCAGACTTACAGTCAGTACACAAATGAACATTAATTGTAATTTTTCTCTGTGTGATTGCATGTATGTGTGTGTGTGATGGTGTATGAGTGTATGTGTTTGTCTGTTAGTTTAAGATAAGTCTAAATGAACTGTTTATACCTTATAACATGACTTCTATCTTCTCATCTAACCTGTTGGCAGCTATAAGTCCCAATTAAATTCTCTTCCCTTCCAAGGTCTGGTAAGCAAAGAGACAGATATGATACCAAATGAGAATTTCAGTATTGATTTTATTCTTGGAGAGCCAATAATTTGTAGGTGATGTTGTTTTATAGAAAATGGCTGTACCCTAGGCCAAAATGGAGACATCTTCTTCCACAACTCTCTTCTTGATAGAGCTGGGGCCACAAAGTTGTTTATAAGTACATGTACCATCAAGCTTCTTGGAGGATCAGAACATATCACAGACCCAGTCACTTGATGAACAGAGAGGACTCAGAGGTCAGGAGAGAATGCTGGAGTCTCCACCCAAGTCCTCGACCCCAGGAGATAGGTTCTGCTTTTGCTACCTACTAGCTACCGGACTGTGAGAAAAATCACTTATGATCTTTATGCCTTGGTGGTTACCTTGTCTACAAGTGGGAATAATTTATCACTTATTTCAGAATATGGTTTGGAAGATTAAATGAGTTAACATATGTAAAAACTTTAGAACAAGAGTCCTTGCCTTCTTACCTACAAATGAGGCTGGTTGCATGATAGAGTGTGGGGATGGAACATGTTTCTCTGTGTTGAGGCCTCAGACACTAAGAAAGCATTTGGGACAACACATATCAATAACCTTACCTACAATGCTAAATAATGAATGAGGGGTGGAGAGAGAAGCTAAGAGTATTCACTCCTTTATTGCCTTTCCCTGGTGAGTAAAGCAACGAGTCCTTCTTTCTATGGAAATATGAAAATCAATAGACAATGGGCAGCCCCTCACCACAAATAATTATTTTGCTAACTTTCTAAAGTTGCAAGGTAAAAGCATCTCTTCAGGTATTGTTAAATGCAGAAACTTGATATGTTCATTTGTGCTATTCATCTTTCTATGCTGGGTGAAACAGGTAAGTACACACTTCAGAGAATGGAGAATGGTGTCTAAAATGGGACCATTCCTGTTCCACTATTCCACTCTTTGTACATGACCTCCTAGGACAAGAATTGCACTTACTGTCCAGAATATGACATAGGAAGTTTTTATACAAAGTACCCTTTTTCATTTTGCAAAACATTAAATGGCTTGAAATAATATTGATTTGAGTCACTTCTTGTAGGGCTTAGGGTAGAATATTAAATTCACATAGTTTCTCCATAAGCAAAGGCAGTGTCCTTCTGGTAGTAAAAGTTAACTGCAATGACAGGGTTTTCAAAGCTAAGCTCTTTTACATACATTATGAGATGATCAGCATATCAGCTTTGGGAGTTAGGACATTGCTGCGGCTTTTGTTTTGTGCATGAGAAAATTTAGTCCCAGGTAGGCTGTGTGATTGCTCTTGGTCACACAGCTAGAAGGTGGAAGAGGCAGGAATCAAACCACAGGACTCCACATCTCTTTCTGCTGCAACAGGCTGCCACTAAGCAGTGATGATTTCACTTTTCACTTTATTTGGCATTGGGTTAGATGTTTTATTCTGTAAAAGTCTCTCAGAAAAGACAGTGGAAACTAATAGAGGGTCGCTCAATTCAATATATATTTATGGTATACCTATTATGTTACCTGACAGGACACTCTTTTTACAGTTCTCAGGTAGACAAAATGAAATCAGCCTACACTATACTCACTTCTGTGAAGAACTGTTTATTTAGCATTTCAACTACTGCTGTTCTTGTAGCAAGGATCTAAGGCTAAGTATCTTCTAAATGGAAAAATGAACCCACAAGGCTTCCATACTAAAACAAACTAGTGAGCCAAGTAATAGATCTTCCTTACAATAGGTGTAGGTTATCCCAGCTCCTTTGCATTTAGAAAGACATGCCACCATTTTAAAGGTATTTCTATTTTATACACAGGTCTGAAAGATTGAATAGTAGATCTGATTCTTGCAAGGCTCACAGCACAGACCATATACTGACTGATTTGATGTTAAAGATGTCCTAGTGGAAAATCATAGCTTATTGCATTTCCCCCCTCCAAAGTAATAAAACCAAAAATCACTCATTTTCTTGAGCCAAATTTGTATCTGAGCATTCAATACTCATTGGTAAACTAGAAGAACCTTGGTAAATATTTCAATCCTAGGGGTCTAAGCATTTTATAATTGGTAATGTGTCAGATAACAAATTATGTTTATAAGAATGTTTATCATGAAAATACAGATACTAAAGAATTGGGCATATCTATATCCTTTCTGACATATTTTTTGTTCATTAATCTTGCATCATCATCTACACATACTATTGCAGTAGCCTTCTAATAAGGCAGGCTCTTCTATAATCACCTCAAGATATTAACTGATTTCCTTCGCAATTTATTCTTTAACACACTGATGGTTTGAGAGTATATTATTGAACTTCCTTATATTCGTGGGTTTTCCAGTTTTCTGCCTGTAATTGATTTCTAGCTTCGTTATATTATTGTCAGAGAAAAGGCTTTGTGTAATTTCTATCTTCTGAAATTTATGGAGACTTGTTTTGTGACAGACTGTGATCTATCCTGGAGAATGATCTATGTGCACTTGAGAAGAATGCATATCCTGATATTTTTGGGATGCAATGTTCTCTATATATCTGTTAGATCAGTTCATTTATCATATTATTCAACTTCTCTGTTGTTTCTTTATTGATCTTCTGTCTAGATGTTCTATCTATTGATGAGAGTGGTAGATTGTAGTCTCCACCTATTACTGAAGAGATGTCTATTTCTCTCTTCAATTTTGCCAGTTTTTGCCTCATGAATTTTGGACAATCTGTTTAGGTATATAAATACTTATTATTGTTATTTCTTCTTGGTGGATTGCCCCTTTTATTAAGGTATGTGTCCTTCTTGTCTCAAAATAGCTTTTGACTAAAAGTTTATTTTCTCTGATGTTAGTATAGCTATCCTAGCTCTTTTTATTTCTTGGATACTATTTATACAGAATATATTTTTTCATCTTTTCACTTTCAACCTATTTGTTTCTTTGGGTCTAAGTTGAGTCTCTTGTAAACCACTTATAGGTGGATTATGCTATTTTATCCATTCTGCCACTCTGTGTCTTTTGATGGGGAGTTTAATCCATTAATATTCAGGATTACTACTGTATAGGCAATACTTATTTCAACTATTATATATATATATATTCTCTCATTTCATTCATTACAAACTCCTTTTCTGTATAGTTGATCTTTTTGATATATCTGACTGATCCTTTTCTTATTTTTTTTTCTGCATTTTTAAAAAGCACTTTCTTTGTGATTATGCTAGGGTTTATATTACACGACCTACATCTATAATCTACTAATTTAAAAAGATACCAATTTACTATCAATAACTTATACATTCTTTGCCCCAATATCCCTGTTTCTGCTCTTTATATATAATTTTGTCCTTCCTTACCACTTTATATTTTGCATGTCCATTATCAGGAAATATGCCTTTTTTTGTTCAATTGTATTCTGACTTTTACAGTAGAGTTGTATATTGAGGATACAGTACTATTGGATTTTGTATTTGCCTCTTTAGTTATCCATACAGAAGATCTTTATTTCTTCACACAACTCCAAGTTACTCTTTCCTGTCATTTCCTTTTAACCTGCAAAAATCCCTTTAGTAATTATTGCAGGGCAGATATTTTGTTGACAAACTTTCTCTGTTTCTATTTATCTGCGAATATTTCAAACTGACCCTCATTTTTTAAGGACATTTTTGCCAGATAAAGAATTTATCTGGCAGTTTTTCTCTTTCAGTGTCTTAAATGTATCATAGCACTGCCTTCTCACCTTCATGGTTTCTGATGAGAAATCTGAACTTAATCTTATCGAAGATCCTTTGTATGTGATGAATCACTTTTCTCTTGGTACTTTCAGAATACTCTCTTTATTTGTGGCATTTGACATCCTGATTACTAATTGTGTTGGAGTAGTTCTATTAGAATTATTGTGTTTGGAGTGTGTTGTGCTTCTTCAATATGTCTATTTATGTCTTTCGTAAGAGTGTTGGCCATTATTTCCTCAAATATTCTTTTTATTTCCTTTCTCTTCTCCTTCTGGTATATTCATGATGTATATGTTTGTGCATCTCATGCTGTCACTCATATCTTTGAGACACTGTTCAAGTTTTTCTATTCTTTTCACTATCTGTTCTTCTGGTTGTATGATTTTGATTGTTCTGTCTTCTATTTTGCTGATTCTTTCTTCTAGCTGTTAAAGTCTGGTGTTGTATTCCTCTAGTTTATTTATTTATTTATTCCCCCCCCCCCCGGAATATTTATTTATTTATTTATTTATTAAATTTATTTTTATTGTGGGTAAAAATCAAAATCTCACAATACATACAAACATTTGCAAAATGATATATAAATATATATGCATATATGTGTATTTGCTTACAAAAATGTTATTTATATATATATATACATATATTTTAAGAGGTGCTTAGATTACCCAAAATATTACACGGAACCCACTGGGATTCCCATGTTGCCCACCTCCCACACCTCCCACCACATCCCACACAAACATCACCCACAAGTTTTATTTTTAAACTCTACTGTTATGCCTTTTATTACCATAATTTCTGTTATATTTTTTAAATACTTTCAAATTCATCTTTATGCTCACACATTGTATTCTTAATATCCTTTCTCTTTATGAATATTTTCCTTCATGTCTTTGAATTGATTTAGAAGATTTGTTTGAACTTTGATCAGTTGTTCAAATTCTCTCTCTTCTCTGAAGTTTATTTTTTCCCGAATTGAGCTACATTTTCCTGTTTCTTAGTATGACTTGTCATTTTTGCTGACGTCTAGACATCCAATTATCTTGGTAAGTTAACTTTGAAAGTCATATTTTCTCTCTTATCTATGGCTTTATTGCTGATTGGCTTTGTGTTAAGACTCTTCTTTAATGCTTGGACCAACTTATTCTAAACCAGTAGAATAGCTTTTGTTGAACTGATCAGATTTTCACAGCTCTTCTTTATTGGATTCTAGCCCTGAATATTTGGTAACATTTTTAAGATTGCAATTTTTGTGTAATTGTTTCCCCTTCAGGAGAAAACTTCCCTTCTTCTGTTCCTTCTCTGAGAATCTTGATCTGTTCTGTTTACTTTTGTGCAGAATTTTCTCCCCAGCTTCTATGATTTGTTTAAATTCTATCCATCAATCAGTGCCCAGTTTTCCTTACTTTTTAAATTTCTAGGACTCTCCTGTCTTACAGAAGTTCAGTTTACCTCTGCCTTTTTTCCTCTGTGAGAGTTTTCTGCCTCCAGTTTCTTCCCCATTAGGCTATCCCTCCATAGGGAGCCAGATGGGTCATTTCAGAAAGGTAGCTTAGTCCAGAAAAGTCCATTTTGTGCTTGATGGTTCAGCCAACAAAAACTGGATTGAATGAGCATAACACCTGTCAAGCACAATTCTCTCTCTCTCTTTCTCTCTTTTTTACACCCCTGGGGCCCCTTTTGTATGCAGCACACCTCAGTGGCTTGTGTTCCACTCAAGTCTCTGCAAAAGTGAGTCTCCATGCCTGGATTTGCATGGGAGTCCAACTCATTGCTGTGGGTAGCTCTATATTCTCTGTCCCCAGTGGGAGGTGGGTGAAATCTGGGCTGCTGCCTCTGAGCAACTCTCAAGCTGTGTGTGACCAAGTAAGTGGGAGAAAGTGGGCCAACAGTCTGGAACAGGAGTTTCCTGGTTGATATTTTACTTTTTCTTCAAATTAGCATTTGTGGAGTCTTTCTCCAGTCTCTACCATCCTTTAGATTTTTAAGCAAGTGAGGATTTGTCCTTTTAACCACTGAATCTTTCTGTCATTTATTTTTATGGATATGCAGTTTAGAACCTGTAAGAAGTAGAAATTGGAGTTACTCACCAAAAAAAAAAAAAAAAAAAAAATACAATGCAAAGGCATAGAAGTTTATAATTACTTATATGATTACCTTTACTAGCGATCTTTATTTCCTTAAGCGGCTTTGCTAGTGTCCTTTACTATTCATCTAAAGAGGTCCTTTATCTCTGCTTGTAAGGCACATCCAGTAGAGATGAAAACCCTCAGACTTTGTTTATCTGGAATGTCTTAACTTTCCCTTTTTTGAATGACAGTCTTGCTGGACATAAAATTCTTAATGAGCAATTATTTTCTTTCAGTCCTTTAAACATTAAACAATTCTTCTCTGTGTTTAAATCCATTGTTCCTAATGAGAAGTCACAAATACATGCTCAGTGGCATCTCCTAGCCATCTCCTACCTCACATTCCTTTTCTATGTGCACAAATGTTTCAGTCTGTTTCTATTTCTAAGCCTGGGAATGTTAGTTCTAATGAAAAGGCCTGCACACACCTTAAACCTGGAATCTAGAAACAAGCATTCTCAGATTCTTATCAGGCAGGAACACTCAGTGGTAGGGCCCCCTTTCCCTGGTGTAGAGAAATACTCAATATTCAAACAGCAAAGATCATCTCTTGCCACTGGAAGTGGTAGTCTGAAGCTGTATGTACCTCAGAAAAACTTGTTCATAAATTGAATCTATCCCTGTGGGTGTGAAGCTACTTTAAGTAGGACCTTTCGAAGTGGCTACTCTACTTAAGGTATGTCCAACCTCAATCAGGATGGGGCTTACTCTTATTACTGAAGTCCTTTATAAGATAATAAAATTCAGACAGAAAGCCACAGAAGAAGCAGCCAGAAGCTGAAATAGACAGAATCTGGAAGAGAAGGGAAAGACCAGCAGATGCCACTATATGCCTTGCCATGTGAGAAACTAAGGACCATGGGTCACAGGCATCCAGACTCAGACAACCACAGTCTTTGGGAAGAAAGTATAGCCTTGATGACACCTAACTTGGCTTTCTTTTAGTCTCAAAACTGTAAGCTAATAAATTCCCATTGCTTAAGCCAACCTGCTTCACGCTATTTGTTGGAGGAACTCAGGAAACTAAAATATTGATGTTAAGTGGAGTGGGCAGAGCTGCCATCCACCAACCCTGACCCAAGCAATTGGCCTCCTTGGAAGACTGGCCATGATGAGATCTCTTCCTTTGTTCCTCTGGTCCCTAGTTCTGTGTAAGTAACAGAGCACTCATTTGTCAAAAGTTTCTGTTGTGCCTGAGAATGTGTTCTCACAATGTATGTGTAGCAACTTGCTCCACACATTTTGGCACAGTAGGGTGCACAGAGAAGTATAGAATGGGTTTTATTTTTTAGTGGTCCTTTTTGTTGCCTTTGTGTTTCTTCTGTACAGCAGTATCTTGGGCTACACAGGACTCATGACTTTTTAGGCTAAACTGAGGGGTTACCCCTACCCAACCAGCCTAGGCAGAGGTCCTGAGCCATGGTTGGGGGACCTAATGCATGCTACCTCTGTCCTCTGGGATAAAGTGGCAATAAATGAGACTTTGAGAATCTCCCCATGAATTCCAGTTAGTTGGCTTGCTAGTTCCATGCTGAGATCAATGAGGTTGGGGCACCATCTGGCACTCTCTCCCTTGGCTCATGGCTTTTTATATCTGTCCTCATTATGGAACCAGGCTTTCCCACACTCGGGCCACCCAGACTGATCTTGTGGTTAGTGAGAGGATAGTCATTATTCAGGAGACTATTAAAACTGAAAATGGGGACTATGAGGTGAAAAGAAAAATGCAAGCTTTTACAGAGAGGGAGATAGGGTATTTGAAAGATTGGTATAGACAAAAGCCTGGAGAGAATCTTCTCTTATGGCTGTTCCAACCTTATGATAAGGGTGCCACTACCACCATAATAAACCAGGCTGAACAGAGGAGTCTTCCAACCTTCCCTCCAACTCAGTCCTCTAATAAACTCTTGGCCAGTTGAAGTTAGGCGAGGCGAGGCATGGGCTGGGGAGGAAGCAGCTGACTGTGCAGACACAGGTATGTCACAGCCATAGCCTCTGCTTAACTATATCCTTCAGGGGTCAAGTGAGCATATCTCACTCTGGGTGACTTTCCTCAAATTCTTACTAAGCCTTGGAGTATTGAGGATTAAGCTGGGTTATGCGGCAACAATTGGGTACTAGCGCATGGATATGCTACCTCCACCAGAGGGATTTAGCATCTCACCAGATTCATGGTAGGACCTTGAATATTTTATTAGAAAAGCACCCATAAGTGGGGCAACAAGCTGTTTCTGCTTCTCACCTTAGGGCTTCCCTTGGGAGAAGTGATAGATCAGGTTTATCGAACCCTCCCTGCTTGGGAGGAAAGTGGTCACTATGGTAACTGAAAAAGGAGCCAGACTTGTAGGCACTGTTTGCCTGCATCTTAATCTTGTGGGCCCTAAGATCTTCAGGATGGGTTGTGGGCTGTCTCTTCTTGGAACCCCCGACTTGCTGAGTTATGTTCTTGTGGCTACTAGAGCAAGGGGTTCCAAAGGACATCATAGATAGGAACTACAGTGGAGAACTTTGGGGATAGTATAAACTAGAAAGAGAGCTATGGACTCGATAGGGACAAAATTCTCCTGCCCAACCCCTCCCCACATTCCCAGATATAGGCAGTAGAGGAGGAAGAAATTACTGTAAATGCCCCTCCTCTCCTTTCATCCCCGCTGAAAAGCCTGCCCATGGGAGGAACCTCTTTACCCAAACTTGACTAAATTGAAAATGGCCTAGGGGTGGAGCCAAACCACCTCCTCTAGGAATGAAGGCTGTATGCCCCAGTGCATGTACAATTTGGGAGCAGTGAACAAACTCTTATGGTACTCTTGGATACAGGAGCCCAGGTCAGTACATTCCAGGAGATGCAGTTGGGTGGGAGCAGCAAGTAGTGTTGGGAGGCTTAAACATGCCACTTTGCTGTGGTGACTAGAGGTTGTTGCTACCCTGTGGGTTGTTCCCTGTGGCCCTTTGGCCATCCCTGTGGCAATGATTCCCACCAGGAATGCAATGTAGTAGTTGTGCTGCACTGCTGTACTTCTCAGTGGTGACTGTGGGAATGTGCTCCTCCATACCTGCAAGTTCTGGCCATTATAGTTGTACAAGTAACAGACCAGAAACCCAGTTCTTCAACCTCATTGCCTAGAAGCAGCAATAATGTCTCCCTGGTGGGGAAAAAGACATTTCTGAACTCATAAAGGGCCTTCCATCTGTGAGTGTTCTTGATTCCCTTCTCTCTGCATATAACACTGTCAAGTGTGGCCAGTGAGAAAGGTGAATCGATAATAGCAGCTGACTATAGGCTATTGGTGCTTGAATGCAGAATAGCCCCCCTTTTGCCCACAATCCCAGACATTGTGCTATTTGAAAATTGGTACCAGTATATTCCTCATCCTAGTATTCACCTGACACCTCTATATTGGGTGACACAGAAAGCAGGTATTTTACACTGGGGAAAAGATGAGGAGCAGGCCTTGCAAGAGGTAAAACCACATGTTTAAGCTACCCTGCTTCTAGGAACTTTAGATTCCAGATCTCCATTTAAGCTATAGATTTCTGCCACCTGGATCCACATAGACTGGTCCCTCTGGAATTTACAACAGGAATTGGGAATTGGGTCCAAGAAAGCCTAGCGCTACTTCTGTTTTGAGAGGCAACTTCTGGTGTGCTGTTAGGCCTTGGAAAAAACAAAAAGGATTACCAAGAGCTCTCAGGTCCTACTGAGAAATCCCCATAAAATCCTGGGTCATGGGTAACCAGAACATTCACCCAGACAGTGTCCAGCAACAGAATATCATCAAACAGAAGTGGTACATTCAGGTTCAGACTTGCCCAAGCCCCTAGGGAGTGATATGCTTGCATAAGCAGATGGCAGAGACCCCTTTCAACAATGATACTTTTGCAACACTTGATGAGGACTCTTCCTTTCTTGCATTGGCATCTTGAGGATTTTGATTCAAGGATTACTTAACAGATGATTAGTGTTGTTTCACTAATGGATTGGCCAAGCCACAGCCATATGGCATTCATTGGGCAGGAGGTGCTGTTTCTTTTTCTTGGGCAAGCTATATACCACCTATGGCACTAGATAAAAGTACCTAAAGTTCTGACTGCAAGTGATCCTCTTAGCCCTGGAACACTCAAACCCAAGCATCCCTGTGAACATCCCTATGAGTTGTTCCCAATAGCTTAGCAGTAAGGTCAGATTCATGGAGAGAATGAGATTTAGAATCAAAGTTATCCCAGTGTGTGGAAAGGAACTTTGGAAACAATTGGCATTGTAGAAACACATCATCTATGTTATCTATATTAATCCTCATGGCAAGGGCTGGTATCACAAAGAACATCATTGGAATGACCTAGCTGCTAAAGGATGCTGTTTTTTGTCATGGAAAAACCAGAGAAGCTCCTGGAAGAGAAGCAGAGGAGATATTGGGTGACACAGAAAGCAGGTATTTTACACTACCTACCTGGAGAATGAGGACAATGAACTTATTCTTGGTGAAATCCATGAAACAACTGAATTTCCCATGGTTTTTTCTGCCACTGCATGGATCCACCACTGAACTGGATGTGGAAATTCTGGCACCATGCAAGTGTGGGCCTAGACCTGTGGAATTAGATGGGTCTTCCATGTTACCCACTACCTACAGGCAGCAGTATTGTGGGGAAATTTACTGTTTACCAGGAAAAGAAGCTCCATCATCTAAACACTGACAACTCTTACTGGATGAACTCTCTGCCTTACTCAGGCACTCTGGAAGCTGAACTCAGCCTTTTCCCAGAAGGAAAACATGGACTTATCCCACTTCCTAGCCCAGGAAGGGGATGAGGGTGGGGGGAGGAAACTTACACCCATCAAGATGAGGATTGACCCTGAAAGAGGAAGCAAGAACACACCACTTTAGGATCTCCTTGCAGCCACTGTCAAGAGATCATCCAGTTTTTTACCCCTTTACACTCTCCTCATGATTCCCCAGTTGGTGGGAGATCAGGAACACAAGGCAGAGGGGTGGGAAAACAGAAGAAGGCCTAGAAGTGCTTTACACACTTAGGGTGACAATCCAGTGGGCTGGATCTGCAGGGAGTGACACACACATACTGGAGTTAGTGGGCAATACCTAACACTTTTTGGACCATAGATCCCCTTGAGAATGGTCATGGGACATCTTCGAGGAGTTCTGACAACTCCCATCTATTAGAAAGGGGTTTTCAGTTAAGAAATTGTCCAAATTCCTACACTATTTTAAAACTCACCTTCATATGCCGATTCATTACTCCTGTGGAAGTCTTGATTAGAAGTGAAATCTAGCCTATTAAACATTTATAAGAGAATCACAGAACCCTACTTTGTGTCTTTATGATGCCTAACAGTCAGCAGCACAGACTTGTAGCTTGACATCCCTTTTCAGAGAAACCAACTGTGCCCTCAAGTATTTGTTAAAAGATTGTGTAAAGTCATCTGAGGGCTATAAAGACATCTAAACTCTATAAGCAGGGCAGACAGGCTCAGGAATTCGACATCCTGTCAGTGGGCCTTTCTTTGGAATTTACACTCCCCAGTGTAAAAGAGTTAAACTCATTTGTAATTTCTCTACAAATGGATCTTCTGTCCTTTGTATTTGAACCTATAATTAGCACTAAATTTGTTAAATATATGTCCCAGAGACTTAAATCTTTGGTCTGTTCATGTGCCAGTTAAGCCCTGCATTTCAGCAGAGTTTCAACACCTAATCTCCAGTTCATTGGACTCACCCAGGACAACTAACAAGGAGATGATGATGGACAATGCCCATCCCAAGGAACAAGAGTGTCTGCATCTGCAAGCAAGAGGATTTTATACATCTGTCCCATGGGATCTAAGTCCCCTCTCAATTAGAAACAGTGTGGCCATCACCATCCCAAAATCCTCAATATTGAGGAATGAACAATGGACTAAAATAGATTTATTATTATTATATTTTATACTTATTATTCTAGCAATGAAAGAACTTGTATCATTGATATAATAGCAGTGACCACCAGAGGTTCTGAAGGGAGGGAGAGGGAAGAATAGGTGTAACATGGGACATTGGAATTGTTCTGAGTGGCATTGCAATGATGGATACAAGCCATTATACATTTTGTCAAAACCTATAAAATCATGCACGACAAAGTGCAAACTATATGTAAACTATATTCCATGGTTAGTAGCAATGCTTAAATATGTGTTCATCAATTGTAAAAAGTGTACCAAAAATGAAAGGTGTTGATATGGAAAAGTGTGGGAGGGGGAGGAGGTAGGGATATATGGGAATCCCCTATTTTTAAAAAATTTATTGAAGTATATCAGTCATACATAAACATACACAAACAATAAGTGTAGAGTAGTAGCTGAGAACTTACCAAACATACATAACATCATACAGTGCTCTCATACCTCACCCTACCACCAATACCTTGCATTGTTGTGAAACATTTTTAACTAATGATTAAAGACCATCCTTGTATTAGTCAGCCAAAGGGGTGCTAATGCAAAATACCAGAAATCTGTTGGTCTTTATAAAGGGTATTTATTTGGGGTAGAAACTTACAGTTACCAGACCATAAAGCATAAGTTTCTTCCTTCACCAAAGTCTGTTGCCATGTGTTGGAGCAAAACAGCTGCAAACGTTTGCTCCAACATTCAGGCTTCTTGGGTTCCTCTCTTCGCGGGGCTCCGTTTCTGTCTGGGCTCAGCTCCTCTGTTTCCTCCACATGATCAGCTGTAGACTATGAGGCTCTCTAGGCTTTACCTCTCTCCACAAGGCCAGCTGTGAACTGTCAGGCAAACTGCTCGTCTCTTTTCCTGGAGCCTTTTGGAATTCATAACTATATCAAACTGCCAAACTGCTACAATCCTCAAAATATTACTACTAACCAAAGTATTTTTCCCCAACCTACCCTATTATTATTATTATTTTTATATCATGTATACATAAACATACATAAACAATAAGTGTATAGTAAAAGTTGTGAACTTACAAAGCAAATGTGTATAATATCAAACAGGGGTCCCATACATCACCCCACCACCAACACCTTGTACTCTTGTGAGACATTTGTTACAAATTATGAAAGAATATTGTCAAATCTTACTACTAACTATAGTTCTTATCTTACATTTGGTTTATTTTTTTCCCCCAGCCCTCCCTATTACTGTTTTCAAAATATATTTTTTTATGACAGAAGGTGTAAACTTACAAAACAATCACGCACATGTGCAGCATTCCCATACAACACCCCTCTATCAGCACACCACACCATGGTGGAACATTTGTTACAGATTATGAGATAATATCATCAGATTATTATAAGATCCATAGCATATATTTGGCACACATTTTCCATTTTCCCCCATTATCAACACAGTACAACTTTGGCATAGATGCATGAATATTACATTATTACTGTTAACCACAGTCCATAGGTCACTTCAGTTGTATTTTTCCCATGCTTCTCCACATTCCCACCACCCTGCTATAGTGATGTACATCTGCTCTAGCTCACAAAGGATACTCTTGCATCTGTACCATCAACTACAATTCTCATCCACCTCTATGTTTACTGTGATATTCAGTCCCTAGATTATTTTCTACCTTTCTGTCAATTGACATTTACATCCCTAGACTACTACTTTCAGCCACATTCCCATTTATAAACCAGCTGTTACTCACTATAATATGTTACCATCAACTCTGTACATTTCCACACTGTTACAGTAAAGTTAATTAAAACTTCTACATACATTAAACATCAGTAGTCCATCTCAGTCTTCCTCTCATCTCCTGTAAGAATCCACTACCTCCCACCAGGTCTTGAAGATATTTTCCTACATTTTCTTCTAGAAGTTTTATGGTTCTTGCTTTTATATTCAGGCTTTTGATCCATTTTGAGTTAAATTTTGTGTAAGGTGTGATATAGGCATCCTCTTTCCTTCTTTTGCCTATGGATATCCAGTTATCCCAGCACCATTTGTTGAATGGACTGCTCTGCCCGAGCTAGGTGGGTTTGACAGGCTAGTGAAAAATCACCTGACCATAGAAGTGAGCGTCTGTTTCTGAACCATCAATTTGGTTCCATTGGTCTATGTGTCCGTCTTTATGCCTGTACCATGCAGTTTTTTTTTTGTTTTGTTTTGTTTTTTGTTTTTTTACCACTGTAGCTAGGTAATATGATTTAAAATCTGGAACTGAGAGTCCTCCAACTTGACTTTTCCTTTTTAAGATGTTTCTGGCTATTGAGGACCCTTACTCTTCCAAATAAATTTGATAATTGTGCTTTTTATGTATTTAAATAATGCTGGTGGACTTTTTATTGGGATTGCATTGAATCTGTGTATCAATTTGAGTAGAATTTACATCTTAATGATATTTAGCCTTGCAATCCATGAGCAGACTGTTCTTCCAATTATTTAGGTCTTTTTAAATTTATTTTAACAATGAGTTGTAGTTTTCTGAATACAAGTGCTTTATGTTGTTTGTTTATTCCTTAATATTTGGGTTTTGTCTGTCATATTTTATTTTCACCACACTTTTGACACTTTCAGTTACTTTCATTGATATAATCTTCATTTCTAGACTCTTTTCCAATCCTCTTTCTCCTGTCTTTTCTTTCAGGCTTTAGCACACCCTCTAGTATTTCCTTCAGAGCTTGTCTCTTGTTTACAAACTCTCTCAGTTTCTGTTTATCTGTGAATATTCTAAACTTGCCCTCATTTTTGAAAGACAGTCTTGCTGGATATAAGATTTTTGGCTGGAAGTTTTTCTCTTGCAGTATCTTAAATATATCATACCACTGTCTTCTCGCCTCCATGGTTTCTGATGAGAAATCAGCACTTAATCTTACTGAGTATCCCTTATATGTGATGCGTTGCTTTTCTCTTGCTGCTCTCAGAATTCTCTGTCTTTGGCATTTGACAGTCTGATTAGTATGTGTCTCAGAGTTGATCTATTTGGATTCATTCAGATGGTACTACATTTGTGCTTCTTGGACATGGATATCTATGTCCTTCAATAGGGTTGGGAGATTTTCTACCGTTATTTCTTCAAATAGACCTTCTGTCCCTTTCCCTACTCTTCTTCTCCTAGAACACCCATGACATATATGTTTGCATGTCTCTTGCTGTCAATTAGTTCCCTGAGACCTTGTTCAATTTTTTCCATTCTTTTCCTCATCTGTTCTTTAGTATGTCTGTTTTAGAGGCCATTTCTTCAAGTTCACCAATCCTTTCTTCTGCCTCCTCAAATCTGCTATTATATGATTCCAGTGTATTTTTAATTTCATTTATTTTGCCTTTCATTTCCATAAGATCTGCTATTTTTCTATGTATGTTTTCAAATTCTTCTTTGTGCTCATCCAATGTCTTTTTAATATCCTTAATCTCTTTAGCCATCTCATTGAATTTATTAAGATTTTTTAAACATATATGATTAGTTGTCTCAACTCCTTTATGTCATCTTGAGGCTTTTCTTGTTCCTTTAACTGGGCCATATCTTCCTGTTTCTTGGTGTGGATTGTAAATTTTTGTTGGTGTCTTGGCATCTGGCTTTCTAGAATATTTATTCTGGGTTCAGTTTTTCTCTTTAGTTTAGGGCTTTCTTGGCCTTTCTCCCTTTCTGGTTTCGCAGTAGGAGCCAAAGATGTAGGTAATGCTGTAGCTGTGGACGCTCAAGCTGCCCTCATTGCCCCAGGGACCAAAAAGCTTCTGTCACTTTTCTCCTTTGACAGGGGTCAGGACAGAGCCACAGCCATGTGTAATAATCCAACTTGTGCGGGCCTATACTGTAGTTGTCCAGAGAAATGAAGCTTCACGCTCCTTTCTCCCTGGCCTGCGGCAAGCATGGAGCTGCAGGTGTGGGCAGCAATCTATGCCCTATGGGTCCAAAATGACCACAGTTGCCCTGGTAGACTCCGGACTATTCAGTCTGTCCCAGTCGAATGTACCTGCAGTTACCCAGAGTGGTTGGTGCAGGACCCACCAGCTTCCTCCCTGCTAGAGGTGTGGCTGAAGCCTAAGCTAGGGCTGCAGGCCAATCTGGGTGAAAGAAGCCAGTCCCTACTATCACTGTAATTTTCATTAAGCCCAGCTTCCCCTCATGCTGGGAGCGGAGCGGAGTCAAAATGGCAGCTACTGGTCTCTTTCCAACTTGAATAGGCTCAAATTTTAGCTGTTCTTAGGGTTATACTTTAGTCAGCCAAATTTACTAATCAGCAATTAACCATCTCTTCCTCCCGTTTTTGGGAAATGGAGCTTCCAATTCCAGCCACAGAATAGCTCCTGAGGTGGTTGCGCTGCCAAAGTAGGATGATCACTGGCCTCCGTGGCATGGCCTGTATTTTCTCAGAGAAGCTGGTGCAGCTCCCCCCAGCTTCCTCCCTTCCAGACATGGTGCTGGGGCTTAGGCTAGAGTCACAATCTGATCTGGTTGGAAAGAAGCCGGCCTCTACCTGCACTGGGATTTTCAGTCCGCCCCGCTTCCCCTCATGGCCATGGAAGAGTTAAAATGGTGGCTACCAGCCTCTTTCTGGCTTGGACAGGTTCAAACTTTACCTGTTCTTAGGATTTTATTTTTGCTTACCAAATTTACTAATCAGTAGCTGCAGCTGGTGCCCAACTGTCTCATTCTCCCCTGTTTTTGGGAATGGAACTTCCAATTCCAGCCAAAGAATAGCTCCCAAGGTGGCTTGTGCCCCCAGTGGAGGAGGGGCACCTGCCTTCCGGGCTTAGAGTGCTCTATTTATGAATCTTCTCTGCATATGAGAAGTGTCCTCCTTCCATTCTTTCAAGGATGTTGCAGGATGCTCTTCTGGTCTCCTGAAACCCTGAAACTGGTGCTTTAGATAGCTATGGGTGATTACTAACTGCCCTGTAGCACAAGCTGACTCTAGGAGCTTCTTTAAAAAAAAAAAAGCCAAACATAAAAAAAAAATGATTGTGTAAAACTCATGCTTTATAAGGATATTCTAGTGGACATATTACCTGCTATTTTTTTAAGTTCTCCAATTCATATTCTTGAAATAAACCCCATCATTTATTTAGTAAGGTAAGAGAGCAGAGTTGCTAGTCAAAACTCCCACCCAAAATCTCTTCAATTAGTTCAAATTTTATATTTTGACCTCAGGATATATAGAAGGTCATTCAAAACTTACACTGGGGTAGTATTTGTTTGATGTGCAAGAGTTCAAGTCCTTGTCTGTACTATGACCCAATTGTTCAAAAATAAAGATCCCCATGATAAATTATCCCTTGAAATTTAGTAACAGGAATAAGCTTCTTTTCTGTAAATAAACTAATATTCCCTATTGAGGTGATGATAGAAAAATGTAACAAAGTGTTCACATTCTTTGTTTTCACTTCCCAGAAGCTAAACACAGAATACATTGCCTCAAACCATTTAAATAACTCATCTCAAATACTTGGAAATATTTATTCATCTTTTCCTGTTAAATACATTTGTTCTGTTTATACTATTTTCTAACATATTTTAGACTTTCAAAAGTATAATTGAGATAAAATAAAGTCACATTTAAATTTCAGAATTTTATAAATTTTAACATATATATTCATCCAAGAAATCAACACAATCAAGATAGTGAACATATCCCTTTTGTCCTAGAAATTTCCTAGTGTTCCTTTGTCATCCCTTACCTTTTCGTTCCCTGTGCATCTTTGCTCCCATCTCTAGGCAACCAGTGAACTGCTTTAGGTCATTAGGGTACATTTTCAAGAATTTTATGTAAATGGAATCATATAATATGAACTCCTTTTCTGTCTTTCACTCAATATCATGATATCATGATTCCTGTAACTTTATAGAATCAACTTATAAATTTATGCAAAAAAAGATTTCTGGGATTTTGAATTAGGTTGTTGTGTTGTTTTGTTCTTTAAGTAAAATAAATGAAAATTGATAGGCTAGCAGTGTTTAATATTGCAATCCATGAAGGTAGTATATATCTTTACTTATTTAAGCCTTCTTTAAAGAAGTTAGTGTTTCTCAATAATGTTCTCTAGCTTTCAATGTATGCTGAAGCTTTCATTGGATATCTTTTGGTAAATTTATATCTCTTAAATTTGGCACTACTGTAAATTTATTTCATTTCATTTTCTGCATATTTTCTCTCCTATTATATAAAAAGACAAATAGTTTTATTTATTAAAGTTGTATCCTGCCATTTTGATAAGTTAGCCTATTACATTTAGTATTTGTTTTGTGAGTTTTTGATAATTTTTTATATTTATAGTCATATCATAAACATTTTTACTTACTCTCTCAATCTTTTTGCCTTTTATGCTACTCATTTTCTTTTCTCAGTGGCAAGGATTCCTATATTACTGTTGAGCAGTAATAATGAAGGCAGGCCTCCTTGCCGTATCCCTAATACTAGGGAAAAAGTATATTAAGGGTGAGATTTTGTTCCTTGATGGCCTTTATTAGTTTGTGGACGTTCTCTTCTATTAATATGTAGAATGTGCATTGATTTTTGAATGTTAAAGCAATCTTGCATTCCTAATATAAATCTAACTCAGTCATGATGCATTAACCATTTTATATGTTATTGGATTGAATTTGCTAATATTCTGTTGAGGACTTTTGTGTTCATATTCATGATACATATGGTCTGTAGTTCTTTCCTTCAAATGTAATTTTTTCTTTTTGATATAAGAATAATACTGACCTCATCAAATGAGTTGTGAATCATTTCCCCTCCTTCTATTTTCTGAAAGTGTTTATGTAGAACTATATTCATTTTTTCCTTTAATGTTTGGTAGAATTAACTAGTGAAACCATCTGGGCCTAGACTGTTCTTCGCTGAAACATTTTTAACTAGTATGTTTCCTAAAACTAATGGATTTGCATTGTTCTTTTTTTTTTTTTCAGAAAGAATATGTGTGTGTGTGTGTGTGTGTGTGTGTATAATCATGGATAGCTTTTGATATATTTTTATGAATAATTTTTACCTTTTGTTTTCGTATTTAAATTTACAAAAGTATTTTCAATAGAATCTTTTTCACTTGAATATGTTTTGTTTTTATTCCAAGAACAGACAGCACTCATTAAGGAAAGGGACAATATCGTATTTGTACTTATTTCTTTTGGGCCTAATACAGTTTCTTCTGTAACAGTCTTCAGTAAATGTTTATTGAATCAATGAATAAATGAACTAATAAACAAATCATTGAAAAAGTCATCCTTTAATTCACTTATCCTCCCTAAGTCACAGTTTTCTTATGCATAAGATGAAAGAATGCAAACAATATTACTCAAGTTCCAGTCAGCTTTGAAATCCCTTGAAATTATACCTGTTTCACTGGTTTAGATGTAAGAAAAGGAAAATTCAAAAGCAATGATTCATTCATTCGTACTCCAAAGTGTATCCTTCACACAGATTTAAGTCTTTTTCTCCCTTTTTCTCTTCAGCTAAATTTTAATCTAATTTCCCTAACTGTATCTCTAAAACAGTTCGGATCTGTGCTAATATTCTATTGTATGTTTTACTCATACAGGTCAGACATAAAATGGTCTAAGAGGAGATCTAATCAAACCCTATCACTGTGCAACACATTATTTTCTACCTCTGTAAGTAATGTCCTACTAAATGTAAAAGCCTTTGGATAACTGAATAGAAAAGCTAGTAAACCTGACCATGAAACCAAGGTGTCTGAATTTCCTCCTTCCCCCCTCTATTTTACTTATCTTTGAGAGTGAAAATTATTAAAAGAGAAAGAAATTTATAAAATAACTTTGTGTGACACCCTTGAGGGAATAAATATGCCAACGAATGCAAAAACTTTAAAATCAAGTCTAGATTTTTTCCCCTATGTTTTTTCTACAGTTTAAGATCAAAGTTTTTAAATAGTTTCTTCTTTAAAACATTATCTCTTTCTGTGCCAATATCAGGGTTTCAAAGACCCCATATTTCTTATAACTAAATCCTACAGTGAAGTTGAAATTATTTACTGTTTTGATTTTTACATTTGATTCTTATTCAGTGCAGAAAGTGTTCTATTTCCTTAGAACAAACAACCACTTCCCCTCTGTATTAGTTAGCCAAAAAGGTGCTGATAAAAAATACCAGAAATCTGCTGACTTTTATAATGGGTATTTATTTGGGGTAGAAGCTTACAGTTACCAGGCCATAAAGCATAAGTTACTTCCCTCACCAAAGTCTATTGTCACATGCTGGGTAAGATGGCTGCTGACGCCTGCCAAGAGTTCAGGCTTCTTGGGTTCCTCTATTCCTGGGACTCTGTTTCTCTCCAGGCTTAGCTGCTCTGCTCTCTCCACAAGACCAGCTGTAGACTATCAGGCGAACAGCTCTGTCTCTCTCCCTGGGGCTTCTGCCATGTCTAAGGAGCCATCTTTCTTCCTCTGTGTTCTTCTTCTGTGTGTTCACTTCCCAGGCTCCAGCTCAAAACTCCCAACGCTACCCTTTGCCACAGGAACTCAATGCCCTATTGATGTGGCCCAATCAAAGTACTAATAATTTAATCAATTAAAAGTGATACCTCTGACAGACCAGTTTATAAACATAATCCAATAACTATTTTTGGAATTCATAAAACAATGCCAAACTGCAACATCCTCCTTGAGCCATCATTTCTTAGAGTTAATATATATACTTCTCTTTGTTTCTTTCATTTCTATAAGGGAAGGTAAAAAGGTAAATACAATTAGATACAGCTAATCTGAGTCACTGCCTAAACTTGAAAGCATTGTCATTTTCTAAATAAATTGATTTTACAAAACTCCCTCTATTATTAATAGAATCAACTTGTTTAGAGTTTACCTCATAAAGTAACCTAGAAAAAGGACCTTTTTCAGTTATCCAGTAACCATATCTTGTTATGAAAGAAGTCTTTTGAGTTTTCATAAATTGGTAGGAATACCTGGGTAGGCAGCTGTTTCCTGTGAAGTACAGAAGCACAACAGTGGTACATCAGTAATATTGGTGGCAGACAATCTAATTGTTCAATTTATGTCCATTTTGAATCTTGCCTATCTTTAATATCATCTGACAGCACTTTCATTTGTGTTGCATGCTAATTGAGAATGCTTTGAGAAAAATAAAAACTGACATAACAACTTTTTAGTTTAATAGAGATATCATGAGTATTACAGATGGAAGGAGACAGAAATGGTGGAGAATGAAAGAAAGGACTCATTCTGTCTTTAATTTTAGATATATTTTGTATATAATCCTAACGTATCTGATCTTTATTCTAGGAAAGAATGAAAAACAGACTACTCCTTGGTTTTTGTAATTAGATACTTTCCTTCCTCTTCTAATTCAAAAAAGTTGTTCACAGGGCATACTCAGTTATGAGGAAAATTGCTGGGAATTTTATTTGGAAAAAATTCTGCTGAAGTTTAAACCCAAAGAAAGAAAGACAGTTTCAGTGATATTCTTATCTGCATTTTCTTTCTGTCTTGCCTCTGTGTCAAATTATAGATGAAAAGGAGAGGTAAGAGAAAAAAAAATACAAATTGCAAATAATAGAAATAAGGGATATTAATACATAAATTATTTATTGTCTAAAATGATAATTCTTTGCACATACTTTGAAATATTTAAGGATGATTTATTACTTGAACTCAATATTTCTCGTGTTTAAATTGGAGTCTTATCAATAAAGGAAACTTCTTTAGAAAGCACATTAAGGCTTAAAGTCAACAGTATAATAATAGTAAGCATATTATGGTAGCACATAATTCTGACACAGAGGTTCCAACTTGCCCACAGTCACAGGACCATGAGTAGCACAGCCTGGCTTTGACTTAGGCAAATTTGCTCTGAATCTATGCTCCTCTTCAGAATATTATGTTGCCTCTCATACTGCCGAAATATTCAACATTAAAACTCTTTGATCGCATTGCCTTTGGTTGCTATAGCAGGAATTATCTTGGGTTCTGTATGTTTTCGTGGTGCTCCAGTTGTAATTTGTGTAAGATAAAACTTTGGGAACCTAAAAAATAGAAAGAACCCAGTCATTCAGGTGTTCAGCTGTCATGTTAGTCCTTAGTCATCCATAGGAGAAGAGGGTGTGGCTCAACATTAATTATAATAGATTTAGTTAATCTTG
Organism: Tolypeutes matacus; assembly: GCA_026826555.1. NCBI lineage: Eukaryota > Metazoa > Chordata > Mammalia > Cingulata > Chlamyphoridae > Tolypeutes > Tolypeutes matacus. The sequence continues at coordinate 14,007,053 of JAKSZT010053779.1, read as the reverse complement.
GTGAGTACTATTATTAAATTTTAAATTGTACCTTAAAATGACATTCAAATCACATTTGCCATATTGGATAGACTTATCCTCAATGAAGAAAATTACCCATGAGTGAAATATGCATACAAAGTTAGCACTGAGTTAAAATTAAAATATTACCACACATATGAAACTTGGGTGATAGTAGTTAATCAGGAAAATAATGCAAGTATTTTTAGTGGCATTAGGAGAACATTAAAAATTTTATCTCTATTCTTGTGAAAAATGGTTCATGGAACTTTAACAATGAAGAGTAGATAGAATTTTATTTTAACATAATTTAGAAAGACATCCTCTGACATGCTCTGGCAGAAAAAAATTAACACATAAATCGATATTGAAACAAGATAGAAAATACTAATCCCTAAAGAAGTACCAGCAGGAGAATATAGGTTTGCACATTTTTGGGAAATGGTCAAATAGCATCTTTGGAATTTTTATTGAAGATAATAATAATAAGTAAAATAGTTAAGAAATGACTTAACTGCAAATATTCTCACTGATCTGATTTTGTGATAATCAGGGTAGGCTAAACATTTGCTATATTAGAAACCATGCATGTGTCCCCAGGCCTAGTTTTTCTCCCTCGGTCTGGTTTTTAGAATGCTGGTGATAAACTAAGTCTGATTTATTATATGACCTTCCTGTATGGGAAAAGACTGTAACTTTGTGTATCTTTGGTCAACCTTAAGACATATAGCAGGGGGACAGATGTGGCTGGGAGGTTGGAGACATCCGTCTCCCATATGAAGGGACCTGAGTTCAATCTCCGGGACCTCCTAGTAAAAACTCTAAAAAAGAGAAATATAGAAGGTGTGTGGGCCACCAGGTCCCATGCACAGGTGCACCGCCAGGCCCTGAGAGCAGGTGAGCCATCAGGCCCCATCAGTGGGTGCGCCTCCAGGCCCTGCATGTGGGTGAGCCACCAGGCCCTGTGCACGAGAGCGCCATCAGGCCCCATGAGCCATGCAGCATGATGATGATGTAACAGGAGAGTGACACAAGGGAAAGCCAAGATGAGACACATCAAAAAACCAGGAACTAAGGTGACACATGGTGTAGAACTCCTCTCTCCCACATCGGAGATTCTGAGGATCGAATCCCAGTGAAGACAGGAGAAGTATGAGAAGAGAGGACAGGAAATGACGCAAAGAGTTGCCCAGTGAATGGACACAAATACAGCAAAAATGGGGAACGGGGGTGTAAAAATGGATAAAAAGTAAATACATAAGTAAATAAATCCTTTAAAAAAATATATAGGGGAGGAAGATATGGACTATAGTTAGTAGTAATACTTTGACGATGCTCTTTCATGATTTCTTAACAAATGTTTCACAACAATGCAGGGTGTTTGGGGGAGGGGGCGTGATTGTGGGAGCCCTGTATGATGTTATGCATGTTTGTTTTGTAAGTTCACAATGTTTACTGAACACTTATAGTTTATGCATGTTCAAGTATGAATGATACACTTCAATAAATAGTTTTTTTTTAAAGAAATGACTTAAAATGATATACAATAGTTGTAGAAATTATTCATAAACTACTTGCTCTTTCTAATCCCTTTATTCATATTTTCCATATCTCTTTTATACAGAAAACTGTGTGTTAAGGGTCAGATGCAGGGTTGAAACTCAGTTGAATTAGCATTTTGCAGTTAGTTGCATTTCATCATCTTCAGAAAACTCTACTGTTTTTTTTTTAAAATAAGTTTTTTAAACCATGGCTTATTTTGTCTACTGCAGATTACCTATTTCAAAATGCTCATTGGTTGGTTTATTTTCATTGTTATTCAAAGAAGCAGAGAGACATTTTATAATATTATTATGAAAAGAGTATACTGTTCCCAATTTACCAAAATATTTATTTTTACAACAATTCCTGAAAGCACATCATAAACAACAGCCACTTGAACTCTTGAGGAGTTAAACATTGCCATTAAAAAGTAATTTTTATTACAATAGCAATTTTAATATTAACTTACAATTCTAATATCATTCTTCTACTCCATATACTCTTTCAATTTTTGAGAATTTCATGTAGGTACTAGGCCAAATAAACTGACTCTGAAATATATTTTGCTGGCAAAAGAAAGTGATTTTGAATAGTATTTAAATTTCAGTTATTGAAATACAGAGATAAGATAGATTTCTCCTCTGTCCTATCTACTTTCGCAACTATGAAAAGCACGGTGCTTGTTTTCAGTTATGATTCATCCATTTTACAGCATGTATCCCATATCTCACTAGTTAAATACTCCTTTTTATTGTGTACATTAGCACAATGTCTGGAATCATGATGTGGGAGGGATGGGGTATAGCCTGCTTCATAAGAGCTGGGGAGTTGGTAATGCTTCCCTCCAACCTACTTTCTCTCTGCCTTTGTCTCATTTTTTTTTTTCCTTTTTGAAAAATTTATGTGATATTATGAGCTTGCAGCTGCATGTCTGAGCATGAATTACTTGGTTTGTAATAAAATAGCACATACCTTAGGATAACATTGCTTTGAAAAGAAGATGACAGAAGTCCTGTTGGTTTGGTTTTAATGCAAATTATAGCTCCTGTATCCTTTGGTTCATGTCCTATTTTTGAGTTGCCTGCCTATTTTTTCCTAGGACAGAGAAGAAAACTTATTTTGAGCCCATAGGCAAAATAAATATAAACATACTAAGCTCAGTAAATATTATTTTTCCCAGTAAGGAAGTATACATATTTGTAGTTAAATTGCACTCCACATATATTGCAAGGAAATACCCTTTTATGTTGCTCCAGTGAATTCTTCAAAGCCTAAGACTTCTAATTCTGGGTGTAATCACAATGACATAGTAAAGTGTATATAAATTGTAGGAAAGAGTAATCATATAGTCTGCCAGTTTTTATTTGGGAATAGGGCATAATAGTAATGATCTTTTGCAAGCTTGTTATTGTATTTAACAGATAGTACTCTGCGGAGTAACTGGCAGATCTTTTAGGTGATGAATAAAGTGTTTGACCAAGACCTTTCACGGCTGTAACTTCAAATCCATTCCCAACCCCCTCTTCCCTTTTATCCCTCCACTGTAGAGATAGGAGCTGCTAACTATTCACCTTCCCAGCCTCTAGCATATCTAGTCATTTGAATTTTCTGGAAAGTGAGGCATAAATAAAATGTGCGTAGTGGTTTCTATGGAAGTTTTTGATGTCCTGATAAAAGGGAGAGACACTGCTTCTTCCCTCCCTTTGTGCTTTGAATGGGATGTAATATTTGCACCTGCAGGACGACCCATATTCTGAACATGAGGGAAAGGCCAAGAGAATCACTGAGAACATATTGTGTGGTAGAAGTGGAAATGCTTATTACCCCTTTAAGGAAGGACTTGCTGCTATCTGTAGGGAGTGCAATCAGCAGTCAGCCTCCAAATGTCAGCTCTTCAGGGTCTATTCCAGTTGCTGAGAGCTGCCTGGCCTGAGTTCACAATCTTGCAATGACAGAATGAGTTGGGGTATAAAAGCCCAGCCATTTCAGCTGGATTCCTACATGTAGGACACTCTGACAGGCAATAATCACTCTGGAGCTCTCTACCAAATTGGCTGAGGTTTAGTTGGGTATGCATTGCAGATGTTTTTATTCCTTTTTTATTTTTCCTGCCCAATCCTGCTACCCCCTACTACTCTCCACTGGTGTTCATTCATATTAAATATCTTATACCCCAAACTCCATCTCAGCATATCTTCCAGCAAACCCAACTGTCAATAAAGAAAAACAAAATCATTGTCACCTAGTCCAGAGTTCTTGGTATGTGAAAAAAACAATTTATTCAAACCACAGTTACTTACAAAAGTTCACAGTTCTTTGCTGCCAAATCATTCCTAGCTGTTACAATGAGATAGTTCCAGAACTTGTTTCCTTAAGTATTTTCACATACATCATTTTATTTAATTTTCACAAGATGCAGGTGCTATCTTCTAAATTACTTGAACTAGAAAAAACATCAAATATCATTTGCTCCAAAGTCTTATTTTATTAAGAAATCTGAGACCTAGGAATGTGAAAGAGACTTTCAGTAGATCCCAATCAAGAGACCAAGTAAAAAGTCATATCAAGCAATTTATTTACTGATTTATTCAATTTAGTTTATCACAGCCTGCTTATTAACTCCTTGTATTTTAAACTGTGGTGTAGTGCCCTTGTTCTTCAACGTGGTACCCCAAAGAGCAGCATCAGGTTTACCTGGAAACTTGCTAGAAACTAATTGCAAAGTTTTGGTCCCCACCACAGACCTATTGAATCAGAAATTCTGTGGGATGTGAAGCCTAGTAATTTGAGTTTTAACAAGAGCTCCTGATGATTCTCACACATACTAAAGTTTGGGGATAACCAGCCTAGAGGAAGATCTACTGTTGATAAGGAGACAAAACAACTAGGTTCTATCCAGATCATCTGCAAAATAGTTGTGTAATCTTGAGACTGCTACTCTCTGGGTCTTAGTTTCCTTAAATAAATTATGGGGTTGGAGTAGATCAAGGTTTTTAGAAACTTTCAAAGCAATATACCCTTTGTTTGAATGCATGAACTACTATGCAGAAGACCAGTACTTAAAACAAATGAAAAGGTTAATGGTTGAAGCATCATGTGTCCCAGAAATCCCTTACAATCAACGCTTCTACAGACTCCCATTACCAGATTCTGTAATTGGACACTAAGGCACCCTGGGAAATCTGCAAGGATTTATTGATGCATCCTTTGAAAACATCATAAACAGCTGAGTAATAAGGTTGCTTTAAGCCCTTAGTCACCAGCTCATGTGAGAAAATATTGCCAGATGAGACCGTTAATGTATATTCTTTGTCTACATTTTTAAAGATTTGTAAATTATTTGTTACTTCTCTAAAGGTATGACAAATCCATGCTTATCAAATGGTTTCCCCACCTAGGAGCATGTTATTAAATTCAGTAATCATTGATTAGCTTCTTACTTTATGCCTGGTTCTCTGCTGGGTTCTGTGTTGACAAATTTTTAGGAAACTCATTTATATAAAAGTATAAAAAAGTCAAAATTTCCATCAATCTATTTATAAATTTTCACAGATTTCAAATGAATAGGGCAATAACTGATACAATTTTAATATAATAATATATCATTTCTTAACTATGAAAAATGCCAAAGTTACAAACCCTTAAATTAAATCCAGCACTCCAGATATAGGAATCAGTTAATCAGGGATTAAATAATAACAACTTTTAAAACAAAACCCATTACTTGCATTTTAAAAATCATTCTGCCTGTTTGTCTAAACCTATACGAATGCAGCACCCACCCATCTGAGAGTGTTCATGTGGTTAAAAAAAAAAAATCAACAAATGCTTCTTCCCAGTCATTATCTCTTAAATGCCCTTTAAATGAGAATTCAAGGCATTGGAGAGATTATTTAAACAGAAATTTTGAAAAATTTTTGTTTTGAACTACTTGAATTTCTTTTGAATGTTTTAATGTAGGAACAGCTGCTTTTGTGTACAGATACCTTTTTTTTTTTTTTTTTTAGTAGGAGAACTTTCAAGTGCATTATATAATAATGCTAATTACATTTTGCCACAAACTTGCCTATATTTCCTGTTCTTAGGTTTAGGAAACCTGGATTCTGTAAGTGTGATGTTTAGATGGGCATTGTGGTAGTTTGGAATGATATATATATATATCCCAGAAAAGTATGTTCTTAAAGTTAATTCATTCTTGTCAGTGTGGACCCATTGTAAGAAGGATCTTTTGGTGAGTAGGATCTTAATTTAAATTAGGATGTGACCCACTTCGTTCAGGATGTCTTAATTCTCTTACTAGAGTCCTTTATAAGAAAATTAAATTTGGAGAAAGAGAGAGTCAAGGAAGCAAAAAGGTGGAACCATGAAACACAGAAGAGAAGGGACAGACCAGTAGACACTGCCATCTGTCTTGCCATGTGACAGAGGAGTCTGGGATCACTGGCAGCCAGTTTTCAGAAAGAAGGTATCATCTTGCCGATGCCGTGATTTGGACATTTCATGGTCTCAGAACTGTAAGCTTGTAAGTTAATAAATTCCCATTGTAAAAACCAACACGTTTTATGATATCTGCTTTGAGCAGCTTAGCAAACTAGAATAGACATTTTACATATTGTCTGCAACCATAACATTTCCTTTATTATAGATGAGGGAACAGAAATGCAGGAAGCCTATGTGACACTAAGGTAACACAAATTGTAAGTAAAGGAGACTGAATTTGAACTCACATTTGCCTATGGAGTCCTGGACTGCCTACATTAAATGCCAGCAATATGACTGAATGAATCAATAACTCCCACCTGGGAAACAGAGGCGATTGGGAAGGAAAGCATGAACTCTTAGAGAGAATGGATCAAGACTGCAAATCGAGCATATCTGTCCACCTCCCATTTCACTTCAGATCTCCCTGGAATTTCAGAAAATGGCATTTTAAAAGAATAAACTTATACGTTTTTCATTTCTGGGATGATGGTAAAAATTATAAAAAAAGTTTAGAGTATAGAAATTGTTCTAAAGGCATACAGCAAATGAAAAATCATTTACGGATGTTTTGGGGTTAGGGAGAGGGAAAAACAGGTGTAATAGGGGGGCATTTTTGGGACTTGGGAATCATCTGAATGACATTACAACGACAGATACAGGCCATTATATATCCAGCCATAATGTTCAGAGTGGAGTGGGAGAAAGTGTAAACTACAATGTAAACTGTAATCCATGGTTAGTGGCAATGCTCCAACATGTGTTTATAAATTGTAATGAATGTACCACCCTGATGAAAGATGTTGCTAATGTGGGAACATGTGGGAGGTGTGAGAAGCGGGGCATATGGGAATCCCCTATATATTCTCTGTAATATTTATGTAATCGAAGTATCTTTTAAAAAATAAAAAAGTGAGGAAAAAAAAAAGAATATTCTAAGAGTTTATGTTATTTGAACCATGAACCCACACCCAAACTCAACTTGTTGAAAGCACCACTCAGTGGTATGTCCAAGAGGCTGGGCTCTACCTCATGCATGACAGGCTGAAAATAATTGGGCCATGGCTGCCCTTGCCTGATTTCATTCAGATGGCAGAAATACCACTAGGAGAAGAAAACTGAGAAGATTAGCAGTTACTGTCTTTCTAGAGCCCAGACTAGTGGCTGGCTCAAATAGTTTGCCCAGAAGAGGCAGTCCATATATAAAAAGAGTTCTGAAGCTCTATACAAAGGAATTGAGTTTATTTGAAACACAGTGAAGGAGAGGTCAAGTTGAAGTGTACTCTTGAAAACAATCGCTTCTCTTAATTAAGAATAATCAGTTAAGGAAGTAAAGAAAGGTATGAAGACAATGTCTCATCAAATAGAAAATATAGTAAAAAGACACAAATTATTAAAAAGGACCAAATGGAAATTCTGGCTTTGAAAAGTACAAAAACTGAAATGAAAACTTCATTAGAGGAGCTCAACAGTGGATTTGAACTGGCAGAATAAAGAATCACCAAATTTGAGAGAGATTGAGATTATGCAATCCAACCAACAAAGAAAAATAGAGTGTCAGAGAAATGTGGGAATCAGGACAATTGTTAATATTAAAAAACAAACTATAAAGTGCTATATCAATATTTTAATAGTATTGGTAAATGCAATAATCTTAAAATCCTTAAACATACTTAGATATTATGGAAAAATAGCTTATTTGAATTCTCTCCCCTGATGTGGCAAGCCTTATTTCCATTTCCTTTATCTGGAGAAATGTGACAAAATACATGCCACCTTCCATAATTTAAGACTGATTTAGGAACTTGTGGGATTGTGAATGTTCTTAGAGTCAGTTCTCTCAGTTTGATTGGGAAACTAAGCCAAGTATTACTAAGCTAGTTTGAGACTCAATAATATGAAATTCGCTTAAGCATTTGTGTTGGTATTGATGTTTTTGCAGTTAACAAACCAGCTAACTTATAAATAAAGCAGTATAACAGTTTTTAAGTATATGCTAACAAATAATATTGGAAGAGATTGCTGAGTTGATGTGAAGCTTTGCTTTTGCTGCCATTTGCACAGCAACTGTTTGCATTATGAAGAGTGAGGGCTTCTGGGAAACTCTCTGAATTAGTACTTATAACTATTGCAGATTCTGACTCAACCTTATTGTTGGTGCCCAGCTCCTATAGGAAATGTAAAAGTAGAGATAAAATCAAGGATCCTGGTTCTGCTTGATACCATGCATCTCCAGACCTCTGACCTTGAACTGCTTACTTTAGATTTCCCTGTTATCACTCACCTTCAACATTTGGACTCACTCCTCCCAATCAGAAATTAGAGTATTTTCACATCTTCTAGAGAATAAGGAGTCTCAATCCATTTAGTTTTGCTTGTTCTTATCCTTGATTATCAATGTATATCTTACCACATGCCTACCCACACTCTTACTCCTAGAGTCTTGGTCCATTATCATTTCTCTTTGGAAAGTTTTAAATAAAACAATGGTATGCCCTGATTCACATGTACAATTTACAAGATAGGTCATTTTATTTGAAAATTTGTAAATATTGATATTTCCAGATAAATGTGCTTTGCATTAAGTTTAAGGAAGTGAAAAATTTGTCTGAAGACCTGTAAAAATATTTTACAACATTCAGCACCATGAAGGGAAAACATGGGTCTTTAATAGTTGACTGATGTAACAGACTTCAGACTGCTTAATTTATAGGTGAAAAATTAAGAAATAAATGCAGCTATATGGGTATGAAAATGTATATTTAAAGCTTTATCAGGGAAGCGGCTGTGGCTCAATCAGTAGGGCTCCCGTTTACCATATGGGAGGCCCCGGGTTCGATTCCCGGGGCCTCCTGGTGAAGGCAAGCCCGCCCGCACCGCGTGGTTAGCTGACCCAGTGAGCACGAGCAGCAAGGGGGGGATAAATGAATAAATAAATAAAAATCTTAAAAAAAAAAAAGCTTTATCAAAATTTGGATTTTTAAAATAATTCTTGAAATGTGTTACTATATAACTCTAAACTCTAAACTTCAAATGTGTAAGATTTCATATTACTTGTTTATGCATAAATCTAATATTCTTTCATTCATTTATTCACTCATTCATTCATTCAAATATTTACTGATTTCTCACTATATGCTGTAAAAATTATGAAGCTGTATTAAATGGAATCCCTGTTTTAGAAGAGTTCTAAAATGAGCCATAAGCACAGCTAATCTTTTTACAAACAAAGACATTACATGTGTGTATGTTCTTGCTAACAGAGTTTTTATTCTAATTCAGAATGCTATTTATGAAACTTTTAATAATAACAATGTGAAAACAATTATTATTATTTGAGGGAAATAGATTAACAAACAGAATGTCATATAAGGGATGTAGTTACATTTCAATACCATTAAAGCATTTTTCCTCCTTGAAGACTTACAAGTATCTTCCTTTGTCAAATAGAATTCTGCATGTGAGCCACAGCTAACGTAAACAATGGGTGTACCTGTGAACTGATACATCCATTTTGCTACACCAAATTTAGGAACTGTACAACCTTGAAAATCAGAGTGGAATTACGTGCAACTGTAAATATTAGTGGGATAAGTCAGGCTACAACATTGTTCCAATGAAACTAGGTCATATATTTAAAAACATTATGAAGTGTCTCTCCTGCCCCCTCATTTTCCTTTACATATGTACACATTTATTGATTGATAGGTCAGAGATTTACTCATGCTATATTCGGATGTCAGAAAATGTAGTTTATTTTTTTGTTACTGATATAAATTTTCCTACAATCCTACACTTTTCGGTTTAGTGGGAAATTTTTAACTAAATATTAGTCCAGTTTGGTAAATAATATGAATGCGATAATTTAAATAGTACTGTTAGGTAAATGATTGGTCTACTTAAATACAAATGCCCAAAATTCTAACCCTGCTTCTTTCCAAGATATCATCTAAACGTATTGGAGGGCTATGGTAAAGGGAGCTCATGACCATATATGAATATGATCTCTGAATCACTGGATTCTGTGAAGGACTGGCTGGTCTGGGCTGTTGAACTTCTGTCCACTGTAAATTTGGCTATCATTTCTTTCTGAAGACTGCAGCTGGAATAACTCATGGTTTGGTCCTTTTTTTGGCTTCTTAGGGCCTGATAGTCCTCTCTATTTGATCTGGCCTCATCTATTTCTCTCAGGGGTTGTGGAGTCCCAGAGGTGTGGCTGTGACTACAGGTGCCAGCCTCGACAGTCCATCATGTAGGCTTTGCTACAAGGATAATTTGTTCCTTATGTGGTGACCCACCTCTGGAATACTTCCAAGCTTTCTAAATTTCCTTTTTTGATTTTAAAATGTAGCAATTTACAGAAATGCACATAAAACATAAATGGTTTGAAGAATGAAAATAAATATATAAATTTTAAAAGTGAACAGCAGTGTAACACTACCCACATTGAGAAATAGAATACTTCCAGTATCCTTGAAGCTCCTGTGTGTCCATTACACACCACCCTCCTACCATAACCCCAGAGACAACCACTATCCTGACAAATATGCAGTTAAATTATTGTTTTTCTATATAGATTTCTAACCAAAATAAGCATCCCTAAATATTAAAATTTATGATTAAGTTTTTCTTGCTCTTAAAATTTATTCAAATGATACCATATTTAAGTAGGCTTTTATGCCTTGCTTCTTGCACTTAATGTTATATTTGCAAAATTCATCCTGTTGTTGCATGCTTCTTTAGTTAATCTTTTTGTCACTGGATTGTATCCCATTGTATGACCATACCAAACAATTTTTTTCCAGTTTTGGACTGAATTATGTTGCCAGAAATATTCTTTGAATTATAACCCAGTGCCCCTATGCATGAGGTTCTATAGGCTATATACCCTGAAGTTGAGTTACTGGGACAGGTACATACAAATCTTCAATATTAGTAGTCTATTACAAATTGTTTCCCCAAAGTGTTTGTATTAAATTAAATCACCACCAGCAGGATGTGGATTCTTTAGAAACTTCCAGAGAGATGAAACGGAGCATGAGAAAAATAGTTGCCTTTAATTTATTTTTTATTTATTTTTATTTTTTTAATTTATAAAAGATACTTAAGATTACATAAATGTTACACAAATGATATAAAGATTCCCATATGTCCCACTCCCCATACCTCCCACACCCTCCCACATGAACATCCTTCATTAGTGTGGCACATTCATTGCAATTGATAAACGCATCCTGTGGCTTTGCCATTAAGCATGGACCTAGTTCACATTGTAGTCTACACTCTCTCCCACACAGTTCTGCATGTTATGTGATGATATAAAATGGCCTATATCTGTCATTGCAGGACTTCACTCAGGACGATTCCCAAGTCCTGAAAAGGCTGCCGTATTACAACTGCATTTCCCTCTCCCTGCACCCAGAGCCTCCAGTGGCCACTGGCTCCATATCAATGTTGTAATTTCTTCCATTGCTAGAGTCACAATATGTCTATAGTAGAATACCAGTAAGTCTACTCTAGTCCATTGCTCTTCCCCCAATCCGGAGGATTCTGGGATGGTGACATCCATTCCACCTCCAGTTGAGAGGGGGCTTATATCCCATGGGGAAGATGGAGGGGACTATCCTGCCTGCAGCTGCAGATTCTCTCCATTCCCTGGGATGGTCAATGTCCATTATCATCTCCCTGCTAGTTGTCCTGGGTGAGTCCAATGTGCTGTAGAGTAGCTGTTGCAACTCCATAGAGGTTCCAGGCACAGCTGACAAATGGACAGCCCAAAGACTTGAGTCTCTGGATGTACACCTACAAACTCAAGCACCAAGAAAAGGTTTAAATAGAAGGGACAGATGAGCCATGTGCAGGGAAGACATAATTGAGTCCAACTCTGTCACTCTCAGGAGCACAGACTCCAAAGTAGGGTCCACCGGCAAGGCACCAAACTCCAGAGATATCTGCCCTGACCATAGGACCTGGGTGTCTCCAGAGCCATCAGGAGTCCCACTATTTTGGGTAGTATCTACTTTTGAAGTCTATGAGATCTTTCTGGGATGTGTGTAATCATTACCTCTGGGATGACCTCCCAACTCACTTTGAAGTCTCTTAGCCATATAAACTCATTTGTCTTTACGTTTTCCCCCTTTTATTCGAGGTCTTTTTCCTGTTGCATGGTAGCAATGCTTGGTGCTTGGTAGCAATCCCTCAGTGCCAGAGAATCTCATCCCTGGGAGTCATGTCCCACGCTGGGGGGAAGGTAATGCATTCATATGCTGAGTTTGGCTTAGAAAGAGGCCACATTTGAGCAACAAGGAGGCTCTCAGGAGGCAACTCTTAGGCACCCCATAAAAATAAGCTAAGTTTCAATTTCAAGAGCAAAGGCTCCCAAGCCTAGTCATCCATATCAAGGGCCCATCAGTGGATCATCCTCCTTCACCAGTCACTGCCCCTGCACTTGGGGGACTTTTGCTGCTCCCTTAGAGAACATGGCAGAAACCTCCAGGATGGGAATTCAGTATTCTCTCGGTTATTGTATGAGTCTCCACCCACTGTGACAATGTCCCGTGAACATTTGAACATTTTCACATATCTTATATGGATGCTTAGGTAAACTTCCTCCCATGCATCCCCCATCATTTGACACCTCCCCTGCCCCAGTTGTAACCCTTCTGTGATCCAAAGCTTCTTCAAAAAAGAAGCCATTACAATAGCAGAATACAATTAATAAGAAAATGAAACAATAATGACACGTTTAAATATAAGAGACAAAATAGATAAAAATTTAAAAAAACAAAAATTAAATGAAATGACTGGGATATTTTAAAAAATGAAAAATATTTTTAAAATGTTTTTTTTTTTTGACATTTTCCCTTTCACCATCACAATATCTGGTGTCCTGTTTGTACCGTGGCACCTTCCCCCACTCATTCCCCAGTGTCTCACTATTTTTCATTTTGTTTTCAAAGAAGTTTTAGGTCACAGCAAAGTCACACACAGAATACAGGAGACTCCCATATACCCAACATCCTCCCCTTTTCCTCCCTCCCATATTAATGTTTTTTTATATGTGGATGTTACTTTTATTATAACTGATATACAAATAGTGAAACATAGCTACTGAACATGGTCAATGGTTTACATTATGGTTTACATTTTAGACCATATATTTTTATAAATTTTGATGATATTTACTATGTCCTGTGCCTGTCATTGTAAGATCATATAAAACACTTCCACTGCCCACTAAATACCCCCTGATTGATCTATTCTATTCCTCCCTCCCTTTCCCGTCAGGGCCCACGGTGACCCCCTGGCTTCACTCTTTGATGACAATATTCGCAGTTACATGCCACAAGACCGAGGTCTTGACACACTGATTTGTCTTCCCCTATTAGGAACCACCCATGCTCTCAACAGACTCCCACCTGTCTATTTGTGAACAAATCACTCCTCCTGAGAATGGGATCCCAACTCCTTCCCACTCATTATGTGGGTCTCCACCCACTGATACAACACATTATAACAGAATGATCACTCACAAACTCCCTAGAAGTCTGCTCCAGGTGTGCCCTGTCCCAAATTCTGCACCCCCCCATCCAACACCCTAAACCAATAACTCTTCCTTGTTCTATTGCCATAATAACATTCCCAACTTTGTACTTTCAACCACATATCCCTAAATCCCCAGTGTTCACCTGGTCCCTCTACCAACCGTCCCCCCAATACCCTGGACCTTCCAACCCACCCTTCTCAATCTACCCACCTGTCAACCATGCACCACCAAACCCAATAATATCACTATACTCCTGTCATATCCCTTCAATATACACTTTCACCTTACCATAAATTATGTCCGTATGGGTGTTGACTCACAACCTTCTTCTCCTTTTCTATTTCTTGTAAACCGATCTTCCAGACAATGACTCTCTGAGTCTGCTCAATTTGCTTAATTCATATCAGTGAGGTCATGTACTGTTCATCCTTCAATGACTGGCTTGCTTCACTCAACATAAGATCCTCACGATTCATCCATGTTATCCCATGTGTTAACACTTTATTCCATCTAACAGCTAAGTAATATTCCATCACATGTATGTACCACATTTTGTTTATCCATTCATCTGATGATAGGCACCTGGGATGATTCCAACTTTTGGCAATAGTGAATAATGTCACTATGAACATTGGTGTGCATATATCTGTTCATGTCTTTGTTTTCAATTCTTCAGGGTATATACCCAGCAGTGGAATTGCTGGATTATATGGAATTTCTATAGTTAGTTTTTGAGTAACTGCCAAACTGTCCACAATGGCTGGACCATTCTACATTCCCACCAGCAGTTGATGAGGGCTCCCATTCCACCACATCCTCTCCAACACTTATAGTCCACTGTTTTTTTAATAGCTGTCATTCTAATGGGTATAAGATGGTATCTCATTGTCATTTCCTTAATAGCTAGTGATGTAGAACATCTTTTCATGAGCTTTTTAACCATTTGTATTTTTTCCTTGGAGAAGTGTCTTTTCAGGTCACTTGCCCATTTTTTTAATGGGTTGTTAGTCTTTTTATTTTCAAGGTGTAGAATTTCTCTATATATGCAAGATATTAGGCTCCTATCAGATATATGGTGGCCAAATATTTTCTCACAATGGGTAGGCTGCCTTTTTACTTTCATGATAACATCCTTTGAGGTGCAAAAGTTTTTAATTTTGAGAAGATCCCATTTATCTATTTTTTCTTTTGCTACTTGTGCTTTGGGTGTGAAGTTCATGAAACCATTTCCTATTACAAGGTCCTGAAGATGTTTCCCTACATTATCTTCCAAGGTGTTTATGGTCTTGATTCTTATATTTAGATCTTTGATCCATCTTGAGTTGATTTTTGTATAAGGTTTGAGATGGTGTTCCTCTCTCATACTTTTGAATATGGATATCCAGTTCTCCAAACACATTTGTTGAAGAAGTCATTCTCTCCCAGTTGAGTGGGCGTGGTGGCCTTGTTGAATATCAGATGACTGTATATGTGAGGATCTATATTGGAACTCTCAATTCAGTTCCAATGACAGGTAATTCTATCCTTGTGCCAGTATAATGCTGTTTTGACCACTGTAGCTTTGTAGTACATTTTAAAGTTATGTAGTGTGTACCTCCAATTTCATTTTTTTTTTTTCAATATGTCCTTGGCAATTCGGGGCCTCTTATTTTTCCAAATAAATTTTGTAGTTTGTTTTTCCAATTCATTAAAAAATACAGTGCTGGCTGTTATTGGGATTGCATTAAATCTGTAGATTAGTTTGGGTAGGATAGACTTCTTAATGATGTTTAGTCTTCCATTCCATGAACAGGGAATAAATTCTTCCATTTATTTAAGTCTTTGATTTCCTTTAACAGTGTTGTGTAGTTTTCTGTATATAAGTCCTTTAAATCTTAAATAAGTTTAACTTAAGTAAGTTAAACTTATTCCAAGGTATTTGATACTTTTAGTTACTATTGTAAATGGTATTTTTTTCCTCCTCAGATTGCTTGTTATTGGTGTACAGAAATGCTACTGATCTTTGGGCATTGATCTTATAGCCTGCAACTTTACTGAACTCATTTATAAGTTCTAGAAGCTTTGTTGCAGATTTCTCAGGGCTTTCTATGTATAGGATCATGTTGTCTGCAAATAGTGAAATTTTTACTTCTTCCTTTCCAATTGGGATGCCTTTTATATTTTTTCTTGCCTCAGTGCTCGAGCAAGTACTTCTAAGACAATGTTAAATAGGAGCGATGATAGTGGGCATCCTTGTCTGGTTCCCGAACTTAGAGGGAAAACTTTTATGATTTCACCATATAAGATGATGCTAACTGTGGGTTTTTCATATATGCCCTTTATCATGCTTAGAAAGTTTTCTTCTGTTCCTATCTTTTGCAGTGTTTTATCAGGAAAGGGTGCTGTATTTTGTCAAATGCTTTTTCTGCATCTATGGAGATGATCATGTGATTTTTTTCTTTCAATCTGTTTTTGTGATGTATTACATTGTTTGATTTTCTTATGTTGAGCCATCCTTGCATACCGAGATGAAACCCATTTGGTCATGCTGTATGATTCATTTGATATGTTGTTGAATGTGATCAGGAAGTATTTTGTTGAGGACTTTAGCATCTAGTTTCATTAGAGAGATTGGTCTGTCATTTTCCTTTCTTGTGACATCTTTGTTTGGCTTTGATATTAGGGTAATGTTGGCATCATAGAATGAGTTAGGGAATGTTCCTTCTACTTCTATTTTTTGAATGAGCTTAAGCAGGATTGGTGTTAATTCTTTCCAGAATGTTTGGTAATATTCACCTGTGAAGACTTCTGGTCCTGGGCTCTTCTTAGTTGGGAGATTTTTGATGACTGAGTCTATCTCTTTACTTGTAATTGGACTGTTGAGTTCATCAATTTCTTCTTTCATCAATGTAGGCTGCTTGCGAGTTTCTAGGAATTTGTCCATTTCCTCTAAATTATCATTCTTGTTGGCATATAATTTTTCAAAGTATCCTATTATGATACTCTTTATTTCTGTGCAGTTAGTGTTGATATCCCCTTCCTCATTTCTTATTTTGTGTATGTGCATTTGCTCTCTTTTTTTCTTTGTTAGTCTGGCTAAGGGTTTGTCAATTTAATTGATCTTCTCAAAGAACCAGCTTTTGGTTTTGTTTATTTTTTCTTGTGCTTTCTTATTTTCTATTTCATTTAGTTCTGCTCTAATCTTTGTTATTCCCTTCTTTCTACTTCTTTGGGGTTAGTATCTTGTTGTTTTTCCAATTCCTCCAGGTGTTCAGTTAGGTCTTCAATTTTAGCTCTTTCTTCTTTTTTGATATATGCATTTAGGTCTATGAATTTCCCTCTCGGTACAGTTTTTGCTGCATCCCATAGGTTTTGATGTGTTGTCATTTTCATTTGTTTCAAGGTAGTTCCTCAGTTCTTTTGAGATTTCCTCCTTGACTCACTTTATGTCTAAGAGTGTGTTGTTTAACTTCCATATCTTTATGCCTAATCTGGTTCTCTGGCCCTTACTGATTTCCAATTTCATTCCATTGTGGTCAGAGAAATTACTTTGTATAATCTCAATCTATCTGAATTCATTGAGATTTTTCTATGGCCTAGCATGTAGTCTTTCTTGGAGTATGATCCATGTGCATTTGGGAAAAATGTACATCCTGTGTTCTGTATATGCCTATTAGGTCCAGATCCTTTAATGTATTATTCAGAGTCTTTTTTTCTTTATTGATTCTCTGTCAAGATGTTCTAATGGTAATAATGGTATATTGAAGTTCCCTACTATAATTGTAGAGGCATCTATTTCTCCACTTAGTTTTTGCGTGTTTGCCTCATGTATTTTGAGGCAGCCTGGTTAGGTGCATAAATATTTATGATTGTTCTTTCTTCTTGAAAGATTACCCCTTTTACTAATATATAGTGTCCATCTTTGTCATTTACAATAGTTTTGTATTTAAAGTCTGTTTAGTCTGATATTAGTATAGCCACTCCCACCCTTTTTTGGTTATTGTTTGCTTGTAAAATTGTTTTCCAGCCATTCACTTTCAGCCTCCTTGAATCCCTGGGTCTAAGGTGGGTTTGTTGTAGACAGCATATAGATGGGTCATATTTCCTTATCCATTCTGCCAATCTTTGTCTCTTGACTGGTAAAGTTAACCATTAATATTCAGTGTTATTACTCTCAAGTAATTACTTACATCAGCCATATTTTCTTTGGGTTTATGTATGTCATATGTTGTTTTTATTTCTCTTTTTGTCTTTTTAGTTGTTCTTATACTCTGCTCTAACTTTCTCTCTCCTACTTTTTTCCTTTCAACCTGCAGAACTCCCTTTAGTATATCTTGAAGGGCAGGTTTCTTATTGGCATACTCTCTTAATTTCTGTTTATCTGTGAATATTTTGAACTCTCCTTCATTTTTGAGTGCCAGCTTTGCTGGATAGAGAATTCTTGGCTGGAAGTTTTTTTTTTTTTTTTTTTTTTTTTGGTACCTTGAGTATGTTATACCACTGCCTTCTTGCCTCCATGGTTTCAGATGAGAAATCAGCACTTAATCTTATTGAACTTCCCTTGTATGTGATGGTCCTCTTTTCTCTTACTGCCTTCAGTATTTTCTCTTTTGTCTTGAGCATTGGACATTTTGACAAGTTTATGTCTTGGAGTAGGCATGTTGGGATTTATACTGTTTGGGGTATGCTGTGCTTCCTCAACATCTACGTCCATCTCCTTCAATAGGGTTGGGAAGTTTTCAGCCATTATTTCCTCCAACACTCCTTCTGTCCTCTTTCCCTTCTCTTCTCCCTCTGGGATGCCTATAAGGGATATGTTTGTGCATTTTGTGTTTTCATTCAAATCCCTAAGTCCCTGCTGGATTTTTTTTACCTTTTCAACTATCTGTTCTATTATCTGTTTGATTTCAGATGTACTGTCTTCCACATCACTAATCCTTTCTTCTGCATTTTCAAATCTGCTGTTATGTGCTTCCAGTGTTTTTTTGATTTCTTGGATTGTGCCATTCATCACCATCATATCCGTTGTCTTTTTATGTATGTTTACAATTTCTTCAGTATTTTCTCCCAGTGTCTTCTTTATATCCTGAATCTCTTCCTTCCTTTCATTAAGTTCTATGATATTTGTTTGGACAGCTTTGTTTAGTTATTAGATGTTCTGCATCTCTTCCTGGTTTTCAGTTTGTTCATTGGACTGGGCCATGTTTTCCTACTTCATGGTATGATTTGTAATTTTTTGTTGCCCTCTGGTTATCTTTTTATCTTGATGGGTTTATTCACTTGATTAGCTTCTCTCTCTACTCTAGAGTTTAATTTAGCTTCTGGTTTTGTGTGTGTGTTAGTTTTCTCTTTGACACTTTGTTCTTCTTGTTCTATTTCCTTGCTGTTTTCTATGTTCCCTTGAAGGAAAAAGATTAGGGCCAGAGAAAACAGAAGAGGTAAGACAATAAAAAGGATAATAGTAATAATAATAATAAAAGTTAGAAGAGGGACCATATAATACTTAGTAAAATGAATATTTAACTCATGTCAGCAGTATAGAGTAGTAGGAATAAAAAAGTGGAGTACCTACAATGAAATGGGAAACCAAATAGAGAAAATATATAGAATGATTTAAAAGGCCAGAATGATGAGGGGAGAGAGAAAGAGAGAAGAAAGGCCAGAAAGAAAAGTGTTAATAAAAATTAAAAAAAAATAGACAAAATAGAAATAGAAACCAGAAAAATTGAGGACTAAATAAAGAAAGGTGAAATGTAAGAACCACAACAGAAAGCAGAAGATAGAAAGATGAAGGAAGGAAAAGAGACAGCATTGATAGACAAAATCAGTATACACAGAAAATGGGAAATCAAGAAAGAAGAAGCACAGCAAAAAAGAAACAAGCTAGTAGCACCTGCCTTAAAAAAAGGCGGGGGGCAGGGGAAGGAAAGAGAAACAAGAAACAGAAAAACAAACAAACAAACACACAAGCAAGCAGTCAAACAAAAACTAAGGAAGAACAGTGTTCTTTCTTAGGCCCTTGTGAGTTTTCTCATGCTGACTGTGTTCATCAATCAGTTACCCTGCAACCTTCTCTCTGCAGGTTTTGAAGTGGGTTTTAGAGAGTAAACTAAGTTAAATTTTTACTTTAAAATAACCTTTTTTTTTTTTTTAGGAAAAATAAGGGACCCAAAAGAAACTAGTACAAAAATAATGTCTATGTTTCCCTGTCCTAATGTATCAGCTGGATGTTTGATATCTCGGTGGATCACTACTCTAAGAGGAACTGGGAATTGAGCTAGGTGCCTCCTATATTTAAGGTGGAAACTCCTCCACCGAGTTAGACTTTCTAGTTGGGTCAGTTAGCTCTTCAGAAAGCTATTAGGTCACTTTCCATCGGCAGGTTTGACTCTCCTATGGCAGCAGGATTCAACAGGCAGTGTGAGCAGATCCCCTCTCCCCTCTCCTGGTCAGGTTGAGTTCCCTTTTGAAATTCAAATGGGGCCCTGGTGACTGAGTTCACCACACAGAGATGATTCTCAACCCTCTTCTATACCACCATCTCCTCCCTGGGGGCCCTAAATAGGCTCTTGGAAACTTATTAAGTGCTTTCTACTGCCTGGTTCCCTCAGGGGAGTTGAAATTTTGATAGCTTTCAGCATGGAACTATTCAATTGGCTGACTCCTCCCTCTCTTGGGCCAAGTTTCTCTATCCCAGGGTGGTTAGGTAAATCACGTTTCCTCAGCAGACTCACCTCTTCCCTCTGCCTGGTGCCACCTCGAACAGGCTGGTATGCACCCAAAAGCTCAAAAGGGATCCAGGCAACCAAAGCCACAGAAAAGAAACCCCTCTCCTCCCTTTGCCAGAACGCTCCCACTCTCAGAGAATGCTCCCTTTCGCTGGGTGGCCAGCGGAAGTCGGGGCTCATGCTGGCCCTTTGCCCTAAGGCTTAGCCTTTTGGGATTTCCAGGCAGGGAGCTCAAAACTGACGGTTTTATCTTGAGCAATCTATCTCCCTGTCCAGCTCCCTCCAGATTGATGCCCCAAAGGCTCCTGCTCCGTGGGCTCCCAGAACAGCTCACTCGGGTAGGATCTTGTCCACACTCAGTCCTCTTTTGCAAGAGACATGGTGAGCATCCACTTAAACTGATGCCATCTTGCCAGCCACCCTCACTTTTGTTTAATTTTAAAAATAGTATTGCCAATTCAGTGTAACAAGTTTAGCTGGCTTCTGTGGGATGTTTGAAATCTGTCCATATCACATGGGAATTGGCTGGAATAAGAGCTGAACCTTAGCCAGTCTCTGCCCAGTCATACTGAGTTTACTTCAATGTGGATGAGCCTCAGAAGCTAATGGCGGCATAATTTTTGAGACCGTATCTCAAAGTCCTAGAAATTAAGGTGGACTTCATGACCTTGACATTTAGCTTATTTAAAATAACTCCCCACTTGGGTAAATCACTGTCTCACTGCTTGCTTCCCTTCCTTCTGCCTTTCTTATGCCAATGGTGTTGCACAATCCCACATGTCACTATGAAAGTGACCTTATGGGGAGATTCTACTAGGGGCTTGCAGCCTCCCCATTCACCCAGGAATTCGTGCCTCTAGCACCCAAGTGTCAGCATCCATCATATCTGTCCGGATGTTTCTATAGCCCTCTCTCCCTGCACAGTTTGGGATATGAGGATAAGGCGGGGATGCTAGGACACTTTGTATTTTGGTACCTGTCATATTAATTTTCTCTTTCTCTCTGGGTCTGCACTTACAACAAATATTCTCCAACATTAACATTTTATTAGTTAAAAATAACTTTCAAAATTGATATTAACATTCTTTTCTTCAATAAGACATGACATATGTATTTTTTCTAAGAGAATCAGTAACTATATTTTCAACTTAAATCAACAACAAAAAAGAAAGCCATTAATTTTCCTCCTAAATTGATCCTTCTTTAAATTAAGCTCAGTTGTAACAGATCTAGTATAAATTCAGGATGACTGTGTCACAACCCTGATTTTTAATTATACCAACTCATTTTCTGTCATATCTAGCCAGCGACATAATACTCCTATTTTCCATGACAGGGCCATTTGAGATGTTTCATATTCCGTATTTCATTATGTGGAGCAAAAACTTTAAATAAGAGATTGCAAACTCACGTGTGTAAGAGACCAAGGCAAGTAATGTAATCCCAATCTTGGATTATAAATTGGTGCAACCACAGATATAAATGATCACCAACACCTAGAGTCATGACATGCAATAGGGAGTGGTGGGGCCCATGGAACATTGTACAACACCTGGTAATATTTCCATTGTTGCCATCCTAGAATATGATTCAGAGCCTTATTTTATGTGCAAATTCACAACATTTTAAATATTGGCCATTATTAAATAGCAAAACACAAAGAATAAAAACAAATCCATTGAGCCAATCAAAATATTTTAGGAACAAATTCAATCTGCTAGCAGATAAGATGAGACTTCTGCCATGTAAGCATAGGTAATATATTTTTATTAATGTGGCTGTTAATTTTATCCTAGAAGAGTGGTTCTCAAGCTTTAACTTGCATTGGAGTTACCGAGATAGGGTTGTCAGATAAAATACAGAAAGCACAGTTAAATTTGAATTTCAGATAAACAAGGGATTTTTCAGTGTATCTATGTATTGAATACTGCATAGGACAAAGTCTGTTGGTTAATTGAATTTAACCCTGGGTCCTGCACTTTTATTTTCTAAATCTGGCAATTCTATACCTGTAGGATTTGTTAAGACAACTGGATGCTGACCTTACCCTAAGATTTGGAAACTCAAATTCAATAAATTCGGTAAGTCTGGGGTGGGCCCCAAGAATTTGTATCTATAACAAATTTTCTGGGTGATGTTGGCACTGGTGTTTCTGAGAACACACTTTGAGAACCACTGTCATAAACTGATGTTGGAAAAATTATATTTTTTAATCAATTTTTTTTCATCTTTTAAAATCAAGTATTTGCTTATTATGTCAAATACGTATTGATTTGCTCTGCTTTCCTAACGACTCAAGGTTTGTTCTAAATCTATATTCATAATTCCATTTTACTTCAGACTCAGAAAGATTACTTGCCCTCCCAATGCTTCCAGAATGATCTGCTAGGATCATTGCTCAGTGCCTGTTTCCTCAGGCATTTTAATTCTTGACTATAAAGTTTTAGTGGCTGAATTTAGCCCTAAAAGCAATTGCGCTCCTTGAGACAGTTAGGCCTGACACCTGCTCTCCCTACACCAGCATCTATTTTTTCCCTTATAAAAAGTGAGGTATGTAGCTGTAACCAGAGGGGTGGTAATATCCATCTATATGTGAATCATGATTATATTAATTTGCCCATGATATGTATCAAAAACATTTCAAAAACTTTTAATTCCATCATTAAACTCAACTCGCAACTATATGTTACTACCATCTTTCTAAAATTGTACATATTTTGTCATAAGCTACTTTGATTTTGTCAATCTCACAGTTCAGTTTAACCAGGTGTTTTTGCTGGCGTCCACTGGCTGAGGCCAATTTTAGTGCTCGGTGGGAGGGCAGGAAGTATATTAGGCTCTCTTGCCTTAGAAAGCCTGTTTTGCCCTCCCCAAATTGCAATTCTGTTGCTTTGGCCTTCATTGTCCTCACCTTGTTGCCATACCTCTTTCTTAGATCCTGGCCTCTGGAGAGTATCTGGAGTGTATTCTGTGCATTTTCTCCTTACTTTCCACTTGGGCCTCTGAGTTATTCTCTTGTTTCCTGGTCTGTGCAACAATCTGCCTTTTTCCTCTTCTGCCCACAGCTGGAGTCATTTAGAAACCACCTGCAACACATTTAAGGCTTTCATCACATGTCCCGGACCTGAGCCTTCAGGCCAGCTGCCAAATCCAGCGCCCCACCTCCACTGGTACTCAGAACCTCCGAGTTGTGTAGGCTGTGACACTGTTCTGCTGTGCTCTGTCCAAAGGCAAGCCCACCTCCTTCCAACTGCACGCCCTAGCCAACAAGAATCACCTGTCTTAGTGATTGCCACTATTTCCTCCTGGTATCAATCTTTGCTACTTTGATTTTGTCTTATTCTGCTGTTAATTCCCCAAGAAGGGTCTATTCTATTACAAAGAATGTGCTATTTACTGCATAAATAATTCTTTCACTTTCGATAAAGATACCAGTAGATAGGAAAAAATAAATCATCCACCAAATCACTTGTGCCTTTAAGTATCAGACCCAGGAAAAACCCTGCAGAAGGGATATCACATGACCTTTTTATTCAGTCATTCATCAATGCCACTTATTTCCAATTATCAAAATTTAGTCCAAACAACCAAGTTTCTCTATCAAAGAGAGACTTAAGCTGTTGCAGATAGTATTTTAATGGCTCATTAAAACTTCATGTTGAAAATTAGAAACAGTAAAAAATATATAGTTTCTAGTTGCATCTGGATCCTCAGTTTATCTGGAATTATTTTACTTATTGCCAATCATTTCTACTTCTTATTCCCATGTAAGAATTTTTACGATGGTTTTTATAACTTCTTCCTGACTAGATTGTTAGCTCTTGAACACAAAAGTTGTAAGTGGTATATTCTTGTGCATTTTGTGCCTAGCAAAATAACCAAACCCATGAGAGATCCTTAATAAGAGATGAGTGAATGATATGATCCTAATTCCAATACCAAAAATTTTCCATTCTTCCACAGGTCAAACATCTTTCTTGTCAATTGGACAAACAGCTAGATGCTGAATTATGAGTCCTCTCCTCTGATTCCTACCAAATATCCTGGTTACTCGGATCCCAAATTCCTTGTTCTTCCCTGTTTTCTGGGAAACCAGAGTTGAGATTTGGAATTCTAGCCCTCAAAATTGTTTTGAGACATTTACTGCAATATTTGATATACTACTGCATCCCTTTATTTACATTAATGTGTTTGTGGTACAACACTGCTGAGACACTAGCATCTGTTGAATCCCTCCATGTACCAGTCACTCTTAATGTATACACATGGTTTTCTTTAAGACTCACAACAACTCTATGAGATAAGTATATTTATCTCCATTACATAAAAACTGTCTCTGGGTTCTATGTAGCCAGAATTTACAGGTGACATTGCCATGTCTTTGTTTGGAAAGTGTATTTTTCTCTCATTCAGAGAGCACCATAAAATCAGCTTTCTCAATAGAATTCCGCTAAGACTGGGAACTCCAACTATGCACTCTTGTGGTTATAGTTTTATTTGTTATTGCTTTTCTGGGCCACACAATTGCTTTGTGAGTATTTGGGTGAAGCTATCACAGACATATAATAATTTTTTCCCAGGAAATCACGGCAACTATCCTTAACCTTTATTTTTGAGGTTGCTTTCTCTTGAGGAACTGGTGTTTTTCATAAAGATAGTTTCAAACTGTTCATGTATTTGATGTGTAAAAGAGTTGCCTGATTCTTATATTCAAATAAAAAGAAAATCACTGATCACTTCATATTTTAATATATATGTGTTATTAATTTTGAATATCTCTATTCAGAAGGGCAGGCTTAATGGTGAATTTTCTCAAGTAATGTTCGTTCGAGAATATAGAAAACAGTATATAGTACCAACATACTTTTTACTTTTCATAGTTGAACTCTCTGTAATCTTTTGAAAACAGATGATTTTATAGAAAACTTGATTTCAAGTTTACATTGCTTCTTTATTTAATATTGAGAATACATGTAACCAATATACAGTAGGCCCAGGTCTAGTGAGGCAGTGTTTTATTAATGAGTAAGAGATTTTACTTCTAGCTGCTCTGTCTAATAACTGTAGTAAAGAGACAAGGAACAACTATGGCAGAAGGACAAAGTACACGAAGAAGTATTCTCCATGGACTACTCTAGAAGACATTCTACTTATAGATAGGAGTAATCGAAATCCTCTCCAACACAGAAGAGAGGATTACTAGCATGGCACATTCACATACTAAATGAATCATACTGGAAACTCTCGTGCTTCAACATTATAAGTTCATGTAACAAAAACAGGCAAGAACAAATCTACATGGTTAAGAAAGAAAATCTCTATGAACTAAAATTGTGTATATAAAAAAACACAGACTCATAACGAAAGGTGATCATTCCAATATATAGCAACAGCAGTACTTCATAGGAGAGTTGTCTCAGTTTCCAGCAGCAGAAACACTATGTGGAAATAAGAATGGGTTGGAGATGCTGACAGTGACACTACCTGACTTCCTTTAGGCTTAGAGTTGACCAATAGATAAAGAAAAAATAATTAGTGCCAAAGTCGCCCTGTCTCTTCTTTGTCATTCTGGGTATATGTTATTTTTAAGAATAACTGTTAGCGAGCTATGTATTATTTATTCCACAATGTGATTTCATCTTTTTCTTTAACTACCCTTTTTGTTGTTTCCTCAAAAGTCCAAATGAGAAGTGCTTCTTTTATGTTAATAGAGAGGTTTCTAAACTGCCTTGTAATAAATGTCTAATAATTTCCCTGTTAAACATGGCATTCTGTGATACGTCCTTACAAATTAAGATTAGCCTCATGTTTAAATGATATTCTCATTCTTCCTCTCTTTTCTCACATTAATCTATTTTTCCTTATAATTCACATCTAGATTTCCACAATAGCCTTTTAGCTGGGCTCCTGTTTTATTCTTTCTTTCTTTCTTTCTTTCTTTCTTCCTTCCTTCCTTCCTTCCTTCCTTCCTTCCTTCCTTCCTTCCTTCCTTCCTTCCTTTCTTTCTTTCTTTCTTTCTTTCTTTCTTTCTTTCTTCTTTCTTCTCCATCTGTTTCATGTTTTATGATGTGTTAACCTATGGTGAGGAGCTAGACCATTATATAAAGGTAAAAGTTAAATAAGGTAGTACAAAACCAGGTTAGCAATCACACATTTGGATATCATGGAAGATTTGAACAATGTCTTTTTTTTTTAATTTATTTTTATTGTGGGTAAAAATCAAAATTCTTACAATACATACAAACATAATTTTGTTTTTCAAAATCTGAGAATAGTCATGTCCCAACAGCAATTCTTGTGGTCTTCCCTCAGCAGGGGACTGCACTGCTCCTTGTTGATCACTACCATTCCCTGGTGCCTTTATTTATTGGTCCAGGCCCTCAGTCATCTAATGCTTGAGCATTCCTTGTGTGCTGAGTACTGGGCATCCAATGGTGACTAGTAGGTGTGAAGCCCCTTTCCCTTCCTGGCTTCCATGGAATTTATAATCTGATTTGGGATATAGACAGGTAAATAAGAAGCCATAATCTATATTTATATTATGCTTTTAAAATATTTTTTATATAAAATATGCTGTGACAGAGATTTATGGGCTACTAAGAGCTCATATGTAAAAGGCATATAATTAATTCTATTTTTTATCTATTTGATTGCAGTAACATATATATAACACAAAATTTCTCATTTTAACCATTTTTAAGCATATACTTCAATGCCATTAATTTTATTCACAATTTTTGTGCTACCATCACCACCATCCATTAATAAGTATCTTTCATAACCACAAACAGAAACTCCATACCTATTAAGCAAAAACTCCTCGTCCTTTACTCCCTAAAGATCCTGGTAACCTCTAATCAGCTTTCTGTCTCTATGAGTTCGCTTGTTCTAAATATTTCATATTAGTAGAATCATACAATATTGTTTCTTTTTGTGTCTGGCTCATTTTACTCAACATAATGATTTCAAGGTTCATCTATTTTGTAGCACACATAATAACTTCACTCCTTTTTATGGCTAAGTAAGATTCCATTGCATATATACACCACAATTTGTTAATCCATTCATGTTTTAATGGACTAATTCAGATTTTGAGACCAAAAGGGAACTTCCAGAGGAAGTGGTATCTAAGCTCAGACACAAAGAATAATTTGGAGATACTCAGACAAGTGGGAGGAGGAAGGCAGATGGACAAACTCTTGTTTGGCCAGCCCAGACCAGGATTATAGAGTCCACAAACACAAAAAGTCAAAGACAATATACTGGGGAACTGAACTGGAGCCCATAGGGTAAACTACATAGTGTGCAAGGGGGAGAAAAGTGTGAAGGACTGAGGCTAGAGAAGTAAGCAGATATCAGAAAACAAAGTTTTGTGCATATTCATTTCCTAAATTTCTGAAACTTCCTGAGCTCTACAAAGTACATCACTCAGGCTTACTTGCCAGTTGACTTCCAGTGAAATTCAGTGATGGAAGGTATAGGTGTGGGACTGGAGGGCAGAGGAAGAAAAGTAAGATTGCTTTTCCTTCTTTTTCTTTGCAAGAGCTACCTCTTCTTCATGACATCACTCCCCGCAGGTCTCCCCTACCCTCAAAACCGCGGTCTCAGCTCCTAGCAAGCAAGTTCCTGCAGAAGTTACAGCTTCTTCCAGGTATCCCTGACTCCTGGGTTCTTGTAACATCACTTATTTTCTTTCTTCATGCCACCCGGGGGCAGTAATGCCTTCCCACTGTTGCCAATTTCTGATTGTCTCAGCATCCCCTGTATTTCTTTTCTTTCTGCCAATCCCTTCGTAATTGCTTGCTGTATTCACTTTCTTCTTTGAATGAACTTGTTTGTTGCTTCTGTTTTCCTGACTGGAACCTGATGGATAAAAGGGACTTACAGGCCATAATATGGTCAAAAGGAATTCTTCTAGAAGTAATGCTGAAAAACTAAAATATTTAAAGCTGGGTGATTTAATTATATATCTACTGCAGAGCTCAGTTAGGAGACTCCTGTGATAATGTAGGTGAGAGAAGATGATGGCCTGGACTATGATTACCACAGCGGCTGGAAGACACATGGTTCCAACTACAGAAGGAAATGAGATCTAGTTGTGATCAGTTCTATAAGGCCATCAGAAAGAAAGGATTCGGAAGTGATTCCCGAATTTTCCTTTTGAGCATCTGTGTGAATTTCCTGCTCTTCACTGAGATGTAAAATGAAGAGGAGCTGGCTGGGAACCAGTGAGTGATGAATTCAGTGTTGGAATTCTGAGTTATTAGTGTATATGAGCTATCATAGAGTGCTTCAGTACTATTATGTATGCCAGGTTAGAGCTTATTCTAATTATCAAAATGTTTTGTGTTGGCTGCCTCCGCATCCATCTTACTTTGGCTAAACCACTTGCCTCAAGGCTGACCTCTTGCTTTCCAGCCTAGGGGCATAAACTCCCCAGAGCATAAAACTGCACCTGCGGCTACAGCACACCCACCTCACCCCAAACCCACAGCTACTCTTAAATGATAAGCTAACATCCCCACTGCCTTAGGGCCTCCAGTCCCTTTACCTCTTCAAGAGCATTTCCTTTAAACTAACCAATGCTGGACTCCTGCGGGAGATCTACTAACCACCCTTGGACCACAATAAAGGCACAAACCACAGATACCTCTTGTTCTGCTTGTGCGCTCCCCACCTGCTGTTTGAGCCACCCAAACTGATTGTGCTTCACGGCCACACTTCATGGCACCCCTCTCTTCCTGGTACCTGTAACAAACTACCTATTTTCATGCATTATGGACTCAGTTCCCCATTTGTATCATACCAGACGTCTACCTGGACCCAAATAAAAAATCCAACTTTAATTTGAAACAGAGGTCAAGAGAGAAGTCAGTCCTGGAGAGATAGCTGTGAGTGTAATTGAAACCATAAGAGTGTATAATGTTGCTGGGGGAGTATGTTAAAGCAGTGATTCATGAACTTGGTCAGGTCCCAAAATTCTTTGATAATTTTCCCACATTAATGCATATAAGCACATAGTAACTCTGTTATAAAAGATGAGACAAAGGTAAGGGAGGACCCTTCAACCACCACCATATAAAGGCTGGGCTAAGAAGGCTCAGGCAATATTTCTCCATATCTGCTTCTTAAGTGATTGTCCACTTTTTACCTATTTTCAAATGTCCATTCTTTTTACATCTTGATTTTTTTCCCCTTAGGATTCTGCCCACTGCCTGTGGCAAAGATGGCTATCCATCTTCCCAAAGCCCCTTACTTGAAATGCAAGTGTCCTGGCCATACTACCTTTCCCAACACTACCCCTCCTTCCTTCTAGGGGGTCACACAGGAAGTGTGACCAGGTCTCATCAATGGAATGTGAGTGGAAATGATGTAAGCTACTCATGGCCAGGACTCTTAAGAAGTTGTGTGGTTCCTCCAATATTGAATCCCTTCTGCTGGATGACAGAAATGGCGATAAGCAATTTGGGGACTGCAAGACTATGATGTGAAAGAATCCTGCTGCTCAGAATCACTAGATAAAGAGAGCTTCCCAAAGCCTGGAACAACCCACTTGGGAATATCTCAGGTATGCTATACCAACTTCTACTGGTTGAAATACTTATTTTCAGTTCTTCTTTCCCCCGGCATTTTAGCCTGTATGCCTCATACCCTGCAACACCTCTGTGTTTCTTTCAAATTCTGCTCCTCTCTTGTCAGACTCTGTTTCTTGCCTCTAAAACTTCTTAAGGGAAAAGATCCAATTGGCTTTGTAGACTACCACCTGCTAAGATATTCCACTCTGAGGTAGATTTTCCTGCCAATCACCTGCTCCGTGTTATGCCCATCTATGGGTGACAGCCTAAGGCTAGTCACAGATTCTTGGAATTGATTCTGTCTATGATAACAGGGTCAAATGGCACTAAACATGAAATATGTGACCACTTTGCTTAGAAGTAGGGTGACAATTTGACTGGGGAAAAGTTTTCTGGGGAAAGTTCCAATTAATTCTATTATTCCAGTATAATCATTAAGAATGCCCCTTTTATTCTTAATGACGTCCCCATTTGGAATATAAATTACAAGGTCACCAAACTCAGAGGAGGCTTACCATTTCACAGACATTTTTTTCAGTGCTGAAGAGGTTACTGTATAACATCCATTAGTATGTGCAATACTGATGTTCTAACACCTTACATTTAAAGTAATGTAACATTTTCTGGACTTGGCTTCTTTTATTCAACCTCTTTGTTTTTTCCATGCTGCCAAATAGTTTCCCTCCTTGTCATCTAGACAATCTTCTTACTTTTTTCTATGGTCATTTGATGTTTACCAATCCATCATCTATTTTCCCTTATTAGTAATGGTACCCCACCCTCCTTGGGCAACTACTTCTCAGTGTATATGGTGAGATGGTACTGTCTGTACCCTCAGCTCCAGAGTTGAGCACATGGTCCAGGCAATTCTGGACATTTCCATAACCAATCAGATCAAATGAGGGCCAGGGTCATGTGACACCGTAGGTACCCCAAGACGTGTGCTATAAAAACAAGGAGGGAGTCATTACCTAATCTAGAGAAAAAGGAGAGAGAGAGAAAGATTCTTGACAGTCATGTCTAAGTATGCATCAAACTGATCCTGGTTCCAGAGCTTTTCAGTATTAAGCTAATGACTTCTTTCACTTTCAACTTAAAAGGGTCATAATACATGTCTCTAACTTGCACCTTTGTGCCTTTGCTCCTACCATTTCCTCCAACTGAAATATTCCACTTCATTGTTTCATGAATCCAGCTTCATTTCTTGAAATTAGGCAAAAAGAAAACCCCAAAAATGTCATCTATCTCTAGAAATCCTTTCATGACAAACCTCATACCACTATGATCAGTCATCCCTCTGAAATATTATTTTTTATATATAGGTTCAATTGCAAAGCAACAGATTCTTTTTGTTCCACAGTAATCTCAGGTGGAAAGTATAGCATTCCATTATGCACAACAGCCTTTCTAGTCAATTGTAACAACTGAACTAATACTTATACCACCATGTAGATAAGAATTCTTTCATTTGAGCATGATAGAACTCAACTTGCACCAAGTTAATTAAAGAAGAATCCATTGACTGGGGTAATGGGGAAATGTCGGTGGAGATTTCAATGAGGGTTGGAACTAGAAGTTCAAACCAGAGTTTATATTTTCCTTTCTTTTTCATTTTGTCAGCTATTCTTCCCTCTGTGCAATCATTAATTCTGCAAAAAGACTCTCTCTATGTAGTAAGGAATATGACTGTAACCATCCCTTTAGTTTAACAATCCTAGCTATTAAATGCAGCCTTTTCAGCTAACTGAAATATAAATGTCCATGGAGGAAACTCTGATTGACCAGCTTTGAACTTGGGTCCATCCATGAAACAGTCACTGAGGCAAGGAGTATGGAGTTCTGTCATTGGCAGGGCCTCTGCTAGCCCATATGGCGCCAAAGCCTTTGAGCAAATGAGCAAATGATTTCCCCACTAGGTAGATGCAGCCCTGCAGGTGAACAGCTTGGCAAGCAGATGGAGTCTTTATGAGAATTAGAAGAAGGTGACCTTTCTCCGGGCATATACACCCCATGCCAAGGTACACAGCTTGGGGAGAGAAGAATGGCTAGATTTCAAGCCTCACTCATCCATCTCCTTGGCCAGACACCCATGTGCACAACAAATTGTATAAGGTGCCCCCCCATCGGCCATTGTGGCTCATGTGATCATCTTTTGTTAGGGCCAGATAATGGGGGTAGGGACGAGTCCATGACTGCAGGCCCTATCCACAAACATAGATACAGATGGGGAAGTTTCCCAAAGGAAAAATCCTAGGAAGACAAACAACATATGTTCACTTCAACATACTACTGAGATATACTTTCTCCTAACATATAGTATTTTTTAAAGCTTATAATAGAATTAGAACATTGATATAATAGCTAACAAAACAAGAAAAATATAATTGAGAACAATTTATAAACTATACAATATGCTGATAGGCATCTTTTTCTCTGAGTTTAACTTAAGCAAAATTCGCTAGCTTAATTCACAAATAAATCTCAAATTCATATAGTATGTATTATGAGAAACTATATGCAATGCACCACAAAATCCCACTTCTGCTACTTGCCTTATTTTTTTATTTGAAATAAGACTCCATGTAAAGCCTGCTGCTTGGTTAGTCAGTTAACTAAAGGATGTGTTCCTAATGCTTACTGTTTCAAGGAGACCTCAATCTCTCCCCTTAACTTGTCAGTGTTGAAATCTAGCCTTTTCAAAATGTCCCTGGTTATCTTTTTTATCCAAATTGCAAATTTAAAAAAAACCTACATTTTTAACTGATATCCTCCTTTAAATATTGATATCCCCCATCCTAAAATATCTCTTTAATATGTCAAACAGAATAATATTAATTGAATAGTAACACTTACCTCAACTATAATGTCTTATTCCTTCCTTTTGTTTCACTAGCTACTTTGGTTTGTTTGCTTTCATTTCTATGAATTTGTCCATTAGTTATTACCGCTTCCCCCACTCTTACTCTTTCAGAGGCAAAATGCTTCTCAATGGGCTCTGGAGTTTTTATTATTATATTTTATATTTTTATGGATTTTTAAAAATAAGTATGAACACCACAGAACAATATAATTTAAAAACAGCTGCACATTGGTTTCTCCGAACACAGATATTTTATCCATTTTTCCAACTGGAAAATTTGCGACTTTGTACCATGTTTTCAGTATATGTGTTTTTATATCATCTTCAGATTTTGTGTATTATCTCTTTCATAATTACAAAACCTTTGGAATGAAGAAAGATATACAACACAAACTCAATAAATATATAAAATGCATACTATATTACATATAGAATATTCTATAAATTAATGTCCTCTCAAAGATTCATGGTATTGTCATCAAAACTATGTAAATTTTCTCTGTTGAAAATTAGTAGCTCTTAGGGAGCCATCATTCTCCCCACTGTTAAGAAAATATTAATAAAATAACAGAAAAAAATGGAAATAAAAAGTTTAGTAATACAGACATACTTTTATTTTCATAGCAGTTTGCCTGCAAAAGGAGAAACTTTAGATTGAAATCCTAGAAATGTAATTTGCCTGATTCATAACTAATGATCATTATGATATAGTAACTATTGTCAGTAATAAGGAAAGGCAGATGTATTAGGTTTAAAGTTTGGATTGGTGCGGGAGTAACAGATTAAGTCCATGGCACAAGAAAATAAGAGAGCAGAAGAGCACTGGGAAGAAATTAGAGGAATATTAATGAAATGAGGGAATATGTTCTGAAAAAGTGTAAAAGTTAGAAGATCAAACCATCTATTCTAAAATATTTCTCAGGGCCAAAGCTAGATGTATTGCTAAAATGAAGATAAAATAGATAACTATACTTTTCCAATTAACTGCCTGCCATTGTGAGAGGTGTGATTTGGGGATAAAAGAAGGAGCACTGAACAATGCTATTGATCAATATTCATAGATGCAGAGTTTTTCATTCCAACATTAATTCTTTTTGTAAAAGGAATTTTAAAAACATTTTGCTAAGAGTATTTGATGATCTGTTTAAGATTTCTTCTAACTCGAACTCTTAGTTATTTTCTTCCTATCTTCCTTCCATTTAACTGTGGTTTCTCATTTGGAATGTAGTTTTTAAAATTCTTTTCATGTTGATGGCATAATTGGGGGGGGTGTTCAAGTATTAACTGTATCTATTGTGATGCCCTTTTATTTATTTATTTATTTATTTATTTCCCTTCTCTTCTTTCAAAATAGAATTGATTAATTTATTTTGGTTGGTCTGGTTTAATCCCATGTTCTTCCCTATCTAATAGGCATTGTTTAAAAGCCTCTGATAGTACTTTGTTGGACAAAATACTAAAATAATCACTTGAACTGTAATGTTTAAGCAGTCTGTTGACTGCAAGGTAAGGAAACCCTGACTTCAATTAGAATAATAATAATAAATAGGAATTATTGACTAGTCTATGTGTGAGAAAGTCAGGAATGGCAACTGGACCACAGAAATAATTGGAACAGAGCCTCAGACACCTGCAAAACTGTTATTGAAGTCCAGTTTTCTCTAGAAAGTAAGGAAACATGATAAGTGTTTTAGTTTGCTAAAAGTTGTCGAGAGCAATATACCAGAAATGGGTTGACTTTTACAATGGGAATTTATTAGGTTAAAATTTTATACTTCTGAGGCTGTGGAAATGTACAAATCAAGGCATCATCTGGAGATCTTTTGTTCCAAGCTGCAGCTCCTGGTGATCAGGCACATGCCAGCACACAATGGCAGCAGCGGCTGTCTCTCTCTTTTCCACCAGACTCATTGCTTTCAGCTTCTGGGTTCCTCTCTGTCTCTGTGGTCTTCTTTCTGTGTCTGCATTTTTTAAAAATTCCTGTTTATAAAGGACTCCAGTAAGAGGATTAAGACCTACCCTGTGTCTCTCAATCTAATCAAAGGCCCTTAACTGAAGTAATTTAATTAAAAGGTCCCACCTACAATAGGCTTCCATGCACAAGAATGGATTAGCTCTAAGAACATGATCTTCTGGGGTCCACCATGCTTCAAACTGTCACAATCAATTAGAGCTTCTGAATTTTAGATGGTAACATTTAATTTAACTGATTTTTCTCAGATTCAATATAACTTACCAGTGGACAACTTTGATTAGTTTGACTTAGATCAGATACTCACCCTGGCAAAAGTGACTGAAGAACAGAATCATATTATATGGTTTGATTATATGGTATGATTGTGGTTGAGACTAGGAAAGGTATAATTTCTGGAAGAATAGGACTGCTGCTCCTTGAAGACCTAAGACATTAGATTAAAAATAAATAAATAAATAAATAAATAAATAAATAAATGGCCAAATACTTGAATTAAATCTATAAGGCACTAAAATATGAACAAATTAAGAAGTTAAAAAAATTCTGTAGTGAGCTATTGTATCACAATTATTAAATAGGAAGTTAAATTTAAAGCTTCAACTGAGGCACCAAAATTTTCTTACTAAATGACTTGTGGAAATACTGAATTTCAAGATAGACTAAAGAGCATTAGTGAAAAAAAATGTCTAAATACTAAATTCTCTATCTTCCCTACTTAGGGATATTAGCCAGGATTAATAAGGGAATTAGTCATTGGAAATTTTAAGAGTATCCTTGGAGAAAAGAGTTGTCATGTCCTACTCAGCCACAAGGAGAAAGGCAGATAGAGTAATGAAATAAAATAAAGGACACCAAATTGCAGGGATTTTTCAAATTTAACTGGGTGTCTGGTACTTTTATTTGCTAAATCTAGCCAACCTAAATGTAGAGGGACACTTACCTACTAAGTTCCAGCCTTGTGAGAGGTGCCCCAAAGGAATCACCCAGGGAATATGCCCTATGTTGGGGACTCAGAGGATGTGATGCAACATGTCTGAGAATACCTAAGTGACCTTAGCAGCAGAACAGTGGCATGCCTCTTTTCAGAAGAAATAAATGGAAGTGTATCTCATGGAAAAAAGATAGGTCATGCAGAAGTGATTGCCAGAATGGAGCCACCTGACTCTTGCTCAAGATAAGACTGTGTAAGAATGGGCCACTAGAAAGTCAGGGACTGAGTGGGACAGGACAAATATGTTGACAGAGTGCACAGTCAATATCACAGCTCAGCAAAGAGTCTATGAAGGTTTCAAAAAAGCACTTATGAGACCAAGATTTAACTTTAAACTTATCCAAGGTCCAACAAGTGTAAGGATATCTTAAAACAATAGCACTTAATATGAATTTTCCATATTCCATTTTTATTTAATTATGTTTTTGATTACTGTTTGTTCAGCTTGCCAGTTAAGGGTGTGTGTGTATGGGTATGTGCACACTCATGTGTATGTTTGTGTGTATTTATTATTTTTCTTAGGATTCAATTATAAAAGTCTATGAAGTAATAAAGTATTAAAATAGCATGAACATTTGATATTTTAGGCAACTCATTACATCAAAATAATCATTTAATATAAGTAAATTATTACTTATTTTCTTTTTATAACAAATTTAATTTGTTCCATTTTTTTACTTGGGTAAATTTTAATAAGAAATAATATTGTTCTGTTGGGAAAAATATTATAGAATATTTTTCCTTTTAGAAGTCTAGAAAATATGTTTCAATTAGACTAGTAAATGATAATACCATTATCACAGGATCACTGGGTACCAAATAAATTGCTCACTGTTCACACCAACAGTTCCAGAACTATTGCTTAAGGAATGAGTTCTCCAATGTAATATTCTCTTTGAAAGGCACTTTTGGTGGACGGCAAATAACATTTGTGTATCTCTATTTGCCACCTCTTTCCTGTTCTTCCCAGTGCTTTGATATAGCCAGTTTCAACAGTCAGCTGATCTCAAGCTGGATATGCAGTACAAAAATATTCTAAGCAATATGGATTGTTATAGGGCTACAAAAGAGGTTCTTCATTACATGCAACTCTTAATAGTTTAGTGGAAATACAGACTCAAAAAGTACAAATTCAATGGAATGTGAATACAACATGTGGTTTCATATCATTTTAGTTTCTTGGGTAAGTCTATAGTTTTGCAAGCAGGTACTATATCTAAATGAGAAAACTTTTGTTTAAAAAACAACAACATAAAACCAGTATTCCTGGAGGTAATATATAGTGTACTGAAAATATTTAAGATTATTATTTTTGCATGTGATTGAGCAGTGGGTCTTTTAAGATTATTATACTTTGAACTTAATTATACATATATTATATTTATTTTCAACATATTAATAGCAGTTAGAGGAAATGTTTTAATGTGGTAGATCCTTGGAATCTTCTTATAAATATACTAAAATTCTCAGTTCGAATGTCCAAATTAATCATCTTTAAAATATGCATGAATAAATGAGTCTTGAATACTTAATGACTCCTCTAGACCTCTGTTCTCATTCCTGGATGAGGATGGATTTGAGTCTCCATTAATCACACATGAAACAGGAAAGTTTTAGACTGGAAATTTAATGGAGAGACTGACCTCATAATTGTCCACAGAGGAAAAAACTGCTGCTATTTTTGTTGTATTGCCAACCACGGTGCCATTGTAGAGAGGATGTTAAACACTTGTAGCACATTAAGTTACAGCAATCACATCTTAATGTTAAGGTAAGTCTTTTTCAGGCAATACCCTTCCTATTGGGGCTTTTTCAAGTCTAAGAATTGTAGAACTGTGATTAAGCAGATATCTCATCAACACTCTGCTCTGTGTAATTAAGCCTCCTCTGTGATATATTCTAGGCCTGACTCCATTTTATTATGCTATATAACTATAACAATCATACAGGAGCAAGTTAAGCTTCAGAAAGTAATTTATATGAAAATATGGAAATATAACTTTCCCACTTAAAGGAAGGCTGGGAGTAATTTTTCAGTTATGTGATTGTTACGTGATTCACAAATTTTAATCTAAAATTATGGCAACTAAATCTTACACGAGTTTAGACAGAGAGGACCTTAGTGCCCCACATCAAAAAGATTGACGTGCTAATTAGTTTGCAGCATAGTTTCTCCATTTCTCCTCAGGGAATAGTAGTAAGTCCTTGGGATCCAAGAAAAGGGATACAATTGTCAACCTGTTTCTTCTACAGAGAGGAATTCAAACTGCTTCTTTCATAGTAGAGCCCCAAAATTCTCCCCTTCCAGGAAAGACTCCTTCTGGTTTACAGCTCAATAAGTAGGGCATATATTTGAAGGTAGAAGATCATGGTTAGCCTAGGAAAAGGTTAAATAATGGACTCAGAATTTCCCATTTTCTGGCTGCCTGGTTCATAGTACTCATGTTTAAGGGTGAAAGGATTAACCAATTCACCAAGTATTAAAGTTTACAACAATGACTTTACCTTCTTCTTAGATAGGTGAATCAGTAGTTCTACTTAATTAAGTTGATATTTCACAATACTGATAAAATTTGAGTCCCAAGTCTACCAAATTCACATTATTGCATAAGTTTTAGGATTTATTTACCTTCTACAATCAGAGATAACAACATGTCTAAATTGGTAAAGATTTATTAGTATAATAGTCTTCTTTTACAGATGAGTTAAGTGAGGCTGTAAGATTCTGGATACATGTAAATTTTCTTTAGTTTACTTTTTCATTATCATAATAAAAAATAGAATGTAATTTTCTCACCATCAGTTTACCACCAGAACAATGTCTTTCTCTATAGACCATATGTAAATAATTTATGCTTGGTTTTTAATTATGTGTAATATAAAGAATTCATTCTACTTAAATTCATTTTTTAAGAAATAAAGACACTGGGTTGTTGATCTCTTTTCAAGTGAGAAAAACAAAACAAAACAAACAGGATAATGACACATGGCGTTTTTTCCAGCTCTGAGAGTGGCTTATTTTGTGATATTAGAAAAGCTTTCTGGTTTCTCTGTTCCTCAGGTTTTCTGAACCATAACATCAATTAATTATCATAATGTTTAATATTTATTGACTATTAAATGTGTACCATGCACTCTTAACACCTTACTTATTCTGTAATTGTCAAAACAATCTTGCAAATTAGGATTTATAATCCTTGTGTTACAGAAGAAGAAACTAAAAGTCAGGGAGAGTATATGGCTTGCTAAGGTCAAACAACTAAGAGAAGGCTCAATTTAAACCCTAGCCTCTCTGTGCCTAAAGTCTATGCTTTTTTAATTTTGTCAAACTTCCCTCCGCTTCTAATATATACTGGGCATCCATGATGATGTGTAGTCATTTTTATAGAAATAATATTCTATTTTGCATTTTATTATTTCCATGCGTTGTTATATAGAAACAATAATAGCAAATAGTATTTATTTCCTATTTGTCCAATGCTTTGAGAATCATATAGAATGAAGGTTGATGTCAAAATGGGGAAAATAGTAATATAAAACTGGGCCCTTTATTTGATGAGCTTTATTTGGATGGGGTAAAAACAAGGAAATAATGAGCAAACTGTTGTTCAGTAAAGACTATATATGATGAAGCCATCATGGCCTGTGAAACAAGTGCTGGATGTGGATCCACAGGATGCGTCCTCATTTCAGATCATCCTGGCAGAGTCATCTCTTGGGGGTCACTCGGGCCTTGGTTTTTCATTGGGGTACACTTGGCCAGCCCACCTTACAGGGTGTTTATGAGGATCAAATGCTATAATATATTTGAAAGTGCAGTTACCCAAAAAGGTAAAAGTGAGCAATAAATGATTAAATGTTTAGATGCTTAGTGACTTCAGGAAAAATGTTGGTGCATGTTAGTGCTATAGTGTAAAGATTATATAAACTTTTCTTCCCAGTGAGGATGGTTTTTCTTTCCAAGTAGCACGTTAACTACCTAAATGTTATTCTCAAACTGAAAAGTTTGTCTTGCCTAGAAGCAAGTGGTAATAAAAATCCCTCCCAGTCTCATGATGACACAGAGGCAAGATTATGGAATGTGGAATTCTCATCCAAGAGATATTGTACAGAAGCGCAGTACCTTGCATATAAAGGGACTAGTCATTTCCAGGTTTTATCTTGAATAATAAGGAATAATTATCTGTAAGCAGTACTTTACAGAAAAGTGCTAAAGGAGAGAAAAATCTTAAATTCCAGCTCTGCACAGTACAGTTATTAAAGAAGGAGGGGCAAAGGAATCCTTGAAATTAGTAACATCGGATACACAGGACAGTTATTCTGGCTAACATAGGATTCAAAGGTAAAAAATGAGGATATAAATGTAGCCAGAAGAAAGATACTCAGATTCTGAGCTCAAATGTACCACCAATTCAAATAAGGAGAAATTTAAGAAGCAATGTAAGTGCCAAATAAAAAGCATTCATAGCTTGTTGAAATATATATATTCATGTTTGAATTAATATGTGTGTAGTAAACAGTGTACTTTATTCTACTATGTGGTTTCAGTTTTTCTTAACTTATTGTTCATAGGGTTCTGGATTTAAAGAAAATCAAAAGCCGTTAAAAATGGTCATATATATTGGGTAGGACCCAATTAGATAATTTTAATCCAGTGCCTGGTACCTAAATCAATAAACAGTAAGTCTCTCAAAACAGAATGATAATTTAATTACCCATTCTATGTCTCATATTAAGAAAGTACTATGAAAATTGTTACTATTGATCATAAACAATGGTGAAACATTCAAATGTTATCCTCATTTAAACCTCATAGCATCTCTTATAGGAGGGTACAATTATTCTATGCATTTGCTGATGAAGTGGAGGTTTTGTGTGATTTCTCACTTGCCAAGGCTCATCTTGCTAGCAAGAAACACACAAGGAAGTTGAATCCTGACATTCTGATCCAGAATGTGAGGTATTGATACCCATGGCCACTGGATTTCTTATTATTTGTAGTGTATATGCAAAAGATTGTCTCTCTCTCTCTCTCTCTCTCTCTCTCTCTCTCTCTCTCTCTCACTCTCTCTCTCACTTTCTTTCTTTCAGATGAACATGGAATTCTAGGCAGAGCTCTAGGGCTTAGGTTCAAGTAAATCCTCCATTCGTCTTAACCAGATAATTTTATTTTCCTTTCTGCAGAGCTATTGATGAGAGAGAATGTTGTCTTTTGTTTTATAGCAGGTGAACATTGATTAAGATATTCTCAGATGCAGACTTATGCTTTATCATGGAATGAAAGTGATTGCAGCCACAACATCAAGTAAACATGGCCTCAGGGTCCTGTCACCCATCAAGTCACCCAGTGATTTTTCAGTATCCTTAGGATTTCCATAAGACTAGGCCAGGAAATGCCCAGTTTGATTGGAATCAAATAAAAGATTGACAGACATAAGCACACTGAGTGTGTATGTACATGTATGTGTGTGTAGTCTGTGTACATATCTGTGTCTATGTGTTCATGTGCTATATTCCATAAATATGTACCTTTTCTGAAATTAAACAAAATATAAACCTGCCCAAAGGTGAATCAGGCCATACTTTTCATGGCTAATTTTGCTTCTGCCTAATGCTGTTCACTTCTCAAGGTAAAGTGTGCCAAAAGAAGAAAAAAAAAGTGATGTTATTTAGACAAACTAATTGATTTTCTTAGATGCATGCTGATTTGTACAGTTAATATAAAGATCCAGATGGATGATGTTTAAAATATAGGTACTTTTTTAGGATGGAAGTGAGCCCCACAAGGACCATTCATTCATTCATTCATCGAGAAATATTGTTGGAAGTTCAGGCCTAGTTCTTAGGCCTTGACTGCTTCCCCTTGCTCTTCTTCCTGAAGGCAGACACTTGTTATTTATGATGAGTAGCTTTTAAGTATTGTCTTTCTAGGAATTCTCCACCAAATCTGGCTATAACCTCAGGCCTACTAGTATCTGTATAAATCTTTTTGCTTCCCCTAAAACTGCACAACCACCACTACCCCCCAGCTGCCCTCAAAGCCAGGGAACAGGTCTTTTACCTTTTGAAGATTTATATCACTAATAGACACAGAGATAAGACGTGAAATTGATGGAGTGGCTTGATATAGGATGTTGCTCACTACAAATGCAGAGAAAGAAAAAAATGAAAAGCGTGAACTCAGTATGAGCCTGACATTATGCTAAGACCTTTACAAATATTTCTTTTTCTAAAATCCTCACAAACACCTTAATCCCACCAGATTAATCATGCTTGTTTACTTGTCAACCTGCTCTCAACTCAAACTTTGCTAAATTATTACTACCTCAGCCACTGGTATCTCTTGATTATTCTGGCTTATTTTCTCCATAGCTCTTATCACAATAGAAATATAACTTGTTCAATATTTGTTTACTTGTTCGTTTTCTTTCCCTTATGCAGAATTACCAGAGTAAGAGACTTTGACCAAAGACTTGTTATACCATGTAGTAGCTGTGTGATTTTAGCAAGTTGTTTAGCTTGATTAAGCCCCAATTTGAACATCTGAAAAATTGGAATAATAACAACTTAACTTAAGAATTGTTATGAAGATTAGAAATAATGTATAGTCAAGAAAGTGGAAAGACAAGTTAAAGAATGAGAGAAAACAGTTCAAACCATATATCTGATAAGGGCTTAATATCAGAATATACAAAGAACTTTTACAATATAATAACAAAACAGATGAAAAACTCAATTAAAAACTGGGCAAAGTACGTGGCTAGACATTCTTTCAAATTATAACAAATGGCCAATAAGTACATGAAAAGATGCCCAACATCATTAGCCATTAGGGAAATGCAAATTAAAACCACAATGACGAACTATTTTACACCTAGTAAGATGACTATTAATTAAAACGTGGAAAATAACGTGTGTTGGAGAGAATGCAGAGAAATTAGAACTCTCGTGCATTGTTGGTGGGGATGTAAAATGGTGCAGTCCCTGTGGAAATCAGTACGGCAGTTTCTCAAGTAGTTGAATATAAAATTACCATATGACCTGGCAATTCCACTCCAAGATATATATCCAAATAAATTGAAAACAGGGACTCAAACAGATACTCATATGCCAATGTTCATAGCAACATTACTCACAATAGTCATCACTAGATGAATTAAATAAACATAATGTGGTACATGTACAGAATGGAATACTATTCAACAGTAAGGAGGAATGACATTCTGAGCTACTGCAACATAAATGAACCTTGAAAACATTATGCTGAGTGCAATAAGCAAGGCAAATAAGGACTCATATTATATGATGTCACTTAGGTAAAATATCTAGAAATAGCAAATCTATAGAGACAGAAGGCTTAACTACAGGTTACCAGAGTTTAAGGGAAAGGGAGAAGGGGAAGTTTTAGCTTGGAATGTCTGTAAATAAAATTTTGAATTAAAAATTCCCAGTGCTGAGCCCCTCCTCTATACAATAATAGCAATAATAACAACTATTATTATTACTTTTGTTACTATGGAAGCTATGAGCACTGGTCAGCATATATTAAGGATTGTTTCTTACTTCACTCCATTTTTAGTAAGGCAATCCAATCCAAGCCTACCATAATCTCTGTCCTTCCTCTCTTTAATAGCCGCCTGTCACTTTTCCCTGCTTCCAATTGTTCCCCTTTCCCATTTTAATAGCAACCATCTTTCTTAACAAAAATCAAATCACCTTAGGTCCTGACTTAAAAATACTTGTTTTCCATTTGGAATAAAATCTACACTTCTTAAAATGATCTATATGATCCTGCTTGATCTGACTATTACCTATTGCTTAGACCTCATTTTATGCCATTCTTTCCCTCCCACACTGGTCTCTCTTCTGTCCTGTAAATATAACAAGCCCTTTCCCTGTATTTTCACATGATTTTCTATGGCTCACCATTTAATGAACTATGGAAATTAAGCAGATTTATAAAAAAATCTAGAAATGGATTAACTAAATATACTAGATGACAAGAGACGGAGACTTAGGGAATTGGAAGAAATATCTGTAAATGCTGCACAGAAATGAAAAGACGTGGAAAATATGAAAGAGCTGTTGAAGTATGGTACAGAGAATGAGAAGTCCCAAACAGTTCTCATAGAATGTCTGAGAAATGATAGGGAAATGGATGTGCATCAATATTTCAAAGGTCAATGAAGGGGCATTTTCTAGATTAGGGGAAATAAATAAAAATAAACCCACTTTTATATGTGTTACAATGAAGCAACAGAACCCCAAAGAAGAAATAAATATTCACACCACCAGATACAATAGATTACCTTCAAGAACCAAAAACTATATATATCATTGTTGATATATTATTGCCAGTAACAGAAGACAACAGAGGAGAAATATCTTCAATGGTCTTTAAGGAAATAAAATTACCTACCGAAGTGATCATTCACGAGTGAGGGCAGTGTAAAAACATTGTGATATATACAGAGAATGTCCGTGAAAGAAGTACTAAAAAACATATTTCTTCAAAAGAAGAAACTGAACACCAGAGGAAGGAGTATACTTCAAACAACAATGTGCAGAAAAGCAATTGATAATAAAAAGTATGTTGGCAATGATTAATGGGTATTGATATTAATAACAAATAAAGACTGAAGAGGGTTAAAAACAAACCATGAATAGAATAATGTAAACAAAAATTACAATAACACAGCATTTTCACCAGTCAGATTAGCAATGATCACAGTTTGATAATACAGTGGCTTGGTCAACATCTATGGGAATAGTCACGCTCATACTGTACTGGTGGTATAAGAATTGAATAGTTTCTGCAAATTACAGGGGTTTATTTTTCAAAATTTAAGTTGTACATACATTATATCTCCTTACACTGTTTGATTCTTCACATAGCAAATATCACTATCTGGAATCATACACCCTTTTCTCTTTCCTTATGTGTATATTATCTAATCTGCCCTGCTAAATCCTAAACTTCATGGAGCAGGGATTTTAACTTTTTTTTTTCTATTATATGCCCAGACCTTAGAGCAGTACCTAGTATATTATTATTGCATATTCAATATTGGTGGTCGAATTAATTGTATATTTAGTTCTCAGCTTAAATATCATCCCACAGGGGCTTTCATTGTTAGTATAACACCCCTCCCTTTAGCCATATATGCCTTTGTCAAATACTATTATACAACTTTGCTTTGTTGTTTTATTTATAGCACTTCCCCTAATCAAGTCTTTTAGCATGTTTTTGTTTACT
Source organism: Tolypeutes matacus (assembly GCA_026826555.1). Classification (NCBI taxonomy): domain Eukaryota; kingdom Metazoa; phylum Chordata; class Mammalia; order Cingulata; family Chlamyphoridae; genus Tolypeutes; species Tolypeutes matacus. The sequence continues at coordinate 13,962,122 of JAKSZT010053779.1, read as the reverse complement.
TTTCTGTTATCTGTCTTTTCCCATTAGAACAGAAGTTTGGTGAGAGTGGGGACCTGGCCCAGTTTGATCACTGCTCTAATTTCAGTGCTAGCATGGATAGTAGGAACTCTAATGCTATATTCTGAATGAATAAATGAATGAACAAATGAATGAGAAGACTGAAAACAATCTGTTATTACTGTAAATAAAAATAATGCGCTAGTAGATGTCATAAAACTTAAAACATTCTAACAAGACTGCCCCATATCCCTTGTGATAGTTTGAATTATGTACCCCAATTTAGACATATTCTTAATCTGCATTTCTGTGGGTGAGAACACATTGTAAATATGATCTCTTGGAGATGTTATTTTTGCCTAACATGTGAGGCAAAGCTATGAGCCAAAGGACCCAAGTGATTGCCCAGAGCTAACATCACAATGTTACAGATTTTGGGGAGAAATCATGGCTTTGCTGACTCCTTAATTTTGGATTTATTATAGCCTCAAAACAGGGAGTCAACACATTTCCATTGTATAAGCCAATCCATTGTGTGGTATTTGATAGCACCTAAGGCAGAACTAAACCATCCCTTCTGAGATGGTAAATATAATTTATCACTTTGCAGTTATTTCTGAGAAGGGGCTGACCAAACTCTTTTCTCCTTCAGCCCTAGCCCTGGTAAAGAACAAAGAGATTACTGCTAACCAGCAGAAGAATGCAGCAAGGCAGAGAATGAAAGTGTCCCCTACCTTCTCTAGAGAACAAATTGAATTTCTGAAAACTTTTCACTGAGCTCAATGCAGTTAAGTCCATCACAAAGCCATGGATTTTATTCTATTGAGTATTTAAATATATTTTCCAGTCATTCTATTTTTATTTTATGCTGAGTAGTTAAATTATAACCCATTTTCATAGTGTTTAGGGATAGTGGAGTGTAAATATATATCTTTTGAAAGATATCATCATAAAATTATAGTTGTCTTTATTTCTTCTCTGCTCCATGGTTCTTGTTTCCTTGGGTTTTTGAGTTGATATATCATAGAGTTGTATTTTCTGGTAAGGTATGCATATGTGTAATAAGGTATATCATAGAAATATATTGTGACCGTTATGCTTGAAAATGTTTACTTACTATAAAATTAAACAAACTTCATTTGCTATAGGTTATATTTGATGTTGCATATTGTCTTATTGATTGAAAATTTGTTCATCAGTATTGGAGAGAAATTACATGTCCTGAAACTCCTGTGGATAATTGCATCATATTTCCATTTCAACCATTTCGTAAGCTAAATGTGAATATTATTTGCTTCAATTTATTATTGAATTTTAAATTCAGTCTTTGTGCATGTACAAAGACTTTATCACTTTTAATCAAATGGAATCTCTATGTCCTCAAGTCAAATGAGATCATTCTAATAATCATTATTTACCAAATTACATAGGAAATCGATTATAATATCTTTTTCTCCATGGGCAATTAGAATCAATATGTGTTTGCATGTTCTCCTGTTTTATCTCTTTCATTCCAACTATATACTGCTCTTGAAGAATTACTGATGAACCTCAAAAGTATTTAAATATTGGTCTAGGAAATTTTCAATACCAATCAGATTTCAATGATCAAACTCTACAGAAGTTGATAGTCAGCATGTTTTCTTTTTATAATGAGTTGCATTAAAACACTGGCAGGGTTCATATGCTAGTTTAGCCCTGAATCTCAGCAGAGTTGCAACACCTATTCTTCAGTTCATTGGACTCACCCAGGACAACTAACAAGACATGATGATGGACAACGCCCATCCCAAGGAACAGAAAATGTCCACAAGCAAGATAGCTCCATCCATCTGTCCCATAGGATCGAAGCCCCCTCTCAGTTAGAAACAGAGTGGCATCACCATCCCCAAATCCTTACGATTGGGGAATGAACAATGGACTAAAGTAGGTTAATTATTCTATTATACTTATTATTTTCTAGCAATGGAAGAACTTTTATCAGATATAAAGGCAGTGGCCACCAGAGGTTCTGAGGGGAGGGAGAGAGAAGAATAGGTGCATTTCTGGGACATTGGAATTGTTCTGCATGACATTACAAAGGTGGATACAGACCATTATACATTTTGTCATAATCTATGAAATTGTGCGGGGCAGAGTGTAACGTATAATATAAACTATAGTCCACAATTAGTAGCAATGCTTAAATATGTGTTCATCAGTTGTAACAAATGTACCACATTAATGAAAGATGTTGTTAATGTGGGAAAGTGTGAGTGGGGAGGGAGTGGGGCATATGGGAATCCCCTGTATTTTTAAGGTAATATTTATGTAATCTAAAGCTTCTTTAAAAATAAAAATAAATAAATTTTACAAAAAGAAAAAAACAAATACTGGTAGGAAATGTGGAAGACTTCAATAAGACTTCATTGTGGCAAAACAGCTTTGACCTTGACCCATGTCGAATCTTAGCAGTATACAAAAATGAGATCTTAAAGGAAAAAAAATTATACTAAATCATAATGCCCCTTGTTATTTAGAATATTCTTCAGCTCTTCTCTATAGTATCTCAAAATATTTTCATATTTGGTAAATGAAAACGGCTTATGAACATGGCATATTTTCCTATTGGTAACTCATGGGAAATATACACACATGTACAGTACCTTTGCCTGTTATCTAATGATGTCTAAGGGATTATTACTTTTGAAGCATTTTGTAACTTGTGACAGACAAGGGACTGATTGTAGGGTATATAAGGTCCTAAATGCTGTGTCTACCTCCATAGTTACTTTAGGTGCTCATCTTTCTGTACTCAATTTGGGATAAAAAAATAATTTAACAGTGTTCCTCATAATCTAAAAATAGTTATTTACCTTTAAATAAATAGGTGTAAACTGCTAACTGCTGTGTGCTTAGTACTGTGAACATGGTGGAGATAGGGAGAGAAGACACGGAATGCACAGAACAGAAATATCTGTCCTCAGGAAGTTTAATATTACCAAATCACATTTGAAACGATCAGATTTGAAAAAAGCAGCAATCAATGACTTGCTAAATTACTGAGCATATTGACTCCATCCAGTAGGGCAAAGCACAGTTTAATGAGCAAGGGCTGGAATGGTTATGGGAAGTTTCATAGATGGTGATAGGGAGAATAATGGCTCCCCCTCCCAATCCCTTACACCCCTCCCCCAAAGATGTTCTGTTCTAATCTCTGAAACCTATGAGTATGTTACCTTTCATGGCAAGAGACTTGCAAGATGTTATTAAGGTTATCGACCTTGAGAAGGGGAGACCATTCTAAATTATCCGTAAGACCCCATCTAATCACATGAGCCCTTAAAATTGAAGAACATTTACCAGGTGTAGTCTGAGGGAGATGTGATTCTGGAGAGAGATGTGACTTGAGTGGTTTTGAAGATGGAGGAAGGAGCCAAGGTGCCTGGGTGGCCTCTAGGCAAGGAAACAGATTTTCTTCAGAGCACCAGAAGGAACACATCTCTGTTGACATCTCGATTATAATCAGAGTGACTTGTGTAGGGCTTTTGGCCTAAGGAATTTTACGATAATAGATTTGCGTTGTTTTGTGCTACTAAAGTTGTGGTTAATTTGTTAAAGTAGAAATCTAATACTTGAGAAGGCGGGTTTAAAGACTGAATAGAGTCTGAGTAAGTGTGAAAATAGAATTGAAATGCAGGCGTGATGGTGGAGTGTTCCTGGCACTGAAGGAGATGGCCTGTCCGAAGTGCAGGATCACACTTAAATTAGGCATTGTCCTTCATTCCCTGCTGCAGACATTGCTGCAGCTGACACTGAGGCAGAGGAAGGGAGCACCACCTCTGAAGCTGCAGAAGTCACACAGGCCAGCATTGATAAAAACAGCAATTTTGCCACTTAACTGCCTTGGATCCCAGTTGTCTGAATCTGCAACTTTTTACACGTAATTCTAGATCACATTATTTAAAGCAAAAAAGGCATTCGATCCAGGCCTCTGTCTTATATGGCCACCTGCTATGATTCCTATGGGGAAAAAAAAGGGTAACTGAGACTCAGAGGAGAGCCATAATATGCCTCAGGCAGTCAGTCCAGTTAGTCCTCAATAAAGTTGACTCTAAAATGCAGGACCAATGGCACATTTATGCGAGAATCTTCTAACAAAGGAAAGATCACATTGATTGAATATGTAAGTTTGAAAGGTGATTTGATATGTTACTCTAATATAAAGAACTTGAAGTTTCACTTTCATATTTAAATAGCTCATTATATCTACTGAGAGCTTAGTTTTTCTTTAAAAGTAAGACCCGTAAATTCCAGAAAACGTGAATAGGAGAAAAATCACTTGACCTCCATGATTGACTTCTGTTTTTACCTGAATTCTTTTGACCAATGGATTGATTGTGATTTCTTAATGATATTTATTGCTTGCTTATCCAGCTATGGACATGATGAAGAATCATCTCTTGAATTAATGAGTTAAAGAGATTAATCCCATCTATCTGCCATGTTAATACTATAAAGACAATATTTAACAGTGAAAGAAGGACAATCCTAGCCTTGTATATTGTGTTGAGAGAGGCAATCTAAAATATGCTAATGCAAGCTTGTAGTCATAAAATTATTTATGGCAGAACATGCTGATCTAAAGCATGATTATAGATACCATTATGTATTAGATGCCATTCATTTTGTGTTTCCAAGTCTGGCTTGAGGACCCAAGAGATTATATATCATCTCAGCATACTGCCAGTACAATATCTGAGCTAGTTGGAACACTCAGCACATTGCACTTAGATAGATTTACTTTTCCTAAGAATAAGAATATGATCACCCAAGAGTACATCCTTCCTAATGGTACAATAAGATTCCAGGAGTCATAAAATCCTGTAATAACCCTTACCTAGGCAATGCAGAGTGGTAAAAGGATCTATGTTTTTGGAGTTCAGACAGACATTGGATTTAATTTATTACCCTCATTTCTTTCTTCCCTCCCTCCCTTCCTCCCTTCCTTCCTTCTTTCCTTCTTTCCTTCCTTCCTTCAAAATATATTTATTATTATTAACCACATGTCAGGCTGTTTTAAGGTGTCTTTACTAAGTAGCTATTAATGCATAGTCTCCACTTTCAAAAAGCACATGGTCTGGGTATACAATACCACTAGCTGTGTGACCTTACTTAAGTTGTTCAACTTCACTGAGCACCTAGTACTGAGTTTGATATTGACTGGGAGTGAATTAAATGGCAGTGACCTTTTTATTGATATCAATTTTTTTTTTTCTGGGGAAGAACACACCTCATGGGCAATTCTCACTTCTCCCCTCCTTTTCTATACCAATAATTTTGAATGATAGTGGGGTAGAGTTAGGAAGAATAACCTTTCTCCACTCTTGAAGTTTCCTTCCATGGAAAGGGAGGTCCATTAGCATAGCATTCAGACACTCTCTCTGCCTCTTCCTTCATTTTCCCCAAGTAAAGAGGAGATACATACCTGATTGGTGAGTATAGAAGAAGCTGAGCAAAAGGAGCTTGTCCCTTTACCTTTCTTGGAAAGCATATATCTTGTCTCTATGCTTCATGCTATAAGTTACCAAGTGGTCTGGTTCCAGGACAGAAGCCAGCAGTGGTTTCCTTTTGACAGAATGGGTAAGTCAATTTTTACGTGGTGTTCAGTATTAGAAAGCTCACTCACCCTCTGATAAAAGCCATATTCTTTGCTGCCAGTAATAAAGGAGAAATTTTGGTGCCCATCTGCCTTTCTCAATTGGTTCAGAACTCAGGTAGGGAAGAGGAATGATACTTATTGTGCCATTGTGAATCTCATTAAATTATAATTATTGTTTCCTTGGGACACTTTTGCAGAAAATAATTTTTTAAAATGCCACTTGAACCTAATGATTGCAGATGCCAGTGTAATTGAAACAGGCTGGGGTTCACATGTCTCTATTTATCTCTATCAGATGGTGACTGTTGCATGATTCCTTTCTCTCAAAAGAAAGGATATAAAATATCATGATGAGATTGCTTCTTTATATTTATCCTTTCCTTATTTTAAAAAAGCAATGGCTTGGTTCCAAAGGGTTGTCATAGTTCTCTAGTAATTTTCTTAATTACTGTTTTGATGGTTTAATTGCATTATATAGTTTATTACACCCTTGTGAGTTAGCACATCCATATTTTGCAGATTAAGAAACAGGGAAAAGGAAGTGACCTGCCTAATGTCACACAGCAAACTGAATTAGCTGGTCAACCTAGAATTGGGTATAATTAGAAGTTATCAGTAAGCTCCCTCTTATGACATCAACCTTGAGACCCATCGGTAGGCACACCTGAAACCTTTAGGTTTGTAAAGCAGGAAAATTGGCTTCTTGTTCTCTTCATTATAACTGAATTATTGAGATTTTTAACAGAAAACATGGAACCTGATAAAGATTGAAGGCTTTAAAATACACTTGCTGTGACTGAAATTGCTGATCTATCATTAAATTTCTGTGTAACTGGTATACAGATCTGAAAATCTTTCTTCTGATTCTTCATCATCACATATATGTAGTAGTATGTTGGAACCAGGTCATAGTAAACTACAAGAGTAAACTTAAATTTTAAGGAATTTTGCAAGCCAGTGGTTAAACACAGCCATTATATAAAATTAAATTAAACTTACAATTTTAAATTATATTCAAAACAAATTAAAATACATATCAATATTCCACATTTCTTAATTATTTTGGTACAGTTATTGTTATCTATGCTCTTCAGGTTACTTTGTGGTGTCTTCATAGAGGAACTACTATGTAATTATGTACTACTGGGCATCTCTTCCCAACTCTGAATTTAGGGATTTCATTTTAATAGCTTGAAATTATCCATGGTGGGAATGTTTAAACCAAGTAAATAAGCAAATGCTGCAAATCAGGACTGGATTTATTATTTTTTGGTTGTCTAGACTTAAGAACGTAATGGAGAAAACATTAATAACACAGATTAAACATAAAAGCATGTACTGTCTGTAGCTATATTGTGACTAGCACAAAATATTGAGGAAATACTCTTTCAGTATTCAAAACTATTATTCAATTCAGTTAAAAAAGTTGCTCATTGCATTGATGAATGAGAATCAGTGAAGTTATATTTGTTTTTGTTGTTTCAGCTTCATCTGATTTGTTAATATAAACTGAAATATTATGCAGCATTCCTGTCACAAATACACTGATTTGTGAACTGAAATCATAGTTTGGCTATGGATAAACGCATTCAGCAAAAATCAATGGAAACATACTGTGAGAATCAATTGGCTTTATGACATTTACATGAAAAATAATGACATTTTATTATTTGCACATCTTATGCTACCCACCCTTTACATCTGCAACATTTATAATAAATTCATATTTATATTATATACTTTGTATTTCTGTAATATAAAAATATATGTGTTATTTGTGTGTGCATAAGCATACGTATATGTGTATATAAAATTTGTTATATATATACATATATGTGTGTGTATAATATATATGTGTGTGTGTATATTTGTTTTCCTGTTGATCTGATTGTTAACCTTTATCAGCATATCACTGGATATATGGATAGAAATTACTCCTTAGCACCCGAAATAATGAATTTTCTTACTGTGAATCAAATAGTGCTATGCAGATCATAACAGCTAAAATTTTCAAGTAGTAAGTGACTTTCTGAATCAAAGTCATACCCATTTCAGGGTATAATTTGAATCCTGACCATGAAATTAAATATTTTATACTGGTGATTTTGACCTTTATTTACCTTTAAACATATTTATTTGCCTTAATGATTATGTATAAATACCAATGTCTATGAGTAAAATCATAGAACTTAAAAGTTGGAAAAGACCCGGAATTCCTCTAGTAGAGATTAAGGAGTGTAGTGGGTTGAATGGTGGTTCCCCCAAAAGATATGTTTATGTCATAATCCCTGAAACCTGTGAATATTACCTTTATAATGGCAAAGATGTGCACATTATCTTATATGGCAAAATATGTGATTAAGTTAAGGATGTTTAGAGGATGAATTTATGCTGGAAAATCCAGGTGGATCCTAAATGCAATTGTATGAATAAGACAGACAGAGCAGCGGATGACAATAGAGGAGGAGGCAGTGTGATCACAAAATAAAAGACTGGAGTGATGGGGCCACAAGTCAATGAACATTGGCAGCCAACAGAAGTTGGATGAGGCAAGGGATGGGTTCTTCCTTAGAGCCTCTAGAGGTAGCTTGGCCCTGCTGACACCTTAATTTCAGAGTTCTGGCTTCCAGAACTGTAAGAAAATAAATGTCTGTTGTGTTAAGCCACCTTTTTCTGGTAATTTGTTACAGTAGCCCTAGCGAAGTAATATAAGGCTTGATGAAGAGCCACTTTATGGACTCCACAGGGGAAAGAAGTGTTTGAAATTTGCAAGATTCTGGGTTCCTTTGTTTATGCTTCTAGAAAATTCATTTTTTACATATGGTCTCATTGTAAAAACACAATTCATCTATTTTAAACTCCTAATCTACTCTAAAACTTCACTAATGAGCATATGTGCCCCAGCACCAATAGTTGTGATAATAGGTTCCATATTTTTAATATTTTTCACTTCCGCAGCTAAACTTCCCAAACTCTCTACTTGACAATATTTTAAGTCCCCTCATCATTTTGGGGACATTTTATCAGATCTTTTTTCTCCACCGTTTTGCTATTTCTTGCCCTTCAGCAATTTCATCACCCTTTATTACCAAAATCCCACAGTTGCTCAGCTTATTAGTTTTTGTACTACTGCACCATTTCCTTGCTCTGCATTATTGCTGTTCTAAGTATCATAACACCAGGAATTTTGAAGGGCCTCCAAATCTTTGAATCAGATTGATTTAGTAATTTGAATTTGCTTGCCTTCTCTATGATTCTATTGCTTTTCTTCATGCTTCAACTCCATAGCTTGTTAGCGTCTGTCTTAATAAACTTCTCTATTCTGGTTGTCTTGGTGACACTGCTTTTGTACTTGGGTCCTCTTGCGTTGCCCTGGACTCACTTTATTGATCTCACTAGTGGAGTAGCAGAAACATGCTGCCAGACAAGAGAGGTATGTAATTTTTTTTTTTTTCTATTAAACTAATATTGCCTGGTATGAAATCTCAATTTGCTAAAAGCTGAGCTCTGTTATGATTTCCAAAACACATAGGTTAGCCATGATTTGTTGAGTATCACCAGTATGCCAAATACTGTTTTTTGGCATTGGCTAAGGAAAAAACAGCAGCAGCAGCAACACGGAATAAGATCCCAGATCTCACTGTCTCTGTCTTCAAGCTGCTGGCAAATGTTAGCTCTTTTATTTGTAGTAATTTAGGTCCTCCATTAGTTTCCTTAGGGATAATCTTTGTTTTATTGCACAGAAGTTGATTAATAATCCAGGAGGACTTCCTTCACTATCTGGATATTTACAAGGGCAGCTCGCATTATGCTAAGCACTCTTTAGGATCTACAGATGTTTGCCATTTATAAACCTATAATTAGGTTCAAGCATTTAATATTTTTCCCTCTACTTCCTCAGTTATTCTAAACGACTATATTTATTTTTCCTGGTAGTATTCTAGAAAATAGGGTCCATTCATTTTCTCATTTGGCAACCTTTACTCTAAAGGCAGAAAAAAACATTTTAAGAAACTTACCATTTCTGGATTCTGCTTTATAATTCACAGGTCAATTTGCAGTTACATTTAATGATGTTATTTCCTTATAATATTTCCTCTAATTTTGAACTCATAATATCTCAGGAATTATTTTATTGTTGTTTAGTATGATGTTTATAGTAATTCCCTTCAAGATAAAAAAAATAATAGTTTTTAAATACATCCTTTGAATTTGTTCCACAATTTTATTCTCAATACATCTCTTTTAGGATAAGTTTAAAGGAAACATGAACTATGCAGCAGGGCATTCTCATAAGAAAGCCTATAAGTTTATGGAAACATCTCACAGAATCTGGAAATGTTATTTTTAACAACAGTTTTATTAAGGTATAATAAAGATACATTAAGTTGCACATGCTTAAACTATAAAATATACTAAGCTTCAGTTCCTTCTGTCATTCTGTCTATCTATCAAACCATATCCATCACCCCCAAAATTTAGTACCACTTTCTGTTCCCTCTCCAATCCCTCCAACCCACTCTTATCCCCAGACCATATTGGTCTGTTTTCTCCACATAGATTAGTTTGTATTTTATAGAATTTTATATAAAAATTAGAATAGGTACTTTTTCCTGGCTTCTTTCACTCAGTATAATTATTTTAAGATTCAGTCATTGTTTCATGAATCAATAGTTCATTCCTTTCTATTGCTAATAGTTTTCCATTTTATGGATATATCCCAATTTGTTAATCTATTCATCTGTTGACAGACATTTGGGTCCTTTGGGGCTGTTATAATTAAAGTTGCTATGAACATTTGTGTACAGGGTTTTGTATGGACATAGGATTTCATTTCTCTGGGAAACACATAGGGATGAAATGGCTGGGGTATATAGTAGGCTTTGTTTATCATTTTAAGAAACTGCCAAATTGTTTTCCACAGTGATTGTACCATTTTTACCAGCAATGTATAGAATTCCAATTTCTCCATACCCTTGCTAAGACTTTGTATTGTCATTCTTTTGGAATATAGCCATTATATTAGGTATGTGTTAGTATTTCCTTATGGCTTTTATTTTCATTTCCCTAATGAATGTTCAGCATCTCTTTATGTGCTTATTTGCTATCCCTACATCTTCTTTCATGAAATGGCTGTTCAAATCTTTTGCACATTTTTAATTGGGTTGTTTGTTTTCTTCATTTAAGTTATGAGAGTTCTTTATATATTCTGGAAATAATTTGTTAATCAGTTACATGCTTTGAAAAAATTTTTCTCCCAGTCTGTGGCATACCTTTTCATTTTCTTAAGAGTGTCTTTCATAGAGCAAAAGTTCTTAATTTTTATGAAGTTATTGCATCATTTTAAAAAAATTTATGAATTGTGCTTTTGTTGTTGTATTTAAAAAGTTTTTCCTAATCCAAGATAAAGAGATTGTCTTTTATGTTTACTTTCATAAGTTTTGTAGTTTTAGATTTTACATTAATTTTATGAATCATTTTTAGTTCAAGGTATGGATTCAAGTTCTCCTTATACAGGCATCCAAATTTTCCAGTACTGTTTATTGAAAAAACTGTCACTTCTCCACTGAACTAGTTTAGTTTTTCAGCTTTAAAAAAAATCAGTTAAAGGATGTTTTTTCATTGTAATACATATGCATTGTATGATATTTAACAGCATCCCTGGCTCACACCACTTGATTCTAGTAGCAACCTCCCCCTGAGTTGTGACAACCAAAAATATCTCCAAACATTTCCAAATATACCCTGAGCAGCAAAATTTTCCTCAGTTGTGAACCACTGCTCTAATGTTTTTGAGTGGTTCTCTCTCCAGTCTCAGGTAGTTTCCCAGCACATCTGTGCTGATCAGTACCCAACTGAGTCTTTGAGGAGACCCTCTGCAGATCTCTGGAACTCTCTTTCTGTGCAGCTCTGTCCTCTGATTCTCTGGCCTCTGAATTCTAGCCATCTTTGTTTTCAGAGACTCCCAGCTCTTTTGCCTCAAATTTAGGGAGTCTGCTGGGCTCTTCCTTCTCCCTGTGCTGCAGTCTGGAAACCTTTCCCAAGCAGTAAGCTGAGCAATTTTAGGATTCAACTCATTTGTTTTTCATCTCTCAGTGATCATTGTCCTTTGTTGTCTGATGGTCAATATTTTGAAATTAATTAATTCCTATATTTTGTCTAGTAATTGTTTCTGACATGAGGGTAAACCTGATCCCTGTTACTCCATCTTGGCTAGAAATATAAAATTCTTATATATTTAAAATTATGTAAATATTATGCTTTATAATTTTATATATTCTTTTTGTTCACATTTACAGGGCACTTTTATGTTTGAATGCCTCTGTGCTTTAAATTTATTCTCTTTTGGCTCTGTAGTTGAAAGAGAAAAAGACATTGTCTATAAAATTTGTCCTTTCCACATGATTAATGTCTCTCGTCAATTTTTCACTTAATAACTGTAGATCTAAGTTTCCCTTACCCGGAAATAAAATTGACTTACTGGACCCTAGCTGCAAAGGTAACTGATTCCTGCCTTGAATTAACATATTCTTACCAGTAGAAAACTGAAGAATAAATAATAATTAAAGGTTAAAGTGAATTTATATTAACCTCCAACAACTCACCAGAATTTGAAATATTTAAAAAAGGTAATTAGGACTTACGTGTTTTATTAGCAATGCATTTTATTTTATTTCCTTCTATAATGACGATTTAGTTAATAATGTTATGTAAACTTTTTTTCTCTTACAATGTCTTCTAATGCTGTAGTAATTTTAACTTGATGCTATTAAATTATTCATTCTTAGGTCTTGCCCTTTTGTGTTTTTTTGGCAGACCCACTCTCCCCTGAGCAGCTTGAGTTGGTGTCTCCAGATAATTGGTAAGGTTCAGAGCTGCTCCAGCTTGTTCTTCCTTGATTGAAACTCAGGGCCCAGTTCTAAAAAGAATCTACATCTAACTCAATAAACTAATCTGTGAGGATTTGTAAATAGGACTGAATTGTCTTTTATTCCACTTTTTACTCCAATATGCACACATTTTAATTCAGCATGATTCATTGATACCTATTATGCTGCAGGCATAATTTCATATGTAGGAGTATAGACTCAGTTAATTTCTTCATATCAGAACGTAATCTGAATAATGTTAAGTCCTTTAAAATGCTTTTTGGTGACAAGAAAGGATTTTTCAAGCCCTTAACATTACCTCCCACAGTTTTCATTCTCCTCACCACTGGCCAGTCAAAATTGGGGAAAAGACCTCATTGAGGGAGGAGCATATAGTACAAGATGCATATTTACATTCTTTGTTTTTGAAATAAAATTGCACTCGTTTGGAATGATAGAGTAATTTCAGAATGGTTTAAACGCTCCTAGGAATGGCAAAACATGAAATTGCCCTTTATAAGAACAGACTGAGTACACATTTCACCTACATACAATCTGTCACCCTCGCATAGCATTTCAGATGGAACAGGATGTGCAACTGTGTTTTCATAACACAATGTAATCCCGTCATCCCACACAGTGCTGGATACTCTTCCAGAGTGCTTGTAATATGCTACTTGAAAAACCACTGGCCATCTTTGAAATTCTGCCTTTTTCCCCACTGGATCTAATTTAAAAAAAAATTATTATTATTATTATTATTATTATTAACTTTATTATTCCAGTTCCACATTCCTATTAATTCTTATTAGTTAAATCAAAATTACTAAATACAATTTTGAAATAAATATGTTTTATAGTTTATAATATTGTTCTTAATTTAATGTTCTTGAATTAAATTTGTTTTAAATTGGAAAGTTTATTTAAATCTGAGTTTGAAATTCTTTTCTTTAAAATTTGCAAAGAGAATTTGAGTTACGCCTTTCCCAAATATTTCCATACCCACATACAAACTAGTCCAGATCATAATTACCACACAAAGATACTATTGATATGTTTTCTGAATTGGTCTTAAATCACCAGTCTGTTGTAAGCTGGCCCAAATCCAGTTTGACTATTCAAAATGGTTAGGCTTTTGAATAGTAGTCTCCAATGATTGGTTAGATGAGAGCCACAAGGTTCCTTCTTTACAATTTTACTACCAAATAGTAAATAAGATAAAAGTAAGTTTCAGAATTCTGCTATCTATGCAAACATCTTTTAAGAGATAGTGATAAAGACAGTATTTAAACTTTTCTTATAATTCAGTAGAGCCCAGTTCATTATCATTTTAGGCACTCTGATGAGACACTTGCAAGAAAGGCTTAATCAAGACATATATGACAATGTTTTAGTAGCAGATTCCAGCTACCCTTTTGTTAAAATAATGATAGAAGCCTTCATTAAATGTCTGAACCAAGTGTTGAATCAATTTTGGGGGGCTTAGAGTGCTTCCCTGAAATGTACAAACTGAGGGCAAATCAAGGTGCTTTGAATAACACATATCACCAATGAAAAATTATTTCCATCATTCTTGCATTATTTAATAAACCTGCAAGAGCAGACAGAGATAAAGATATTGGAAAACATTTTAGTGGCTTCTGGATTAGGATTCCAGCTAACTAACTAATCATGTCTGGAGTATGTATTCCAGATTAGGAATTATTCAAATCAACCAACTGCTTTTGAAGTGAAGAGTAAAGTTGGTTTACACATACATACACATGCAACACACCCAGATGAAGGATTTTAAGGCAATATATAGTCATATAACAAAGCCTACATGTACTAAATTCCATACCATAAATATCTTCCAGATTAACCTCTCTAAAACAAAACATTTCATTTTTCACACCTCCTTCTGCTGAGAAAGTTCAGTAGTAAACTTTTCTATATATTATTAAATCAAACCCTCTCCAGCCTAGAGCACAATGATATTGCTTATAAGATTCTCTTAAGAATTAGATGCTTAAATTATTGCAGGAATAGCAATTTAGGGAAAGTCCTAATGTCAAATAAGAAAATAAAATCTAAAAAAGGTAAAATATGGAACAGTCCTTGTTTTAGCCAAAGGGGTGCTGATGGAAAATATCAGAATTCAGTTGGTTTTTATAAAGGGTATTTATTTGGGGTAGAAACTTAGAGTTACCAGGCCATAAAGCATAAGTTACTTCCCTCACTAAAGTCTGTTGCCATGTGTTAGAGCAAGATGGCTGCCAATATCTGCAAGGGTTCAGGCTTCTTGTGTTCCTCTCTTCCCAGGGCTTATTTGGGCTCAGCTGCTCTGCAATCTCTACAAGGCCAGCTGTAGACTCTCAAGTGACTGGCTCATCTATCTTCCTAGGGCCTTCTCTCCTTCCTCATGACCAAGTTCCCCTGTGTGCTTACTTCTCAGGGTTCCAGCTCAAAAACTCCAACTAACTCCTGTCCTTTGTAGTTTTCTCTGTGAGTCCCTACTCACCAAGGGGGCGGGGACTCAATGTTCTACTGATGTGGCCCAATCAAAGCCTTAATCATTATTCAATCAAGTAAAAGTGAAACCTCTGAATCCAATATAATCTAATATGCCCAGAGGAACAAACCAGTTTACAAACATAATCTAGTATCTATTTTTGTAATTCATAAACAGTATTAAATTGCTAGAGTCTTCAAGTATTGAGACAAAGTATTAACTTTACATGACCATATAAATGAATATTGGAAACCTTGAGTACCCTCCTCAAATGTGTCTCGAAATTCACTCATGACAGTTCCACATAATAGTCTTTCTTTTTCGAGGAAAAAGAAGATTCTAACATTATAAGCCTCATTCTAATGTAAGGCATTTAAAAGTTAACAGCACTCTTTCCCCTAAGAAATCTACATGTTTTCAGTGAGAGTGAACAAATAACATATGCAAATTCCATATTTCAAATTTCTTTGTATAGAAGCCCAGGTTGCTGCCCTTTTTATATGTGTATTCCTCAATTCTACTTTAGTGAGAAAATAGATATCATACAAAATGAGTACTTGTGTGGGCACAGTCAGCTGGACTTGGATATAGATGGAGGCCCAAATCCTTATCCCTATAAAATATAAATGGTTAAGCATACCACTTTCCCACTTGTTGAACCTTTTTCTTTTCTTGCCTTCTCCCTGTTCATCACCATCAAGCAACTATTGCTCAGAGCATAGGGTCGTCTGACAACACTGAAGTTTGCCCCTATCAAGCAGAGACTTTGACAGTTGTAAAGGTAATATTAGGATGTTGCTTGACTATTGACATGGAATAAATAATTGTATGAAACCCTTTGATCAGTTTTTGCCTGATGGAGCTCTGAAGTGTTTTATTCATTGTAATTATATGAATCAAAGTATTGTCTATTTTATAGAGAATAATGTTTTTATTTTGTCAGGTTTTAAAACATGACACTGTAAAAAGAAGTGAAAACCATAATAAAACAGAAGCACACTTTGATCAGTTTTGATTTCTATTCAGAATTGAATGAATGAAAAAATGCATTTTTTTTCAATAGGAGACTTGTAGTCTACTTTTTGTAGTCTACTTTTCCAAAGTCTCCAGAGCAACCAGCAATCACTATTGACAATTGTGTATCTTAAGAGGTCCTAGTGGGTAGTTCAAGGGGAGATTGGATACTCTGATTCATTCTGCAGTGAGGAAGAGATATAATTCCAAGATTGTTTTTGACTTTTTGTTTAGGGCCTCTTTAGGGACTTTAAGCACTTTCCTACCATATGAGACCCATTATGAACTCTCCCTTCTGCACTACTTTCTGAGAGGTAATCAACAGCATCCACTTCTATCCTAGAAACTCTATATTTAATAACCACCCCCAATCTCCTACCCATTTACCACATATCCTAGCACAAAAGTGTGCATATGTACCACTCCAGAGAAGAGATGCCTCACATCCTATTTTTTATGTGATGAGAGAGTATGGAGCTATAGACCCCAGATAAAAATGTTCTTCAAGTTAATCTATTCCTGTGGGTGTGAACTCACTGTAAATAGGACCTTTTGATGAGATTACTTCAGTTAAGGCGGGGCCTACCTCAGTCAGGGGGTCTGAATCATATTACTAGAGTCCTTTATGACAGAATGTAATCAAGACACACAGAGAGAAAGCTACAGAAAGAGCAGCCAGAAGTTGAAAGTTGATGGAACACAGAAGAGAAGGGAGCTGCCCAGAGAAGCTTCCATGTGCATGTGACAGAGGAGCCAAGGATCAAAAATCACCAAAAGTCTATCCCAGAATGCAAGACTTCAGGAAGAAACCATTGCCTGATGACACCTTGATTTGGACTTCTCCTAGCCTCAAAACTGTAAGCCAATAAATTTTCATTGTTTAAGCCAACCCATCGCGTGGTATTTGCTTTAGCAACAAGGAGACTGAAACAGAGAGAAACAGCAGGATGATGATATCCAAATTTATATTGCTAATCTAGACCTTTCTCTTATGCTTCTACACCACATATTTACTGCATGCTAGACATTTCTACCTGAGTTAATTAATTGTGGAAATAATCCTGAAGTACTCAGGTCATGCTGAACCATTAAGGCATGGTCCCAGACCTCAGGGAGATCACCTTTCAGGTAACATTTTTTATTGTATTTATCCTATTTAATCTCCTCAACAACTCTTTTGTTCTCCAGTTTTAACAGATAACTAAAATGATTCTAAAGTAAAGTAACCTGATCAAAGTCACACTGTTAGGAAGAAGAGGTGCTGGTATGATTCATGAGTGAATCAAACTCCACATATCAAAAATGGAACCTCTGGGACACTGGTTACTCTTTCCCTCCATTAAAATGAAAGAGAAAAACAGAGGAGTGAAGGTAAAGAGAAACAGAGAGAGAAGGAGAGAGAGAGAGAGAGAGAGAGAGAGAGAGAGAGAGAGAGAGAGATACAAAAAGAAAAAGCATCATCTTTCTTCATTTAGTCTCAATTTCTACTAATGATACTACCCAGTTTCACAAGCAAGAAAAATCTTGTCATCTTTAAGTTTTCTTTCTTCTTCATTATTCATACCTACTTAATCACCAACTATAGACAACTTTACTGTCCAAATACTTTCCAACCCCATTAAAATGCTACTTCTTTAGACTCTCACTATTTCTCTTGTGAAATATTTTAATAGTGTTCTGACTGTACAGATTTCAGTCATACTAAACCCTTCCCATCTATTTTCCCAATTGTTAGCAAATTTAATGCTCAGAAATCCAAATCTAACCACTCCTTTCCCATGTTAGTCCCCTCCATGTCTTTCAATACCATTAGTAAAATAAACTCACAACTCTCTCTGGTTTATCAACTCTATGCTATGTGTTTTTCCAATCTCTCCAGACTTCCTCCTACACTTCTCCCACAGGCATCTCTTGTTAATGTTATAAAGTTACCACTAATTCTCTGGTTGTGACCATAGTTAAACTATGAAGTGGTAAAACCACTTTGGAAAACAGTTTTATGGTTTTCCTTAAAATTAAATATACACTATAGCAGTTTGGTATTATTTATGAATTCCAAAAATAGATATTGGATTGTGTTTGTAAATTGGTATTTTCCTCTGGGTACATTAGATTGTATTGGATTCAGAGGTTTCACTTTTACTTGATTAAATTATGATTAAGGCTTTGATTGGGCCATGTCAGAAGGTAGAGGAGTTAGTTAGAGTTTTAATGCTGGAGCCCCGGGAAGTAAATACACAGATAAGAAGATACGTGAGGAAAGAGAAGTCTCCATTAGACACAGCAGAGGCCCCAGGAAAAGAGACAAGCTGTTCACCTGATGGTTTGCAACTGACCTTGTGGAGAGAGCAGAGCAGCTGAGCTTAGAGAGAAATGAGCCCTGTGGGAGAGACAAGACTTATCCCAGCCTACATCTGATGTTGGAAGAAGCTGGGACCACAGAGCCTTATGAGGAAGAGGAAGCCTCAACCCTTACAGATGTCAGCAGCCATCTTGCTCCCACACGTGGCAACAGACTTTGGTGAGAAAAGTAACTTACACTTTGCGGCCTGGTAACTGTATGCTTCTATCCCAAATTACTACCCTTTATAAAAGCCAACAGATTTCTGGTATTTTGCATTAGTACCCCTTTCGCTGACTAATACATACACTTACCATATGAACAAACAATTCTACTCCTAGGTATTAAGCCAAGAAAATAAGAACATATGTTGACCCAGAACTTATTCATAAATATTAACAGAGGGTCTATTTATAATAGCCCAACCTGGAAAAAACATAAACAAGCACTAATATGTAAATTGACAAATTGTGTTATATATAGGGCTTTATTGAAGCCAGCTTGCAACCATCCTGCAAGAACTGATGGCTAAATTTTCAACAATTTTGCCAACCAATTGATGCCATGTTGGTAGTGTTACCGGCAAAGAAAGGTAGGCGTAGTTATACGATGGAAGTTAGCAAACTAACAATCAGAAAAGATGGCAATATATATGACTCCATTTATATGCCATTCTTAAACAGGCAAAGGAATTGAATGGACAGAAAACATAACAGCAGTTGCCTTGGAGTTAGGGGTGGTGAGGCAGTGGGAGTTTGACCTCTAAAGGACGTAAGGGAAATTTTGAGATGTGATAACAATGTTCTATATTTTGATTTTGATAGTGATCACTGGAATACATTAGTCAATACTCATCTAAGTGTTCATTCAAAATGAGTGCATTTTATTGAATGTTAATTATACCTCAATAAAGTTGATTTAAATTTCAAAAATATGTATGAATATTACTTATACAGATAAACCTGTATATATTGGAAACTCCCAGATGTATCTTATTTCTAGCATTGTAAACTCTCTGTGTGTGGCTTCTGTACATTAATAGGAAAGATTCACGAAATCATCTGTATTTCAAGTATTTTGGACAAGATTTTGTAGCCTTTTAAAATGCTGTCTCTATTTAATAGCTTTCCTTTGAGATTTAAAATTGCTAAGCTCAATTTATTTCAAGTTAAATTATGCTAGTAGGTGTGCCTAAGCAATTTTCTGGCTAGAAGTAGTATTAACTCCTGAAGTCAATGGGAGTGAAATTCAGTAAGGAAAAGTGACACAAGTGACTGCCATAGTTAATACCATTTCAGAAAATGTTTAACTACAAATAAATGATGTTCCCAATAGAAGGTAATGATTATTTTTTCCTGCTAGCTTCCCCCCACCCCCCAGACTTCTTTGTAAATATTAAAATTATTTTAGAGGTATCATTGATGCTTAGGAAAACTTTTGTGACTATGAAATGAAATGGAAGATTTAAAAGGAAGTTATAAGTTCTTATATTTCAAATTTCCTTTGAAATTATACAGTCTTGATTTCTGAATTAATTTAAAATTGAGTATTCTTGATTTATTTTACCTTTAATATATAGCACCATAAAAATTATAAGAAGTTCGTACATTTCTCTAGAGACATTTTTGTCAACCACCTAAAGGAAACTGCCCTTCCTGAAGTATGTGCTAAAGGAAATTTAGTCTATGGAACCTAATATATTGGTTACTGGTAGTGGTATCTGTTAGAATTTCTAATTAAAGACAAAGAGGAACCATATTTATATCTGTACCCAATATTTTGATCTTTTTTTTATTCATTTTCATTGTTTACTGAGTGATAATATTTATCACTCACGAGGGAAATTGAACCTCTTAGGAACTGCAAATCATTTTGGAGGGATGTGTACTGAACTTTAATTGATAAGGAGAAAAGAGAAGTTAGCCATTTTCTCTGAGAATTGATACAGATTTTGCCATTATGCTATCTTCTGTGTTTATCAAGGTCATATTAAATCTCAGAACTGATGATAACATTCAATTAAACATTGGTTTATTTTGAGAATTACTGCAACAGAAACTGTTGGTGCCCTGGGCCAGGTCCTCATATCCCACATCTGACTCCAGATGCTGTTGTGATGGGCTCTTCATTTGCAAGCTTTACCCTGCACCCTCTACCTTAGGTCTTTCTCTAAGCAGCATAGACAGGCTTTCTCCTAAAGGAGCATTTGGGACTGTTAATTCAGTGGGAACCTCAACCAGTAAGAGTTAAGAGTTGGTGGATAAAAATCCTCAGCTTCCAATCCTTCAGACAAATAATTTCGAGTACATGCAACATGATGTATTAAAAATCCCAAGTGGTTCAGAGTTCCAGTTCTACACATTGCTGGCCAGCTCAATAGTTCCCTTTGTTGCCTTAACTCTTTCCCAGTCTCATTCTCCCTACTTCTTTACTCCAGTTTCCTGGGATCACCTCCAAATAAAACACCTGCACTCACATTTTTACCTTAGGCTGGGCTTTTAAGTGAACTCAAACCAAGGCAATCACTAGGGTTAATAAGCTATAGATTATTCCTCTATAATTATTAGATTATATTCCTTTATAATTATATAGATTATTCCTCTATAATTATAATTTTCTAAGATGGAAGTAACCTCTGTTCTCTAACTCTATGTGTGTTACAACCCAACTCCTGAAGGGCATGAGTTGGTGAGGCCACAAGACCAAAGAACACATCTGGCATTTATTCAGGCATAAGCTTTATTGGGACTTACAGACAAGAGGGGATCTCTGATGGTGGCAATTCAGAGAATGAAGATAGCACTCCACAATTCAGGAAAATAAAAGGTGATATAAGGAGTTTCAGGACATGGACATTCCAGAGGGTATGAGAACAGAGTTTTTGCTAGGATCATGTGAAGTGTACACAGGGATCTGGTGATGTTTTCATAACGCTTATAGGAAGGATGTTTACCAAGGATGTTTACTGCTTTGGAAAGATTATAGTTTATGATGCCATCTATGCAATCTCTCCCCTCTGAAGAGGATTGTTAACCTTTAACTTATGGCTAGGTCATGCAGGTGGCTACGTGCTGAGGACTTGGGAGTAAGGGTGCCCTGGGTCCCCACAATCTCCCCCCCAACATACACATAGCAGCTGACATTGACCATTGGGACATGCATTGCATCCACATTCCACAGAATATTATGGGATTGATGAGGAATATATACACAATATTGAACATTAATGACAGCACAGTTTCCACCTTGTGATGCAGTAATAATAGCTAAAGCCATCCTATTTTGTAAAACTACCTTTTATAGTTGTATAGTTTCTTGGTTTTGTAAGAAAATTGCTACTTTGAAATCATTAAGGGCTTGAACAGTGTATAAAGCCATTATGTGTTTTCAGTGACATTTGCAGCACCACCTGGCACAAAAAATGGCCAATGGGTAGAACCACCAGGGTGTGCACTTTATATCTAGCCTTGATGGTAAAATTACACAATTCAGGGGGTAACCACCCCACATCACAGATTCCCTTGTAAGGGAAAAAAATATATTTAAAAGTCTCATTGAAAGACAGAATTCAACACATTTATTCTGGATTACCCTTCAGGAGTACACTTAGACAGACTCAAAGTTCAGGAGTAAGCTATAAAACTGAATGGTTTTTTTCAACACCTTCATAAAAATTCTGATCAAAGTAAAATGTGAAAAAAACTTAAAACATTGTCGAAATAACATCCCATTAAACTCTTCCAGTTTACAGAGTTTTGCAATATAATTGATCAACTCGGTGCAGGCAATTGGTTAAGGAATCTTTCATCTCTGCTTGTGCTAGGCATGTATCCCTTAACTTTAACTTTCCTTCTAAGTGGGGCACAGAGAACTTTCCAGCTTGTTCTGCCTTGGCAGCCACCCACAAGAGTTCTAGCAGGGGCCATGCTATAGCCACCGCCATCTGGTGGTCTCCCTTTTCCTTATTTAAGTGTACCTGCTCTGCTACCCACTGTAGTACAGCCAGTATACCTGCTGGAGTATTTAGGGCATCCCCATATTCTCTTGGCAGACCCTGCTTGTCCAGGAGGGCAGCCACCTCTCCCCATGTGTACATTATAGGGCAACCTGGGATTTCCCCCATGGATTCTCCTTTCTCTGAGCTCATGCCCACTACTGCTGGTGGTCCTTCAGTCTCCTGGCTGTGGCTCCCCAATTGTTACAACCCAACTCTTGTAGGGCATGAGTTGGTGAGGCAACAAGACCAAAGAACACACCTGGCATTTAGTCAGGCATAAGCTTTATTGAGACTTATGGACAGGAGAAACCTCTGATAGTGGCAGTTCAGAGAATGAAGATAGTGCTCTACAGAGACAGAAAAATAAAGGGTGATATATAGGGTTTCAGAACAAGGACATTCCATAGAGTATGAGAACAGAGTTTCTGCTAGGGTCACGTGAAGCATACACATGGGGTCTGGTGATGTTTTTACTGCCCATTGGAAGGACATATACCAAGGACTTTTACTGCTTCGGGAAGATTATAGTTTATGATACCATCTACGCATTCTCTCCCCTCTGGAGAGAGTTGTTAACCTTTAACTTATGTATAGGTCACGCAGGTGGCTTTGTGCTGAGGATTTGGGGTCCCCACACTGTGATTATGTTTACTATCAAGTTAACAGTTCTCAGCCTTAAGAAGAACATTAGTAGTCACACAGTAGAAATGAAAGCACTGCTTTGAGTCCTTCCTCTGATTCTTATACATGACTTTGAGTAAATAATTTCTCTCCTATTAGACACAAGTTTGCTGCTTATAGAGTGAGATGGTAATACTTATTGTACAATTATGTTAAGGTTAAATTAGTTCATTTCTCGAAAATCTTTGTAAGTACAAAGGACTGTTTAAATACAGGCATTTGAAATCCTATCTGAAACAAAAAAAATTCCTAAAAGAGTGCTTTATAAAATGTAGTAGTTATTATTAATCATCCTTTGTTTCTACCTACATTCATATTTATCTTGCAAGATTTTAAATTTTTCCCACCCATCATTTAAACCACCTTTTACTAGAACTGTGGAATATATTAGTATGTAGGAGTTTATTAGTTTAATGATTGAAAAGTTTGGAAATGATTACAGTCCTGGAAGAATTAGGATTTTGTCTCTCTCTCTCTGTGTATGTGTGTCTGTCTGTCTCTATCTCTCCTCCTCCTCCCCTTCCTCTTCCTCTCCTTCTTCCTCCCTTTCTCTTTCTATCTCTGGTTATTTTATCGAATTTTTAAAAATTCATTTTTAGGCTTACTATATTGGATGACATCAAAGACCCTCTCTACCTACTGCCTTATATTATTCCATCTTGGTAAACCAGGGCAGAGTATGTCTTTCTAGACACTTTCAGAAAAATTCAAAGCATGACTGTAGCTGGCATGCTTGGATATTGTATCCATTTTGATCCAATTATTATATGGGATATTCATTTTCTCATCTGCCTAGTTTGCCGGTTGTCTCTTCTCGCTCTTCTCTCTTTCCTTACCTCCCTCCCTCTCTCAGTATGAATAACACAGAAAATTTAATTTGCTCACTTATTTACTACCCCTCTTACTTGTAAAAGTCTGGTAACTTCAACAGGCATTTTTTTACTGAAAGTGAGAAATGAGGGTTCTGAGTATGCAAATTTAGGAACTTAAGGCCCTGAAGGTAAATTTCCTTGTATAAGAAAGGTATGAGGAATTTGGGAGGTGTAGGTTCAAGGAGTAAGTAGTAATCAGTAAAACTGAGTGCAGATTGGAGACAAATTTGAAGGGCAAATTAGCTAAGGAAGATATAGAATTATTTGTTGTGGTATAATTTTCTCTATGAAATTATCAGATAGATTTACATTGGGTAAATCTTAAGACAGGCTAAATAGTGTATTAAAATTGTACAGGGATGTGTGTGTGTGTGTGCTTATTTCTTTTGCATATATACCTATGAGTGTATTTATGGGATTATATGGTAATGTTAGCATAATGCTCTGGGTTTTCAGCTTCTAGGTTCTTGGCTTATATTGCATAAAAGTATTTAAGAACATGCTATAGGGTAGACAAGGTAGTAAAGAGTTCATTAAGAAACAAGAAAATAATACACAATCAGAGACACAGATTGCAGGTGTGCTGCAGAGTGAGTCATGTGCATGGGTCCCCATGTTCAGCCTTTTTAAGACTTTTACTCTTCCCCTTTCATATTTGGGGGAGGTGGCGGTTTGCTGTTTTGATTGGTTGCCTTACCATCTCCACCTGTTAGCTCTCAGGGGTCCAATGAAGAGGCCTATTTGGGGTTATCTGGGGTTTCTCTTTTGATAAAGGAAGTGCTGTGACCCTAACCCCCCTCTGCAGAAACCCACAGCTTTAGGAAAATAAACTCCTCTGGGTCCCTTTCTCCCCTTCTCCCCCCTTTTCTCCATGGAATCCACTTCAGGAAGATAAGCACTCCCTGCCTGCCCCTTTGAATTGAAATTTACAACTCTAAACAAATGATGACTCTTTTCCTCCCTATGGCCCTCTGCTTTTAGGAAGATAAGCTAACCTTGCTCCACTGCCTTTGTAACCCTGCCTGCCCCCTTGCTTAGAAATTTGCCAGCTTAGTGTTCCTATATAAACTTATGAAAATCGAGAAACAGGGGTCAGAATTTGAAAACTGAATTCTCCTCTGGGCCCACGCATAATAAATCTTTGTTTGTCCGTACCATCTACAGTACCACTTAGGTTTCTTTCCGTCGGCCATAACATTTGGTTCCATGACTAGGAAAAACTCAATCGAGCAGGCCCATTGTGCCTCCAGCTTGGGTCTGATGGGTGTGGCTAAAAGCAATCTCTGAGTGAATGAGGTAGGAGCCACCTGTCCTCTTGATGGAACCTCCTTCTGAGGCAGTCCCCACAGACCATATCCCTACACCCTGGCCTGACTCAGTGGGGAGGCAGACTGAACAGTGCCAGAAGACTCTGGAAAGGTAAGGCACCAGGTCTTACCTCCAGGTAAGGCAAAGTCCTCAGTCAGGCCTGTCTCCAGACAGAAGAGGAGACTGATCACCTCCTGAAATCTCGAGTACTGAGATTCCAGAAGAGGGCAATCCCTGTGGGAGGGACTGCATAATCTCTGAGTGACTGCGTGAGTGAGTGAGAACAGCAGAGACTTGCATCTGCTGTAACAGTCTGTGACTCCAAAGCCTTATGCTACGGAGCCTGCATGGACCCTAACCTGTTTTCTACGGCTACGTCATATGGCATAATGACCCCCTCGAACTTTACCCGGGCACCTTAGCTAAGACTAGCCGAAGTTCTTGAGAGAGATGCAGACAGGTGAGCATCTGAGTGGCCTTGAAAGAGGCGACCCCTTCCTTTGTCTGTCTTGCACCACCAACACATAGTATGGGCTCATCACAGTCAAAACCTACCGTCTTAAACTGCACATTCAAGAATTTCAAGAAAGATTTTTCCGGAGATTATGGCATCCAGATGAACCCAGGCACCCTCTGAACCTTATGTGAAGTAGAGTGGCCCACTTTTAAAGTTGACTGGCCCTCAGAAGGGGCCCTGGATATAGCCACAGTCAATGCAGTACAGCTGGTGGTTACAGGAACTCCTGGCCACCCTGATCAGTTTCCCTACATCAACTCTTGGCTAGAGATAGCCCAGACTCTGCCCCCTTGGGTTCGATAGTGCATTGGGAAAAAGAGACAGAGCAGGGTCTTGGTTGCACAGGGAATGGGGCTCCGGAAGCCAATCATTAATCAAGGGTCCTTGGAGGAGGACCCACCACCCCCACTACCATATGCTTCGGCCACTCTAGCCTCTCCTCCTAGCCTGGGAGTGCAGGCAGATCTCCCCAAAACACCTCCACCTTTGATCCCTCTGGGAACACTGACCCCCTCTGAGGAAAGCCCTGCAACCCCACTGGCAAGGAGGCTCTGGTCAGCATAACCTCTGTGAAACACAGGGTCTGGCCCAGATCGGCGAGAATGGGACCATCCAACCCTGGAAACCTGTATTATACTACCAGCACTTCACAACTACAGACCTCTTAAACTGGAAGCACCATACCCCCTCCTACTCAGAAAAGCCCCAAGCCTTATTGATCTCATGGAATCCATTTTCCAAACCCATTGTCCTACTTGGGATGTTGCCGCCAATGTTGCCGCCAACTCCTCCTGGCTTTGTTTAATATGGAGGAGAGACGATGGATTCTGACAAAAGCCTGAAAGTGGCTGCAGGAGCAGGCCCCTACTGGCGTCTTAAACCCAGAAGATTGGGCACAAGAAGTGGCACCAGAGGCCCAATCGAACTGGGACTTCAACACTGATCAGGGATGGGCTGCACTCCAGCAAAATCGGGAAGCGCTCCTCTGAGGGGTCCGAGAAGGGGCAAAAACGACCCACAAACATGACAAAGACAACTTTAGTTACTCAAAAACCCGACGAATCTCCAGGAGATTTTTGTGAACAGGTTTGCAAGCCCTTCAGAATTTACACTCCTTTTGACCCAGAAGTTCTGGAAAACCAGAGGATGGTGAATGCTGCCTTTGTTGCACAGGCAGCAATGGACATTAAAAGATAGCTCCAAAAATTAGAAGGGTTCGTGGGCATGAACATCTCTCATTTCCTGGAAGTCACCAACAAAGTATTCGTCAATCAAGACAAAGCCGCCAAATGAGAAGCCAAGAAGCAAATAAAACATCAAGCGTCCCTACTGGCAGTAGCCTTGGAAATCCTGACTCCACCAGATGAGAAGGGCCACCTCAAAAAGGGGGGAAAAGCACCCGAAGGGTGCCTCTGGCCAGAGACCAATGTGCCTACTGCAAAGAAAGTGGACACTGGAAAAATGAGCAACCCCAAAAGACTCAGGCACATAGAGGGAACATCCCTAAAGGGAAATACCAACCTGAGCCCCAAGACCATCTGATCGGGCTGGCAGGGCTCAACCCTGAATAGGGGCAACTGGGCTCACTGGAACTTGGTCCCCATGAGCCCATGGTCAAACTATAAGTTGGGAGCCAGTCAATGACTTTCATGGTGGACACTGGCACTGAACATTCTGTGGTCACAACCCCCATCACCCCCTTTAGCAGAAAAACTGCTAATATCATAGGAGCGACAGGGAACCAGTCAAGTCAAAGGCCTTTTTGCCAGTCAAGAACTTGCTAGCTTGGTGGCCACAAAGTGATGCATGAATTTCTGTACCTGCATGAATGTCCAGTTCCCCTGCTTGGTAGAGACCTCTTAATGAAACTGGGAGCCCAGATTACCTTCAAACCTGAAGGGCCAGCAAGCTTAAGCCTCGGGATTGGCCTTACTCTCCTCGTCACCATACCCTGAAGCAAAGAATGGAGACTTCATGTGGAAGAAAGTTCAGGTCAGAATCCAGAAAAACTGCTTGAACATTTCCCCCAGGTTCGGGCAGGAAAAAACCCACTGGGAATGGCATGGAGCCATGCACCCATCATCATCGACCTGAAGCCTGGAGCGGTCCCAGTCCAGCAGAGGCAGTATCCGATCCCCCGCAAAGCTCAATTGGGCATAGTCGAACACACAGATTGCCTGAAGAAAGAAGGAATTCTAATCGAATGTCAGTCACCCTGGAACACCCCATTATTACCAGTAAAAATGCCAGATGGGTCCGGATATCAACCAGTGCAGGATTTACGAGCCATTAATAATGCCACTCTCACGTTACATCAGGTTGTTCCCAACCCGTACACTTTGTTAGGACAGCTGCTGTCTGAAGCCGCCTGGTTCACTTGCCTGGACCTGAAAGACGACTTCTTCTGCCTGCAGCTGGCCCTCCTGAGCCAGCCTCTGTTTGCCTTTGAATGGGAAGATCCCAAAACCTGGCAGAAAACTCAGCTACCTGGACCCGGCTCCTGCAGGGCTCCAAAAACTCCCCTACCCTTTTCGGGAAAGCCTTGGCAGCAGATTTGGCCACCTACCCCTGGGAAGACTGCAGGTGTGCCCTCTTGCAATGTGTAGATGGCCTCCTACTTGCCAGTGAGATGGAATAGGACTGCTGGAGAGGGACCCAGACTCTCTTACAACTTCTAACACAGACTGGGTACAAAATGTCTTGGAGAGAGGCCCAGATCTGTAAACAGCAGGTCAAGTACCTGGAGTTCAGCATCACACAAGGGCACTGGATGCTTGGACCCGAAAGAAAAAAAGTGATCTGCACCATCTCTACCCCCACCACAAAAAGAAAGTTTTGAGAGTTCCTTGGGGCTGCAGGGTTCTGCTGCATCTGGATTCCCGGGTTTGCAGCCATGGCCCAGAGCCTTTATAAAGTTCTGGTGGGTCCAGAAAAAGAGCCTCTTGCCTGGGGAGAAGCTCAATAGGGGGCCTTTCAAAACATCAAAAAACAACGTGGCCAAGCCCCTGCCTTGTGGCTCCTGTATGTAACTCAAAACTTTAACCTGTTCTTGTATGAAAAGAACAAAGTAGCATTGGGGGTTCTCACACAAGTAGTCGGCTCCTGGCAAAGAACCATCGCTTACCTCTCCAAGCAGCTGGACTCTGTGGCTGCAGGGTGGCCGCCCCGCCTGAAAGCCCTGGCAGCAACCGTAACCCTCGTCAAAGAAGCCGACAAATTAACTCTCAGACAGGCAATTCATGTTATGGTGCCTCACGCAGTCACTGCCTTAATGAACTCACATGGGCATCGGTGGATATCGAGTCCCCAGCTCACACATTACCAAGGTTTACTCTGTGAAAATCCCAGAGTGACAATAGAAACAGTGCGCAGTCTAAACCCTGCCACCTTTTTGCCAGATGAGGTAGGGGCTCCTGAACATGACTGTGTCGAAGTGACTGAAGAAGTTTACGCCAGTCACCCCAACCTCCAAGACAAACCGCTCTCTTCCCCAGATCAGACACTATTTACAGATGGGAGCAGTCTTGTTAAAAACGGGGGAAAGCTTGCTGGATATGCGGTCACCACTACTGAACGGTTGGTGGAAAGAGCGTCTCTACCACGGGGATGGTCTGCACAATGAGCAGAAACTCTGGGCGCTGGTCTGAGCCCTGCAGTTAGCCGCCGGGCAAGCGGTGACATTTACACTGACTCTAAGTATGCATTTGCTACCATTCATATCCACGGTGCAATTTATAAAGAAAGAGGTCTCCTAACTGCAGGGGGAAAGGAAATCAAAAACAAAGAAAAAATCCTCCAACTGTTAGAAGCAATCTGGAAACCAGACTAAGTCACCATCATCCACTGCCGGGGACATCACAAAGGAATGGATATGGTCGCTCAAGGAAACAGGCTAGCCGACAAATCAGCTCAGCAAGCAGCTGAAGGAACCCACAGAATATGAGTCCCGGAATTAACACCGCAGCTGTCCTTTTTAGGACAAGAGACTAATCAACTAAGCTATACCCAGGAAGAACAGGGCTAAAAGAGAAGGGGGAAGCCGAACCCCTGAAGGAACTTGGCTGCTCCCGGATGACTGGATTTTTGTCCCAAAAGGAGCCGCTCATGCCCTCATGCAGTGATACTACCAACTCACCCACCTAGGGAAAACTGCACTAGAAATCTTGCTCAGGAGATACAACTACATAGCCCGACTAGCTTCTCTCTGTGCCACCATCAGCAGCCAGTGCCAAGTTTGTGCCAAAAACAACCCTTTGCAGGGCCCCTGTGCTCTGGCAGGTGTCCAGCACACAGGGATGGCCCCCTTTGAAGATATCACAGTAGACTTCACAGAAATGAAACCAAGTTAGGGGTACAAATATCTGTTGGTGATGATATGCACCTTTTCAGGTTGGGTCGAAGCTTTCCCCACTTGCACCGAAAAGGCAAGAGAAGTGACTAAGGCTTTACTTAGAGAAATCATTCCATGATACGGGCTGCCACTGTAATTGGAAGTGACAATGGCCTGGCCTTTGTGGCTTCCATAGTCCAAGAGCTATCAAAAATGTTAGGAATCAAGTGGAAACTCCATACTGCTTACAGGCCCCAGAATTCAGGGAAAGTTGAACACATGAATCGAACCCTTAAAGCCACCCTAGCTAAATTCTGCCAGGAAACTTATCTTCCCTGGGTAGACTTACTTCCCTTGACCCTTCTCTGAGTTAGGTGCACCCCAGGACCCACAGGCTATTCACCCTTTGAAATTCTATTTGGGCAGCTACCCCCAATTATCTGGGCCTTCGAAGGAAATCTCAAACTTTTCGGGGAGGCTAGCCAAGATTCCATTCTCCAGCAGCAGGGGAAAACTCTAGCTGAAATACATAAAACTGTCTTGTCCCGGAATCTCATCCCCCTGAGACACCTGGTGCACCCACACTGGCCAGGGGACCTAGTCTGGGTCAAAGACTGGAAAAAAGAACCCCTTCAGCCTTCCTGGACAAGTCCACATACTGTGATCCTTGTAACTCCTACTGCTTTTAAAGTTGCAGGCATTGTCCCTTGGATCCATCATTCCAGGGTCAAAAAGATACAACCCGATAAAGAGCAGGACAGCTGGACAGCCCAACCCATACCAGGCCACTCCTTGAGAGTGCGAGTTGCCCAGGATTCCTGAGCACCGATCTCGTCAAATGCCAGCTGAATGGACCCCTGCTCCTGGTGGATCATGTGCTTATACAGCCTGCTCACCTTGGTTTTTGGAGTTGGACTCGCTGCTGTGGGCCCTGCAGACTGGACTGTTGCAAATAGAGCCCTAATTGCAATTGCTTACTGGTGTATAATAGGATGCTTCTATGCCTTGATTTGCTTGTCCTTTCCTTCCTTGCCCCCTCCTTAGAAGCCAATACCCACCCTCAAAATCTATGGCAGCTGCAAGTTAGTCAAAGCTGGGGCAAACAATCCGTGCTGAATGCTTCGGTCCCGTTCTCGGCAGGTGCAAGTTCAGCCTCTGTAATATTTGATGCTTGCAGGGCAATCAAAGATCATGGTCTTTACACCTTGCTGGTTGCCCCATACCCCCATGCCCCCATACCTGCCCCCAGGAGAGGGTGTAGGGGTCACAACTATGGGAGTTATGACAAATACCTCTGCTGAGACCCCCAAAATGGCGGAAGATTCTGCCGCTCTTGGAGCTTGCTGGTAGGTGCCACCGCTCCCTGGAAGGGGGTCCTACTGACTTCTCCATATCTCCTACAGAAAATCCCCAGCCCGGCAGGGTGTGGCATAGAAACCTGTGACCCCATAAAACTCACCTTATTAAACATAACCACCGGATCAGAAAATACCTTTTTAAAGGCCCAAACAGGATTAAAACTAGGAATTGGAATATACGACCCATCAGGGCCGGACCCAGAGGACCTCAAACTGGTCCAACTGATGCCGGTAACCCAACCCCTAGAAAAAACCCTGATGAAAAATATCAGTAAAGCCACCAAGACACTAAAAGCGAAAGTTAAAACAGCCCCCTGCAACGTTCTTTTGAATCAGGTACGAAATTTCTACCAACTCCTAAATGAATCTCGGCCTGACATAGCTGCATCCTGCTGGCTATGCACTTCCTCAAGTCTAACCATCTTCCCCATACCTATCCCATGGAACATAACCCTCCTGACCCATGACAGCTCTGCAGCAGGAACCAGGCCCTTCCCAGTCTGCATAAACAAACCCCCAGGAAAACTGGCTAACTGTAAAAACATAACTACCAAGTCTCCTTCAACCATCCTCCCTCTTGGAAGGGCCAACTGTGACACCACCCGCCCACTCAGTGAGCCTGACCGATGTGCTGCAAACGCCACCATCTGGGTCTGTGGCACCAACGCTTACCGGTGCCTACCCCTGGATGGCCAGGGCATCTGCTACCTGGCTTGGCCAGTACCATTGTTCTCGGTGTATGGAGATGAATTACCTGGAGAGCTTTCCCGAGCCAAACGAGCAATAGAGGCAATTCCGATACTCTTTGGACTAGGAGTAGTTGGGAGTGCAGCAGTAGTGGGGGCCTCACTCACAGTTGGTCAGGAGGGCTTACAAACACTAGCATGGGAAACATCAAATGACCTCGAAGAAATATTGGGGGCTCTCAACAGGTTGCAAGACCAGATAGACTCGTTGGCAGAAGTGGTTTTACAAAAGAGGCGAGGATTAGACTTGCTCACCACAAGTTCAGGGGGGATCTGCCAAGCCCTGGGGGAAGAATGCTGTTCTTATGCAAACTCCTAAGGAATATTTAGGGACAAAGGGAAAAGAATGAACCAAAGACCATTTAAACTGTGTATACCAGGCATCTGCCAACGGGAACTACTTCTAGTATCTCCTCTCCTGGATTTTGCCATTTATGCCAGTAAAAGCCTCCATCTTTTTCCTCTTAACTTTTGGGCCATGCATTCTACGGTACCTAACACAATATATCACTTCCCACTTAAATGCCTTAAAACACCAAGTAATGCCTCATGTTAAATATCAGCCCTTGGGGACGATAGAAAAATCCCCATGTTAGGAGATGATGCCCCATAAAGAATTATAAGGGCATCAAAAGGGGGGGGGGACTGATAAGGGAAGTGCTGGGACCCTAACCCCCCTCTGCAGAAACCCACAGCTTTAGGAAAATAAACTCCCCTCGGTCTCTTTCTCCCTTCTTCCCCCTTTTCTCCATGGACTCCAAGTCAGGAAAATAAGCACTCCCCACCTGCTCCTTTGAATTGAAATTTACAACTCTAAACAGATAATGACTTTTTTCCTCCCTAATGGCCCTCTGCTTTTAGCAAGATAAGCTAACCTCTCTCCTCTGCTTTTGTAACCCTGCCTGCCCACTTGCTTAGGAATTTGCCTACTTAGTGTTCCTATATAAACTTATGAAAATCGAGAAACAGGGCTCAGAATTTGGAGACTGAATTCTCCTCTGGGCCTGCACATAATAAAACGTTGTTCATCTGTACCCTCAAGAGTGCCACCTGGGTTTCTTTCCGTCGGCCGCAACACTTTGACCCTGGAAAGAGTTCCAGACAGGATCTCCAGGCCAGGGTCTCGCGAGGTCTGTCCAGCTTTGTTCTTTAGTAACAGCTTTTCCCTCAGGTTTCCTGACAGAGTGATGGCAGCTCCCTGGGGACACACTGAGGGGGGGTGGGAAATGCTGCTGATGGTGCCTAGCCCCAAAAGCCAGCTGGTCAAGGCCACTGCCCGCAGGGCTGCCGACCCTCCTGGCCCTTTGCAGCGCCTCCCACAGTAATAAAGAACCCTTCCTCAAAAAAAAAAAAAAAAAAAAGTTACTAACCTGCCTCAGTAACTCTATGCTTAACCTTTTGAGAATATCTCCTGGCCTGTAAAGGACAAGGAGTCCATTTCTTTACTTACTGGAAAATATTTTGCTGCATCTCATTTCCTTTGTTTCTTTATTAATTTGGTCATTTTCTTCCTTGAAATGACACCAAGGGTTCTAATTTTTCTCTCCATCTTTTGGACTCATATCTCCTCAACCATTCCATTACTATGGGTGCTAATTAAGAAACTGACCTCATGACCCTTTACGTTAAATAATTTTGTTCTTGTTTTAATTAAAATAGAAATTAAGCTCAGTCAAGCAATCATCAAAGATAATCTGTTGTTAAGATATATTTTTCAGGGGAAGCGGCTGTGGCTCAATCAGTAGGACTCCCGTTTACCATATGGGAGGCCCCGGGTTCGGTTCCGTGAAGGCAAGCCTGCCCGCACGGCGTGGTTAGCTGACCCAGTGAGCACAAGCAGCAAGGGGGGGCATAAATGAATAAATAAATAAAAATCTTTAAAAAAAAAAAAAAGATATATTTTTCATTAGTCTTATTCTAAATTATTCTGTATCTCACTGAACATAAACCATATTTTTAATCTACTCTGAGAGTTTACTTTGAGATTAACAGTCAATACTGTTAGCCCAGTTGCCTCAGCCCACTGAAGGAAATACTAGTATCTCTGAATGTCCAATTAAAAATTTCTCTCATATCCTCAATTTTGTGTTATACTTAGAGCTCTGCTTTCTTCTTGCATTATACACCTTTCTTTTTCAGTTATTTGGAATTCTATGTAATGTTTCTTTTATTTCTTAACTAGTCTAAATTATTTTTTCTTTTTCCCTCAGTATCTACTTTTTTTTTTGATTATCATCATAACTTATTTTGTCCATCCTTTATATAACTCTATAAAAGCATGTTGTATTAAAAATGGCATTTAATTTCTCATTCATTTAAATAGTGCCTAATTATTTTGCTGTATCTTCTATCTATACATATCTTTATGAATTGTGTGAAGATTTAATATCTTCTTTTATAGAACTTTCCTAAAAGAAGCATTTCATGGTGTATTATCTTCTTTCATTCTCCAAATGTTCCAAGTATGCGAATGTTCCAACTATAATGCACATAGTTAATATGCATTAACTATAATTTCAAAGCTGAATTTGTTATTCATCTTGCAACTTCCCACTAAAAGGCATGAATATAAAACTAAATTTGTTCAAGTTCCTCTCTAGGCTACTGTCTCTATAAGCCTCAGAAAGTGACCTCAAGAAGGTATGATTTTGGTTCAACAAAATCTAACAGTATATGTTGAAATTTGGGCTTCAGAACATCACTAAGATAATGGTTTAGAGGTGAAGGAAGGCTGAAGAGAAAATGTGGTTAAATTTCTTGCACTTTTGTGCAATACTTAATTAAAACAGAAAATAATCAAATAAGGCAAAGTTTCCTAAATAAGAATGGGTATTAGTCATGGCCAGTTAGAGACCATTTTGAACAACCTCTAGACATTTTTTCTTGCATTATCTATTGCTTGGTTATCCTGATACTCATTGTCCTTCTGAGTTGTGTGATAATCACCACACAGTTAGCAGAGCGGTGCTGCCCCAACCCTCTTATACGCTAATGTCTTTCCTAAAGTATAGAAGCTCAAGATGGCCACCAATATCACTTTAGCTGTTTCTCTGGCCAACATGCAGGGATGCTGTTAAACTGAGGGATTGATCTGTATTAATTGTTGTTTTCTATGGTGCAAATACTCCAACCAAGACTGATTTTAAGTTATTGATAATTTAGCAACTGGTTAATGAAATATCTGAGTATTTAACAATCTGCTCATGGGAGACAAAAGGAGCCACATTCCTCACACTCTCCCTTTCTGTATACATACATTCTTCACTTTCAAGATTTCATAAATATGAACAAGGTAAAAGATCCTTCAATATCAGCTTCAACTTCTGCAATTTTTGAGCGAACAGGAAGCATTTTGTGTAGTTTCTGATAAGATGAAAACAACTTGTGGGCCAAGCGATATGAGAAGATTATTCTTCAGATGTTTTCTTGTTTCCTTCCATTAGAAGCCCACACCATAATTACAGAGCAAGATAAAAGGGATAGAAAGCCTTCCAGGGGCTTTTGCTACCAAGAACTGGGGCATGAGGGTGCGAGTGGGGAGTCTATTCTTCCCCTTCTTTACCCTGTAGGCTACAGAAAGCATATGGAAAAATAATGAATGTAGAAAAGCTTATTCAAAATGTCTAGCACAGCTTGGTCTTTCATCTCCAATATGCCTGTAATTCTCCCCTAAGTAGTAGTGAGGAAAACTTTTAAACAATTAAACTACAATTGAATACATTGAAGCTTTCCTTCACTCACCACCCTCTTTTTATTTTTCAATTCCCTCTACCCATTTATATTTTAAGAATCATTGCATTTAAACACTGCATGAGTTTGTGATAACAAAAAAACCCTCTTATTATTTTTTAAATTCATAACAATATGGAATTCTAGACCTAAGGACTGTTCTGCACACAATAGGGGAATTTTGTATTCCTTCCTATAGCAGGACAGAAATACATGCTAGCTGCTTTTCTAGTTTTGCAAAACATGCAAATATATTTTACATGGCATTCAACATTTGAGGAGGGGAGAACTTTGTGCAAGAAAAAGGATACTATTCTTAGATTTCCTAATAGCAGACTGATTCCTCATGTTCATAGGCTTCAGATATTTAGTGATTTTAGTGGTTGCTGATTCACTTGTTCTGCTTTTATCTGCGATTGACTTGTTCTACTTTTATCCATGTCCCACGATTACACTATTGATATTATGCTCACTTGATTCTGAGCAGCCAAGCTGAAAACCAGTCAGCTAGCTTAAGGGCTGAGAGAATAATACACAGATACAATCATGCTGCTTTTCTGTATACATAATGCCTTTTTCTAAATGGCATAGGACCCTTGGGATATGTTACCTTGCTAATCTTTGTGATGGTCTGATTAAATTAATTAGGTAGATATTGCTTCATAAAAGTGGAAGTAGGAGTCTCGAGAGAGGTGGCCATTTCTCTACTACCTCTTTATGTTCATGCAGGGAGATAAATGATCTTTTTAGTGTTCTCCTATGAGGCTTGGTCAGCCATGACCAAAGAAATAGGAAAATATTGGGGTAAGAAAATTGTAAAACAATATATTGATAAAGCTATTATTGATATGAAAAATATATTGATGAGACAATATGTTAAAATGCAAATAATCTTTTAAAACTAAATTTTCGTGAAAATTATCTGTTGATAATTTGTGTGGGAGTATCAGATCAAAAAATACAAGACAAAAAAATTATGTGGTCCAAAAAACACAAAAGCATTTGATACGTATGTTCAGAGCAGTATATAAAGCACCAAGGAACATCTGTAGGAAATTAAAGATACATTTTATACTTTTATGGTTCTTAACCTTGATTAAAGATGATAAACATTCAAACTGGCATAAAGATAATTACAAAATAATGCATGAGCAAACACATTGATTATACTAGTTATCTAATTATGTACAATTGGCC
This sequence comes from Tolypeutes matacus, assembly GCA_026826555.1. Taxonomy (NCBI): domain Eukaryota; kingdom Metazoa; phylum Chordata; class Mammalia; order Cingulata; family Chlamyphoridae; genus Tolypeutes; species Tolypeutes matacus. Next base: position 13,925,034 of record JAKSZT010053779.1, on the reverse strand, counting down.
AATATTACTGATGGACAACTTTCTGTTCTATTTGGTATAGGTAAACTCAGAGCTTTCTAATTACAACAGCATTATTCAATCTTGCAGGATCACACTAATATCAATCCTATATCCACGATATATTCCTTAGAAACATGAAAGTTCATTGCATTCTTAGCCATGTGTAGATCAATTTTCAAGAGTCATTCTGACTGAGCAGTTTGATTGCATCTCAAGAGGTTAAAACTCCTCTGGCAAGATATGCTGATTTATTGCTTTCAAAATGGAAATGAAAATTCTAAGTGCTGGATCAGCAAAAGCAAAGCACAGAAAGCTAGTGGCCTTCAGGACTCTTGAGATTCAGTGTTACAGTAACCTGATCACAAACTCAGAGAAGGAATTGGCTCCATGGTCCTTAAACTAGCTTTGATGCTCCAAATTGGAAATTCTGTGGCCAGGATTTTGGAGAATATCCAGAGTAGCCTGTGCTACCTTAGGCTAAGCTGCTGAGTTGAACAGCTAATGCCAGACTATTCACAGTTTAGTCTCTGCGAGCAGTTCTCCCTGGTAAAAAATTTCATTGACTTTGAGCTGTAGAAGTATGAAGCATTGTAGCCATGCTTGGGCATATTTCACTCTGACAGTGCCCACCTACACTCTTTATCACTTGTCTAAATCCCATCTCATCTTCACAATATTCTTCTCTAGCCTTCAGTGATCTCTCTCACTCAATCTCTCTCCCTCCCTCCCTCTTCACCCTCTCTCTTCTTTAAACATCTCAATAATGTGTAATCTGATATACTAGTTCATATTGCTGAAGGTGTTTTTATATAAGATTTCTGTCTGCATTATTAGATTGTTTTCCACGGAAGGAAATGTTGCCTTATAATTTATGAATATTCCGCCTTGAAAACCCTGGTGTGTTTTCTAAGGATCTTTAAATGGTCTTAAATAGAATAGATGAATGTAACACTTGTTTGCTTAGCTGTCTATTAATAAACAATCCATGACTTCAAGAATTCCATGTCTTTTTGATTCCTTAAAGCAATTATACATTCTTTTGTTTTCTTCTTATGTTTCTTTGAAAATCCTTATTTATATCTCAAAACCTAACTCAAATGCTATCTCTGATGCCTAAGGCAGTGCTCATGACTTCATCTTCTTTGATTTAAGTAATAGCACATAGTAATCTTTGTTGTATCATGCATTTAATGCTTTTCCTTTCCATCAAACTATGTGCTTACTAAGGGGAAGAACTATTATATGTTTTATTAAATATTGCATTCAGTGCAATTAGCACAGTATCTGAAACTTAATAAGACCTTAGGAGTGTAAATTGAATAAATGAATGAATGACATGCACAGATAATAAAAAAGGAAATAAGAGGGCAAAACAGGACACTTGTCCTAATGACATTGGCATTGAGGGTTTCACTGTCCTACACCTTCAGAACAAACATGTAGTAAAAGCCAGACCCAAACTCTTAACAGCTGGGTGACAAGGCATGAGCTCTCTTCCTGTGCTCTGAAAAGTTAAGTTCCTTAGGTAGGAAAATAATTGAATCCAAATAATGGGAAACACACACACACCTGCACATATTTTGAAATCCCTTTAAAATTCATAGAACTCCATTAGCTCTGGGCATAAAAAAAAAAATGAATGCCATTCTGCTTTTTGAAGAGTTTACTGGCTAAATGGTTTTACAAACACACTTTTGAAGCTAAGTAAATGGTATTCAGTTCAAGGGTCATGGGTTACTGACCCTTGAGCTATAGGATAATGAAATGATCCAAAACAATCTCCCAAAAGGGGAAAACAATAACTCAATATATTGGCTAATAAATAGGTTTTGGTCATTTTTTTCAGCTAAGACAGGCCTTGTTATTTGCAAGGACGTTGAGGATATGGGTGGCAGAGCATACGAACTTCCTATTTGACAAATCTTTTTCTACGCTTGCTGGGATTTTATAATCAGTAATATGAACTTAAAGTGGCAAATTGATATCACATTGAGAATTCATTGCAAATCAAACACAATTTTCATTATGATCATTGTAACCTAGTAAACTCTGCACCTTTGCCTAAGAAGAAAAGAGACAAGCTTGTTAAACTGTATCAATTCATACTCAGAAAACAACCCAACACACAAAATAGCTAACATTTTCAATTTTATTGTGTTAGCAGCTGTATCATTGGAGAAAGACTAATTGAGGTTTATGCGATATGGATTTGAATTATTTTCCCCAAAGGGTTCAACTCCTTTAATTCAGTTTTGCTTTTAACAGGTGTTGATAGAAATTTCTTATTTTCTGCTCCTCTAAGTCTTTTGTTTTTGGAATGAAATAATACATTCTATTTTTAATGATCGTATTTAATTTTGTATATTTTTAATCACTTACCTGAAAAGCTTCAGTCAGGAATACAGTCTAGTTCTTTTCTGAGGTAATGTAAATACAACCACAAATAGGTGATCTCACATAGATGTATTTATTTTTCTCAAAAAAAATCAGACCTTCTTACTACTTTATTTTCATTCCTCTTTACGTTCTCATAATTGGTTAAGTAAAAAATCCCACAATTTGAAAACACCCATTCTATACAAAGTACTGGTAATGGAACCATGTAAAGGCAACTCATATGCCTCCTCCTTCTTCACGACCCAAGCTCTGCAGTCATGTGAAGAAACAGCAGCGTGACATCAGAATCCATAGACAAACTGAGATATCTTTAAAGTTTCTTAAAAAATATTTTAGGTCTGTCTTAGTCTGTTCAAGTCTTTCCACTCCCAGCAACATTGAAAATGCCTTTCCCTTTCATCCACAGAGCCTCACTGCATCACTCATCTGCTCTCCGCCTCCTCCCATTTGCTGCTCAGGTATATACACCACATTCCTCACACTGAACTTTCCACCGAGTACAGCCTGAAATATATATATATATACGTTTTAACTTTTATCATGACACCTGCCCACTATCCCAGCATTCAGGTCAGTAATATTCTCCACCTTTTACATGTGTAGAAGTTTATCACTTCCATTAAGATGGTTACAGTCTAATAAGAGATAATGGATGCCCTAAGATAATAAAATTCATAAAAGTGTGGGTTTGAGGAATTGGTAATAATGAGAAAAATGTCACTGGTTAGCTTGAGCAAATCACAAGGAAAATTTTCCTTTTGTACCGGCACTATCTTTCCCTTTTCTCATTTTCTATCTAGTTTTTCTTTCATAGGCTTCCACCCACTTTTAAATTTTTACTCTGAAATACTTTCAAACTTACAAGACAGTTACAAAAATAATAAAACTCTCTAATACGGAGTACTCCAAAATAGCCCTACAGATACCCAGAGCCACCAATTTTAACATTTTGCTGCATTTGTTGTATCATTTTATCTATCTGGCCATCTATCAGTATCTACCTCGGAATCTATCTGTCTGTTATACTTAACCCATTTTTGAATACTTGAATGTAAGGTATGTACATCATGCTTCTTGAACACTTAATTCTGCAATGTACATTTCCTAAAAACAAGGATATTCACTATGTAACCACCTTAGGTGCAGTTATGAAGTTCGAAAGTTGAACATTGGTATAAAGCCTACAGTCTATATTCCAATTTTTTTTCATATGGCTCAGTAATGTTCTTTGAGCCTTTTCTTCTTCCTTGCTAGATCCCATCCAGTGTCATGTATTGCATTTAATTGTCATTGTCTTTTTTGGGGGAGGGTGGGAAATTTCCAATCTCAACCATTCCCAAGTATACATTCGATGGCATTAATCACATTCACACATTGCAATACTATCACCACCCTCAATCACTAATTTTTTCCCATATCCCCAAACAGAAACCCTATATTCTTTTTGCATTATCACCCCATTCCCCCAGTTCCCCACTGCTGGTAAATGGCACTCTAATTTCTGTCTCTATGAGCTTGCATGTTCTTTAATTTTTTTTTTTTTTTTTTTTTGTATTTACCATGGGCTAACATCCTAAATCTATAATAATCTCATTTGCTTTAATACCAATATAACATTGGTAGTGTATACTGTATTCCTTTACACCTCCATCCTGCCACTTTTATGTAATTCTTGTCACAAATGCATGTTTATGTATTATGAGTCCAAAACCACTGATTTATCATTATGTTTTGTGCATTTGCTGTTTAGATTCTGTAGGGGGTAACAAGAGGAGTTACAAACCAAAAGATACAAGAGTACTGGCAATTACATTTACCAATATTATTACCCTCACTGCAGATCTTCATTTCTTCATGCAACTTTGATTTATTAACTATTGTCCTTTCCTTTCAACCAGGAGAGTTCTTTCACATCTCTGGAATGGATGATCTGGTGATGACAAACTCCATTAGCTTTTTTTACCTGGGAATGTTGTAATCTCTTTCTTAATTTAGAAAGACAGTTTTGCTGGATATAGAATTCTTGGTTGGCATTTTTTGCTTTCAGAACTTTAAATATGTCATCCCACTGCTATCTTGTCTCCATGATTTCTGATGAAAAACTTGCACTTAACCTTATTGAATCTCCCTTGTATGTGGCACATTGCTTTCCTCTTGTGACTTTCAGAATCCTCTCTTTATCTTTGGCATTTGACATTTTCATTATAATATGCTGCAACATGGGTCTATTTGGGTTTATCCTGTAAGGCATTTGTTGATCATCTTGGATGTAAATATTCATGTCTGTTGTTAAATTGGGAAGTATTCTCTCATTATTTCTTTGCAAATTTTCTTTGCCCCTTTCTGTCTTTATTCTCCTTCTGTGACTCTCCCAGGCTCTGCTTACCTTTCATTCTTCCATCTCCTTTCTGCTCCTCAGACAATGATTTTAAATGTCTTACTTTCAACTACTAGCTGCAATCTGTTATTTAACCCCTCTAGGGAATCTTTAAATTTCTATTACCATGGTCTTCATTTTTGTTTGACTCCTTTTCATAATTTCTCTCTCTATTAATATTCTCTTTGTGTTTATCTACGGTTTTCTTGATTTTCTTTAGTTATTTGTCCAAATTTACCTTTGAGTATTTGGCACATCCCAGGCCTGGTTCTCCTCATTGTTGGCTTTTAATGCTTTAATATTCTCTTGTTTCTATGCTATCACTTCTTGTTTCTTTGTATGTTTTGTAACCTTTTGTTGAAACCTGGACATTTTTATATCTTAATATGTTTTTGCAGGAATTTAGACACTGAGCATCTATTCCTTAAGAGTGTATGACAGAGCTTTCTTTGAATTCTTAGAAAATTTAAAAAAAAAAAAAAAGGAAGAAAGGGAAACAGCTTTTGCAGTTTTTGTAGTTTGATCTGTGCAGGTGTTTTTCTGCAGAATTTATCCATATAATGAGATTAGGGAATAGCTCCAGGCCCAAACATAGAAGCCTTCCTGATCCTTTCTGTGCATTAGTTTTGCCTTGGTCATACATGTATGGACCTAGGAATTCCCTGATGTATATGGCTCTAAATGTCCCCTCTTCCCTGGGAAACAGTTTCCTCATGATCTTGGGCACTGCACTGTATGTCCTAGAGTCAGCAATCCCTTGCCACAGGCAGCTTGTCTTGATTGCTTTCTCACAGCAGGCAGCGGGTGAGCTCAGTAAGTTGCTTTTACATGCAGGTCAATTCCTGTGGTGGTGAGTCCCTAGGCCACTGACAGACAGGATCAGCCATATTTCTCCTAGTATGTGCCAAAGGGTTAATCTGTTCCCTCTGGAACTGGGACCAAGGGCAGATATGGTCCATGGCTATATCTGTCCTGAGCCAGTGAGAGGTGTGGGAGGGGCCAACTAGGGCACCTGGAAATCCTGTTGCTTTTTAAGTCAGCTTTTCCTTGATTTGGTGCTCACCATGCAAAATACAGTCCTTTGCTTTCTTGAGCATTGAGAAGCATATTCTGTCAGTACTTCCTGGTTGTTCAAAGTTCCTATGTAGGGGGACAGAGCCCTGAAGCATCCTACTCTGCCATTTTGATCAGGCATGGCTTCTAACTATCCCACTTTTACACTTTTTAAACATCAACAAAATTTTTTCTCCTTAATTTGGTAAGTGTAGAAAATTTCCTTTCACCATACTGAGGCTTACTCTATGGCAGTGTTTCTTATATGTACTGAATAGTTACATTCATTGTGAATGTGATTCAGAGTAGACCCTACCAGAAGTAAGAGGTAAAAGGTATGGATGGTGTTGTAGAAGCAGTATGCATTTAATGGGACATAAAAGAAATCTGCCTGGTGATTATACAAGAAAGTTAGTTTTAATCAGACAATGAAAGAGAACTGATTAGGTATACAGAGCACTTATTGGGTGTCACAGAATCCCTTAAATGTTTCCTCCAATATCGGTATCAGTTTTCTAGGTTAACCTGGTATCAAATAACACAGGCACATTATAAAACAAATTCTTTCATTGGAAAAGTTTATAATATCAAGCAAAACATTTACTATTAATAATTTTTAATTGCAGATACACACACACACACATATATAAAACACATAATTTCCTAGCTTAACCATTTTAATTGTACAATTCAGTGATATTCAAAATTGCGTTCAAAATGTTGTGCTACCATCATCACCATCCAGTACCAAAATCTTTTCATCACCCTAAACAGAAACAAAAATATTTTTAATATTTTTTCATCCATCCATCCATCCATCCATCCATCCATGCAGCTCTCGACCCATTCATTCATTCATTCATCCATCCATTCATTCATGTTATCAACAGATATTTATAATGTTTTTTTAAAAATTCTCTTCCAGACACTGAATATACAGAAGTGGCCGAGCCTGCCATGAGTTAGAGATGAGAGGGAAGACAGATACTAAACTAGTAAGGGAGTAAATAGATGTGTAATTATAAACTATGATGAAAGCTATGAGTATAATAAGAGGGCCATATGAAATAAAATGATGGTGATACCCAATTGAGTTTATAAAGGCAGTTTTATATAGTAAGGAAACTATCCCCTGAAGTATAATTCTGGATCTCCCACTTTCTAGTTTTGTGACAGTAAGTTGTCTATTTCTTTGTGTATCATTCCCTCTACTATAAAATGGTAATACTCACTTCACAGAAGATTAAAAGAATAGTTTCTTGGAGTAGGAACCTGTAGGATGGTTAAGTTCTCAATAAATATTGGCTATTATAATTGGTACTGTTAGGGAAGATATCTTTAACAAATTGACATAAATTATATGTTGATGTTTGTAGAAATATTTTAAATATTAATCTACCTTTATCCTGGTGTAGTTCATATAAAATGAAAGAGGGCATAAAATTGTCGCTATTCCTTTTCTAATGATAGGACAATGCCATTTTCATTCATGGGCTCACCAATGATTCACAGGAAGATTCAAAAACATTTTTATTTTTAATTGCTACAAGTTAGCATCTAAAAAATTAAACTTATTGAGAAATAATGGGCAGTCACTCATGCAAACTTTGAAATTCTGTTTAGAAACTTAGTGCAAGATGTTAAGCCACTGAGAAGCATTTATTCTGGAACTCTAACATTTGTTCTGCTAATAATCTCAGTGTAGTTATGGTCTCAGATGAGTTTCTCTTTATATCCCCCATTCTCCACACTGGGTATAATTAAAGGAGTCTTTTGTTGTCTAATATACTTTCTTATGGAACATTTCTCAGTCTGCCAGATTCTCCCAGGGAGTGTGATGCTGAGGCACGTTGATTTCTAGGCTGTCTGGTACAATGTACACACAGAGGCTTCATTTTCTAAATGGGCCCTGAGTGGTCTGAGAGACTCTGCCTTTGAAAGGGCCCAACTTATTGCTCTCTGAGAGTAATTCATCCATTCACCGGCCCAGAGAATTGGTTGATGCAGCATTTATTTTCAGCATTCCCACAACTCTTTCAAGGGACCCAGAATATGTTTGTTTTGCTTTGGCTTTTGATTTTTATACATTCTAAACTCCCATATCAGCAATAGTTTGTTTAAGGCCCCTGTATAGAGGTAAATGTTTTAAATGGATTTGTGATCTTATCATTAGCTGAAGCTAAATTGAAAAATAAATGTGAGTATGACCTAGGGAATTTGTGCATAGTAAATTCAGAGAAGCATGAAAGGAAAATTTATACATGTAATAAATATGAGATCCAGAAAAACTGGGGTCATTTCTGTACCCTCCACACCACCATGGAGCCTGCCACTTAATAAGATATTAATATATGCTAGAAGTAAGTTTAATTAAGCATGTGGCCTCCAACTCACTCCTTTCAGACTGTGTGGGTGATTTCCTTTAACAGGTATCTGTGATTAAACTGCAATGTATTGACAACAATATTGTTTGTATTTTTAAAGGTACTTGTATGGAATAAAAACACATTGACAATAGCAGTTTAATTTATAGTATTCTGCCCATTGAAACTAAAAGGAAAAATAAACAAAAATTGAAATTGACTGAAGGCTCCTCCGTCCTTCCCTCCCTCTCTCCCTCCCTCCCTCCTTCCCTCCCTTCTCCCTTCCTCCCTTCCTCTCTTCCTTCTATCTTTCCTTCCTTTCCTCCCTCCCTCATTCCTTCCTTCCTGAAAACTATATAGCTAAATTCTTTACCTGAAATGGGTGCTTTTGCATATTCTCTGAGTTGCAAAGAGCAAATGTTAGATGTCAGAATTCATTTCAGAGAGAAATAATCATGCATTAGACTTTAGGTTCCCCTGCAACATTTTGGACTAAAATAAAACAGATCACATCACGACCAATCTTGCTTTCTTACTTTGGGTTGCAGATGACACCTTCAAATTATCTTCACAAGTCCTTAAGAAAAGGTCTAACTACACTTGTTGCCAAACAATGAGAAGAGAGATATGAATAGAAAATCATATTACATCTTGAGAACCCCACTCTCTAAGTACATTTATAGTGATTATTTCACTTATTAATTAATTAATTTGTTATAAAATCTTGAACTATTGTCCATGATTTCTTGGGGCTATTGGGAGAATCATAGCATAAACAAACATAGAAATACAAAATAATGTTAGCTTTCAATAAATACTATGGAAAAATGAAGGAGGTTTTTGCAATAGATAATAATTAAATTGGCAGGGCCCTAATATATCCAGGATGATTATGGAGCACACAAGTGTCTTTGAACTGTGATGGCTTTTTTTTTTCAGATATTCCTCCTTTTTTCTTTCTCTCATTCTTCCTTAGCCAGTAAATCTAATCTGCTTTCTGTGCCTGCAAATTTTCTATTTATAGTCATCTCTTATAAGTGATATCATACAAATTTTGCCCTTATTTGTCCTGCTTATTTCACTGAGCATGATGTTTTCAAGGTTCTTCCATGTTTCAGAATGTTTCATAACTTCGTTTTTTTCTCATGGTTAAATAGTATTCCATTATATGTATGTGCCCAGTAATAAAAATTTACATTTGTTTTATATGCATCTGCATTTTTAGCCTTATAAGAAGTAAGACAGCATTATGAAGAATGAGAATACTATTTATATTTACCCAAATTTCTGTGTATACCAGAGTTCTTTATTTCTTCTTCCAGCGTGAGGATACTATCTAGCCTTCTCTCCTTTCCACGTGGAGGACTCCTTTCAGCATTTCACTACAAGAAATGCCAAGGGTAATGAACTTACTTGGTTTTGATAGTCTGGAAGTGCCTTAATTTCTCCCTCACTTTTGAAAGACAACTTTGTTGGGTATATTATTCTTCAGCATCCACTTTTTTTTCTTTCAGCACTTTAAATATGCCCTTATACTGCCTTCTGGGCTCTATGGCTTTCATTGAGAAAACAGATGCTAATCTTACTAAGAATCCTTTTTATGTGACCTGTTGCTATTCTCTTACTGTTGTTAAGATTCTGTCTTTGTCCCTGGCATTGGACAGTTTGGTCATAAAATATCTCAGTGTAGATCTGTTTGGGTTCATCCTGCTTGGCATTCATTGAACATTTTGGATTTTATTCTTCATATCTTTATTCAGATCTGGAAGATTTTCTGACATTATTTCTTCAAATTTTTTTCTGACCATTCCTCCTTTTCTTCTCCTCCTGTGACTCCTATGTGTGTATATTGCTATGTTGGTGGTGTCCCACAAGTTCTTTGGGCTCTGTTCATTCTGTCCATTCTTTTTTCTTTCCCTTCTTCAACCTGCACAATTGCAATTGTTTTGTCTTTGAGTTCACTGATTCTCTTTTCTGTCTTCTCCAGCCTGCTCTGGAACCACTCTATTGAATTTTTGAATTCAGTTATTGTACCTTTGAGATCCAGAACTTCCATTTAGTATTTTATAATTTTTATTTCATACTGAAATTTTCAATACTTTAATATGTTTCCCTGATTTCCTTTAGTTTTTTGTCCATGTATTCCTTTAGTATGTTGATTTTATTTATTAGAGTTTTTCTAAGATCTTTGATTAGTAATTCTAGAGACCATGCTTCCTCCAGAATATTTTCCATTTAATTCTGCTTTTCCTATGACTGAGCCATACTTTCCTGTTTCCTTGTATATTTTCTAATTTTTTGTTGAGAACTGGACCTTCTGAATATTATGTTTTAGTCACTCTGGAAATCTTGTTCTCCCACTCTTAGTATGCCATACTAAGAACAAGAATAAAAACAGAACAGGGTGAAAAGGAAGGAAAGAGTAAAAGAGGAAGAAAAGACTGACAGATAAAATACCACCCACATAAAAGAAAATAATACAAGGGGAAAAGTAATGAAATGCACTGCTTTTCCAAGTTTCTTATTATGTACTGGTGGGAAGCTAAAAGCTTTTGAGGCTGAAACTTAGGCCAGCAAACCTATTCATCCCTCAGGGATCTGCCATAGCCAAAATAGTAATGTACAGACAGAACAATCCAATAAACCCTCCCACTCTCCACAAAAAAAGAGAGATAGAAAAAGAAATAGATACACTGACTCTTTATGTCCCTGTAGATGCTGGTGTAAGATGCTTCTGAAAGAAACCAAGGCTAGTCTGTCCTGGGCCTTCAAGGGTTTACCAGACTAAAGAACACAAGAGAAAGAAAGGAAAAACCCAACCAACAAAAAACTGCAGTGGGTCTATAAGTCCTGGTAGATACTGATGTGAGGCCAGAAGTCATAGCTGTGGAGAGAGATATAATCAAGACTAGGGTCAATGCTTTGCCCTCAGGAATCTGTGAGACAAGGAAACTTCCACACACAAAAGGAGGAAAACTAGTCAAAGAAGATGCACTTTCTCTTTCTTTCCAGGTAGATACTGATGGAAGGCAGGGAGTGCTGCTGCCCAGAAGGTCAAAGCTGAGGTCAACTTCAATGCTGGTCCCTTAGGATTTCCCAAGATTGACCCCAATCCTCAACCCCACCTTTTAGAGGAGTAGCTTTCCTTTGCCAGTCAGCTCCAGGCTGTATTGCCACAGCTAAAGCCACTGAAAATGAGCGCTGGTAACTGGTTCATATTTTCACTTACAAAACTTTCAACTCTCAGCAGCCTCTCACTTCCTCCAGCACATTTAATAAAGTCCTCAGTGAACTGGGGAAATAATTACAGGAAGGTCTTCAGACAGAATTATTTGGGCAGAAGGGTGAGAAACACCCTGAGTTAGAAATGAGAGTTTGAAGAATGGCAAAAAAAAGGTCAAGGTTTCTAAAGAGAATACTATGTGCAGAATTGTTATTGAATACAAACAGGGACCATGTCTTATGGGGCTTTGTAGTCCCATGAAAGGGGTTAGGATTTTATTTTAGTATGAAGGGAAGTCATACTAAAATACTGGTTTCAAGCAGTGAACTGATATACTCAGATATATTTTTTAAAAGATGACTCTTGCTTCTATAAGAAAGACATTCAAATTTCCTGGTGCATGACCAGACCATGTAAATCCATAAGGAGGCCATGGTAGTGGTACTCCAGCTAATGGATGACAGTGATTGGACTGTAATAGTAGCAGGGTGGTCGTAAAACCTGGACAGTATGGGAATATTGTTGGCTATGGAGCTCCTTAGAGCATGCTGTTGGATTGTATCTATAGGATAAGAGAAAGAGAAGAATGAAGAAAGACTAAAAAGCATTTTCCCTGAAAAAACTGTGTAAATGAACACATCACTTACTGATAAAATGGAGAGAGAGGGGTACCAAAAATGTGAGAAGTGTTGGAATTTAGGGCAGATATGGAAGAGTTCATCTTTTGTAAGAGGAGAAAAGCCAGAGGCTGTAGTTCTAAATGCAGAAAGATTGGGAAATGGGGATTTGGAGAATATTCAAGTTTTCTTCTTATTGTTTCACTGTTTCTATACAATAAAAAAGAAGAAAACCATCTGAATATGAGAAGTGGGGAGGAGGACACTGGATATCTGTAGAGATATATGAATGACTAGGAGAGTGGCAGAGAGCATGGGCAACACTAAAGCCTACTTGAGGTGGTTTCTCTGAACTTTAATTGAGACTGGCCAGCATGGTGATATGCTTTTCATTTAGCAGCCCCTGGGCAAGTGTGGCATGAGTACAAAAGAGAAAGACAACAGAAAGGGAGTTAGGATATAAGCAAAAATACTATTAATCAATCATGGACTCTAACCTGGGTAGGAAGGTGAAGGGGGGACATAAATGGGGTGAAGAAAAAGGTGATGAGATTAATGGATTGCAGGTCCTAGGTAGGTAAAAAGTGTTGGGTGTAGGGAATTAGCAAAGTGAACTGAAATATAGGAGGTGTTTGTAAAAGATAGAGAGGCTTGAAGCTGACATCATTGTAATGACTCAGTTATTGGCAGTAATAAGCTTCAGGGTATAACTATGGAGGTGGGTAGCTGGGTAGAGAGGTAGCAAGATTATTTGGGGGAGATGAAATCAATGAATTGAGAAACCACACTATTGCAAGCATCATATATGTGCATATGAAAATTATCAAAGCTCATGACTGGAGTTACTTAGAAAGAATGACAGGGAACCTGATGCTAAAGTCTTTAAAGAGAGATATGGGGTTTGTTTATGACTATAATAAGGAGGGATATTGGCTGGCTTTTTAGAGAAGAGGCAAGACCAATGATCTGGAGGTGGTGATAAGAGACAAAGAGGACATGGACCCCACCTCCTCCAGGTGCAGTGGTAGCAGTGCTGTGGAAGAGGACAGCAGATAGCATCCATTCAGAGGGCCACAGGGGAAACAATGTGCTTACAGAAGTGGACCTGGTTTCTTAAGTAGATGGTGGAGATAAAATGGATGCTGAAAAAGGAGGCAGGGGTGGTTATAAAAAGAGCCCCTGAAGACCTGTGATTCTTGCATATTGAAGCAGTCAGTAGTATGTCTGCAGCTCTTCCCGGAAGAACTTTGAAAAGCAGGAGGCTTTCCACTCAGCACAAATTTCTGTTAGCATCTTCCTTGTGCCCAAGTGATCCAGCAGGTTTGCACCACACACAGGTCTAGCCATGGACTAACCTCATCCAGGCTCATGTGGATTTTCCTTCTATACATACTAAAAGCATTTCCTCTATGACACCAAGTTCCTTGGCAGAAATTGTGTTTTGTTTGGCTTAGCTTCCTTTACCTTTGACTTCCAAAGGATTAGCTCAATTTCTGGAACATAGTATGAGGTCCTGAGCAAAAGAGCATCAGGGAAGGAGAAGCTCCTCAGACCAAAAAGGTAAAGAGCATTTCTGATTACATATAAGATTGTGGTCCTCATACTTACACCCACATAAAAATTTCTAGAGAAACTTACAAATAGAGAAGATTGTGTTCTTTTCTCTTGGAGTGAAGGAGGGCTATTTTCAACAGATGTCAGGCCAATTTGTATAACCAATTTCATGAAAGGCTCACATACACAAGGGCTCAGGAAACATTTGGGTTAAAAGTATTTTTATCTCACAGATATTTGCTCTAGTTTCACCACTGCCTTCTCTTAATGCCATCTTTGCCATTTGTACCTCAGACATATGCATATATATATATGAACCCTGATTGAGAAGATAGTTTAACTCCTTTCACATTGGCATTCTATGCCCCAGGCTAATTCAGAGATAAAGCTAGGCCCCGGTTTATGTACCACAGAATGTTCTATTATATTTGAAGTTGCTTTTTTTGCCCATTGCATATGGAAGAGCTTTAGGGAGTTTGGAAATGGCCCTACCAGGATATTTGTTTTACTCATTCAGCAAACATGTTTTGAACACTTCTTATATGCCAGGATCTGGGGATAAAGCAGTGAAGAAGACAAACCAGGTAACTGTTCTCATGGCAATTATAAACTAAGAGGAGAGGCAGGAATTAAACAAGTAAAAGTATACTATATTCACAGAAAGAGTAAAACACAGTGTCACAGATACATATGTGGAGACTGTGGAAGGCTTCTCAGAGTACGTAATATGTAGGCTTCAGCAGATATGAATGGATATTCACTAACTAATTAAGGATTTAAATTTATCCAGAAGGCGCTCTTTTCCCCAAGCTTCATGACGGGCTCTTCACCTCTGCCACTGGGGCTGTCTGCTGAATTGCTTTCTCTTGCTGGTCCTGTAGAGTTAACAGAAAGTTGGATCATATTGTTGCCAGAGTGGTGAGAGCTGCAGCAATTCAGCAACTTGGAAGCTCCAAAACTGTCCTGTACCACCAAGAAACCTCAATGGAAGGAAACTATCATAGCAAAGATAGAGGCACTGCAACCCTAACTGCTACCATTTATACTTAAGTCAAGCCACTCGACCTTGATGCCAACACTACTCTTGTACAAGTATGGTTTCTTAAGTCATGGCCAATCCAATACCATTGCACTGAGGAGAATCCATTTCTCCTTTGTCTATACCCATTTGTTTCATTGCCTTTGAATCCCAGAGAAAATGTTATGTGAACCATCCTCTAATATATTTTTCCTTTTTTGATTGAAGACCTTCCTGAGAAGACTAAGCTGTGTTTTCATGGAGGTGGGGGCAAAGGACAACTGAATGTAGCAGTTGTCATGTTGTACTCAACATTGCCCTTTACCCAACCATTCAAGAATGACTCTCATTCCTTTAGGATTTATAAAGATATTTACATGTGACTCAAATAATACTAAGCTCGTATGAGTTGCGTAGGAAATGCTTGATGAATATAGTGCCATAGAAAATAATGAAAGGCTTGTTAAGGAAAAACGTGTTGTTATTTAGTGATATTGTACTATCTGGGCATCTTCATTAAAATTTAGATGATATAAATACAAAGCTTTTTTAAACAGGCAAAGTAGCCAAGGCTATACATTAAGGAACATCTTTAGAAGATATTTGTCAGAAAATGCACTTGCATTTATGTCTTTTGTGGATTCAGCCTATGAAATAGTGAGACATTTATGAATTATTTTTAAGATATTTTCATATACTAACCAGCTAAATATATCTGACATCAGTGTAATTATTATTTTAGAAATGTTCAGTTCTGATTGACTCACTGAAAGTTTTGTCACACAAATCTGAAATGACAACTTCACTATTTAAAATTATTTATTCCTCAATTTTTGCATACAGTAATGTCATTATATCATTTCCTCTTTGGAATAGTAAAATAGGTACTTAGAATTTTTGCTCTTTTTAAACATTGTCTCATATAGCATGCTTTACAAAACAACTTTTTCACTACTACTTTTGATATGAAATGTTTTTTCTGTAGATGAGTAAAGATTTTTTTTTCTGAACTTTTGTGATGTATCAGGTACAGTAAAGATTATTCCTCATTCAAATCTTTATTTTGAGAAAGCCCAGTCCCCTGTCAGTTAGACTATACATAGATTCTCCTGATTAAACTGAAGCAAGGGCTGAGCTGGATAATTACTTCAGGTATTGGCTTTGTATTTCAAAAACTTATAGTTCTCCGAAGTTCTACCATAACCATATACTTATTTTATTGCTGATAGTAAAGCTCCTTCTTGGATTGTATCAGAAGATTGGATAAGATTTGTTTACAGATTTACCCACATTCTATTCCTACCTTAAATACTACCAAATTTAGGTGTTACCACCTTATTTCCTTATTTAATGTATTTCCATACTAATTATTTTCAATACTTTCTTAGTGTATTTTGGCATATTTGCAGCTGTTTCACAATAGATTTAATTTCAGACTCTTAATGGCTTGATTTGTGGCCTTTTGTTCTTAAAAGTCTTAAAACAGTCATTGAAAATCAAATCCTGCATTTGACATCATCTAAGAGTTTTTCAATGCTGTTAGGAAAAGATAATGATGTGATTCATGAAGTGACAGTGAACTAAAAGAGAAGTCATTGATTTTTATCTCTTCAAAATGCTTAAGAATAGAAATATGAGGCAGTAAATAAAAAAAAAAAAATTCAATTGATTTTATCAGAAGGAAACTGGTTCCATCTTAATCATAGCTCCTGTGAAAAAGCCACTCAAATTAGCTTGAAGAAGAAGAAAGCAAAGAAAGAGGAGGATAAAGACAAGGAATAAATTTTGTATAAGACTAACAAGATATTTCATGTAATCTAAAGAAAGATGTATATCTAAATTCCTGAGGAATTGAATGAAGTTATTATTGATTTTGTTTTTAGGATCTTAATTTCTCCCTGTCTTTCAGGAGCCTGAAAAACTGTTGTCTTTGCTTTTTATGACAGACATACTTTTTTTTTTTCAATTTTAAAAACAGTTTTATTGAGATATATTCACATACCATACAATCCATCCAAATCAAGGGTTTTTAGTATAATCAAAGATTTGCGCATTCATCACCACAATCAATTTTACAACATTTTCATTATTTCAAAAAGAAAACTCCATACACCTTAGCAGTCCCCTCTTAATCTCTCTATCCTTCCCCAGCTATATATAACCACTAATCTATTTCTGTCTCTATAGATTTATTTATATTTACATTTTATATAAATGGAATCATACAATATGTTGTAATTTTTATCTGGTTTCTTCCACTTAGCATAATATCTTTTAATTATTATTTTTATAATCAGCAAAATTGTAGGTTTACATAAATGTCATATAAAACTGCAATGTTCGCCTATACACCCTATTGTTGACACTTTGCATTAGTGTGTCACTTTTGTTACAATTGATGAAAGAATATTGAAACAGTAAGATTAACTATAGTCCATAGTTTACATTGTTTATTTTTCCCACATACCACCTTATTATTAACACCTTATAATAGTCATATATTTGCTATAATTTATCAAAGAACATTATTATTCTTGTACTATATACCCTAGCCCATCATCCACAACAGGGTTTATAGTATTTACAGTCCCATGATTTATCTTCGAACTTTCAGTCTAGTAACATACATGACCCAAAACTTCCCCTTTCAACCATATTCACGTACATAGTTCAGTGCCTTTAATGGCACTCACAATAATGTGCTACCATCACCACCATCCATTTCCAAACATTTATAATCACCCTAAATAGAAATTCTGCACAAATTAAGCATAAGCTCTCCATTTTCTACACAAATCTATCTCCTGGTAACCTACTATTTTAGAGTCTACCTCAGTAAGTTTGCTTATTGTCATTAGCTTATAGCAGTAAGATCATACAATGTTTGTCCTTTTGTGTCTGGCTTATTTCACTCAGCATAAAGTCCTTAAGGTACATCAATGCTGTTGTGTGGATCAGGATTTATTCTTTTTATAGCTGGCAAATATTCCATGATATGTATATACCACATTTTGTTTATCTGTTCATCAGTTGTTGGACACTTGGTTTGCTCCAATCTTTTAGAATTTGTAAATAATGCCACTCTGAACATTGGTGGGCAAATATCTGTTCAAGCCTGTGCTTTCAGTTCTTCTGGGTATATTTTAGTAGTGGGATTGTCAAGTCATATGGTA
This sequence comes from Tolypeutes matacus, assembly GCA_026826555.1. Taxonomy (NCBI): domain Eukaryota; kingdom Metazoa; phylum Chordata; class Mammalia; order Cingulata; family Chlamyphoridae; genus Tolypeutes; species Tolypeutes matacus. Next base: position 13,907,259 of record JAKSZT010053779.1, on the reverse strand, counting down.
ATTCTATACTTAGCTTCCTGAGGAACCACCAAACTGCCTTCAACAGTGGCTGCACTATTTTACAATCCTACTTGCAATGAATGAGTGTTCCTATTTCTCTGTATCCTCTCCAACACTTGTAATTTTTGTTTTTAAAATTGTAGCTCTTTTATTGGGTATGAAGTGATCTCATTTTTTTTTAACAAATCAATTTTATTGATACTTATTAATAAAGCATGAATCCATCCAAAATGTACAATCAATGGCATTCAGTATAACCACATATTTGTGCAATCATCACTTCAATCATTCTTAGAGCACTTTCATTATTCCAATAATTATGATAATAATAAACAAAAACAAACAAAACTCATCACCTCTCAATCTCTCTATGCTTCCTCTACCACATGTAGCTATTATTCTTTTTCCCTCTCTCTAGTATATTTGTATTTATGTTTTGTAAAAATAGTCTTAAAAATGCAATATCATCCAAATTCATGCTTTACATGAGGTTTTACTATCTTATACTGTCCCATGTTGCAGTTTTTAACTTTCCTTCTGGTAATATACATGACCTTAGACTTTCCCTTTCGGCCACTGTCATACACATATAATAGCTCTGTTGGTTACAAACACCATGATATGATTTCACCATTACTAATCATTTCCAAAAATTTACAAATAACCTTTTTACCAATTCTGCACAGATTAGCCATCAGCTTTCCATTGTCTACCTTCATTCTATTTTCTGGTGATATATATTCTAATTATTAACTCCATGAATTTACATAATATATTTGGTTCATAGTAGTGTAATCATACAGTATTTTCCCTTTTGTGTCTGGCTTGCTTTCTTCAACATAATGTTCTCCAAGTTCATCCATATTGTCATATGCTTCACAACTTCATTTCTTCTTACCACTGTATAATATTCCATCATGTGTTTACACTACAATTTGTTTATCCATTCATCACCTGGGTTGTTTCGAACTTTTGGCAATCCTGAATAATGCCGCTATGAACATTGGTGGACATGCATACTTTTTTCTCTCCTCTTCTCTGGAAAGCATGTGAAGAATTAGAAAGGCTGACTAGATTTTGAAACATACCTTCATATCCATAAAAGAAATGTGGAATTCGTTTCTACATGATACACCATAGGAGCACAGGCTCAGGCACTACAAAGATTTTCAAAAAATGATCACTTCATTACTTCCGGAACAGAAAGGGTCCAAAGAAGCAGGGAAAATGTCCCATCATGGCTTGTCCTACACGGAGGCAACTGCTTGGGTCAGAGTCTGTGGATGGTAGCTCATATACCCCACTTCATGTCAGAGATGAGAGACTCTGTGTTACCCAAATGATAGATTTATATACACCCCAGGGGGAAGGTATATAAACCACCGAGCAAAAAGCATGCATCAAACAAACTTTGTACAGAGTTCCTACCCCATCACAAGTATCAGGTTCAAGTTACAGTCAGACAATTCCATTTCTGAGTATATTGTTTGTCCCTGTTTCAGTCTTTTGTGGACCCCAGAAAATTATGTTCTTAGGTCAACCCATTCCTGTGCTTGTGAACGTATTGTATATGGTGGGACCTTTTGGTTAGATTCAGTTAAGGGACCTTTTGATTAGCTCACTTTTGATTAATCACTTTAGGGCCTTTGATTGGAGTACATTAGTAAGGCATGATACAGGTAGGTCTTGGCCTCTTGCTGGAGTCTTAGTAAGCAGAGAACTGAAAGCAGAAACAGACAAAGACAGCTGCCATTTTACCCAGCCATGTGAGAGAAGTCTCTAGGATCACTTACAAATACAGAAAGATGGAGAAACTCTGAGAGAATGAGAGAGAGGCCAGAGGCTGGAATGAGTGGAGTAGCCCAAAGTTAAAGAGAAAGGCCCAGGAAGAGAAGATCCATATGCCTGATTGCCCACAGCTGAACAGTGGGAGAGAGTGAGTCTGGAGGAGAAAGCAGAGATCAGACACCTTTGTGCCTTGTCATATGGCAGAAGTCCAGGATCACCAGATGGTGACACAGAATCTTTGATGATGCTTTGATTTGGACATTTTCAATGCCTCAGAACTGTAAGAGTTTACTTTAATAAATTCCCTTTATAAAAACCAACCCATTTCTGATATTTAGCTTCCAGCAGTTTTATAAAAATGAAAAATTGTTTTTCATAGGTAAGATCTAACATCTACTCTTGGCTGCGAAATGGAAACATATAGAAATATATGAATGCAAACAAGCAAGAGGGGAAAAGGAGGTGGGTAGATGAAGGCTGGGAGATGGCCACTGGGCATGTCCATGAATTTCCCAGCAGTTCACCCCTTAGCCTCTCAGCTGGGCCCAGCCTACTCCATCTTAGCTTCCACAATATAACCCCTTCTTCCACCTCAGACATGAAGGATAAGATAGATCAGGCCTATTGACCCATAACTCTCAATAATTTTAACGGTAAAAGTTTGGGAACACTAGTTCCCACTAGGAGGGCTTCGATGATTTTCATGGGTACCATACTCCAAACAGCATTATCAGGCCTGTTTGGAGGAATGATCACATCTATGCCCTCCAACTCTTGGGGGACAGCTGAAGAAGTCCCACATAGAATATATTTGGACAATTTGCTGCCAGTGGTCTTACTGTTGGATTTTAGTCACCTTCTGCTCCACCTCCCACATAAAGCAGGAGGTGGTAGCAATAGCACATATACCTTCTTGTTAGGCTAGTAGGAAGTCAAAGACAATGCGATTATCAAGCACTACTTTGACAAGAGAATCTAATGATTTTTGCTGAGTCTGAAGTCTCATGTTGTACACTAAGCAATGTTAGCCAGAGTGGCTCACTGATTGTGTATCGTGTGTTCATTGGCACTTAATCCCAGCCAGGGCAATAATGATATATTAAAAGAGGCAAATCCAAAATCATAGAAAACTCCCCACCAGGCAAATCACATTTTGCTTGGGATAATAAATTGAAGAAAGCAATCCATAAGAAGTCTCAGATTCATTGGTTATCTTAGCAATGCTAGCATAAAGGTGACTCAGTAATTTTCCATTTTCATTATATTGGGAGTTATTACATCCCAACAGTTTGGTAGGTTTGTAGAGAAGAAGAGTGCACAGCCAATGGCTGTGCCAATATTTTTTGTCACAGGGAATAAATGAAGGTCTTCAGGATGTTGGTACCTGGTAAAGGGGTGAGAAGATGTAGGGTATCAGAATGCAGATCCCCTTGGTTAATGGGGGTAAAAAACAGCTAGGTACCACTTTTATTGACTAGGTCACTCTAATAATGTCTATATTGATATGGGCCTTTGCCATGCACATCAACGTGGGTAACATAGCTTGTGCTTTTCCATGCTGTCTATTGTTTCCAAAGGTTCCTTCCTCATACCAGGGAACCTTTGATTCTCCAATTGTTTTCCTTCCATGACCTGAGCAGACTGTAAGCCATTGGTTATAGCCAACATGTCAGTAAACACGTACATAGGTGTGCATGGGTTTCAGTGTTCCAGGGCTAAGAGAATTATTTGCTATTTGGCCTATTGGGCATTTTTTCCAGTGCCAGATGTTATATACAGTCTTCCAAAGACTATAAGTGCCAAATCTATAGTCAGCCACTACATTCCATTCACCTTTTTCATTGACCATACTGGGCAATTATAGGTAAAGATGAGATACCTGCAGATAAAAAATCCTTTCTGAGTTGAATAATGTTCTTTACCCACCATGTAGGTGTTATTGCCACAGTTGGACAATGCAGCAAGGAAATGGGGCCCGTGGGGATGCAGAGTTCATCACTCATGCATCAATGATGGCTAGAGTTCACTGGGATGGGGGAACATATCCCTGCAACCATCACTGAGATATGCAGTGGTGCAGGATTCCAATCCTTATAATGCATTCTCCAGTGGAAAACATGACCATGGCCAAGAGGGGGGGTCTTAAGGGACCAAAGGGACCAACCATGGGTCAGTGGTAACCTTCTGACCCATAAGCTTGTGGAATGCCCTTAACCTCCAACTATTCATTGCCCCCTCTACTCTGTGGGACATTGGTGACCTGGGCACCTATATCCAAAAGCACCATAGAGGGGTGTACATGCAATGAAGAATATGGCCTTCAGTCCCAGCAGGTTAGATGGGGCCCTTGTTCCCAACCGTAGGTCATTTTTAATTTAGTCAAATCTCCCTGGGGCCAGACTCATTAGCCAGTTAGAAGGGTCTTCAGTATCCTCCTCCTCTTTGCTGCTCATATCGGGGAATGTGGGGAGGGGTCAGGCAGAGGCAGATTGTCACAGTCAAGTCAGGGCCCCTAACACTGAGCAAAAAGTATGTATCAAGCAACCTTTATGCAGTGTTCCTGCCCTGTCAAGCAGCTGGGGCTGCCTGTGCCCAGTTTCAGGTTTAAGGTACCGATAGGCTGTTCCAATCTGGGTAGCATGTTTTCCATGTTTGAAATATATAACCTTCTCTGGGCTGCAAAATGGAAACATCAAAATATGTTCATGCAAACAAGCAAGAGGGGAAAAGGAGGTGGGCAGATGACAGCTTTGGTGATGGCCCCTAATTGTGTACATGTCTTCCCAAACAAAAAGAGCTGGTCAGTCCAGCCTGAATCAGGTGCCCATTTCTGGCCCAATCAGCAAAGCCCAGTGATGGATTTCACATAGTGGGGGTCTAACCCCACAGGATGGGAGGGAAATTTTCAGAAAAATAAAATGGGCCATGGACTGAGCAAACCTCACAAGATGGTACCCTATTATATAACATCAATTTTCAGAGGAAAATTAAAATATCCATGTTTATGACCCTTTGGTTATGATGGCTCTTACTAAGACTTTTGCCCAGAAAATGATTTGGACTCACTGTGAGGTAACTTTGTAAAGAGGAAATATCTTCTTATGTCTTGTTTATGACTAACTGTGACCTGGATAGCTCTTTTTTTTTTTTGTGGAGGATTCTGTAGTGTTCATATTCTTTATATTAATCTCGAGCCGCTATCTACTTAGATTTCTATAAGGAGAATCTGTTTGTGTTTATCCCTTTGTGGTTATATTTCCTAATCTTTGGATAATTTGCTCCCTTTGTTTTTCTATTTTTGTTTAGAAATGCTTTCCTGGCAGGGAAATACAGTTGTGTATATATTTTTATAATTCTTTTTAAAAAATTCAAGTGCTGTATTTCATCATTTGTAAACCGTTCTTGTGTTCTTGCAACAAATTGAATTTACATCATTGCATTATATGTGGCATGGTAAGAGAGGAATGATATCCTTGGATTGCAATAAATTAAAGAATGCCTCCTTTCATTGCTACAAGTAGCCAAGTCAAGAAATGGGAAAAAGCACCTGGGGCAGTAGGAACTGTTAGAAATAAGTTCCAATATATGTGAAAAATTAATGAAAATGAGATTGCAAGAGAAAAGCAAAAGGTCACTGGAGATCTAGAACTATTAGAAAAAAATACTAAAACTTTTGGAGAAATTAGGTACATCTGCAAACTAGCAAAAGAGAATGATGCAATAACCGAAAAATAAATGGAATTTAAGACAACTAGCATGAGAAGAGGCTTACAGATCCATATTGTTGAAGTGGATCATGAAATTAAAAGGCTAATCAAGATCCAGGTTTTAAAACTGAGGGCTCAAATGGCATCTCCACTGAATTGTTAATTAAACAATGCAAATTATTTTATCTCAACTTGCCACCCTCTCAAAATGGTTTATATTTGGCAAGATTTGGTATAGTACTTGTGGTGGTTTGAAGGTGAATGCACCACAGAAGAATATGCTCTTCAATTCAATCCATTCTTGTTTATGTAAGCCCATTGTAAGTAGGACTTTTTGATGAGGTTACTTCAGTTAAAGTGTGGCCCACCTCAATCAGGATGCATCTTAATCTTATTACTGGAGTCCTTTATAAGAGAATGAATGAAATTCAGATATATATAGAGAAAGCCACAGAAACAAGAAGCTGAGATCAATGAAACCTAGAAGAGAAGGGAGAGACCAGCAGACACCACCATGTACCTTGCCAGTGATAGAGGAGCCAAGGATTGCCAGCAGCCAGTCTTTGGCAAGAAAACGTCAACTTAATGATGCCTTGATTTAGATATTTTCCCAGCCTCAAAACGATGAGTGAATAAATTCCCATTGTTTAACCCAATCCATTTCATGACATTGGCTTTGAGCTGCCTAGGTAACTAAAACAGCACTCATAAGAAAATTTGGGAACCGGATCCTGAATTAGAATTTATCATCACAAATCAACTATATCTAAATCAACATTTCATCAAGAACACAAAATGCTTTTATCTATAAAACAGAGTTCTATCTCTTTTTATTGTTAATGGGAATGAATAAAGTATTATAAAATCTTTTGTGAATTTACAATAGAACTTTCTTCAAGCCTCTCTTCCTGTTATTTAGAAAGACATGCTTCTATTGGTTCTCACTACAATGAATATGTGCTGTCAATTAACACACCCTCCAATTAACTGAATTGGATAATCTGGAGTCAGGGCATTTGTACTTATGCTACACGTAGATAAGTTCTGAGGTAAGATGCCAAAACAACTTATTTATCAATATCCAAAGTATTCATTTTTTCTAAATGCCTGTCAGTTTTCATTGCTTTTTATTCATATTAAATTTCTGGTAACTTCTTTTCTGTAGTTTCTAATTTACGGTCCAAAATAAGCCTTAAAAAAAAGATTAAGAAACAAACTTTATTTTTTTAAGCCTGGACCAGGGAGATAAACTCAATGGGCAGACAACTACATTGCACATTTAACAAATTAGGAACACAGAGCACACATGAGTAGAGCTTGCTATACTTATTAAATAAAAGACATAAAATGTTAATGAAACATTTAATGGTCTACATAATCATTATTGTACTGCATACTAATTGTAAGCAACTCATATGAAAGCCAATAATCATAATGCCTTTTTGTGACACTTTGAGATTGTGCAGTGTCCTAACATCTCCTTTCTACAGTGACAATGACAAAAGTCTACTCAAGCAATGTTGACAGTTTTAGTCACTCAGATGAGAAGAACAATACATAGCCCAGAGATGCTAAAGAAAAGGAAAGAAGATTCAAGAAAAGGGGAAAAAAGAGGCATTTCACAATGTAGTATGAATGAATGATGTATGTATGAATAGTCATATAAATCAAAGATATACTGCTTGTCTTTAATTTTTTGTCTTTATTTTAAAACACCATTCTTTTATATTATTTTCTATAATATAAACAAAACCAATTTAATACTTTCCCCCATCAACATGTACAATTGTATTTCTCTATCTCTTTCTCCATCACAGACAATCATTCCATATATGCCTGAGCTTTTTCTATTTTCAGTCCTCTATTATTGCCCCTTGGCAAAGTATCTTTTGATAATTAATGCAACTCCATATTTCTACAACTCACAAAATGCCTGAATGCAGAATGCAAAGAATACTTTGTACCACAAAAACAAAATGGCAGCATGGATAATTGGCCAATATAAAAGAATCCATATGTCAAGAGTGGAGGGTTTATGTTGCAGATTGATGTAGAGGATGAGATCTTAAGCCAAGAGCCAAAGGTAGGCTTAAAGAGGAGAGGGACATGGCCCATAAAATGCTCTGCAGATGGATTTTAGCAGGGCAGGAGCTGGAGGAAGAACATGCCATTTCCATGCCATTGTTCAAGTGGCATGCAGATCTTGAGTAAGATTAAAGATGCTGCTGACACCAACATCTTGATTCCTCATATTAGAAAAAAAAATTGGAGAAACAATCTTAGGGACTGGGATGAATATCTGAATCCTGATTGTCTCTCCTCACTGTGCCACTTCCTTAGTTTCCTGAAACCAATAAGGCAAGTTTCCCTTGGGAACTATCCAGGTACTCAGCTTGAGATCAGATCAATATTCTTGACCAGTGGAAAGTTGAGAGCTGCAACCTTCACCATCATAAAGTATTAAACCATCTTACAACTTTCTTGCCTCCATCAGGGCAATCATCATGTGATACCTATTTCTGGTGCTCTGGTCTTTGCTCTCTTCTTCTCCCAAGACTTGGCCAAATGACCTGGATGAGAAAGAGCTGATTTAAATAAAGGGGTTACCCTGGGGGCAAGAAGGAAACATAATGTCCTCTCATTAAACCTCTTTACCACTTCCCTCCCCTATTTTAGCTGTCTCCATTTCCTATTTTTAAAGATGGCTAAAGGGAAAATGGAAAGCTTCATTTCCTCACTTTTGCCTGCTTCATGCAGGTGAGAGGAATCTGGTGGAATCCTCCACTTGTGCCTTAAATCAAGCACAACACAACAATTTGAGACTTAGATGTGGAAGATGAACTTTGAGCACCCATGAATCCTCAGTGTTAACTTTTAGTGTGTGTGCAGAGAGGGAGAGGGCTGGAAAGGCACATTTTTTCCTGCTTCAAATTTTCTTCCCACTATGACAAACTGGTTTCTTCCAAGTTCCCCAGAAGAAGTTGTGGAGTGAGTTGCTGTATGGTGCATTCATGGGAAGACAATCTTGGTTAAAACAAAGACTTTCAGCAAATGACAGCTTTATTACTTACACAGAACAAAAGGCCCAAAAGAACATGGTCTCATTGTGGCTGGTCCCCCAGGAAGGCTAACTGCTCAGGTCAGGGTGGTTAAAGGTGGCTAAACTTGCTCCACTTTGCATGGGAGATAAGGGACAAATCTGTGCTAAGAGCAGGGTATATACACAACCCCATAGAGAGGGGTCCCTGTCCTTTAGAGTTCTACACTGATATGCAGCTGGAACTGCTTGTTGGGGGGTATGGTTAGGCCTTTTTGTTAGATTTAATGTCTCTCCTGGGTGGCAGAATGGAAACATATTGAAACATCTACACCCAACAGAAAGGGAGTACCTGTAGGCAGATGGGCAATTTTTAGAAGATGGGCAATTTCTCTTCTCAGCTTTGGCCTGTTATTCTCAGCATCTTCCACCTCAGAGCCCCTCAGCGGTGAGTATTCTGTACTCAGCTAATTGTTCTGTTTTCCTGAGATCTACATTTAAGAAAACAAAACACAAAGGTTCTAGGATCCCAAATTAAACTTATAATCCTGCTGATGTAAATCATGTTTTACAAAGTACTTATTAAAAATATAAGTTAATTTCAAATCAAATTTGATTTCTTGTGGATAAAGTAATGACTGTACGCAAAGAAAATATAGGGAGACTGGCTTTCTGGTGGTCCTCTTTTGGAACCCAGGTGTTGAGAGTTGAGTAACCATTCTGTCCAGTTTATAGGGCCACTTCATCTTCAGTCTATGCAAATACCTCTCATTCTATTTTTCTTTAATTGCAGAGACCCTTTCCAATTTACCCTACCCCACTATAGGCACCCATTCTTTGTGTTTAGTTTAGGTCTCTGGATATGTATGTACCTTTAAAGATTTTTAAAGTTTTATATGTAAGTAGTTTAAATCTACATACATTGGATTGTTCTAGAAAACTGATGCTTTTCTTCCTTTTTTAAAACCAAATGGTACATATATAAGATTTATCAGAATGGCACATCATATTTCAGATGATTCAGAAGTAGTTTCCTTCACATTTTACTTTATTCAGTCTTGTATTTAGTTCCCCAACTAGATATTTACATGACTTTCAACTTCCTGCAGTTATAAAATAACACTACCACCATTGTATTTATGTATTAGTATCTCAGAGGTATGAAAGTAGGTGTGCATTTTTTGATAACTAGTGTTAGTTCACTAATTTTGCAAATGGCTGCACTAGCCTCTGTGCCCATCCATAGTGCCTTAGAAGCCTGTTTTCTAACACCCTTACCAATATTTGATATTGTCAGATTTTCTAATATTTGCTAAAATAATATGTACAAATGGGTTTTTAATATTGTTTTAGTTTCATTTCTCTCTTTATACTGAGGTTGAACATATCTTCTAATTCTTTGGGTTTACCCTTCAATGCCTTTAAATACCCATGTTGGGTTTCTTATTTTTGTTTGTTTGTTTTTATGTCTAGGTTCCTTAGATATTTTAGGTTTAAATCATTACTCAATTTTTATTGTGATAATCTCCTCCCAGTCTAACTGAATGCAGACTTTGCCTATAGGTCCAAAATGTTCTTCTTTCCTCATTCCCTCTCCAAATTCTTCCCATTCAATAAAGTCTAACTCAATTACACTTTTTCATTAAACATGTTTTTACTACCCAAATATCATGAGCTCTTCCATCATTTCTCTTCTGTATCAACATGTGTCACTTACAACTTCCCGTGAAGTATTAGATATATTTCCATAACCTGTCTTCAATATTATAGATTTTGTTGGATATATTTACATAGTGTATGATGTCATTGTGCCTAACACAGTGTTTAGGAAATTGCTGTCTATTTATTAATCACATAAATTTTATAGAGTCCTTAAAAAGTGGTTGCCATCACCCCATCATGGATTATGTGTTTGGTGATTCATGTATAAGTAGATTTTCTGCTGGTTATAAAATTTCAACAAGGTTTTATTATAGTTTTACAATCAATTTAGCAATAAAACCTAATAGAAAAGACTAAGGAAATGTTCTTGTTAGTAAAACTGACATGCTTAAGTTAAATGTATTGGAAAGCTGCTACTCCTATTAAATCAAAAATATTGATTCACTATGAATTTTTTGTTTTGCTTCCTTACTAGATATTTAGCTCAAATTGTTTATAAACATCACTGTTAATTTAATAGCAAAATGCCTTGTAAAACACTGATGCACATGCAAATTGTTTCTTGATACACATACCTCTAATGGCATATAATAGGGCTCTAACCGGCTTCTGCGGAGTTCATTCCCATGGTTGCTTTTGTGCTGATCTTCATTTTAATAGAAGTGCCAACCAAATGGTCATTGATCTTGAGATTTTAGGGTGGGGGCTATTTTAACAATGTCCTAATTGAACTAATAAAAGGCTGCAAACAAAGAATAATAACATAGAAATGGAATCAATTTAACCTACCATCTCATTCTTCAACTCCCAGGTCTGGGCATAAAGACAATTGATTAAGGGATTGTCAGTGGATGGGTATTAATTTTTTGAACCTGATCTTGACTATGATTGGGTCTTTCTTGTCAGTTCTTTGGTGTAAGGAGAAAGTCACCAAGAACAAACTGGTTTCAAAGGATTAGCTGAATGTGTAATTCCCCTTCAAAAACTCCCATTCAGGTTCTTGGTTACATAAATAGGATCATCTTCAAATTGGTCTTTTTCCCCAATACTTTTACATCAGAAAAGAGGCTTACTCCTCCATGCCTCCTTTCTTCATATAACCTCCTCAGAGATTAGAGCAGAGGAGTGCTTAATCATTATTCATTTGCTGAGGCTTTGCATTCTTTACCTTGTTGAAGCTCACAAAGTTAATAATACTTGGAAAATAGGACCCTTGAAAGCCTATAACACAAGGCCTAGTATGAAACTACTTTTAATTTAACAGACATTCTGAACCAAATAATATTCATTATCCACATTCAAATATATCCAATATTATTTTCCAAAGCAAGATAATTATAAATACATATCTACATACAGACACATACATATATTTTGCAGTAACCTTTTCCTTCCTAGGCCAACCTCTTGTCTTCATTCATTACCTTCTAAAATGCAACAATGGAAAGAAATACCTTTTCAATTTCTTATGCACCACCGATAAAGCAACATTTTTAAGTAAACATACCCATACAGGTTTTTTACAAAATTACAGCCAAAGAGTTGTTTAGTTTTCCTAAATATTGAGTAACAAAATGTATGGTCTCTAATCAAGGATGATACAGTTTCAATTTCTTAATTTAATTTAATTTAGTTAATTTAACCATTTAGTCAATATTTCTTTTCTAAATCTCTTCTATTTATAAAGAACCAGTGATTGTTTATATAATAAACGATATACTATTTCCATAACTTCACCTTGAAGAGTTATAGTAAAGGCTATCATTGCTTCTCACTGATTAATTTAAAATTGAGCTGTAGGGAACAAATAACCTTCAAATTTTATCTGTGAAGAACTAGCAGAGACATTCATCTCAGTATTGTTGATCTCTCTGCAGGGCACCAGGAAATTTTCTAAATATTCCTCAAAATACACAAATGGACTGGATGTCAAGCCACAGAATTCCATTTGAAAAATGTTTCTGTTAAACCACTTCATCAGAGTCTATTCTTGTTACAGATTTCATCAAAACCCTTTAACAATCGTTCTATGCAATTGGTTTCCTTTCCCCAATTTATTCTGAATAACTTTGAAATGGTTAACTAATAAATAAGACCTTATATAATCCAAGTATAATACAAAAACAGTTCCATTTAATTTATGTGGCCCTTAGAAAATGAAGGACTACAAATCATTTTCTGGTGATTTCAAGAAAGTATGAATAGTCTTATGCTCAGTGATATCAAAAACAAATTCTATTTATTGTATGATCTTCTAATAATAATGAAAATGTGTTAAAATAACTCACAATCCCATAATTCTAAAATTTTGCTTTACTTTCACTCCTCTGAGTTTTCTACAATTCACACTAATATCCATGGTTTATAAAAAGGTGTTTAAATAATAAATAAAATCTTACACTTTTATTTAAGTTAATATTTAGACTGATTTTCTTTGGTGGCACATAGTCCTCCAAACTATCATTTTTAATATCTTCAAAATATTTCATGAAGTTGTTGGAACCTAATGTATTAACTCATCCTCTTGTTTTGGAACCATTGATTTATTTCCTGTTTGATTATCTTTGTCAATAAATATCTTCCTCAATTTCTTTATTTTCCTTAAGGTAAATTTCCTGGGTCTATGTGCTTAGACTAAAATATTGGGCACTTTTTTATTTTTTGAAAAGTAATGCCAAATTCCTTTCTAAAAGGAGTATAACAAGTTATACTGCCACCAATAAAATATTAGTGTACCCATGTGATAATACTCTTGCAACACCAGATATTATCAAAATATTTATTATCTTTGTGTAATATATTATAAATAATCTAATATCCCCTTATTTACTTGCTTGAGTTTTTATTGGTTTAAGCATAGTAAACAACTCAATATTAGAATTACTGAGTCATATGTGGAAAGCATATGTTTATTTCTGATAATGTAAATAGGTGACTCAACTTCTAAAATAATTCATACTTAGAAGAAATATTCTCAGATACAGTACTGTTTCCAATTCTTTTGGATAAAGGTGCAAATTTGATTATATAGCTAGACGGGTCTACCAGCTGGCTATGTTCCCACTCTTCTTTTTTTATTTGTTTTTTATTTTAAAGGAAGCTTTAGATTACATACATGTTATGTAAAAAATATAGGGAATTCTCATACACCCCTCCCACACTTTCCCACATCAACAACATCCTTCATTAGAGTGGTAAATTTGTTACAATTGATGAACAAATATTGAAGCATTGCTACTAACCGTGGACCATAGTTAATAACCAAGGAAGTCCCATGAAAGTGTTTCCCCCAACTTCACAAGCACAGTAATCATGTTCAGATTCCAACATCTTTATTCAAACTTAACAGATATGGGAGTCTTACCAAGCAAGGCAAAGTTATTCATGATCTTATTGAATCACATCCAGAGTCCTCCTGGAGAGTGAAAATAGTGGACATTAGTGGACATAGTGGTCACTTCAGGTTAACGGGGAAACGGTCCAGAGGAACAAGGGAACCAGGCATAATAAGAGACGGGTTCTGTGGGAAACCTTGAAGTTCCAAGTCTCTATTCATATGTTTCCCAAACCATAAAATAAAACTAATAATAGCACCTACCTCATAATATTATTATAAGGATTAGACGAGTTACTATCGTAAATGTACTCTAAACAGTTCCTGCCATGCATTATCTGTTAGCTAGCTAGCTAATCATCAGGTCTCCAGATGCTAGAAAGTAAGGCATTTCTCTTCTCCCTCACCTTGGGTGTCTATATGCCCTGGTTTCCCTGAGATGGTTCTGATTTATGCCTATTGTCCTGGTGTTATTATAAAGAGTCCCCTTTCCTTGTATAGTCAAAAGTCTCCCAGTTTGCACAATAATTTATTTGGTTACTTTGTTCTTTACCCTGGTTATTTTCCTCCATAATAATTATCATGATCAATTATACTATATCTATTTGCATATGTATTTGTTTTAGTTTGCCATAAGGCTGCCAATGCAAAGCAACAGAAATGAGTTGGCTGTTATATTGGGAAATTTATTAGGGTTAAAGCTGACAGCTCCAAGGCCATGAAAAATCCAAACCAAAGACATCAGCAGAGATACTTTCCCACCAAAGGTCATCTGCTGGTGGATCCTGTAACCCTATCACATGGTGAGGCAAGATGATGGGTTTTCTGGTCTCTCTCTACTTTCTCCTGGAGCTCAGCTGTGAGAAATCATGCATCTCTCCCTGGGCCTCCTCTCCTTGAGCCTCTTGGGGTCTTTCTGAAGCTGTAGGTGAATCTGGAGTCCTCTCTCTCACATGGTTGGGTCAAAATTGTAGAGCTCCCTTTCCCTGTGTGTCTGTCTCTCTGTGTCTACATTTATATCAGATCCAGCAAGAGGATACAGACTCAAGCTGGCTCACTGACTTAGTCCATTCAAAAGCCTTAAAGTGATCTTATCAAGTAATCTAATTAAAGAACTCTCAACTAAATTTAATGCCATCAGAAGGTCCCACACTCACAGGAATGGATTAGTTCAAGAACATAATCTTTTTCTGGGGTTCATAAGATTCAAACTGTCACAGTATTTATTGTCTATCTCTACTAGATATAAATTCCATAGCAAAGAATATGTATGTTTAATTCATCGTATAGTGTCCAGAATAATGCCTGATATTTAACAAAGACTAAAAATATTAGTTGAATGAATGGCTAATCATCTTGATCATGGTGGAACTGTAATTGGGAGAACTCCGTGCTGTGTTGGATAGCTTTGCTGTGGCATGGTTGGTGTGTTAATTGTCCAGAGACTCAGGGTGCCAAAGAATGGGAAAAGTGATATAGGTAGTGTAGCAGTTTAATACTATTTGTGAATTCCAAAAATAGATATTGGACTATGTTCATGAACTGGTCTTTTCCTCTGGGCATATTAGATTAGATTGGATTCAGAGGTTTCATTTCTTACTTGATTAAATAATGATTAAGGCTTTGATTGGGCCACGTCAGAAGGACGTCCTTGGTGGGCAGGGACTCACAGAGAAACCGCAATGCAGAAAAGGAAGGTCGGAGGTTTTGATCCTGGAGCCTGGGAAGTAAACACCCAGGAGAAGCAGATACGTGATGAAAGAGAGAAGGTGTTATTAGACACAGCAGAGGCCCTGGGAAGAGAGATGAGCTGTTCACAAACAAGCCCTAGGAAGAGAGGAACCCAGGAAGCCTGAACCCTTGCAGATGTCAGCAGCCATTTTGCTCCAACAAGTGGCAACAGACTTTGTTGAGAGAAGTAACTTATTATGGCCTGGTAACTGTAAGCTTCTACTCCAAATAAATACCCTTTACAAAAGCCAATATATTTCTGGTATTTTGCATCAGCACCCCTTTGGCTGACTAATACAGGTAGTTTGACCTGCTGGCACCTATGCGAGAATTGTCAGTCTCTAAAACAGTGATAAGACGTCTCCTGGGAACCATTATAACATGAATTTCTATCTTTTTAAACTACTCTCGTTACTAATATTTGCATTATTTTATCATTAAATAAATTTGCCTTGATCATTTTATTCCAAGTAACTGGGGCAGGAGTTAGGGATAATTACATAAGCAAGCGAGCAGCCCTTATCCACACCCCTCCAAAAAAATCCCCAATCATAAAGTATATAAAGTCATTCAGGAAGACTGTAGTCTCATCAGAATGTAACATGACAACTTGACAGGTCTTGAAAAGAATAGCAAAGTAACTCTCCAATTCTATTTTCCATTATTATCATAACCACAAAACGTTGATTAAGGTGCTGTCAAAGCATGTTGCTGGATCCAGAAAGGATTTAAGAAATAATTCCTCTTAATATTTGAAATGTTTGGAAGTATTTAGCTTAAATAATATAAAATAACATAATATAACATATAATGTAATGTGACATAAAACATCACCTGACATAGCATAACAGTTCAGCCTTTATTGAATGCCTACTATGTTCCAGATACTGAGGGGGACCCTGGGCAGGCACACTTCCTCATTTCAAAGATTCTGCCCACTCAGTTCAGAGGGTGAGAGACAAGAGGTAACTTTTGACTAATACAATTGGTGCATTGACAGAACAGTGCAAGACTATTGAAGAAGCAAATACAGATGCACAGGATATGGTTATTGATCATTGTTTTGGAATCTAAGTTCTCTTGGAAAGGCAATTCCTTTGAGGCAATGGAAAGCCTAAAGGACAATAAAACCTTCCAAGCAGGAATATAAAGCTACTTCTCCCTTATCCCTGAACATTAGATAAACAGTTTCACAACTGTGTGCCCTCAGGACAAACCATACATTTCATCAAACTAAAACACCAAAAGAGAATGTGAAAATGCCATTTAATTTCAATGTCTCCTGGTGCAAATAGATTATGGGCTTTAATTTTTTCTTACATTTTTCTAGACAAGATTATTTTGTAATTTCTATGGTTTTGTGTTGCAATCTTTATCACAAGAACACTTCAAAGACCAATCGTAACCCTAACTCTTCTGTTTAGTACACTGACCAGAACCTTCTTCATAGGAAACCCAAACAACTTTAAGTTTCAATAAAAGTACTGAAATCTGAACATAATTACTGTGTTTGTGAAGTTGGGGGAACACAATTTTACAGGCCTTCCTGGGCTATTAAATTCTTTGAACGAAGTCTCTGATGTTTTGGTAATAAAACTTTCTTTTATTTATCCCTATATTCTTCTGTATGGAGAACTTAGAAATAATCATGCTAATTCAGATTTTTTCTTAAACAGGATTACTTTGGACTGCATTAATAATTGCATTTAGGTGGTGAAATGCCCTTTGCATTTTCTTGTGTCAGGAACAAACTTAAGTTTTACTTTCTATGCAGTGAGTCTTTCTAAGAGAAAACAGGGTTTCAATTTATATTCCCAAAACCCAAAATAAACCCATCTTACATAAATGAACAGTGTCACTGGCTGCAATTCACATCTCAATGTAAATGTCATTTCCCTGCTTACTGTTGAAACTTTAAGTTCAGGCTTTGAAAAAAGCACTATCTGTTCATGTTCTTACAAGCCATGTTCCTGACAGCTCTCATATTAATAACACCAGATTGCTTGCTTTAGTGCCTTCCTTTTTGGAACATATTTTGTCATTTTCTACCCCTTCTTTGCCTATTCTCAAAGAGAATACATTCTAATGAGATTTAGAAAAGTTATAAGTTTCTAGAATCATAAGAGAACTTCCTTTCTTTGCTTGAGGTGATAACATGCTAAAGAGTTTACTTTAGGAAGTGAAGCCAGCACACATCAGTTGGATTTTGTTGGAACTGGAAGGTGGATAGAAAATTACTCTTTCCCAGATATTACATTTATAGTTAACATATTTAGGGGTGAAGATAAAGTGTCACAAGAGACTGGACCAAGGCAAAGGGGCCGTTGATTTTCTACTCTCTCTAGGGTATGAAAAACAAATAAATCATATTTTAAAATTCAAAAAATATATAGAAGAATATTGTATTATTAATTTTAATATAATTAACCTAATACAAACAAGTTGATTTATGTTTTTCAGTGACCGTTACTTGATTATGCAGCTCAAAATAGTAAAAGGCAAAATACAGTATGCAGAGAGCTGAAAACTGGTTCTCCAAAAGATATGAGTTTCTGTGGAAGGATTTAACAATGTGGTAATGAAGATACAGGTCTGAGGACTATTTTTTTTTTTTAAGGCAGATCATAATATTGGGTAGCAACATGTTTGGGAAGGAATAAGAGAGATAAAAGCAAAATATTATGCCATTTCATGGTTATGGGAGATAAGACAGTTGCCTAGTTCAATAACAATGAGAATAGGAATTTTTCCAGAAAAAAAAATAGTGACTATAAAATGTATACCTCCATGTCTTTGCAGTAAGATAATATTCATGAAAGCTTTTTGAGTTATTTGGAAGAAGTAATTTAGATGAAGCTAAATTGCTATACTATTATTATTATTTCAACAAAAAGCCACATTTTCCTCCGAAACTTAAATTGTTGTGACATTAAAAAAAAGGATGATGGTGAGACATCTAGCAATTTCATTTTTTCACTTTAATAAATATGGCTTAAAATGCTCACACCTATTGAAGAGACTTCAGATGCTATGAGCAGGGCTGCTGGGAAGAAAAGTCCTCTGAGATTACTTGTTTTGTCATTATATTTGGAAGCTTGTGCTGCAAATACATTATGTGAAAAAAAGAAAATCAAATTACTCAAAATTTAAATGATTAAAATTATATCAATGGGGAGCAGGTGTATTTCAGTGGTTGAGCGCCTGCTTCACACATACAAGGTCCCGGGTTCAATGTCTGGTACCCCCTAAAAATTAAAATAATAAAACAAACCAAAACAATATAAAATAAAATGAAAATTACATCGACAAAAAGCTTAAGACATCACTAGGATATCAGAACCATGATCAATACTGATCAAAATGTGATGACATAAATTAAAAATCCAAAGGAGGTTTTCCCTCTTTATATTTTAGTTTCATAGTGGGAAAAAAACAGATTACTATTAGCAATTTGTGCTAAATTTCTGGCTAATTCATTGCTAACCTTTTATCCAAAACTGATCTGTTGACTTGTTATATGTCATAGTACTACTATTATATGAAAATGACCCCAATACAATTATTCCACAGGAAAACATTAGAGAAATGAATAGGACTGTTGGGGGGGTGAGTTTTGTTTCTGTTTGTTTGATGTGACTGGGTTTGACGGTGAGGGGGATTGGGGGGGTTGTGTTGGACTTTTCATGGAAATGGGGGAGGGCTGGGGGAAATAGCAGGTGAACTCTGGGGATTTGCAGGTCTGTGGTTAAAACTACAATTGTGGGAATGCTCTTTTGGCAAATATGGTAGGGGATGATTACTGGTGTAGGGTGTCATGTGGGGGGGGATATAAAGGATAAGGTGCACGTGGGGCAGGCTTCTATGGAATATGTAAGTGTTCATCTTTTCATAGTGTATTATCTCAGTGGGTGGAGACCCACACTATAAACAAGAAAATATTAAAGTCCCATCCTGGGGAGTCCTGCTATGTTCTCAATTAGAAGGACAAGAATCCCTCGAGAACATAGGCAGTGCCTAATAAAAGAAAACAGACCAATGTGTCAAACCCTCAATATTATTGCAAGTAACTATGAATCTTATTTTTCAAAAATTGAAACTTAGTGGGTAGCATAGGTTCCCAGGGGAGGGGGAGGGAAGAATAGAATAGATGGAACATAGGGCATTTTTAGGGCATTGGAATTGTCTGCATGATCTTGCAGTAATGGATACAGACCATTTTAAATTTCGTCAAAACCTATAAAGGTGCATGGTCCAAAATGCACCCATAATGTAAATCATTGACTATGGTTAGTAGCAATGCTTCAATATTTGTACATCAATTGTAACAAATGTATCACCGGCTTGTAAAATGTTATTAGTAGGGGAGAGTGGAAAAGGCGGAGGACATTGGGTATATGGGATTTCCCTATACTTTCTATGTGACTCTTCTGTAAATTAAAGCTCCTTTGAAGATAAAATGAAAAAAAAATAAGACATCAGAAAAATATACAGAAGAAAATATCACTGTACATACAAGACATCTGATCTTACACTGATGAAAGATACAATGTCTAAAATTTTTTTATATTATTTATATTTTTTAATTTTTTTGTATTTTACTTGTTATTTTTAAAACAATTATTATTCATTTTCATATTAATTTTATTTGGTTATTTTTTGGCTTCATTTATGGAGAGGTTTTGGCTCACAGAAGTGTCACAACTGTGGTAAAGGAGGATCACTGGTGTGGGGTGTAGGTGATGGGGGGATGTAAGGGGGGGGCACCTAGGGCATGACTCTAAGGCATATGAATATGTTCAAGTGTTCATGGGGTGCTGTCTCAGTAGGTAGAGGTCCACACAATACCGAAAGAATATTGAATTCCCATTCTGGGAAGTTCTACTACATTCTCTAATTGGACAGCAAGAACTCCCCAATACAACGGCAATGCTTAGTGAAGGATCATTCTGCCAGGCCCTTGATACTGATGATTGTACTTATGAACCTTTTCTTGTGAAATTGAAACTTAGCCTAATATTATGTATTGCCTAAGGGCTTCCTCCTGAAAGCCTTCTTGTTTCTCAGATTTAACCTCTCTCTAAGCCAAACTCACCATATAAATGTACTACCTTCCCCACCCCGGTGAAGGACATGACTCCCAGGACTAAGCCTCCCTGGCACCAAGGAATTATTACCAAGCATCAACTAGTGATGCATTTGGAAAAAGACCTTGACCAAAAGGTGGGGATTATTAAATACAAATGAGTTTTTATGGCTAAGAGATTTCAAAGTGAGTCAGGAGGTCATTCCAGAGGTTATGCTTATGCACATCTCAGCATGATCTTATTGACTGCCACAGTAAACTGTGCAGCTCCTGAGGGCTCTAGAGACATCCAGACAGTATAAGCAGGGCAGACAAGCTCAGGAATTTGGCACCTTGTCAGTGGGCTTTACTTTGGGATTTGTGCTCCCCAGTGTAACAAGCTTAGACTCATTTATAGGTTCCTTACATGTGGCTTTTCTGTCCTTTTTATTTGAACCAATAATTAGCACTATACTTGTTAAATAAATGTCCCAGAGATTAAATTTTTGGCCTGTTTATTTGCCAGTTGAGTCCTGAATCTCAGCAGAGTTGCAACCCCTACTCATTGAACTTACCCAGGATAACTAACAAGGAGATGATGATGGACAAAGCCCATCCCGAGGAACAAAGAGTGTCTGCAACTGCAAGCAAGATAGTTCCAACCATCTGCCCCATGGAATCTAAGCCCCTCTCAATCAGAAACAGAGTGGGCATCACCATCCCAAAATCCTCAAGATTGGGGAATGAACAATGGACTAAAGTAGACTCATTATTATTCTATTATAGACTTATTATTCTAGCAATGAAAGAACTTTTATCATTGATATAAAGTCAGGCCACCAGAGGTTCTGAGGGGAGGGAAAGTAAAGAATAGGTGTAATATAGGGCATTTTTTGGACGTTGGAATTGTCCTTCATGACACTGCAATGATGGATATAGGCCATTATATATTTTATCATAACCTACAATATTGTGCAGGACAGAGTATAAACTATAGTGTAAACTATAATCCACGGTTAGTGGCTATGCTTCAATATGCATTTATTAATTGTAATAAATGTATCACACTAATGAAGGATATTATTAATGAGGGAATGTGTGTAATGGGGAGGGTAAAAGGTATATGGGAAATCCCTATAGTTTTTATGGAACATTTATGTAATTCAAAACTTTTTTAAAATATAAAAAAATGAAAAAAAGTAAACATGAGTGTCATGAATTGGAATGTATCATGAGGTTTCTAAATGATGAGAATGTTATCGAAAGTATCATTCTAATTCTGCAATTTCAAATGATTATCATGAGCAAGAGTAGGATTATTTTCCTGAAGAAAGCCACAAAGAGTCCACAGATAAACTCAATTTTAAAATGGCTAAATTTAGCAACATTGAAAGAAGGTCATAGAACCAGGGTTAATATAGGAGACTGACATTGGATGGTAAGAATGGTATTAAGAAGGACAAACCTCAAATAAGCATCTTGAAAGTCATCTTTTCTGGAAGTCCTACAGTCAGGATTAGGTATTCTTCTGTACTTTGTAGAGATTCTGCCATTTCTACAACCTTGTGTATGTAGGTCCATTAGTCTTTCTCAACTAGATTATGTTCTCCTCGAGGGAAGATGTGTCTTTATATCTTCTGTACCTAGGAGAGTGCCTGTTTAAAGTAGTAAACTTGATAAATGCCTGATGAACAAGTAAGATATTATGTACACATGATGTTAAGGGAAGCCAAAAAAGAAAGGCTTTTAAAAGTCATATATGGTACAAGAAAATCAAGGAAAGGCAATCTATGACAAAGAAGACAAATATATATATATTTTAATTTATTTGTTTTTTATTGTGGGTAAAAGTGAAATTTTCACAATACATACCAACATTTGCAAAATGATATATAAATATATATGCATATATTGTGTATTTGCTTACAAAAAGGTTATATATATTTTTTAAGAGGTGCTTAGCTTACCCAAAATATTACACGGAACCCACTGGGATTCCCATGTTGACCACCTCCCACACCTCCCATCACATCCCACACAAACATCTCCCACAAGTGTCACCCACCACCGTCAATGGACTTACACATCCTGGGGCCTTGCCACCAACCATAGACCACAGTTCACATCATAGACCACACTCTCTCCCACACAGTTCTGATTGGTGTGTGCTGATTTAAAATGGCCTACATCCATTGCCACAATGGTACTCAGGACAACCTCCAAATACCAAAGAAGCCACTGTATTTCAACTGCTCGTCCCCTCCCTGCCCCAAAAGTGTCAAGTGGCCACTGGCTCCACCTCATTGTTATAATTTCTTCCATTGCTAGAATCACCATATGTGAACAAGAGTATACCATCAAGTCCATTCTAGTCCATAGAGAGGGCTTATATCCCATGGATATGGTGGGTGGGATGATCCTGCCTGCAGATGCAGGCCCTCTCCATTCCCTGGGATGGCCATTGCCCATAGTTGTCTCCTCGCCAGGTGACTTGGATGAGTACATTGAGCTATAGGGTAGGCGTTGCAGCTCCACCTAGATTTCATGCACACCTGGCACATAGGTAGGCCAGAGGCTCCAGTCTCTGGAAGTATACCTAAAAACTTCAGCATTACATATAGGCTTGAATAGAAGGGACTGGTGAACCATGTGCAGGGAGGACTTATTTGAGTCCAATTCTGTCACTCTCAGGAGCACAGATTCTAAAATAGAGCCCACTGATAAGGCATCAGTCTCTGGGTCTATCCCCACTTATATAGGACCTGGGTGTCTCCAGAGCTCTCAGGAGCCCCTCTGTGTAGGGTGATAGGCACTTAGATGTTCTATGAGCTCCTACTGAGGTGTGCGTAAGAGTTACCTCTGGGATGACGTCCCGACTCTCTTTGAAGTCTCTTAGCCACTTGAACTCATTTGTCTTTACCTTTTCCCCCTTTAATTCAAGGTCTTTTTCCAGTTGTGTTGCCAGTTGGCACTTGGTATTAATCCCTCGTTGCCAGGGAGGCTCATCCCTGGGAGTCATTACCCACGTTGGGGGGAAGGTAATGCAATCATATGCTGAGTTTGGCTTAGAGAGAGGCTACATTTGAGCAACAAGGAGGCTCTCAGGTGGCAACCCTTAAGCACCCCACAACTCTAGGGTAAGTGTCAGTTACAAGAGCAAAGGCTCACAAGGGTAGTCATCAATAAAAAGAACACATCAGTGGGTCATCCTCTTTTGACAGACACTGTTCCTGCACTCAGAGGACTATTGCTGCTCCCTTGGAGACTGTGGCAGAGCTCTCCAGGCTAGGAATTCAGATTCCCTCATTTATTGTGTGATTGTCCACCCATCGTGACCATGCCCCATCTTTTGATCTTTTGAACGATTTTGTATATCTTTCATGTATATTCGGATGAACTAATTCCCATGAAACCCCCCTCCCAGACACCCCCCACCAATAATCCCCTGCAGTACCCATTGTAACCCTCCATGAACATGTATTCCATAAAATAATCAAATACACTTACTAGGAAAAAGAAACAACTATGATAAGCTTACATGCAAGAGACAAACATAAGGAAACTCAGGGGAAAAAAAGAAAAAGAAAAAAAAAAGAGAAGGAAAAAAAACAAATAATCAAACAAAAAACAAAACAAAATAAAATATAATTAGCGGAATAGGACATTCAAAAAATGGGCAAAAAAGCAAAGGAAATGCCTTAATATATATATATATATTTATTCATTTTTTTCCCCTTTCTCTTTTCTTTTCTTTCCTTCCTTTTATCACTGTGTTATCAGATGTCTGGTGTGCCATGACACCTTCCCCCTCTCAATCCCCATTGACTCCCAATTTTTCATTTAATTTTCAAAGAAGTTTTAGGTCACAGCAAAGTCACACACAGAGTGCCGGAGACTCCCAGATACCAAACCACAACCCTTCCCCACCCCATATTAACCACCCCCCTTTTTTTTTCGATGTTAGCATTGTTATAACTGTTATACAGATAGCAAAATATAGCAACTAAACATTGTCAATGATTTACAGTATAGTTTACAATTTAGATTATACACTTTAATAATTCTGATAATATTTACCATGTCCTGTGTCCATTACTGAAAGGGAATGAAAAACCTTCCCTATGACCACCAAACACCCCATTAGATCTTTTTTTTTTTTTTCCCATTAGATCTTGACTGTTCCCTTCACCCCAGCCCCCCAGGGCTCATGATACCACCCTATCCCGACCCATGGAATGTCAAGATTCACAGTTACATGCCCTGGGGATTTGAAACTGCCCTTCCTAATCTACCCACCCGCCAGTGCTGCACCACCAAACCCAGAAACACCACCATTCATCTGCCCCATCCCCCAACATGCAACCATGCTCTATCCCTTTACCATAGATTATGTCCATATGGGTGATGGCTCAAAGCCTGCTCTTCTCTTACACTCCTTTGTTAACCTATCTTTCAGACAACGGTTCTCAGAGACTGCTCACTTTCCTCAGTTCAAATCAGTGAAGTCAAATACTGTTCATCCTTCAGTGCCTGGCTTGCTTCACTCAACATAAGGTCTTCAAGATTCATTCACGTTATTCCATGTGTTAGCACTTTGTTCCTTCTTACAGCTGAGTAATATTCCATTGTATGTATGTACCACATTTTGCTTATCCATTCGTCTGTTGATGGGCACGGGGCTGAATCCAACTTTTGGCACTGGTGAACAATGCCGCTATGAACATTGGTGTGCATATATCTGTTTGTGTCTTTGCTTTCAGTTCTTCTGGGTATATACCCAGCAGTGGAATTGCTGGATCATACGGAAGACCTATTATTAGTTTTCTGAGGAACCGCCAAACTGTCCTCCACAGTGGCTGGACCATACCACAGTCCCACTAGCAATGAATGAGGATTCCTATTCCTCCACATCCTCTCCAACATTTAGTGTCTCCTGTTTTTTTAATAGCTGCCATTCTGATGGGTGTAAGATGGTATCTCATTGTAGTTTTGATTTGCATTTCCCTGATAGCAAGTGATTTTGAGCATTTTTTCATGTGCTTTTTAGCCATTTGTATTTCTTCCTTGGAGAAAAGTCTTTTCAGGTCACTTGCCCATTTTTTAAATGAGTTGTTTGTCCTTTTATTTTCAAGGTGTAGGATTTCTTTATATATGCAGGATATTAGGCTCCTATCAGATATATGGTTGCCGAATATTTTTTCCCATTGGGTAGGCTGCCTTTTTATTTTCTTAATAACAACCTTTGAGGTGCAGAAATTTTTAATTTTGATGAGATTCCATTTATCTATTTTTTCTCTTGCTGCTCATGTTTTGGCTGTGAAGTTCATGAAATCATTTCCTATTATAAGGTCCTGTAGATGCTTCCCTACATTATCTTCCAAGGTCTTTATGGTTTTGGCTCTTATATTTAGATCTTTGATCCATCCTGAGTTGATTTTTGTATAAGGTGTGAGATGGTATTCTTCTCTCATTCTTTTAGATATGGATATCCAGTTCTCCAAGCACCACTTGTTAAAGAGGTCACTCTCTCCCAACTGAGTGGGCTTTGTGGCCTTGTCAAATATCAGATGACTGTATATGCGAGGCTCTATATCAGAACTCTCAATTTGGTTCCATTGGTCAGTAGGTCTATCCTTGTGCCAATACCACACAGTTTTGATCACTGTAGCTTTGTAGTATGTTTTAAAGTCAGGTAGTGTGATACCTCCAACTTCATTTTTCTTTTTCAATATATCTTTGGCAATTCGGGGCCTCTTGCTTCTCCAAATTTATTTTGTGGTTAGTTTTTCCAGTTCCTTAAAAAATATAGTGTTGACTTTTATTGGGATTGCATTAAATCTGTAGATTAGTTTGGGTAGGATAGACATTTTGATGATGTTTAGTCTTCCTATCCATGAACAGGGAAATATTTTTCCATTTATTTAAGTCTTCTTTGATTTCCTTTAACAGTGTTGTGTAGTTTTCTCTATATAAGTCCTTTACATCTTTAGTTAAGTTTATTCCTAGGTATTTGATTCTTATAGTTATTATTGTAAATGGTATTTTTTTTCCTGATTTCCTCCTCAGTTTGCTCGTTATTGGTGTACAGAAATGCTACTGCTTTTTGAGCATTGATCTTATAGACTGCAACATTATTGAACTCCTTTATAAGTTCTAGAAGCCTTGTTGTCGATTTCTCAGGGCTTTCTATGTATAGGATCATGTCATCTGCAAATAATGAAATTTTACTTCTTCTTTTCCAAACTGGATGCCTTTTATGTCCTTTTCTTGTCTCAGTGCTCGTGCAAGTACTTCTAGGACAATGTTAAATAGGAGTGGTGATAGTGGGCATCCTTGTCTTGTTCCTGATCTCAGAGAGAAGGCTTTTAGAATTTCACCGTTGAAAATGATGTTAGCTTTGGGTTTTTCATATATACCCTTTATCATTTTCAGAAAGTTTCCATCTATTCCTGTCTTTTGTAGTGTTTTTATGAGGAAAGAGTGCTGTATTTTGTCGAATGCTTTTTCTGTATCTCTAGAGATGATCATGTGATTTTTTTCTTTCAATCTGTTTATGTGGTGTATTACATTGATTGATTTTCTTATATTGAACCATCCTTGCATACCCGGGATGAAACCCACTTGGTCATGGTGTATAATCCTTTTGATATGTTGTTGAATGCGATTAGCAAGTATTTTGTTAAGGATTTTATCATCTAGGTTCATTAGAAAAATTGGTCTGTAATTTTCCTTTCTTGTGATATCTGTATTTGGTTTTGGTATTAGGGTAATGTTGGCATCATAGAATGAGTTAGGTAATATTCCTTCTAATTCTATTTTTTGGAAGAGCTTAAGTAGAATTGGTGTTAACTCTTTCCGGAATGTTTGGCAGAATTCAGCTGTGAAGCCATCTGGTCCTGGACTCTTCTTAGTTGGGAGGTTTTTAATGACTGAGTCTATCTCTTTACTTGTAATTGGACTGTTGAGTTCATCTATTTCTTCTTTCATCAATGTAGGCTGTTTGTGAGTTTCTAGAAACTTGTCCATTTCCTCTAAATTATCATTCTTGTTGGCATATAATTTTTCAAAGTATCCTCTTATGATACTCTTTATTTCTGTGGGGTCAGTAGTGATATCACCTTGCTCATTCCTTATTTTAAGTATTTGCATCTGTTCTCTCTTTTTCTTTGTTAGTCTGGCTAAGGGTTTGTCAATTTTGTTGATATTCTCGAAGAACCAGCTTTTGGTTTTGTTTATTGTTTCCAGGGCTTTCTTATTCTCTATTTCATTTAGTTCTGCTCTAATCTTTGTTATTTCCTTCTTTCTACTTCCTTTAGGTTTAGTTTGTTGTTGTTTTTCCAGTTCCTCCAAGTGTGCAGTTAACTCTTCAATTTTAGCTGTTTCTTCTTTTTTAATATATGAATTTATAGCTATGAACTTCCCTCTCAGGACTGTCTTCGCTGCATCCCATAGGTTTTGATATGTTGTGTTGTCATTTTCATTAGTTTCAAGGTAGTTACTGATTTCTTTTGAGATTACTTCTTTGACCCACTGTTTGTCTAAGAGTGTGTTGTTTAACTTCCATATCCTTGTGCCTAACCTGTTTCTCTGGCCCTTAGTGATTTCCAACTTCATTCCGTTGTGGTCAGAGAAATTACTTTGTATAATCTCAATCTTTCTGAATTCATTGAGTGTTGTTCTGTGGCCTAGCATGTGGTCTATTTTGGAGTATGTTCCATGTGCACTCGAGAAGAATGTAAATCCTGCTGTATTTGGGTGTAGTGTTCTGTATATGTCTATTAAGTCCAGGTCTTCTAATGTATTATTGAGTGCCTTAGTTTCTTTATTGATTCGCTGTCCAGATGTTCTGTCTAATGATGATAGTGGTGTGTTGAAGTCCCCTGCTATAATTGTAGAGACATTTATTTCTCCTCTTAGTTTTTCCAGAGTTTGCCACACATATTTTGAGGCACCTTGATTAGGTGTGTAAATGTTGATGATTGTTCTCTCTTCTTGAGAGATTACTCCTTTTACTAATATGTCCTGTCCATCTTTGTCTCTTACAATAGTTTTGCATTTAAAGTCTATTTTGTCTGATATTATAATAGCTACTCTTGCCTTTTTTTGGCTATTGTTAGCTTGTAAAATGTTTTTCCAGCTATTCACTTTCAACCTCCTTGAATCCCTGGGTCGAAGGTGGGTTTCTTGTAGACAGCATATAGATGGATCATATTTTCTTATCCATTCTGCCAATCTGTGTCTTTGATTGGTGAATTTAACCATTAACATTCAGTGTTATTACTCATAATGAATTTCTTACTTCAGCCATTTTTTTCTTTGGGTTAATCTATGTCATATGTTGTTTTGTTTCTCTTTTTGTCTTTTCACTTGGTTTTAAACTCTCCTCCAACTCTCTCTCCCTTGTTTTATCCTTTCAACTTGGAGAGATTCCTTTAGTATTTCTTGAAGTGCTGGTTTCTTCTTGACATATTCCCTTAATTTCTGTTTATTTATGAATATTTTGAACTCTCCATCATTTTTGAATGCCAATTTTGCTGGATAGAGAATTCGTGGCTGGAAGTTTTTTTTCTTTTAGTGTTTTGACTATGTCATACCACTGTCTTCTTGCCTCCATTGTTTCAGCTGAGAAATCAGCACTTAATCTTATTGTGCTTCCTTTGTATGTGATGGTTCTCTTTTCTCTTGCTGCCTTGAGTATTTTCTCTTTGTCTTGAGCATTGGACATTTTGACAAGTATATGTCTTGGAGTTGGCCTGTTGGGATTTATACTCTTTGGGGTGCGCTGTGCTTTCTGGATCTGCACATCCATCCCTCTCATTAGAGTTGGGAAGTTTTCAGCTATTATTTTTTTCAACACTCCTTCTATTCTCTTTCCCTCCTCTTCTCCTTCTGTGATGCCCATAATGTGTATGTTTTTGCGTTTTGTATTATCAGTTAATTCCCTGAGTCCATGCTTGATTTTTTCTATCATTTTGTCTATCTGTTCTACAATCTCTTTGATTTCAGCTGTATTGTCTTCCATATCACTAATTCTTTCCTCTGCCTGTTCAAATCTTCTGCCATGTCCAGCATCTTTTTAATTTCTTAGCTTGTGCCATTGTTCACCATCATATCCATTACCTTTTTAGGCATGTTTGCTATTTCTTCAGTATGTTCTCCCAGTGTCTTCTTTATATCTTTAATCTCTTTCTTCATTTCTTTAAGTTGGTCCATGATATTTGTTTGGATAGCTTTGATTAGTTGTTCGATGTTCTGCATTGCTTCCTGGTTTTTATTTTGTGCATTGGATTGGTCCATGTTTTCCAGTTTCTCAGAGTCATTTGTATTTTTTTGTTGCCCTCTGGTCATCATATTATCTTGTTGGGTTTGTTCAGTTGATTAGCTTTTCTCTATGCTCTAGAATTTTATTTAGCTGTTGGTTATGCGTGTGAGTTAAGTTTTCTCTTTGGCAGTTTTTCTTCTTATTTTATTTCCTTGCTTCTTTCTATGTTCCGAATCTCTACCATTCCGTCCACGCTGTTGGTCCACGCAGATAGATGTCCCAAGCTTCTCACTCCACGCTTGCACAGCACAGACCCCCGGGCAGAACCCCGTCCACCATCCGCCTTGCTCTGGGAGCTTGCAGTGTGTGCCCTCCTACACTAATGCCATCTTGACTTCCAAGAAGACAAATATTTGACTTCCATTTTGCATCTATACTTTCTGTCAAGAAAAATAATTTTAAAAGATGAATAGGTGGAACACGATGACTTTAGTGCTGTAAAACTATTCCATATGATAATGTAATAGTAGATAAACGACATTATGATTTTATCAAAATCTATAGAACTGTAAAACCTAAAGAGGGAACCTCACAGGCTTTAGTTAATAGTAATGTATCTATATTGATTTATCAGTTGTAATAAATGTACTTGCAAGATGTTAATACCAGGAACTGTGTGAGTATATAGGAACTCTGTAGTTTCTGCACAAGCTCTCTGGAAACCTAAAACTGCTTTAAAAATTGAAGTCTATTAATTTTAAAAATATTGAAGCAAAAGAGAATATTAAATGAGGCTGTATGCTCAAAGGGAATGAAAATGTGAAAAGAACACCTATCTGCTCTGAATGAATTTAGGCTTAAATTGCCCAACCAAATGAACTTTGTTCCAGTTCAGGAGATAATTTGTTCCATTATAAGACCATTATAAAAATTCAAAGTGTTAAAACTGGATGTCCTGAGAAATAATGTGTTCCTTATCCATGGAATTTTGTAAGCAATTATAGGATGTTGACTTGAATAGTGTGATTCAACATCTGAGAATAGTTGGACCAAATTGTATTGACATTGGTTTTCTTCAACCCTAAAGTGCTAAGTTTATAAGAAAATATTGAACTCATCTTCCTTCCTAAGATTTGGCTTAACTCTTATAAAGCATCTTCTAAGGAATTAATTCTCTCCTGCTTCCAATCCCCTTCTAGATCTAAAATCTAGATTTTGTTATAGTAAATGTGAGGAATCATTATTACTTTCTTGGCAGTTTTGTTTTGCTTTATTAAAAATAGTACAAATTATTTTAGTCAAATATGATATAAAATAGAAATGAGCATTCCGCTCTTCCCATAATGTGTAGTTTTGAGTGAGTTACATAAAGGTCTAACTTTCGGTTTACCCATCTATAAAATAAGAATCATACTTCATAGGAATTGTGAAGATTAAAGGAAATAATGCATGCAATAGTAGGTAGCAAAGAGCATGATACATAATAATTGCATCAATAAATGTTAAGCTCTGATTTCTAAGTATTTATCTGATCTTCAAAATTTTCAACTGTGAGAGGGAATAAAATAAGAATCATCTCACAGAATTTCATTGAATTAAATGAGATATGAAAAGTATATGACAGTGTCTAACTCATAGTAGTAGTTCAACAAATGCTACTATTCTCTGACTTCTTGAAGAATTTAGAATTTCTAGGCAAGGTTTGGCACAGTCGTTTGCCAACTTATATTATTTGCATTTGCTGTTAGCTGTCACATGCATCTAAATGTCAAACCAGATATCTCTGGGTTTGAAACAGAGATTCTTATTCTTTTCTATTGGCTTTAAGTCTCTTTCAGAAGCTGCTGATAGAACGGATCCTCTTAGCACATGTAAATATATACAAACAGATTTTGCAAGCAGTTTCGGGTAGTTTATGGATCCCTGAAATCAGTTCATGTACCTGTGGACTGAAAGTTAAACACCTTGGTCTACAGCATACCCATGTTATACATGACAACACGCAAATAACCAAAAATGGGATCATCCATATGCATTGCTATGACTCTATGCACATAAATCTCGTACTCATTTGAGTTAGTGTTATCTTTTTAAGTTTCAGTGCTTACACGGGGTTCTTACATAATTTTTACCTTGAAGAGTGACTAATACACTAGGGTTCATAAGTGGGCACCCTTCATAAATACTTATTGATCTTAAAATGAGAAGAGGAAAACCTCACTATAAAAATACCATGCAAGAATTAAAGAAATGAAAGAAAAACAGCCACTGGTTTAAATATGGGACAGCAAGGGTAAAGAGAAGTAAAGAACTCCAAGTTAACAAACATAGAAAAAAAATATGTGCATGCATATTCAGGTAATAGCTCACCTAACGCAAAGCAATGAAATGCAATTTTCCACTTGCCTGGTTTTGTGGTTTGATTGAGCCACTCTGAACTTCTCCCTTCCTTAGCTGCACTTGATCTAATTGCACAAGCTAAGCTCTCAGAAGTTATTTAAAGGTTTAGAGAAAATTGTAGCTTTGTGAAACAATTTTCTCACACTTCCTAACTATTCTGTCGATATTAAATATTAGTAGGTTTTTAGACACTCTATTCCCTTCTATAAAGGCACTGATTTTAAAGGCACTATGAAAAAGAAAAGTCATTTGCAAAAACTAGACATAATTGATAGACATAGTAGGTAAATATTAATATTTATTTTACAGATCAGGAAAATGCAACATGTATATTTGGACCAATACAAAATGCTTAGTGGAATTCTGCTAGAATTGTTTATATAAGTATTCTCTGTGTGATTTGAAAGCCTCACTATTTTTCATAATATGATTATAAGGAGTTTTGCATTAGTTTGACACCAAGTTAGGGTCTCTGCAACTGGAGTTATACATTATATGAATTAATTATCATGGTATTCTACTGCTTCATTTTGGAAAATGTTATGAATTGAATCATGTCCTCCACAAAGACATGTTCAAGTCCCAATCCCTGGTCCTGTAGGTATGAACTCATTCAAATATGATCTTCAAAGGACCTATGATGAAGGCCTAACTGAATCAGGATGGATCTTAATTCAATATGACTCGAGTCCTTATAAGTAGTAGGTATGAGGAGGAGATAAAAGAAGACAGAGGGCCATGTGATGGAGACAGAGATGGAGTTATGTATTGCTGGCAAGCCACCAGTAGAATACTACAGATTTCAGAGAAGGCATGATCCTGTTGACACCTTGATTTTAGATTTTTAGCCTCCAAAACTGTGAGACAATAGGTATCTATTGTTTAAGCCAGCCAGCCTGTGATATTTGTCATATCAGTCATGACAGACTAATACAGAATATATCTAAAAATATATATTTAATATGTTAGGTACTTATAAAGAAGTATGCTGTCAAAAGACTTTAACATAAGTTCAAAAAAATCACAAATTATATCATATACTATTTTAGCATCTTCCATTTTTAGTGTGTTTGCAACTTAGTATATTGGAATTCATAGTAAAAGAAATAAACATTATTTTTTAGGAGTATATGTCCAGTTCTGGAATCAAACCAGTCTTAAATTCTGGACTCACCATTTACTCTTTCTGTAGCTTTAAAAATGTAGGGCTCTGATTATGAGTCTTAGTCCCTCCTACTATGTGCAGAGTGGCAGAATCTGCTTTTATTCTAAAAAGGTCAAGAAAGAGCCTATGTAGTTCAATATAACACTGAAAGAAAAACTAAAGAATATATGCAAATTGAATGACAGTCATTAGCATCTGGGTATTTGAAATTATTTAGACAAGTAATTAGATATTAATTGAAGTCAGAAATTTTCATGTTTTGTTTATAATTCAGAAATCACTACCACCACTCATTGCCTTATATTTCTACCTGCCTTCAGAATTTTGTGCCTTTGCCTTTTTAATACATTTACATGAGACCCAATGGATTATATAAAAAAATGTTCCTTAAAAACTTGCTACTCAAATTTTAAGGACCAGCAGCATTGACTTCACATGGGAGCTTATCAGAAATACAGAATCTTTGGCTCTTGTTGAGATCACTGATATATATCTCAACAAGTGTTATTAGGGCATTTGAGTAGACATTAAAATTTAAGAAAAGTGTCTCCAAAGAAGTATGATAAGCATGTCATTTTCCTGGTGAACATACTTTTTGTTGTTATTTTATATTCATTTTTTATTTTTATTTCATTTGTATTTGAAAAGAGGGTCACCATTTTAAGGAACACAATGCAAGTTCACTGAAGTTTCTAAAATGGAATGAGAAACTTCAGAGGTTTTATGCTGTTATCAATCCAGAGAATTCAAAGAACACATTTCGCTACATATAAGACTATGTTGTAAGGAAAGATTGAAAAGAATTTTCTAGCCAAATGAAATCCCAAACCTCAATGAAATCACAGGTCTCTACTGAAAAGAGTTTCAGGTAAATTCTGACTATTGATATTCGCTTTCCTCCAGTGGAAGGCAAATACAAAAAATTTTTAGTCATATCTGAGAAGAATTTCCACTAGTTATTTAGTGATTATGATTTTTTTTAAAAAGTTATAATGAAACTATATGGTTTCCAGAGCTGCTGGCAAAATTAAGATTTAGTTAACTAAATTCACTTTATTTGGTCATTTAAAAAAATTGCCATCTCAAGCAAAGAATACCTTTGGTTGTTTTCAGAAATCTCTTGGAACCTATTTGGAATGGTAAAATCCTACCTAAATACTGAAAAATCTTTACACCTAGGGTGGGAAATATAATATAAGTAGTTGCTCATGGAGGATGATGCCTTATCCTAAAACATTTTTAATTGGCACCATAATCATTAAATAGCAAGAAAGAAATGACTACCTGGGATCAACATAATATGAAACCATAAATACTTGTATCAACCCTAAATCCTACTGCCAAGTAAAAAGGATGGTTAAGTTTGTTTGAGGATTTTAATTAATGTGTATTTGATACTCAACAATTCATTTTGTCTTTCTCAGGTTCCCTAGCGGGTAAAGTGTAACAGGAAGAAAGGACAAGAAAAATATAAGAGAAAATCTCAGATCTGAGAAATTTTCCCATGTGAACTAAGAAATAGTTATCATTTTTTAGAAAATTTTACACATGGAAGAACTTGCTCCAATTTGCAAGTTTTTCCTCAAGAGAACTGCTGGTTTAATTATGTCATGTTGGGTACATTGTACCTTTGAACATATAGAGGAATCATAGTGAGTTTGGATCTTCAGTTTTCAAACCCTCCATTAGTTTTATGTTGCTGTTGTTGTTGTTGTCGTTGTTGTTGTTTGAGGTACTGGGACTGGAGATTGAATCCAGGACCTTGTATACAGGAGGCCGGCTCTCAACCATTGAGCCACATTGACTCCACTGCATTGGCTCCGCGTCTATTTGCTCATTGTTTGCTCGTTATTTGCCCGTTTTTTGTTTTTGCTTGTTGTCTGCTTGTTGTTTTGTTTGTTTTTTGTTTTGTTTTGTTTTGATTTGCTTTGTTTTGTTTTTGCTCATTGTCTGTTTTTTCTTTAGGAGGCACCAGAACTGAACCTGAGACCTCCCATGTGGGAGGCAGGCACTCAACTGCTTGAGCCACATTGGCTACCCCCTCCCATTGTGTGGGATGGGGAAGATGTTATGGAAGAAAAGACAAGGCACAAGGAATGCTCATTTTTGTATGTTTAGGTAGGAATATATTTATAAAGATTTTGGACCTTATTAGGAATTTCTACTTACATTATTCCATTTGACAATAATAGTAGGTCCATTAGTTACATGTTACTATTCATATTTTTTTTTTTATGGTTAAAATGATTTATTTTCTCCCAGTTTGTACAGTTTGAGGCATAGGCAACAACAAATTATTATTACTTCCCCTTTTTGGTCTGTGGGGCAGCTGGCACCTTAACTTGTAACTTTCTTGCTGTTAGCATCTTAACTGGAGCTATGGCTACAGCCCACAGCGCCGAATTTAAACTTAGTCAATAGTTGTAAGGATCCAGTTACAAGAGTTCCATTGCAGTGTCTGCAGCACTGAAAACATAACTTGCCCCTTCTGAGAGCAGGAGAGGGTGATGTTCATGAGCTGCTGGTTGGAACTGCTGGGCTAGGCACCCCAAGGTCTGGTATCCATGATGTTTGCCTTTTCGGTGGAGCCAGTCTGCTGCTTTTGGGTCTCAGTGGTATGGCTCTGGATCTTTGTGAGGGCATCTGCCTCAAATGTCCCAAGAGAGATGTTAGAGGAGGGGGCAGGGACAAAATAGACAGTTACCTGTTGCTGCTGGCAGGTGTACCAGATGTTCTTCCACAGATCTTTCTTCCCCACAGAGGGAGCCCACAACAGTTCATTGTTCCAGCCTTGTACTTTGGCTTCTTCTCGCAATTGTGACTAAAGCCCAAGGGTTATTTGTTTAGAATATTGTCTTTGCCACAAATCCTGCCCAAGGCCAATATTGTACTGGCTACATCCAGTTTACAGGGTAAGTTAAAGTTCACCACCCCCTTTACTGCTTAAACTTGTGTTATTACCCTTTTTACTAAAAAGCAGCATGCTGGGTTTTTTTCCTCACTTCCATGCACAACCTTTTCTGATTAACACATATAATTGTTTTAATAGCTGAGCTAAATGAGGGATGAAGGGTTTTCAGTACCCCAACAATATTATAAACTCTATTAATATGAGAAAACATTGTACTTTATCAATTACAGCAGAGGATACAGTTTTTGTTTTTCTTAACTAAACATTTAAGAATTTGATAGACAGCCAGGACTTTGTAGCTTGTCCCGATTGTTTGTCCATCTGAGGCTCTTAAAATAAGATACCATTGTCTCTGATGCTTCTTTTAATTCTGAAAAAAAGGATTGCTGTTTAGCATAATATCAATAGGGTTACAGCGACAGGTTTTTCCACGCAGCCAGAATCTTTGCCACCAGGCCAGGACAGATGCTTGGCTTAAGCATACAGCCTTGGGGAAGCACTGCAGAATCCACCGTTGGCCTCTCACATGAAGGTGAATGCAGGCTGGATGGATTTGCCTAAAGAGATACCAGCTAGGATTCGGTGTCCGATGTTGGATGGATTCTCTTGGCAGTGGCAGGTGGAGATCCCTCAGCAATCAGACAGTCTCGGCAACCCCAGACCCGGGTTTTTCCGCACCAAATGTTAGAGAAAAATGGCACTCACTGGGATGTGGAGACTGATGATTGCAGGCAGAAAGTTTATTGGGATGCTCTCCCAGTGGAGGGAGTCTGAAGAATAGACTTCAGCCCCACTATTCATATTTTACAGAGAGTAAATTGAAGCTCTGTGAAGTTATATGACTACTACATTCACAAGCAATATTAGGAATTAGATCTTGAATTATTGCAAAATTTGCAAATACAACCAACCACAGGGATTCTGAAAACAAACAAAAACCTTCAGTAAGAATATGCAATAATAACAGTTGTTATTAATGTTCTGCTTCCTATGTGCCAGATAGTGATCCAAAAGCCCTAATAGGATTATGATTACAACAAGCATACACAGGACTCATATTACAGATGTATAAACTGATGAACAGAAAAGTTATATAATTTTCCTAGTAGTAACACAGATACAAAGTAGAAGAGACAAGATTTGAACTCAGATCACTGATGCCAGAATTTATTTTCTTACTTCTTTACTAATGAAATATTGTGTGTACTATGCTTAGCCCAATGCCTGCCTGGACACACAGTAAAAGTTTCATACAAGTGTTAGCAAGCATTACTATTAATATCTAAATTTGAACAGTTCTATATACCTTGAAATTATGTTCAGGTGAACGTCCTCCCATGCACCCCCCATCCCTGACACCCCCCACCAACGATCCTCTCCCATCCCAGTTGTAATCCTTCTGTGATCCAAAGCTTCTTTAAAGATGACGCCAATACAATAGCCAAATACAATTAATAGGAAAATGAAATAATAATGATAAGTTTAAATGTAAGAGATAAAATACATGAAAACTTTTAAAAAAACTAAAAATTAAATTAAATTAAAAGATTGGGATATTTAAAAAATGAAAAATATTTTTAAAAATTAAAAAAAAATTTTTTTTGACATTTTGCCTTTTATCCCTGCAATATCTGGTGTCCAGTCAGTACTGTAGCACTTTCCCCCTCTCATTCCCTAGTGTCTCACTATTTTTCATTTTGTTTTCAAAGAAGTTTTAGGTCATAGCAAAGTCACACACAGAATACAAGAGACTCTCATATACCCAACCTCCTACCCCTTTCCTCACCCCATATTAAAACCTTTTTATATGTGGATGGTAGCATTGTTAACACTGATATACAGATAATGAAACATAGCTACTAAACATTGTCAATGGTTTACATTTTAGACCATACACTTTTATAAATTTTGATGATATTTACCATGTCCTGTGTCCATCACTGTAAGGTAATGAAGAACATTTCTGCTGACCACTAAATACCCCCTGCTTGATCTATTCCGTTCCTCCCTCACCATACTCCTTGGGTCCACGATGACCCATTGGCTTGACTCATTGGATGACAAGATTCATAATTACATGCAACAAGAGTTCTTGGCACACTGGTTTGTCCTCCCCTATTAGGAACCACCCTTGCTCTTGAGTGAACCCTGCCTATTTTTGAATGAATCAGTCCTCCCAAAGATGGGAGTCCAACTCCTTCCCGGTCTTTAAGTGGGTCTCCACCCACTGATACAACACATTATGACAGGATGAATACTCACACACTCCCTAGAAGCCAGCTCCAGGTGCGCACTATCCTGAATGCCCCCTAACCAACACCCTAAAGCAGTGACACTTCCTTGTCATATTGCCATAATAGCATTCCCACTGTATTTTCAACCTCATACTCACAAATCCCAAGTGTTCACCTGGTCCCTCTCCCATCTCTCACCCCAGTAT
Organism: Tolypeutes matacus; assembly: GCA_026826555.1. Taxonomy (NCBI): domain Eukaryota; kingdom Metazoa; phylum Chordata; class Mammalia; order Cingulata; family Chlamyphoridae; genus Tolypeutes; species Tolypeutes matacus. The sequence continues at coordinate 13,868,760 of JAKSZT010053779.1, read as the reverse complement.
CCTGGGTATTCTAACCCACCTTTCCCAATCTACCCCCCTGTCAAACCTGCACCACCAAACCCAATAATATCACTACCCACCTGTCCTATCGCTTCAATACACAACTATACTCTATCACAGGGCATTGTCACAGTGGGTGGAGAATCACTCAATAAATGAGAGAATACTGAATTCCCATCCTGGAGAGCTCTGCCACATTTTCCAAGGGACCAGCTGTCCCCCAAGTGCAGGGGCAGGGTCTGGCAAAAGAGGATGATCCACTGATGGGCCCTTGTTATTGATGACTAGCCTTATGAGTCTTTGCTCTTGAAATTGAAACTTAGCCTATTGTTATGGGGTGCCTAAGGGTTGCCGCCTGAGAGCCTCCATTTTGCTCAAATGTGGCCTCTCTCTAAGCCAAACTCAGCATATGAATGCATTACCTTCTTCCTGGCGTGGGACATGACTCCTGGGATGAACCTCCCTGGAAATAAGGGATTACTACCAAGTGCTAATGGGCAATATGACTGGAAAAAGACCTCGAATGAAAGAGAGAAAAGGTAAACACAAAGGAGTTCATATGGCTAGGAAACTTCAAAGTGAGTCGAGAGGTCATCCCAGAGGAAATGATTCCGCACATCTCAGGAGGACCTCATAGACTTCCAAAGTGGTTATAACCCCAAATAGAGGGGCTTCTGAAGGCTCTGGAGGACCCAGATCCTATGTCAGGGCAGATAGCTCTGGAGTTTGGTGCCTTGCCAGTGGGCCCTACTTTGGAATTTGTGCTCCTGAGAGTGACAGAATTGGACCCAAATATGTATTCCCTGAACATGGTTTTCTGTCCCTTCTATTCAAACCTGCTGGAGTTTGTAGATGTACATTCAGAGACTGGAGTCTTTGGGCTCTCCATGCATCAGCTGGGCCCGGAATCTCAGTGAAGCTGCAACTCCTGCTCTACAGCTCAAAGGACTTTCTCAGGACACCTGCCGGGGAGATGATGATGGACAATGGCCATTCCAGGGAATGGAGAGAATCTGCAGCTGCAGGCGGATAATCCCATCCATCTTATCCATGGGATATAAGCCCCCTTTCACTTGGAGGTGGAGTGGACATCACCATCCCAGACTCCTCAGGATTGGGGGAAGAGCTATGGACTAGAGTGGACTTACTGGTATTCTATTATAGACATATTGTCATTCGAGCAATGGAAGAAATTACAACATTAATGTGGAGCCAGTGGCCTCTGGGGGCAGGAAGAGGGAAAAGAAATTGTAATACAGGGGCTGTTTCAGGACTTGGGAATTGTCCTGAGTGACATCCTGCAATGACAGATATAGGCCATTTTACATCAGCATATACCATGCAGAACTGTGAGGGAGAGAGTGTGGGCTACAATGTGAACTATGATCCATGCTTAGTGGCAAAGCCCCAGGATGTGTATATCCGTTGCAGGTGATGTGCCACACTGATGAAAGATGTTTATGTGGGAGGTTGTGGGAGGTGTGGGAGGTGGGGCAAGTGGGAATCCCTGTATTTTTTGTGTAGCATTTATGTAATCTAAGTATCTTAAAAAAATTTTTTTTTTAATTATTAAAAAAAAAAAGATAATGGACTGAAGATTTAAGTCTCTGGTATATAAATCTTTTATTATTATTATTATTTTTGGAAGATACTTGTATTGTGTAAGTGTTGCACAGAGGATATAGGGATTCCTATGTGCCCCACTCCCCACACCTCCCACAACCTCCCACATGAACATCCTTCATTAGTGTGGCACATTCATTGCAATTGATCTACACATCCTGGGGTTTTGCCATTAAGCATGTGTGGGAGAGAGTGGTATACAAATCTTTGATCTGTTCATATGCCTGTTGAGTCCTGAATATCATCAGTGTTTCAACACCTACTCTCCAGTTCATCAGACTTGCCCAGGACAACTAACAAAAGGATGATAATGGACAATGTCTGTCCCAAAAAACAGAGAGTGTCTACAACTGCAAGCAAGATAGTTCTATCCATCTGCCCCATGGGATCTAAACCCCTTCTCAGTCAGAAACAAAGTGAGCATCACCATCCTAAAATCCTCAAGACTGAGGAATGAACAAACACAAGGGGGGAATGCAACTAAGGACTAAAGTAGACTTATTATTATTCTAGCAATGGAATATCTTGTAACATTGCTATAAAGGCAGTGGTCACTAGAGGTTCTGAGCGGAGGGGGAGGGAAGAATAGGTGTAACATGGGACATTTTGGGGACATTGGAATTATTCTGAATGACATTGCAATGACAGATACAGGCCAGTATACATTTTGTCAAAACCTATAAAAATGTGTGGTGCAAAGTGTAAAAAATAATGTAAACTATTGACCATGGTTATTAGCAATGCTTCAATATGTTTTAATCAACTGTAACAAATGTACTGTACTAATGAAAGATGTTGTTAATGGGGAAAAGTATGTGTGTGGGTTATATGGGAATCCCTTATATTTTCAATGCATCATTTATGGAACCTAAAGCTTCTTTAAAAATAAAAATAAAAAATTTCTAAATTTAACTCCAATTTGTTAACAGATAAAATTTTTTAATAATAGCAATTACATTGCTAAAAAACATATTGGGAGGTTGAAAGTTAAATATATAATTGGTTAATATTTTTTAGTGTATTATTTATGCATATAGATGGAACAGGTTCATTCTAGAATTAAATGAAATCAAGAGAATAATAGATCTCTCTTGCATACTATCAAAACCCATGTAGGGAGCAATGTAGATCAAGCAGTTGAGCTCCTTCCTCCTAGAAGGGAGGTCCCAGGTTCAGTTCCCAGTGTCTCCTGAAAAAATAAAAACAAAGCAACAAGCAAAACAAATGTTAAAACCAACACAGATAAGCCGATGTGGCTCAGGGGCTGAGCCACATACAAGGTCCTGGGTTCAATTCCCAGTCCCTGGTACCTAAAAAAAAAAAAAATTTTCAGAGAATATTCCTTATAAACCAAAATAATACAGAGCAGAAGTTAAAGCAGAGTTTAATCTCCTTTTTCTTTGAAAAGCATCTAAGTTCCCTGGGAGTACAAATTCCAAAAATAGTCCTTTTACTAAATTGGAGTCAATTTTAGATATTAAAGTCTAAATTCTTTAATTCTAAATTCTTTCAATACTCAGTGTTAGCATATGAAGAAATGGAGACTGAGAAAGTTAAATAAATTGCTCAGTAACATGGTAAGTGACAGAGCTCAGAATCTATGCATTATGACTCTAAAATCCAAGTGAGAAGTTCCATAACAAATGGGGCTTCATATTCTGTTCTCCTGTCTTTGATTGGTTGAAGGTAGGAGAAGTTCATCTCAAGAAAGACTATGAGTTAAGAGGAGCGACCATTGAGAGCTGAATGGTTGGGTCCTAGAGCCATACATTCAAGTATATCTCAACAAAATACTCCCCTACTTCCTACCCTCATCATGTAAGGAAATACAGTGACACATACACATTTGCTTAATTTTTTCCATTAGTTTTCTGATATTTCCATGTATCAGGAAAAGCAATATAAACAAATTATACAGTTATTAAATATTCCACATAGCAAATTATCTAGTTTGTTGAGCAAAATTATTAAGCTCTTTTATCTCTTTTTATTTCTATACTGACATAAACGGCAATTGTTATTTTTTAATACATGTTTCTACATATAATGTGCATTCAATTTTTATCAGTTCTGATTGAAAGATAAATTGAAGTGTACAATTGTATCTATTTTATTTTACTTTTTTATAAATACAGAACAATATTTTTAATGTTATTACTTCCACTATTTTTTCATATTAGTTTTTTAGGCAAAAATGCACAAACCCATAAAGTCAACTTAGGTATGTGTTTGGACCTTTCTTACATTCTTTTACTTAAATGGGATAATATATTCTGGGATGTTATGAACTTCCCAGCAAAATTTTCAAGTCAACAGAAATTTTTTTTTTCACAAATTCAAAGTAAAATGTTAAAGTAATAATAATTCCTTACCTTGGTAGAACATTTTATAACATACTACCCCTTGCACATGCATTTTTTCACTTGCTGCTGGCACCAAACCAGTGACATAGTTGAGAGAGAAATTATTCCTAAGGTTTTTTCCCTTCAAAAATTCTTCAGTATTTTGTTGGATCTACAAAATTTTGACATTCCCACTACTTTATTTTTAAAAGCAAAGTTTCATGAATCTTTATATATTAAGGCACATCACACAACATTTGCACAATATAAAATATTTGGTATTTCATAGCAAGAATAGTAAAATAGCTAAAATTCTGTCCATTATGTTTTACTTCAAATTAAACCTGATAAGGAAACTAATGCAATACTATTTCTAGAAATATATATTTTAAAAATGCTACTACCAAACCAGGTCAGATTTTTAAAAGATACTACACTGATACAATTATATTTGATAACATTTCTACTTCCTCTTGAATATCTTCAAGATGTGATCACATCAGACCTGCAGTCTTAATTAGCAACCAACAGAGAGTTGAATATCAGCTTCATCCCTTATGGTGGCACAGACTATTCAGATAACCATGTCCCTGGAGTTTCTCTACACTCAACCCAAATATCAGTTGCTGCTATATATTGATTATATACTATTAATAAATTTCACTAAATTTAACTTTTCTCAGGTTAAAAAATGTTCCAGTTTCTAGTCCAAGATCCCACATTTCTTGTAGCTATTTCTCATTAGTCTCTTCTGATCTATAATAATTCCTCAGTTCCTTGTCCACTTTCAAAGTGTACAGATTAGTTATGTGGTTTTCTTTAAAATATCTTTCTATCTTGGGCCTTAGCATACTTTGTATCCTTGGGCAGATTTATATTAGTTTCTGACCTTCTCACTTTGTTAGAGTAATTACATTTGAGAAGGTCTAGGTGGATATGAAACAGAATTCCAAAGATGAAAACCAGACTTTGTTCAGTGAGCTTCATAAATCTTAACTTACTAACAGTTTTAAGCTCCACACAAAGAATGCAAGGTAGAACATGGCAATAGATTAAAAAAAGGAAGGGAAAAAAAAACCTCTGGTAATTAGTTGCATAAAAAGACCAGCAAGTTAAAAAATATAAGGTATTCAATGGCTCAAATGAAAATATCTTGATAAATCCCACAAAGTACTTTTGTAATGGCTCATGGAGAAGAAACCAAAGAGCACATGTGGTGTACTTATGAACAACAGTCATGACTCGTGAAAAGCAGAGTATCTCTTGAAGTGTCTGAGGCATCTATTAAAGAAATTGGAATAAATTGTTCCGCAGTTCCTTTGCTACTGTGCTTAAAAGAATGAACTTTGTTAAAATAACACAATGTGCACTTTATTTTCAGCTCATAAAGCCTGTGTCAAATGGCTTTTGTGAATTGGGAGAGCAGTATGTTTAAAATGAGAAATGTTCTTCTACCCTATAGGGACTAGTGGGAAGGAGAAAAAAAATGCATTGGGTATATGAATACGTATAATTCCCATTGATTAAAAGTAGTGTTGCATGTGCTTCTCAAGAAAGAATAGTTCTACCTATTTTTTTGCAGTGAGGAGGCAGAGAGGAGCAATATTATTAACAGTTGACCATAGAAAAGGGAGGTCCATCTTGTTGTATATATTTTTAAAAATAGGTTTACTTAAGAGGTTCTTCTGTGGCTCATCATGATTAAACACTGCTCTATGGAGAACTGTTAATTTTGCTTCTGAATCTGTAAAGAAACTTAGATTTTCCCCTCAAAACCACTTTCCTCTGTCATGTGACAATGCCTTTCACATAGTATGCACTCAGTAAATGATGGTGATGATGTTGAAATAACAGACAACACGAAATGAAGAAGGTAAGAGTTCATGCTGACTTAAATTATGTGAAAATAAAAATGATGTCATACGGAAAAGAAAAAGAAGAGACTGGTGATGGAAAGAATGTGGCTATACGAGCTTGTGCATTGGAAGGCCAATGACTTATCACTTATTGCGAGATTCTGCATCAAGGGAAGTATCTAAAATTATAACACTACCCAAGTTCATAAATGTGCTTTATTGATTTTGTGTGCTTGCAGATAAGTGACAGAGTGCATTTGCCTTCGGCAATAATATACAGTCATGTAGCACCACTTAAGACAAATTTACATAGCACACAAAAAAGAAGGCTGTCATTAGAACCAAGTTCTCATGATTTAATCTTGGAGCCATCAAAGGGACATTGCTTATGGTTGCAGTATTTTCTGGCTGAGAAAACTCAGTTTCTAAGATGATATAAAAATGTTCTTGTTAACCAAGTCAAATGCCACAAAATGAAAAACTATGATAAAAAATAATGTCTGTCTGTACTTTACCTGAATCTGTTATGAGGCTTTTTGGCTCCTGGTTCCCTATTTACTTCCCTTTGTACCTTCTCCCTTTACATGCTCTGCACTCACATTCACATATGCTCTTCCTCTAGGTCTGTAACAAGAGGCCAAGGACACACTATGATTTAGCATTGAGGGAAATTAACTAATATTTCAAACCTACCGTGAGTTAATAACCTAACAATAGAAAGTATTAAAATTACTCTAGTTATGGCGAAGCACAAAGCTAGGCTTCTAGTAAGTGCTTCTCGCCCCCATTTAATTAACATAAAGTTTAAGTCCAATTTCATATGCATTAGTGTAGTTAATTTATTGCCATTTAAATAATTTCTTCAAGAAGTCTCATACAGATATTGTTTAAAATCCACTCCACACCTCTAATCCAGAGTCTGAAATATGCTTTTATTTCTGGGTTTAGATTCCAAATATATAAGACCCAAGTTCAGATTGTTTGGAAAACTGGGTAGGAACCAATTAAACCAAATCCTTCATTCTTCATTTCATTAATTAATTCCATTAATTTTCCATAAAACAGAAAAAAAAAAATCAATGTTAGTTACAGACTTTTCCATAGTTTTAGCTCTAAGTTGATTAGTAAGCAAATCACTTCATATTTGTTTTCTCATAGTTTGAAAATAGGTTTCATTAATGGAGTTTAATGTGTTCTGGGTTTTCTGCTTTTAACATTTACTGGATAATTTCCAAACAATCTAGAGCTTTTACTTTTGCTTTTTGTAGAATAGATATTATAATAATCAGAGAGTATTATAACCAAATCTTTAACTTTGCCTACTAATTTGGTTTTCACAATATTTGAGCCTTAAAAAGACAAATAATAATTGTAGTAACATAAAGATCCAGGTGAAGATATTGAGTAAAATTGGACATGATTTCAAGAATTACCTTTCAAAAAGATGACATTTTCTATTGACTTTAGAATATGGCAAAGTAGTTAGTCTGGGATTGTGTTATGCGATGGTGACTTGTATTAACAAATTTTGAGCTGAGGCAATCTGAGTTCAAAATCAAGCAACTCAGAACAATGATTCAAGAATTGGTATTTCTCCAATTTCTCCATAGCACAGAAGCTAATGACATATCACAAGGATCCATTAATAATTATAATAATGCCTAACATTCATTGAGCACAAAAGAGGAGGCAGGCATTATATTAAGCACCTTAGTAATTTACAGATGAATAAGAATAGTCCTTCACCAAGGAAATGCGTGTTTTTCTAAAAAAGTCTAATTAATTAAACTTTTGACATGACTGGGCTTATTTAGTAGATTCTTATCTTTCATATGGATTCATTGTGGTACTCTGATACCTTTCTGTGATCTGGTAACTACTGCACAGTACAGGAAATGAAAAGACTCCCTAGTGTTAGCTCTTCTACACATTAGATCGAACTTGAGGTCATGACTTCATTTGAGTTCTCTTTCTCTTAATGATGTTGCTTCTATTTCAACTTATAGCAGTTGTAAGTCTCATGGGTTACAACATTTCAGCAGAAAGCTTCAGCTCCATCTACAATCCAGAAACTATTCTATAAACAAAGGTTAGGGGCAAGAAGGATGGGAATTTTTGTGGAAAGGAAGTATTCTTAGGGAATTTGTAGGTAGAAGGAAGGACTCAAAAATGATAAGTTAAGAGCCTTCATTTCAAGGAGATCACAGTCCAGCAATGGGCACAATATGCCAAAAAATTTAGAAATCATTAGAAACAGATGATAAAGAGCCTCAATGCCTGGAAAACGTGTGTAGGATATAGAGCAGAAATAAAATACAAGCATTGAAAAATGGATATCAAGTACCAAAAGTAGAAAGATGAATAAAGAAGATATATTTTTAAAATGTTGAATAGCATCAAATGCCTGGGTAAAATTTCCTTGTGTTTTTTTCCTGGAAAAGTTATACTGAGTTTGGCTTTGAAAGAGTTTTCCATGCTGCTATGATGCATTTAGACCATGTATAATAAGCAACATAGATATTATATACATGTTTTATATTATTTAATTTAAAATTATACCTGAAGATCTATAAAAACGTTATTAAAGTATTTTAAATCATACACAATAATAGCACACAAGTTTTTAGAGGTTTATATGTGGTTATCTACATGTATGTAGAATATATACCTAGTTATTCTAAGAATGTGTACAGAATTTTTACCCTGTTTTATTTAATATTTTACATAAACATTTTTACATTATAAATGTCTTCTATTTTCAGATATTATTGAGGGATTTCAATAGAAGAGTGTCACACTTATATTTGCAGTTTAGAAAGATAGATCTTATTTTACTAAAGGAAGGAGAAGTGATGGAAATTGAGACACCAGATAGGCAATTATTGTTATTCAAGGAAGAAGTGTTGAGGATTTTAGGAAAGCAGACCACTATGGGTGGTCTTGTGAAATATTCTGGAGGTAAATCAATGGCCAGTAGATGAGTAGAAGAATGGGGAGAAAGCACTCTGGATATAGAACTAAACTCATCATCCTAGTTGGTTGCTGACAAGGTCACAGAGGGAGAGCTCATAGAAAGAAGAGAATTGACTTTCTAATAAAAATTTTCCCAGTGACCACAAGACTCCACAGGCATCAGTAGTACTCATAGTGGAAGGGAAGGTGCATTACTGAGGAACAATGAAAACTACATTTTCCCTTAAGGTATAGGGAAAGATAGAGTGATAATTTGATTGATGTAAACCAGCAAATAGAAGGTGATTCAATTTAAATTCCGCTTATATATGTCTCAGGAGGATCTCACTCTCTGCCACAGTAAACAGTGCCTCAAGCAGGGGGGCTCCTGAGGGCTCTAGAGACATCAAGACTCTATAGGAATTCAGCACCCTGTCAGTGGGCCTTTCCTTGGAATATATGATAACTTAACCCCCCAATATATCCAAGTTAGATTCATTTATAATTTTCCTGCACATGGCTCTTATGTCCATTTTATTTGAACCTATATTTAACACTATACCTATTAAATATGTGTTCCAGAGACTTAAATCTTTTGGCTGTTCATATGCAGGTTGAGTCCTGAATCTCAGCAGAGTTGCAGCCAGTACTTACTCTCCAAGTCATCGAACTATCTGAGGACAACTAACTAAAGGATTATGATGGACAACAGCTATCCAAAAAACAGAGAGTATCTACAACAGCAAGCAAGACAGTTCCATCCATCTGCCCCATGGGATCTAAGCCTCCTCTCAATTGGAAGCAGAGTGGGCATTACCTTCCCCAAATCCTCAAGATTGAGGAATGAACAAACATAAGGTGGAAATGCAACTATGGACTAAAGTAGACATTATTATTCTAGTAATGGAAGAACTCATAACATTGATATAAAGTCAGTGGTCACCAGAGGTTCTGAGGGGAAAAGGAGGGAAGAATAGGTGGCAATTTTGTTCTGCATGATACTGCAATGTTGGATACAGGCCATTAAACATTTTGTCAAAATCTATAAAATGGTGCAGTACAAAATGTAAACCATAGTGTAAACTATGGCCTTTGGTTAGTAGCAATACTTTAATATGTGTTCATCAATTGTAACTAATGCACTACATTAATGAAAGGTGTTAATGGGGAGAAGTGTATGTGGGGGTGTGGGGTTTGTGGGAATCCCTTGTATTTTTTATTTAACATTTATGTAATCTAAAGCTTCTTTAATAAAAAACATATAAATAAAAGTTATTACAGAGGGGAAAAAATAAAATAATATCCAAAAGGAAATCAGGAAAAAGTTCAAATAAGCCATAAGAAAGAATATAGTGGATGCTAACTTATACTTATTAAAATATCTAGTACACTGGAATTTAAAATATGAATAAAGTTCCTTATTTGAAGTGAATAACTTTTTTTTCCTGCAAAGAAACATTTTATAAAGAAGAAGAATTCTTCATATATAAATGATCATTTAAAGATTCAGGGTCTCCAATAATACCTTTTTAATACTATTTTAAAGCAAAATGATATTAATAAACATCAAGGACTGTCGTCGGATATTTTTTGAATTACCTACAAAGTCAAAAATTAAGAAGCTTAGAAAATAGAGATATCTGGGAAGAAACTAAAGCACCTGTGGAACTTCACCATCATTGTCTTTCATACTCTGATGACCAAAATGACATAGTTTTGCATGTGAAAATATGTGTCTGCATGTGTCTCACGACCATAAACATAACTTCAGGTTAGCAGCAACTTTCTTAATAAGATATATTTTGGTGAGTGAAAAACAAATTAGTCTAATTCTATTTTCTTGATTTCAGAGACGTATCCTATATTCTGTGAATCTTCTCTAGCTTCTCAGCACTCTTATCAAATGAAAAAAATAGATCCACAAAAATGCATGTAAATGATGAACTAGTTTTTGCATATTGACTTCTTCTCTTCTTTTGGATCACGAGGAAATTTTTAGGAAGGATTTAAGATGAAATGGGATTATTTTGTTTCATTTGAGTTTTCTGCAAAGATGTGAAATGAGTGAAATGAACACTGAATTTAGAAACAAAATGCTTGGATTTGAGCTTCTGCTTTCCCACTTAATTGTATGATCCTGAGCAAAAATTTATTCTCTTTGAGTCTCAGTTTCCTCATTTATAAAACGGAACTAATGATTCTTCTATCACACATTTGTTGAAGGACTAGTTCTAAGGCTCATGTGTTAAAATCCCTATTTTACTTTTCACGTCCAAGGCATTTTCCTATTATTACCTATGCTTTTCCTCCAAGCAAAAATTTGAGTAGGTAAAAGGCCCAGCATGCTCTCTTTCCTCTCTGATTATACCAGGGTAGGTTGAAGCAATGTAGAACCACAAAACAGGGCTCTGGCTTCTAATGCCAGGGTAAGTCATCCCTATGGTTTGGTGATCATGCCTTCTCTTTCTAGGAACTTCTGGCTTAGAGGAGACTCTCATGGAGCCAAAGTCTATTTGCATTCTTTGCTTTTGTCTACCAGCAGTGTCATTTGACATAGCCCATTTCTTAAATCTGTCCTTAAAATATTGAGATAATCCCAAACTAAGTAAGTTTCTTCCAGAAAACCCATTCCAATTTTTGCATCTTGTTCAGACTGAAATGATTTGGCAAGAGGAATTTTCACACTCAATATATATTTTTTCTCTCAACTCATTTAAAATTCTCTCTCTGTAAAACATATCCCGAGATTCTATATGTACACCACTTCTGAGCTATGCTCATTTCTTCAGAATTCTGTGGGTAATATCTGGACCACACATTCAAGGCCTGGCTGGACTATGTTGTTAAATAAATGAATTATGTAGGAAAACTTCTCAATATGAAACCAAGAAAAGTGGATTTGAAACCTTGGAGGAGGAAGTTGCATCTTGTCTTCATTATAAGGTTTTTCCTTCTTGTGTAGGAAGAATTGGACAAGGTAGATATAAAAGAGAAGGGTTGGTAGTATTGGGAAAGCCTTCCAGGAAGTGCCACAAGGCAGAAACTGAACTTCCCTTTACCAAGTACTGACAATCGACATGAACTTTTGTCTCTGCAATAGTGCCGCCTTCCCAGGTTTCAGTGTCTCCCATGATTTTGTAGGCAGATTCCCTGTAACAACTCCATGCTTGTGCAATGTAAGGAATATGCCACAGAAAAAATTTCCAAACCAAGGCTTTAAGGCCCCTAAATTGGAGATTGACAGCATAGTTAAGAAGAGACAGTTTGTAGGAGATAGAGCTAACATTTTCAATAGAGTGCTTAAAATTATGAGGCTTTCTCAATACATTATAGCTTTAGAAAATTAACTCCCAAAGTTGGATTGTGTTTCTCTGTGAAGAGGATAAAACTGTGGATGGGAAACATAATGGTTTCAATGGGCAGCTGCTTGAGTACAACATTTCATCTCTGCCTCAACCCTAATAGCTCTCATGCTACTCCACTCTTCCTTTCGTGTTTGCGTGACTCAAGTGCACTGAATTCAGTTAGGGGTAATTGAGTTAAATTAGTTTCCTTCCCAAATAATATTAAAGTAATGATATTGGCAGAAAAAAAATGTAACTGCTTTGTAAACCTTTATTTTAAGCCCAAGAAGCAGCCCTATGCAATTTATTCCTCTCTGCCCTCCCTCTGTGCTTGAGAAATGAAGCAGTATTTTGCAGAGCAATGCATTCTTTTCCTCATGCTCATATCTATCTTCTTCATTTTGCAAAAGTTCATTGAATTGTGTTTTCAAACATCTGAACTCTTACTCTTGCTGTAGTGCCGGATCCTGCCATAGATTCATGGGAACTAGAAGAAGGAGCTCTAGGAAGCAGCCTGCTGGGCAAATGGCTAATTAGTGTAATGCACTTTTAAAACTATTCATAATGAAAAGCTCTGTTGTAGAACAAGATGAAATCATTCACAGAACTTTGGCTCCGTGTGCCTAGAAGACACGGGTGCTTTTAAAACAGTCTCTTAAACTAATCATTAATGGTCTGTAATGTAAATGTTGAATTTCATAATGAAATAAATTTATCTCTATTACCTTGAAAAATCAGCTGCTTCTGAAGCTAGGAGGAAATGTCTTTACTTGTTTGATGTTTTCATGTTTCTAAAATGAACTCATTTGAACTGGTATTTGGAGCATGATGTGAATTCCTAGTCAGGGCTGCCAGGTGTGGCTATCCAGGCTGTGAACTGCACAGTTTAAGGGGCATCACTTTCATAGCTGTCAATGTGATGCTGTCTCCTGGAGCTGTGCAATGTAGCAGTTCTGGGCAGAGTATTATTTTAAAGTACATATATGGCTCCTCCTTTAACCAGCTTTTCTCTATACATCAAGCATTTCTTTCTTGGTGTATTTGAGAACACATTCAGGTCAAGACTTAAAATGTACCATTTTTTTTTTCATCTTCCACAAGTCCATGAATTCCCTAATGACAGAATCACCTTTATATTGTCAGTGCTTAATATCTGAGCAATGAATGGATAATGAAAAATAACTCTAATACATTCTTTAGGTTCAAAGAACAATAAGAGAAGTTCAGTGTGAAATTTGGGGTCCTTGTCTCAGATGACAAATGTGCCAAACACTTAAGCACTAGCGGGAACTTTTAAAACTACGAAATGAAGTAACATCATTCCTTATCTAGAAAGCTAGTTTTAAAGGTGTTCTAAAGATTTTGAAATTCCATTCTAAAGGATGAGTTTGGTTGCATATCTTTACAATAATTTTTTGTGAACCTTGTAGATATGATTATTAATTCAAAAGACAAACTATTGAGAGTACATAAAATATTTTGTAAGAAATTGTTTCATAATTTTACAAGAATATTCATGATTAAATGTAAAATAATCAAAACCTATTATTATTCTCAGGAACACAACTTGAAAATGTTAGTGATAAAGCTTTGCTGGTGACAGGGAGGTGTTTATTTTGCAAATCCATTTTTAAATGGTTTCAGTGTAAAACTTCAATTATGCAAAAGCAAGAAACAAAGAGAAAGTCAAACCTACAATGTATAATGTATGAATTTAAATATAAAATAAAATTTATATATTTATATTCATAATAAAATATATTCATATATAATAAAGTTACCACTCTTGGTTTACCAACACTACTATGACATATACCACACACTGGTTGGCTCATGGTTTTGGAGGCTAGAAGCCCAACATCAAAACCTCAACAAGCCATGCGTTCTCCCAGTTCTGGTCTTGGCTTGCAGGGAGCCTTGGGATTCTCTTCACATTCTTCATATGGGGATGTCTCATCCTTTGGCTTCTTCTGATTTCTAGTTTCTACTGACTTTTGGCTTCTACTGACTTCTGACTTCTACTGACTGATTGTGTCTGAATTTGTTTTGCTTGAAAGGAATCCAGTCATGGATTAGGCCTACCCTGATTCAATTTGGCTTCATTAGTTCATACCTTAACTAAGAATAACATTGTCATAGATCCTATTTACAAATAGATTTACAACCACAGAAATGCAGATCAAAACTTAAATGTGTTTTCAATCTCCAACACCACCTAAGTACTTTAAAATTCGTCTATTTAATTTACCTCTATTTCTTTATAAGGCTTCTGCATATTCTTTTACCATCTTCCTTTTTTTCTTTCTTTATCTTGCACTCTATGCCACATAATCTAGCAGGTTGCTTTTCTTATATTTGCTAAATAAAAGCAAATTCAGACTTAGATAAGAAGAGACTTTTTCAAAATGAAGACTATGACAATAGGGAGAATGCCCTGATCTCATAAATCTGCAAATGTCTCAAAAATCAAATGGAAAAAGTCTTTTCCTTTATAGAGTAAGAAGGGGAAAGCAAAGATTAGCAGAAACTCTTAAGGAGAAGTTGGTCAAGCAAAGATAAATCCCCAGTGGCAAAAGTAACTTGTGCTCAGCTGATTGATTCTTAGGATAACCTGATAAAGAGGCACGTTCCACTTTTAGTACTTGCCCAATTTTGGGGCAAGCAGAATTCAGGGACCTACAGGGAGGAGAAAAATCTAAATAAAGTTTGGTTGAGACAAAGAAGATGGTAAGAAATGGGCAATTCTGAACACTTGGTCATACCTAATGCATCTAATGTATTTCATGAAAATAATACATCATCAATTCAGTTGACAAGCATCTACTATGAATGAGTACTAATGTAGCCTTTATATATGTTGCTCCTATATATAGGAATCTTAGAAGCATAGCTGTATATCCCTCTACTTCAGCCACATAGCTAACCATGTCCCCCTTCAAAGTTGATACCCAGTCATAAGGAATAGGTTTTCATCTCTTTTGCCTCTACAACTTTGCCATAGTCTGTTTTTCTTTCCTTGGAACATGGTCCCCTAATTTTACCTGACTTATTGTTACTTCTTTTCAGGTCTCAGTTGAACTATCCCTTCATCCTAGGCCACTTTACTGGGGAAGCAAGTCTACATTAAATGTTTTCCTTTGTACGCTCTGTATATTCCCTATTAAACTAATTATACTGCATATAATTTCTTGTTTAATTTTATGTGCTCTTCACAAGAGTATAAGTTCAATGAGCAAAGGAGTTAACAACAAAGAGTGAGGGAGTGAGACTCCTTGGCCTACTATTTATAATCTCTATAACCTTGAGCATGTCATGTAATATGTCTGTCATTTGTCTTATCTATAAGTTGGGGAGAGGACTTAGTGTGTCATAACTTTACGAAATGGATTAAATGAGTTACTAAATGCAAAACATAAATAATACTTGACACATTAAGTGCTTAATATATATTAATTCTCTATATTCTTTATGCACTGTGGTATATTATATGCCCATGGCAGAACTCAATAACTACTTGCTGAATGAATCTTATTCTCTACTATAAAATGAATGTTCTGACTAGGTAACATTGGAAAATAGATATAACAAACAAAAAAACACATTATCATTGCCCTCAAAGGAATATAAAATGTCATTGGGAATAACTAATTTTTACTCATAAATTATTTTACAAATAAATAATGTAAAAGGTGACCAAGTGGTCATCAGGGGTATCTGTAGAAAGAACAGCATAGAGTAAAAAAAAAAAATTCAGATGGAGGCTGGAATGGTCTGGAAGAGCATTATTGAAAAGGCAGGTTTTGAATTATACCTGAAAAATAATTGAGCTATGACTGAACACAAAAGAAAAAGGATTAGTTCCGAACAACATCATGGGTATCTGTAGAAAGAACAGCATAGATTTTTAAAAAAATCCAGATGGCAGCTGGAATGGTCTGCAAGAGCATTATTGAAAAGGTAGGTTTTAAATTATACCTGAAAAATAATTGAGCTATGACTAAATACAAAAGAAAATGGATTAGTTCCAAACAACATCCCAGTTCAAGCAACATTATTCGTCATATGAGTATGAATCAATCTGAGGATGAAGATGTCATCAGTTTATCTTGTAGACAGTCATTTTGGATAATTCAACCTTAACAATAGCTTTTTTAATTGAAAATTCAGTATATTTTAAATTACTGTCTAATATGTTTTTTCTCCATGTTAAGAGATGTATCAACAGAGGAGAGATGAGGAAAAGGAAGAGAATAAATTAATATAAGGAATATTTTAAAGCTTCCTTTTCTTTTTTTCTCTTCTAAGAAAGCAGATCAATGGTAGGTAGCTTTCTATAACTCTGCTAGACAGCTACCTTTTCAGAAAGTTAACCATGACTTTTGCGGTTTTTCTTTGTTCATTTACCTTTATACTGAGTAGAAACACAGAATCACTAATGTCTTTTTTTTAGCATATTCATCTCTTTCTTTCAAGGCCCTGATGCTCACAATAATTCTCAGCTCACTTAGTTTACATAGCAATTGCAAGAAATATTTTCGTAGCACAGAGCCTAGTGAGATTTGTTTCTCCACTTGAGGTATCTGACCAACACAACTTAAAATAAAATAGGTTGAGAGGTTCAGGATCATTTCAAAAGTCAATACTTCTGAAAAATATCTATCTTCCATTCAATTCAACAAACTTGTGAAAGTTAATTGGTTAATTGGCAAGCACTTGAAGAGCATTGGCATGTGAAAAGTAGTAACAAAAGCATGCCAAGCAAAGAAAACAAAAGACTCTGAGCTGAGAGTGAACTTGACATGTTTGAAAAACTAGAAACAAGGACATTGAGACTGGAGTGTAGAGAGTAAAAGGTAGAGAGATACAAACAAGGACAGTGATGCCAGCAGCATCAGATTATAAAAGATTATATGGGGCATGGCAAGATATTTGCATTTCATTCTAACTACCATGGGATATAATCAAAAAGGTTGAAGCAAGGAATGGCATGGTATTATTAAGTTTTTGGAAAATTATGTTGGCTATAATGTGCACAATTGTTAGAAGAAAGTGAAAAATAGAAATGGTCAGATAAGTTAGAAAGTTATTTTAGAAGATGAGAACTACTGATGATTTGGATTACCTAGGTGGCAGTCATATTGGAGATATGTGGATGGAGGCAAGATTCATTTTGGGACTGTGATCAGTACAGTTACACTAGACAACACCAGTGAGATTGAAGTTTATGATTTGAGCAATGGCACTTGTGGTGCCATTTGCTGATTTGGACATGCCTGGAGAAGGCAAAAGTTGTAAAGAGAGAAAAATAGAGTCAAGAATAGAGTCAAACATTTCTCTTTGATCATCTTATATTTGAGATACCTAAATTACATTTTAATTGGCTAAGATAAGAAGACATTTGAATGTATGCATTTACTGTTGAAAAGTCTGATTTGAAGATGTAAATTTGGAAAATTTTTGCATATAAATTATTGTTGATACCATTGAAAAATGTGAGAACACTTCACAGACAGAGCAGATTTACAGATTAGAATCTCAGTTCAAACTCTTGGACAGTTAGCATCATGTGGAAGAGAAACAGCAAATAGAAATAGAGTGAGAATGGAGAGACAGAAGTAGGAGGAAACCAGGGTGGTGTGCATCATGGAATCCTATATGAGAGCAGGTAGAAAGAAGGAGAGAATTGTCCACAAGGTAAGAATAGAAAAGAGTCCTGTGGATTTTGAAACCTATATTGTCAGTGGTGACTGATGAGAGTTGTTTTAGTAATGGGAACAGAGCTGAATAGAAGTTAATTAAAAGGAAATGAGAGAACAAAATTGGGAATGTAATCAATACTACTGAGTTATACACTTGAAAATGGCTATAATGAGAAATTTTGAGTTGTATATGTTGACTGCAATTAAAAAACTGAAAAAAAAAAGGGAATGGAAGAAGAGGAAAGAGGAAGTCAAGAGACTTATCAAATTAGGCTGAAAAAGAAAATAAGGATATAAGACAGATACTGGAGGAGCATGTTTTTCATATTTTGCATGACAGTCTCCGTGAATCTTATTTGTCTAAGATTTTTACTTTTCAGTCTCTACAATCAATATGTATGGATATGTTTTACCACATCTAATATACAACTTTGCATTTTAATGGCTCACTTCTTTATATTTTAATGGCGATGTTTTATGAAATAATGATATAAATTTCCCGTGGCTGTGCAAATTAATAATACTTATCACAGCTTACCTAAACATCAGACTAAAGAGACTAAAATAGATGAACTCTGAACATCAATTTCAAATGTAAGATCTTTTAATATTTGTTGAGCCCAGATTTCATCCGTATAGAACCTCACTTTCAGCTTGACTCCTCTTTTGTCTCTAAGAATGTACCTGCTGAATGCATTTTGAAAAGTTGCATCTCTTCCTCCTGGATACCTCCTGGTACACTGGATGAGTGTATTTAGGTGACTCCTCATGCGGAATTTATTAGCAGATTTTCACAATCCCAATGTGCCTTCAATAATGAGCTTAATTAAATTCCTCTCTTAAAATTCCTGTCAACTTCACGTTTAAATAGCAAAAGCCATTTCAGCCCTATTCTGGTGAGTCCCCACTTTATTTCTCATATATGCATACATATATGGATGAATGGGTTACTCTAGTAACTTATAAAAGATTAAAAAATAATAACACATTTGAATTTACTATCTCTCAGAGCCACAATTCACTATTCAATCACTGGAAGGGAAATGCTATAACCCCTCCATTATAAAATAGCATAAAGGCAGAAATTTCCAACTATAGGAAGACTAGATGCCTGTGCACAGGGAGAACTGGATGGCTTAAAATGTATGCATATTATATTCCTGCTCTTCAAGTTCCTTGTTGTTTTTTGTTTGTTTGTTTTGAAAAGAGGTGCTTTTTATCTATCCAAAACTGTTTAGCTGACATTCTCATTATTCATAGAAAGGGGAATTATTCTTTGTTACATTCAATAAAAATACCAGTAAGCAGCAGTGTGTTTAAGGGTTTGCACGGAGACCAGGAGTTAGCACAATGCAGATTCATGTACAGGGTTGGAGTCACTGAAGTCAACACAGTGCCAAAATTTTAGCTAATTGTCAGATATACACCTCTTGTTTTGTCACCCATATTCTTTGCCTTTTCTAAGTTCTTTCTTTATTATATTTATATTTTCATCAATCTCCAAATGAAAAACTATAAGTGACTTTGGATACCGATGTCAATTCAGGAAACAATTGTGTAAACAAGTGTTCAATTATTTTAGTCTTGAAAATTATCTTTGGAAGTTCCATCTGAAAGGAAAAATCTTCATGGGTTCTACCCAATATTCCTTTGCTTACAGCTTTTAGTGTCAGGGTCCCTTTATAAACATATAAAACAAATGACAAGTAATTAACATGGCAAGTCTACTATATTTCTTTGCTTGGCTGCAGCCCAAATTTTAGGAGTTTCATCATAATTTTCTTCAGATCTTTGATATGTTGACCAGGGTTATTTTCATAACTGCATTTCTGAATTTACAGTTTGTGAAATAATAGGTAGGTCAGGAATTCACTGGGTAAGTTGTGAAATAGATCATAAAACAATCATTCATTTTGAGGGGTTTATGTATTCATGAGCGCTAACACAAGAACAGAGGTTCACATTTTGTGCCAAAGGGAAAAGTTGACTTAATGATCACCACTAAAAATTGTGTTCCAACATATGGGGTGATTGGATGCATTAGAGATGATAGGAAATGGCATCTTTCACCCCAAAGGCATTTATTGAAATTTTGAAGCAAATTGTGAGTGACCAGGAGTCAATATCAAAAGATAATGGTAGATAAATTTAGATGATTTTCTAAAGAAAAAATTTTACTAGAGCATCAGGAAGACCACAAATTTCACATTTCAGGATTTTGGTTATTTGGTTGTGTGTTTATTATCTTCAGCTAGTGTGACCATATCATTTATATGATCAAAACTGGAACATTTTAGAGTGAAACTTAGTACTCAAATAGTTAACATTATATAAATTTGAAATACATGCAAGTGTGTTTGCATATTTTTGCATCATATCTTCTACTTCCATTGCCAAAATAAAGAAATCTGCTTAGATACTATTAAAAATAATGTGGACCACAACCAGCTTCACATGTATTTATGCTTCATAATTTCTTATTTAGTAAGAACATTGTTTTGTTTTATGATACAGGAAATACATATATTCATGTAGCACTGAATATATATTTAATAATTTATATATATAAGGTATTATATATATATAAATTACTACTGCAGAAAAGCAAATCATTGTATCTTTATTTTTGAAAATTTTGACGGAAATAATAACAGCATTCATAGAAATGCTAGATGTATGAAGTGTCTTAGGTGGCTGTGAACCACACATATTAGTCCCACCATAATTTTCTTCAGGTCTCAGTTGTGTTGGTCATGGGTTATTTTCACAACAGCCTTTCTGAAGTTAAAATTTGCAAAATAGCTGATTAGCAGGACATTTACCATCATACTTGCCATCTCTCAAGTACTGTTTGAGTGGCTGCAGATATTTTGGAGATTTAGTTAAATAGAAGTTAAGCTGGAGATACACTATTCAACAACATCATTGAATATATTTTGGATTTATATCATATCTTCTATAGAAATGTTATTAAGAATTATTGTCATATGAAGAGGTGATCATATAGCATACATCTCCCAAAATAACAATGGATAATTAATTTATAGCTATCCATATAGTGTCCTGTAGTGTCAAGCATGAGATGTATGAGAATATGAAGAATAAACAAATGTTTAAAGGCAAGAAGAAGAAGCAGATCTATGAAAAACTATTCCAATTGCTGGATGTATAAAATTATAAACAGTGAATTTTATTCTCATGGATATTGGAACAAAAACAAATTTTCTTCTGAAAAAATATACTCCATAATGCAATGTTTACATCCATAAACAAATCATGAAAAACATTTTTGATGAAAATAATATGAAATAGAATTTATCAAAATTTCAGGAAAGAATCTGTAGTAGTAGCAAAAGATTTAATTCTGTGTTTTACACATCTCAAATATCAGTAATAGTAAAAATAACTAATTTCACTCAATCATTGCAGGAAGGCTGAATGACCTACAGATAATGACATTGCAAAACTGTTGTCTGATGAAGAAGAAATAATTACTTCTACAGTTAAAAGCTTACAATCATGTATTTTATGGCTATGTTAGATGGATTAAGTAACAATTATTTTAATATTATGACATTTTAAATTTGTCAACTATTCTTAAATTTGTGAGATTTATTTTCTTGCTCTAATAAATACTCATTTTCATACTTTAATTTGTATTTGTCTTTTTCTTTGAGAGTGTC
This sequence comes from Tolypeutes matacus, assembly GCA_026826555.1. NCBI lineage: Eukaryota > Metazoa > Chordata > Mammalia > Cingulata > Chlamyphoridae > Tolypeutes > Tolypeutes matacus. Next base: position 13,847,261 of record JAKSZT010053779.1, on the reverse strand, counting down.
CCCTGGCCTCACCACTTCTTACACAATACTGGCAGTACTTTAGACTGGTTAAGACTTTCCAGAGAGTCATCTGACAGCATTCAATCATATCAAGTTTCAGTCTACCCTATTATATTAACCACATTTTCTACCTTCTGAAATTGATGCTTTAACATCTATATGCATCTCCAGATAGCCAAACCCCATCTGTACATGTTACTCCTGGATAATTTCAACCACAGTTTCTAGGCACCACTTTCAAATGTAGCCAATCAATCCCATGCTAGAGTGCTCCTGGCCTCCGCTTTCACTCTTCCCACAGAAACCACATAAGGTTGCTTTCTCAGTCCTACTGGGTTTCTCTGCCTGGTGATGAAACCTGTTGTTTACATTATGTGGCTCTGCATGACATGCTGCCATCTCCTTTGGGGAATGTGAATATAATAAATCTTTCAAATTCTTTCAGCCTCTCTCTCTTTGGCTTTCCCATTCCTCATATAAGGTAATATGAACAGAATATCTATTACTCGGCAATTCTGATCTTGCATATATCTACTCACAGAAATTCACATAGCTCCGAGGAGACATAGAGAAGCATGTTTGTCATGGTATGAATGTTTGAAGCATATGGTTGAAAGCTGTTCATAATTGGGAAGATAGATCAGAAAACTATGGTGGATGCATATCTCAGTGTGCTATTTATAAGTTAAAAGTATTGAACTAAATGTACAAATGACAAAATGTGTGCATCTTAAAACCATAGAACATAAGGTTGATAGAGTTATTTAATTTTTCTATGTTAAAATTTTAGTCATTAAACTGAATAATATGCATATTGCAAAAACTCACAAACAGTAAAGTAGATATGATCCCCATTTGAATAGTTTTCTATGATAGGAATGGGAAATGGAAATAAACAAAGATGTACAACAAAAGAGAGACCTGGAAATAATTTTCTAGGAACTGGGAAGAATGATTAACTCATACCTCTTTACCTAATGTCAGAAAGGAAAAGCAAAAAAGATTGACTATCAGGAGAATAAATATTTGTAGGTTGCATGCATACTATAGTGTGGTACTAAGTATACTATGCTGTGGTGGTTTGGAGCTATCTGTACACCTAGAAAACTATGTTATTAAACATAGTCCATTCCTGTGGGTGTAAACCCATTGTATGTAGGAGTTTTTGATGAGGTTAGTTCAGTTAAGCTGTGGCCCACCTCAATCAGGATAGGTCTTAATCCTGTTACTAGAGTCCATTGTAAATAAAACGAAATTCAGACACACACAGAGAAAAACCACAGAGGAAGCAGCCAAAAGGTGAATATCAATGGAACCTAGAAAAGAAGGGAGAAACCAGGAGACACCACCAGAAATGGAGAGCATGACTGCCACCCCAGTGCTTAGAGAGGGTGGGGTCTGTTTCCTGGTGTTTGTGGAAGGCCTGGTAAGCATCCTGATGCTTGGTGAGTGTTCATGGAGGGCAGTGCCAGGGCATAAGTACTAGAAAGGGGTGGGGCTGCCACTTTATTTGAGTGAAGGACAAAACATCAATCTGTAGAAGACTCTCAGACCTTGAAAACTAATGGAGTTTGCCCTGCTAGTTTCAGATTTTTTGGAACTGTGACTCTTGTTTTCCTTCCACTCTTGTCCTTATTGGAATGGCAATATCTATCCTATACTTATCTCTCCCTTGTATATAGGAAGCATATAACTTGTTCTCTAGATTTCACAGATCCACAGAGGAGAATTGTGCCCCAAGATGAACTATACCCATAACTGATTTTGATGGATTTTGATGATACTTTGTACTTAACATTGTTATGGAAATGTCTTAAGGGTTTTTGGGCTATTGTGAGAGACTGAACACATTTTTGCATTTGGAAAGAACATATCTTTTTGGGGTCCAGAGGGTGGAGTGTTTTGGTTTGGAGCTGTATACACTTTAAAAAAAATGTTTTTAACATAAATCCATTACTGTGGGTGAAAACCCATTGTAAGAAGGATCTTTTGATGAGTTTATTTCAGTTTACATGTAGCCGACCTCAGTCAGGATCAAACTTAATCCTATTACTGGAATCTTTAATAATCAAAATGAAATTCTGACACAAAGAGAAAAAGACAGAGGGAGCAGCCAGATACTGAACATCAATGGAACCAGAAGTGAAGGGAGAGACTGGGAGATGCCACCACATGTTTTGCCATGTGACAAGTTAAGGACCAAAGATCACCAGTCCCAGAGTGCCATAGTCTTCAGGGAGAAAGCATCAATTTGATGATGCCTTGATTTGTACTTTCTTTAAGCCTCAAAACTAATAAATTCCTATTGTTTATTGTTTAACCCAATCCATTCCACAATATTTTCTTGAGCAGCACAGGAAACAAAAATACCCTTGTTATACAAAATTATATAATCCATGATAAATAATGATGAAGTAAAATCAAAATAGACTATGAACAATTAAACAATTAAAGGAATACATAAGATACCACTCCTTCACTCTGTCTTAAAAATTCTTATAGTTCCCAGGACCAAACTTTAATTTTTGCTCACCACTTTTTCTCAATTTGTGTAGTTTCATTTTTATTATGGAATTGAATAATACTGGTAATTTAAATACCAGAGCTCTATAGACAACTGCTTACTAGATAATTCTGCCTATCAAACTCAACAAGCACAAAGTTGAACTTAGTACCATTTTCAGAAAATCTCTCCTCAACCTGGATAACAGTTTGCTAAGAAACTGTAGGGCCATCTTAGAGTTCCCTATCAATAAAAAGCCAGGTCTTGTTCATGCCATACCTTAGCAGCTCTCATCTATTTCTTTGTCTCTCAACTCATGGCTAAAAATTTAAGAGGCTCATAATCCTTTGATTAGTTTACTATTTCATTAGTTTACATTTTTTTTTTTCCTAGACTTCATCAATTCTATCCTTCACAATGATGAGTATCCTTTAAAAACAAAATTTCTAAAAAATTTTTCAATGGTTCACCATTCTATTTTTTACAATGGCCAAACACTTTCCAACATAATACGTATAACTCTATTATTTGATCCTAGCTTACATGTGCAACATCTCTTACAAACACACATAAAAATGGTATCCATTTGGAATTACTGTTTCTAAATCTGCATTCAATTTTACTCCTAAATTTATTGACACATGCCATTCCCACTACCTAGAGGCCTTCTCACTCACATCTAGATAAAAGGCTTCTCATTTCTCAGTTATTCTTTTATCTTATTTCTTGGGCAGAAATCATTATATTCTTCTTTGTCCCAGCACACTCTATCTGATTCATAACAATCTCATATCACTTGCATTGATTATATTTGTCTATCTGTTTTTCAACCATGTGAGTGTCAAACCCTTGAGGGCACCAGTTGTGTAACCCATATTTTTTTTTAACTTTACTTATCATAATGTCTGTGCTAAATTGGTACTAAATAAATGTAAGCCCCAATAATTAACACATTAACGAATAAATTAAACAACACAAGATTGTTTCCAAAGAAGGATGGATAAGTTGTAATTTCCTACAAATAATACTGTGCAGTAATAGAAATAATAAATTAATCACAAAAATATGATTTTGAGCAAAAAAAAAAATCCATACATAAAAATGAACCTAATATAGAACTACTTCATACCCACTAGATTGTCAACTATTTTACACAGGAAAATAAATAATGAAAAATGATATGGAGAAATAGGAACACTAGTTCATGGTTGGTGGGAAGTTAAAATGATGTAGCTCCTGTGGAAGATTGATTGGCATTGATTGGCAAGTTAAGTATAGAATTAACCTTCTTTTGGCTATGTGCCCAATTCTAGGTACATAGCCAAAAGAATTGAAAGCAGGGACTCTAACAGACATTTGCACACTAATGTTCATAGTGGCAAAAATTCACAAATGTCAAAAAAAAGGAAGCAACTCATGTGTCCAAAAGATGAATGGATAAACAAAATGTGACATATACATTTGTGGCAGTTTGAGATTATTTTATGAATCCCAAATGAGAAAGATTATGGTTGTAAACTAATCTGTTCCTCTGTGTGTGATACCTTTTGATTGCATTAAATTCATTTGAGTGGCCTTTGGTTAGATTATCTGTTAAGATTGATTTAGATCTTTTAATTCAACTATGTCAGTGTGTGTGACTTAGGTTGAGTCCTGCCCCCTTGCTGGGTCTGATATAAATGGACACTCACACAGACAGACACAGGAAGAGAGAGAGCTCTGTCATGTTTGATCCTGCCATGTGACAGAGATGAGAAGGCTCAAACAGCTGAGGTCCTGGTGAGAGATGAGCTATTTGCAGCTGCAGTTGAGAAGAGAGCAGAACAACCGAGACTGATATATATATATAAGAGGACCACGAAGAAATAAGCCCTATGCCAGAAGAGAGAGGACTGCAGGACCACTTAAACATGAAGTCTCAAGAGGCTGGGCCCACTATGCTCAAGAGGAAAGAATGAGCCCAGAGGGGAAGGAGAGACCAGGCAGAGATCATCTACCATCTTACTTCAACATGTGGCAACTGACTTTAGTGAGAAAGCACCTCTTATGGTGCCTTGAGTTGGACTTTCCATAACCTTGAGATTGTAAGCTTTTACCCCAGATAAATAACCTTTATAAAAGCCAACAGATTTCTGGTACTTTGCATTGGCAGCTCTTTGACAGACTAATACATACATCATGGGAATTATTCATTTTTAAAAAGGAATGAAGTTCTAAGACATGTTACAACATTGATGAACCTTGAAGACATCATGTTAAGTGAAATAAGTCACATGCAGAAAGACAAATATTGTATGATCTCACTAATATGAAATACTTAGAATGTGAAAATTCATAGAATAAGAGTCTAGAATACAGGTTACCTGTAGATGGTGTTGGGGAGGGAATGGGAAGTTAATGGTTAATTCTTACAAGAGTTCTGTTTGGGGTGGTGGAAAAATTTGGTCATGGAGCTGGTGATGGTAACACAACATTGAGACAGTAATTAACACCACTTAATTGTATGTTTGAAAGTGGTTACAATGGAAAATTCAGGTTGTATACATTACCAGAATAAAAATTAAAAAAAAAAAATTAAAATAATAAAGAACCTAAGGAAGTGGATGTGGCTCAAGCATTTGGGTGCCTGCCTACCACATGGGAGGTCCTGGGTTCTGTTCACAGTGCTTCCTAGAGAAGATGAACAAGACAGCAAGCTGGCATGATGGGTTGGCATGGTGAACTGATGCAACAAGATGACACAACAAGGAGACACAAAAAGGAAACACAATGAGAGATATAACAAAGCAGGAAGAGAAGGTAGCTTAAGCCATTGGGCATCTCTCTCCTGCATGGGAGGTCTTTGGATTGGTTCTCAGTACCTCCTAAAAAGAAGATGAGCAGACACAGAGAGCACACAGAAAATGGACACATAGAGCAGACAGCAAGCACAAATTGGGGGGGAGGCGCGGGGAGGGAGAGGGTGGGGGGGAGGGTAAATAAATAAAATTAAGGAAAAGAACCTAATATGTAACTCCATTCATATAAGTTGCAAACAATAACAATAAATTTTAAAAGTTAAAAGTCAGATTATGGTTACTTTTTTGTTAAGGAAAAGAAAGTGATTGGGAGGGAACGTGACAGAACTTTTGTAATGTTCTAGTTCTTGCTCTGGATGGCTGTTATGCAGATGTTTTGAGTTGGTAAAATTTATTGAATGACTCTTGAGTATTGAAATAATTGAATTATTGTAAGCATGTTGATCACATTTAGAATGTAAACAAATGGAGTAAAACATGTTTTTGTAACAAGTGATATCCAGACATTCGTGCAAGGATATATGGATTCATTTGACATCTATCAAAGGGACCTTCCTTTAATAAGCACATTAATGACCAACCTCTGAGGCATAAAAATCCAGTGTAACCACCACTCTGACCAGGTAAACTGATACTGGTCAGTCTAAGTCCTGACTCCAATGCCTGTGCTGCCCTGTGAGGCTTGTTATCATCTTCACCACACTGCAACAAGGTAATCCCACCAATGGCTTTGGATCCTTCACTAATGTCACATCTGACTGGTTCCCAAGACCTCTCATTAAAGGTATCTTCCTGCCTTTTGTCAGCTCTAAACCAGATGGACTTTAGAGATTCTGATATCCTCTTTCTTAAATGTGTTGTGTGCTGTTGTCGTGATTATTACATATTGGTTATTTTGGCAGTTAGTGATTAAACAAGCAAATAAACCACATTGAGCATCCAAACTAGAGCCAGGCCCAATCTGCCTTCAATTTGTAATCATTTTTAGGTCATCTTATAACAATTTTATGACACTAACATGGCAATGATTTCTGTGGGTTTGTGTAATTTTCTGTCAGTATCTTATCTTTACCAAAATTTTATAAAGGAAGAATGAAAGAATAAATGAATGAATCACCTTTTGATGAATAACAGAGAAAATGTTCAATATAAATAATAAAGAGAGGAGATATAGAAATGATCTATTTAGAACCTGTGGTAGATTTAATTATGCACCCCAACAAAAGCATGTTCTTAATCTTCATCCAGATCCCTGTATGTATGAACCTACTTATAAATAGGACCTTTGAAGATATTACTTTTAGTTAGAGTGTGGATCGACTGAATTGAGGTGAGCCTTAATCTCTATTACTGAAGTCCTTTATAATCAAAGAAACTAGGACACAGTCAGAGAGGAGCCAGAAACCAGAACTCAGGGGAAACTGGAAAAGGAAACAAAAGGACAAGGTCAAGAACATTGCCATGTGATAAGAGGTAGAGCTGTGAGCCAAGGAACCCTAAAAATTGTGGCAAGGCAACACCAAAATACTACAGAGATTGAGGAGAAAGTATGTGTTCAACAAAACCTTGATTGTGAGCTTATAGCTTTCAAAACTGTGAAATGAAAAATGCTTATTGTTTAAGTCAAGCCATTGTGTGATATGTCATAGTAGCCCTGGAAAATGAAGACAAGACTAGTGTTA
>JAKSZT010053779.1:13679571-13820278 GCA_026826555.1 Tolypeutes matacus | reverse complement strand
CTCTGGCTAGAAATTCCAGTAAAATTTTGAGTAACAGTAACAGGAAAACGTAACGTATTTCATAATAGAGCATGATGTTAACTTTAGTTTGTTCATAAATGCCTTTCCATTTTTAGTTTTCTGAGTGTTTTTATCAAGAAGAGGTGCTGGATTTAGTCAAATGTCTTTTCTGCATCGAAATGTCTTTATTTGTTATTGGTATGTTGAGATCTATTTTTTCTTGAGTCTGTGTAGGTAGTTTGTGTGTTTATAGGAATTAGTACATTTCATCTAGGTTTTCTAATTTGTTGGTATACAGTTGTTCCTAGCATCTTATAATCTCTTTTTATTTCTGTGGGGTCACTAGTAGTGTCCCCCCTTTCATTTCTGATTTTAGTTATTTGTGACCTCTCTCTTTTCCTCCTTGTCAGTCTAGCTAAAAATTTGTCAATATACTGATATTTTCAAAAAACAGACTTTTTGTGTCATTGATTCTTTCTGTTGTTTTAAATCTCTTTCATTTATCTCAATTCTAATCTTTGTTATTCACTGCTTTCTTTCTTTGTGCTCAGATTGCTCTTATTTTTTTAGTTCCTCCAGTTTAGAGGTCAGATCTCTTATTTGATTTCTTTCTTCTTTGTTAATGTAAGCATTTAGAGCTATAAATTTTCCTCTCAGCACTGTCTTTGCTGCTTCATATAATTTTTAACTTTTGGTATGTTATGTTTTCATTTTCATTCCCCTCAAGATATATCCTAATTTCACTTGTGATTTTTTCTTTGACCCATTGGTTGAGTGTGCTGTTTAATTTTCACATTTTTGTGAATTTTTCAGTTCTCTCTGTTATTGATTTCTTGCTTCATTCCATTGTGCTCAGGGATATACATTGTACGATTTCATATTTTTAAATTTTTGAGTTTACTTTTGTGACCTAACATTTGAGCTCTCCTGGAGAATCACCAAGGTTCTCTAGAAAAGAATTTGCATTGTTGGATAAAGTATTCTATATATGTTTATTAGGTCTAGTGGGTTTATAGTATCGTTCAAGTCTCCTATTTCCTTACTGATCTTCTGTCTAGATATTCAATCCCTGATTGAAAGTGGTGTATTGAAGTCTCCTATTACTAGTGTAGAACCATGTATTTCTCCCTTCAAATATGTCAATATTTGCTTCACATATTTTGGGATTCTGCTGTTAGATATATATATATTTATAATTTTTATGTCTTCTTCTGGAATGATCCCTTTTATCAGTATATAGTCTCCTTTTTTCCCTTGTAATAGTTTCTGGCATATTCTTTTTTTTCCCCGAGATTAATTTAACTCATCTAGATATCTTTTGCTTATTAGTTGCATGGAATATAATTTTCCATTATTTCACTTTCAAACTACTCATGTCTCTGAAATTAATGTGTGTCTCTGTAAATACATATATGGTTTATGCTTTTTATCAATTATGTAAATCTCTGCCTTTTGATTGGAAAGTTTAATACATTTACATTTAAAGTAACTACTGATAATGCAGGAATTACTTCCACCATTTTACTATTTGATATTTGTAAGTCTTATATCTTTTCTGTGCCCAATTCTTCCATTAATGCCTGTTTTCATATTTATCTGAGTTTTTGTAGTGTACCACCTACAAAATTCAGAAATTTTCTTTGTGGTTACCATGGAGCCTAAATTTAACATCCTAAATCTAAAGCAATCACATGAGATTTGATACTAACTTAACTTTAATAGCTGCACAAACATTATTACTACACCTCTCCAACCACCACCCTTTGGTTTTAATTGTCACACATTATATACCTATGTGCAAAATCACAAATTTACCACTACTTTCTCTGCATTAGCATTTTAGAACTTGTAAGAAGTAAGGGTGGTGTTATATACAAAGAAAATCTATAAAATAGTACTGGTGTTTATAATTACCCATATGGTTACCTTTCCTGGAAGTCTTTATTTCTTTATGCAACTTCTATCAACTGCCTAGTGTCCTTCCCTACCAACAAAAGAAGTTCCTTTTGTATTGCTGTAAGGAAGGTCTAGTTGTGGTGGGCTTCCTCAGCTTTTGTTTATCTGTGACTATCTTAATGTTTCCCTCATTATTGAATGATAGCTGTACCAGATATAAAATTTCTGGTTGGTAATTATTTTTTAGCACATTAAATAATCCATCCATCTTTTACCTGCATAGTTTCTGACCAGAAATCAGCACTAAATCTTATTGGGTCTCCCTTGTACATAATTTGTTGTTTTTCTCTTTCAGCTTTCAGAATCTTCTCCTTGTCCTTGGCATTCTATAGTTTGACTATAAAGTGGCTGGGTTTGGTGCTCTTTGAGTTCATCATTTTGGAGTTCATGGGCTTCTGTACTATGCATATTCATGTCTTTTGTTATATTTGGAGAGTTTTCTGCTATCATTTCATTGAATATTCCTTCTGTCACTTTCTGTCTGTCTTCTCCTTCTGGGACACTCCCCAGAATGAATTTATTGGTATGCTTGATGGCATCCCATAGGACTCTTAGGCTCTGTTTACATTTTTTTCATTCTTTTTTCTTTCAACTCCTCAATATAAATTGTATCAAATTTATGTTCAAAGTCACTGATTCTTTCTCCTGCCATTTCTATACTGCTGTTGAAAACCTCTAGGGAATTTGTTGTTGTTGTTATGGTCTTCAACTCCATTCCTGTTTGATTATTTTTGAACATTTCTATCCCTTTAATTTAGGTTGTCTTGATAATCTCTAATCAGTTTTGTTTTTAGAGAAACTGGAACACCTAACAGAGCATAGAATTGAGTCAAGTGAATGGTCTTCTTTTTTTTTAACAAATCAATTTTATTGATACATATTGATAAAGCATAAATCCATCCAAAGTGTAGTCAATGATACCTGGTATAATCACATAGTTGTGCATTCATCACTTCAGTAATTTTTAAAGCATATTCATTATTTCATTAATAATAATAAGTAAATAATAAACAAATAAAAAACTCATCATCTCTCAATCTCTCTATGCTTCCCCTGCTGTACATAGCTGTTATGATTCCATCTCTCTAGTTTTTTGTATTTATATTTTCTAAAAGCAGTCATGTATGCAATATTAACCACATTCGTATTTCACATGAGATTTCACTATGTTATACAGTCCCACGTTACATTTTTTAGCTTTCCTTCTATTAATATACATCTCTTTAGACTTTCACTTTCAACCACTATCATACCCAGATAATAGCTCTGCTAGTTACAAACACTAAAATGTGCTTTCACCATTTCTATTCATTTCCAAAGATTTACAAACAACCTTTTAAACAATTCTGCACAGAGTAAAACTCAGCTTTCTATTATCTACTCTCATTCTATTTTCTGGTGACCTATATTTTAATTATTAACTCCATGAGTTTACACAGTATATTTAGTTCATAAAAGCACAATCATAGAGTATTTGTCCTTTTGTGTCTGGCTTACTTGACTCAACATAATGTCCTCCAGGTTCATCCATGCTGTCATATGCTTCAGGACTTCATTTCTTCTTACAATTACATAATCTTCTATTGTGTGTATATACCATAAATGCTTTATTCATTCATCAGTTGATGGACATCTGGATTGTTTCCATCTTTTGGCAATTGTGAATAATGCTGCTATGAACATCAGTGTGCATACATCTGCTCATGTCACTGCTCTTAGTTCTTCTATGTATATACCTGGTAGTGGTATTGCTGGGTCACATGGCAAGTGTATATTTGGTGGTTTCCTTAGGAACCACCAAAATGTCCTCCACGTGGCTGTACCATTTTACATTTGACCAACAGTGGATAAGCGTTCCTATCTCTCTACATCTTCTCCAACACATATGGTTTTCTGACTTTTTAATAGTGGCCAGTCTAATAGATGTGAAATGATATCTCACTGTAGTTTTGATTTGTATTTCCCTAATCGCGAGTGATTTTGAACATTTTTTCATGTGTTGTTTAGCCATTTGCATTTCTCCTTTAAACAAATATTATACAAATCTTTAGCCCATTTTTCAATCAGGTAGTTTGTCTTTTTATTGATGAGTTGTAGTATCTCTTTATATATAATGGATTTAAACCCTTATCAGGTGTGTGATTACCAAATGTTTTCTCCCATTGAATGGCTTGCCTTTTCATCTTCTCGACAAAGTCCTTTGAGGTGGTGCAAAAGTGTTTAATTTTGAGTATCTATTTTTTCTTTCATTGCTCATGCTTTGGGTGTAAGGCTTAAGAAACGACCACCTACCACAACCACAAGACCTTGAAGAAGTTTTCCTACATTTTCCTCTAGGATTTTTATGGTTGTAGCTTTTATATTTAGTTTCTTGATCCATTTTGAGTTAATTTTTGTATAAGATGTGAGATAGGGGTCCTCTTTCTTTCTTTTTGATATGAGCATCCAGTTCTCCAGCACCATTTGTTGAATAGACTGTTCTGGCCCTGCTGAGAGGGTTTGACAGCCTTATCAAAAATCACTTGACTGTAGATGTGAAGGTCTATTTCTGAGTTCTTGATTTGGTTCCATTGGTCAATCTATCTGCCAGTACCATGCTGTTTTTATCACTTTAGCTAAATAATATGCTTTAAAGTCAGGAAGTAAGAGACTTCCAACTTCATTTTTCTTTTTTAAGACCTTTTTTTTTTTTTGCTATTCGGGGCCTCTAACCCTTCCAAATAAATTTGATAATTGGTATTTCATTTTGCAAAATAGGCTGTTGGGATTTTTATTGGGATCGCATTGAATCTGTAAATCAGTTTGGGTAGAATTGACATTGTAATGACATTTAGTCTTTCAGTCTATGAACATGGAATGTGTTTCCATTTATTTATGTCTTCTTCAGGTTCTTTTAACACTTTTATAGTTTTATGAATACAGGTCCTTTATGTCCTTGTTTAATTTTATTCTTAAATATTTAATTTTTTTAGTCACTAATATAAATGGAATTTTTTTTCTGATTTCCCTGTCAGATTTCTTATCAGTATTGAATAGAAATGCTATTGATTTTTGCACACTTATCTTGTATCTGGCTACTTTGCTGAATTCACCTATTAGTTCTAGTAGCTTTATTGTGGCTTTTACAGAATCATCAGCAAATAGCAAAAGTTTTACTTTTTCCTCTCCTATTTGGTTACCTTTTATTTCTTTGTCTAGCCTAATTGCTCTAGCTAGAATTTCTACCACAGTATTGAATGACAGTGGGTTCAGTGAACATCCTTGTCTTATACCTGATCTCAGTGGGAAAGCTTTCAGTCTTTGACAGTTAAGTGAAGTGCTATCTATAAGTTTTTCATATATGCATTTTACCATATGAGAAAGCTTCCTCCTATTTCCATATTTTGGAGTGTTTTTAATCAAGAAACAATGCTCTGTTTTGTCAAATGCCTTTTCTGCATCAGTTGAGAAGATCATGTGATTTTTCTTCTTCAATTTATTAACGTGGATTATTAATTTTTTGTGCTGAACACCTTACATACCTGGGGTAAAACCCTCTTGATTGTGATGTATAATTCTTTAAATATACTTTTGGATTTTGTTTGCAAGATTTTTTTAAAAGATTTTTGCATCAGTATTCATTAGACATATTGGTCTGCAATTTTCTACTATTGTAGTATCTATCTGGTTTTGGTATTAGGGTGTTGTTAGCTTCATAGAATGAGATTGGCAGCATTATACCTTATTTCATGAGCAAGTTTGGTATTATTTCATGAGCAAGTTTGGTATTTGGTATCATAGAATGAGTTTGGCAGCATTATTTCCTTATTTCATGAGCAAGTTTGGTATTAGATCATCTTTGAATGATTGGTAGAATTCACCTACGAAGCCATCTGGTCTTGGGCTTTTCTTTTTTGGGGAGATTTTGATGACAGTTTCAATCTCTTTATTTATGAGCAGGTTTGTTGAGCTCTTCTCAGGGTCTTCTAGGTCAGTGTAGGTTGTTTGTATGATTCTAGGAATTTGTCCTTATCATCTCCTTGCCTAGTTTTTTTTTTTTTTTTAAAGATTTATTTATTTATTTACTTCTACTTTTATCCATTTTTACCACCCCACCCCACTCCCCCAGTTTTGTTGTTTTTGTGTCCATTCACTGGACAATTTTCTGTGTCTGTTTCCTGCCCTCTCTTCTCCTCCTTCTCCTCCTGACTTCACCAGGATTCGATCCTGGGAATCTCCAACGTGAGAAAGAGGCGTCCTACTACCTGTGCCACCTTAGTTCCTGGTTTTTCAGTGTGTCTCATCTTGGCTGTTCCTTGTGTCATTATCCTGTTACGTCATCATCTTGCTGCGTGCCTTGGCAGGGCCTGGTGGCACACCCGCTTGCAGGGCCTTACAGTGCACCCATGCATGGGGCCTGGTGGCCCACATGCCTTCCATATTTTTCTTTTTTTTGTTGTTACTAGGAGGTCCTGGGGATCGAACCCAGGTCCCTCCATATGGGAGATGGACATCCAACCATTTGAGCCACATCCGCCCCCCTTGTCTAGTTTTTTGGCATACAGTTGTTCATAATTTCTTCTTATGATATCTCTTATTTCTACAAGGTCATTGGTAATGTTCCCCCTCTTATTTCTGATTATATTTATTTGCATCTTCTCTCTTTTTTCTTGTCAGTCTAGCTAGGAGTTTGTTGATTTTACTGATCTTCTCAAAGAACCAAGTTTTGGCTTTGTTGAGTCTCTGTATTGTTTTTGTGTTCTCCATGTCATTTATTTCTGTTCTGATCTTTATTATTTCTTTTCTTTGGCTTTGTTTGAGATTAGTTTGCTGTTCCTTTTTTAGTTCCTCCAGGTGTGCAGTTAGATCTTCAATTTTAGCTCTTTCTTCTTTTTTAATATAAGCATTGAAGGCTATAAATTTTACTCAGCACTGCCTTTGTGGTGTCCCATAGGTTTAAGTATGTTTTGTTCTCATTTTCATTCAACACAAAATATTTACTGAATTCTCTTGCAATTTCTTCTTTTATCCACTAATTATTCAAGTGTGCATTGTTTAATCTCTATATATTTATAATTTTTCCCTTTTCCCATCCATTATTGATTTCCAACTTCATTCCATTATGATCAGAGAAAGTGTTTTGTATAATTTCCAACTTTTTAAGTTTAATGAGACCTGTCTTGTGACTCAAAACGTGATCTGTCCTGGAGAAAGATCCAAGAACTCTGGAAAATAATTTATATCCTGCTGTTTTGGGGTACAATTTTCTATAAAATTCTCTTAGGTCTAGTTCATTTATCATATTATTCAAGCTCTCTGTTTCTTTATTTATCCTCTACCCAGATATTCTATCCAATAATGAGAGTTGTATATTGAGGTCTCCAGCTTTTATTGTAGAGACATCTATTTCTCTCTTCAGTTTTGCTAGTTTAAGCCTCATGTATCTTGGGGCATCAGTGCATAAATATTTATAATAGTTATTTCTTCTTGGTGAATTGCCCCTTTTATGAATATATAATGACTTTCTTCATCCCTTATAACAGTTTTGCATTTAAAATCTATTTTGTCTGATATTAGTATTGCTACTCCAGCTCTTTTTTGGTTACTATTTATGTGGAATATGTTTTTCCAACCTTTCACTTTCAACCTGGTTGTGTCCTTATGTCTAAAGCTGAGTCTCCTGTAGACAGCATATAGATGGCTCATATTTTTACAATCCATTCTATCAGTCATATGTCTTGATTGGGGAATTCAAGCCATTAACATTTAATGTTATTATGGTAAAGGCATTACTTACTTCGTCCATTTGTCATTTAACTTTCTGGTGTCATATCTTGCTTTTGTCTGTCTTTTTACCCTTTAATTTATTGTTCCTAATAATCTTTATGTCTACACTCTCTTTTCCAAGTCTCTTGCTCTTCTTTTTTCCTTGCATATTGCAGCATGCCCTTTGGTATATCTTGTAGTTCTCATCTTTTGGTAATATATTCTATCAGTTTTTGTTTATTGGTGAAGACTTGAAATCACCCTCATTTTTGAAGGACAATTTTGCCAGATACAGAATTCTTGGCTGGCGGTTTTAATGTTTCCATACCTTAAATACATTGTACCACTTTCTTCTTGCTTCCATGGTTTCTGATGAGAGTTCAGTGCTTAATCTTTTTTAGTTTCCCTTGTAAGTTACGCTTTGCTTTTCTCTTGCTGCTTTCAGAATTCTTTCTTCATCTTTGATATTTGTCATTCTCGGAGTAGTTCTATTCAGATTTTTCTTTTTGGGTTATGTTGTCCTTCTTGGATATATATTTATATCTTTCATTTGGATTGGGAAGTTTTTGGTCATTATTTCCTCAAATATTCTTTCTCTTTTCCATACTTTTCTCCTTCTGGGATACTGAGGAAACACATGTTCATGCATTTCATGTTGTTATAAAAATTTTTGAGAGCCTGTTCCATTTTTTTCATTCTTTTCTCTTTCTGTTTTCTTCTCTTTTCCAATTCAGATATTCTGTCCTTAAAATCACCAATTCTGTCTTCAAGTATTTTAAATCTACTGTTAAGTGCTTCTAAAGCATTTTAAGTCTCATTTACTATGTCTTTCATTCCAATAAGTTACTTCTGTTATGTTTTTCTGCAGGCTTTAAAAATGTTATTTATGGTTATCCAGTGTCTTCTTAATATCCTTTATCTCTTTAGTCATATTTTTCTTTAATTGTTTGAATTGATTTAGGAGATTTGTGTGATTATCATTGATTGATTACTTGTCTTAAATCCTGTATCACATCAAGATATTTGGTTTGTTCTTTGGCTGGGCCATCTCTTCTTGTTTCCTAGTATGACATGCAATTTTTTGCTAATGTCCAGGCATCTGAATATGTTGGTGAGTTTACTCTGATGGTCAATATTTCTCTCTGTGTTTTTTTGTTATTTTTTTTTTCTTCTCAGTTCTTTGATTTTTGGCTCTACTTATTCTGAGTCTTTAAAATTGACCCATTAAAGTTATCAAAATGAGGCCAGGGACTCACTAATGGGTCACAGATTTTCTCCCATGGGGTTCAGGTTAAGAAAGACCTAAAAGAAGTTTTGCTCCTTGCAGTTTCCTTTCCAGCCAGCAGATGGCACGCAGCTGCTATCTTTCCACAGAGGTGTTACTTTCAACTGCCTCCTTGTGTTTCTGGTGTGGGCTGAGCCAAAATTCAAAGCAGGCTCTGCTGGCCTAATTCACTGAAGAGAAACCACTTTCTCTCCTTCCATGCACCCTCCTTCTTCTTAAGGCCAAAGATTTCTGTTCCCTCTCAGTCTGCTTCAGTGAGCCAGGGGTTTTACCCATTCTTAACGTCTTAAGGGATGCGGGTGTTTCCCCTCCTAGCTGCCACTTGGGTTTATTAACTCACTTGTTTTTTCAGGTTCCTCATCTCTCTGTACCTTGCCTTCCTGGGGATTGCACAGCACAGTCCTGGTCTGGTGATGCTCACAGCAGGTCCCATGGACAGCTTTTAGCCCTTTCTCCAATGTTTTTATGAGAGAGTTGAGCCCTGCCTGCCTACTCTGATGCCATCTTCACGGGGCTCTGCCTATCAGTTTTAAGTTGCATTTTTTTATGTGACACTTGCCCAGTTATTGAAACCCTTTAACATTTTTCTAGAGTTCTGATAAAAATGACCTTGCCAGTTTTTGCTTGTTCAAAGATTCTGTGGTGAAACAGCACTCTGGAACATTTTCCACCACCATATTCATTGACAGGAAGACTTTCCTACCATTTTACATGTAGCTTTCCAGGTTGTATGTATAACATGTCCTGGAAAATGCTCTGTTCCAGTTTTGCAACTCACAAGGTAATTAACCACTTCTATTCATGGTCACCGTGCCATATATTTCATATATCCTCTTCTGCCAGTTTATTGGAATTGATAATAAATTAAATTTTAGCAGAAGTGTAGGGTCTCCTATAGTCACTGTTTCATTCCTGAAAAGAATAAAAACACCTTGTTCAAATAATAGACCTCTCCTGGCTCTCTTCACTCTTTCTTCTGATGGCATCTCCAAAAACTTTCACTTTTTTTCTTTTAGTTTTGGAGACATTAATAACTCCCAATCTGTCTCTAAGTTCATCCCAATTTAATAAATACTGAATAATCACTACAATCACTTGTTAAATAGCTACACAAAATTAACAAGTATTTTTCTCTTGAAGAAATTCTCCAAATGTCTCCATACTCTGATAAAATATCTCCCTAGGTATTTCTTGTTTCTTTTATCTTTTCTCCTCCTATTTCATATTCAATATCCTTTTGCCTAAACTTTTTCATGGAGTCCATATAGTTTTTCTTGCTTGGATTGCTCATATCTCACATGTCTACAAATTCCCAACCTGCCTGGATGTCAGTGAACAGCTGTCCCATCGTCAAGTTTTCCTGCTTCTCTAATACAGTAGACATTGCTCCACATAGACTCCCAAGACACTGGTCTTAGGGCACATTCTATGCTCTGTCATGTATCTCCCTATTTATGTGCATGTCTCGGTTCTATTATGAAAACTTGAGCTCCTATTTTGAGGTGTAAATGTCTCATTTATTTTCCAGGCTTTTTTATGCCCATATGAATTTGACAGCTGAAGAAATGGGAAAACACAGAAGTTTAAGTGATAGACAGCAAGACAAATGAAGAATTCTTCCTGCTATTCCCATTGCCTTTCATTTGCCTTCAAGATGGTAAAGAAAAATGTTCAATAATTTATATATTTTAAAGTATAAATATAGATGATAGTCATTTTCACATAATTTTGAAATTATAATGCTTAGAAGATTTTAAAATGTGCATCTCAGAAAAGATAAGGATTTTCCTTAATTTATTAGACTTTCTTGAAATATACAACAGAGATGCAACGTTTCTAATTTTGAATAAACTTAATTTTGGTTTAAGTTCATCTGTGATAACAAAATATTAAATAATATATCATTTATTTCCATGTTACATATATGTAAGCACTCCAGGGCTAGACCAGACTATACCTTTATTACCATAGTCCAAGCTCATTTTAGTTTAGAAATCCATCATTCAAAACATGTAATTTTTAACTGATGGTTCAATACAGCTTCTCCAGCTCTAGTCATGATGTCTGCATTTCAGTCAGCAAGAAAAAAGACAGGTCAATAGAAAATTACAAACTTTCTCTTGAAAAACATTTCCCAAAGTTGCACATGCTACTTCCATTTACATCCGATTGTTGAGAACTTTGTTACATGGCAACACCTATTTGTGCAGGAGACCTTGTGCTCAGCCACAACTAGAGACCATTTTACTTAAGAAAACTGGAGGAACAGGTGAAAGAGGAGGAAAAGGAAGATAAAGAAATAATAAAGAAGAAAAAATGTAAAAACAAGAGAGAGGCAATGGACTTTGGGAGATAGCCAGCAGTCTCTACTTACACAGTGAAGGGATGCAGTCAGGACTTTGATCATTTTGATACCTAAAAATACAAAATTCGAATTTGTAAGCTTTGCAATTTTTGTTATATGTTGGAATTTATAGGTAATGTAATATTCCTAACCAGTAGCACCCAAATACTTGGACATGGATCAGTAAGTAAGTATTGAGCTAATCAAGTGATAAAAATAAGGTCAATATAATGAATCTCATTAAACCAAAACATTTTTTAATTTAAGGTTATGCCTAGACATGATTTTTAAATGCCCTACCTAGTTAATAATAGTAGTGAGAGAATATGGCTTTTCTTGTTGGCTTTTTAAAGTATCTTGCTGGGTCAAATTAAATTTATTACTGCTGTGCCAATCTTCACCATTAATTACATTGTCCCTGTGGTGATAGTGATTGCTACATTTTACTTGTTTGTAAAATCCAAAAAAGTCTAAGAAACTTTTTTTTAATTAAACTTTTTATTTTGAGATAATTGTTAATTTGCATGCAGTTGTGGGAAATAATACAGAGAAATCTAGTTCCCACAAAGGTAATTCCTTACAAACTATAGCATACTATCAGAACCATCATGTTGACATTGATACAGTCATGGTACAGAACAGTTCCATCACAAGATCCTTCTGTTGAATTTTGTATCACACTTTCTCTCCTTGCCCATAATACTGGGAAACCACTAATCTGATCTCTATTTCTATATTTTTGTTATATCAAGAATGTATTCTTGAAATATAATCCCTTTCTATCTTTACCTATCTACCTATCTAAATTATGCAGTGTATTACTTTTTACGATTGACTTTTTACTCAGCATAATTCCCTGGAGATTTGTCCAAGTTGTTACATGTTTCAATAATTCAAAGTTTTTCTTTATCGAGTAGTATTCCAAGATATGAATTTATGACAATTTACTTAGTCATTTACCCATTGAAGGACGTCTGTGTTTCATCAGGCTTTTGGCTTTATGAATAAAGCTGCTATGAACATTTGTGTACAGATTGTTTTGTAAACATGTTTTCATTTCTCTGGAATAAAAATCCAATTGCTGGGCCATATGATAGTTGCATATTTCGTTTATGAGAAACTTCCAAATTGCTTTTTAGAATGGCTATAACATTTTACACGGCCACCAGCAGTGTATGAGCCACCCGTTTTTCAGCATTCTTGTGAGTATTTGGTGTTGTCATTATATCAGCTATTTTGATTGCTGTGTAGAGCATTTTTTTTTGTTCCAAACATTGGTCATGTGGGCAAACAGACACAGGGAAGTAAGTCCTGAGTTTGTTTATATTTTTGCTTTGTTTGTTTGTCTGATTTATGGTAAATCCACTTGAACTTATAACTAGGAAAAATTCCTGTATTCTGAGAATAGCAGATTGCAACTAGGCTCATAGGGCTCATATTCAAGTAGTATAAAGTAAAACTGTAAATGGTATTTAAATCTTTACATCTTGCATTTATTCATGTTTTAACTCATTCGTTCCCAAATATTTACTGAAAGACTTTTATGTAACAGGCACTGTGTTATTTTCTGAGAGTAACAGATATAGCCCCTGTTTTCAAGGAATTTATGCATAGATAAAACGTTGAAAATATCAATAGAACTAGTAGTGTACTTTACAGACTTGTCATTATTGTTAGGCATTGAAATATGTTCACCAGAAAAAAACATGTTCTTAATCTTGGTCCACATTCTGGTTGGTGTGAACCCATTTATAATAGGACCTTTGAAGATGTTATTAGTTAATTTGTGCCCAAAGAGAATGAGGGTGAGTCAATCCAATATAGCTGAAGTCTTATAAGTAAAGAGAAGCCACGGAGAACAGCCAGAAACTGCATGTCACCAGAATCCGGAAGAAAAAGGAGAAGATGTTACAATGGGTATTGCCATGTGATTGAAAAGACAAGGAATCCCCAAATTTGCTGCCCAGTCAGAAAGTACTAAACTTGGAAGGAAACAAGCCTTCCAGTCGCTGAAATTGTGAGCCAATAAATACCTGTTGTTAAGCCAATCCATTTCACAGTAATTATTTTAATGGCTAGGAAACTAATACATATATTTTAGCTGACAGTCTTCTTTGCCCTAATAACCAAAGTTTTGTTGTTATTTTAGTTTAGTTGGTACAGTAAAACTTGAATAGGGTTTGCAGATATGGCTCAAACAGTTGAGTGCCTACCTCCCACACAGGAGGTCCCAGGTTTGGTTACTGATGCCTCCTAAAGAAAAAGAACAAAAAACCCAGACAACGAGAAAACAAAACAAAACAAAACAACGAACACAAAACAACAAGCAGACAATGAGTGCAAATAACAAACAAACAAAAAAAACAACAAGCAAAAACAATGAGCAATCATACGAGGGAGCCATTTCAGGGGGAAAAGAAAAGAAACAGTCTTCTAAAAAAACTTGAATAGAAAAATATTAACTGAAAAGATTTTGAATCATTTCATTTTTTTAAATATTTTTCAGGATCATGTCTAGCTCATTAAGTGATTACATGATATCTGTGGGTCTCTTAGTATTTAATATAATACTCAATATCAACCCATACATTTTGATAATTATTATGATATCAAGAAACAGGTTTAGCAGTTGAGAAAATTTTAGCCCAATAACCAATCATGTTGCAAATCCAAGAAAAAACTAAAGTATTATGTCCATCTCAAATCTTCAGCACAGTTAGTCCTGATAGTTATGAAACAAGAAAGGAAAGCCAATTAGTTAAAAAGAAGCATGTCTATATTTAAGAAATAATCAATATGTCAAATTTCAATAAATACTACAACATCTAGATAGGGTGCCAGGGTTGATATGGCAGCAACATTGTCTTAAAACAAAACAACCTTTTTATTAACACTTTTACTTTAATTGGTTACATTTTTTTAATGAAAAATAATGTAGGGAACATCTCAAAAGAAGTATCTTAGAATAGATTACATGCAAATTTTAGGAACAATTCCCAGAGAAATATGGGCACCACTCAGATTATTTACTGAGAATTAAAACAATTGATTACCATTGCAGATCATGAGGTTGGTGGAATTTGAAATTAACACCATCCTCTATTTTACTTATCTCATAGCAACATCCTATCCTTCTATTCACATCGAGCTTCAGAGATAATTTCTTGGATTTTCTTCTTCATTGACCATCTCTAAATCTTCTTTGGTAGCTTCTGCACCTCTGACTCTAATGTTGGAGTCAGAGCTGTGTCCCAGGTCCTTTTTTTTTTCTTTTTTCCTTTTAGGTTGTAATTCATACTCAAGGAAAATGCTGAAATTTTCAAATTTCTATATAGAGCCTAGAACTTATATCTGAAATACAGACTCATATATACAATTGTTAATTGACATTTCCACCTGGATGTCTCACACATATCTCAAACTTAGCGTATTAGATTTGAATTATTGATTTTATTTCCCAAGTCCATTCTAATCCACTTATTTCTTTCCAGTTAACTAAATGGTATTATGACCCACTTGGTTACTAAGGTAAGTAATCTTGGAATTATCCTTTCTTTCATTACCCTTAGCCAAAACTTATATAATTTTTTATCATAAAAACATATGTGGGACATTCCACTTGTCTCCATTTTCAGTGTCACTTCCTGTTTTAGTTTGCTGAAGGCTGCCAAAGCAATATACCAGAAAGGGGTTGGATTTTATAATAAGAATTAAGTTAAATGCTTACAGTTCTGAGGCTGTGAAAATGTCCAAATAAAGACATCATCAGAAATGTCTCACTGAAGGTCGGCTGCTGGTGGTCCTGACTCCTGCCACATGGCAAGACATGATAGTGGCTCTGCTGCTCACTGCTTTCTCGTCCAGGCTCATTTTCTCTCTGAACTCATCTGTGGGCAATCAGCACATGGCAGTGTCTGCTGTTCTCTCATATCTCCCTTCTCCTCTGGTCCTTGCTTCTAGTTCTGCTTCAGACTGCTCTATATGTGGCTTTGCCCTCTCCTGGGTTTATTGATTTCTGGAGTTATCTCTCTGTCTCTGAGCTTTTTTTCCCTGTGTCTGCAGCTTTATTCCTCAGTTTATAAAGGACTCTAGTAAAATGACTTAGACCCGCCCTGGGACATACCCTACTGGAACAATCTAATCAAATGAGGCTTAAATGATCTAATCTAATCAAAGGTTCATGATAGGTTCAAGTCAAGAACATAATTTTTCTGATGTCTACATAAAAGACTCAAACCAATACACCTTAACCCAAGCCACTAACTTTCATTGCCTACCACACTTGCACAGCTTTCCAATGGTCTCTCTATATCTGTACTTGTTATTTACAGTCCATTTTTCATGAAGCAGCTAGAGAAATCTTCTAAAACCTAAATCTTCTTTTGTCAATAACATTACAAAAAAAAAAAAAACCACACAAATATAATCCATTTATACCACCATGGTATATACCTTATACGGCTTCTGTCTAAAATCATCTAACTCTAATTACCATCCCACAACATTATCTTTCTTTCAGGACCTTGAACATACTGAGTTCTTTCCTGCCCATGCACCTTTGCCTACACAGATTCATCTTCTTGGAATATTCTTCCATTCCATTCTCACATACATTCCAGATTTATTATCATGCACCAATTTAAATGACACCTCCTTATAAAGACCTTACATAACTACACCAGTAAGTTAATACTGATCTAACCCACATATTTCCCTATCAGGGCACCCTGCATGTTTCTTTAAGAACACTTGTGTTAACTTGCAGTAAATTTATATTCTTAATTCCTTTGTTTCTGTTTTGCTTCTTCACTAGACTATGGTATTAGTCAGAATTCTCTACGGAAATAGAACGGAGAGGAGATATCTGTAAATAGTATGAGATTTTATAAAATTCTCTCACACGACCATGGGGATGCACAAGTCCAAAGTCTGCAAGGTGGGTTGTAAACCAGGGGCTCTGATGAAGATCCTTGATGAGTTCCCAGGAGACGCTGGCTGTCTGAGGTAGAGATTGGAATTCTATCTCTGAATGCTGAAATTACTTCCCTTTTTAAGGCATTCAACTGGTTAGATGAGCTATCACTTATTGCTGATGACAATTGCCTTAGTTGATTATAGATGTAATAAGCCATCTACACAATCAACTCACTGATGATTAAAGTCCATGAAATGCCCTTGTATTATAATTATCCCAGTGCTTGCTTGGCCAGACAACTGGGCACTATTACCTGGCCGAGTTGACACATTAGCCTAACCTTTACAGTCCACCCCTTGTCACCTTGACAGCCATAAACATCACCTTACACCATGCTTAGTCCTTAAATAAGAACAATAACAGATATATATATATAAATATATATACATAAACACATATTTTCTCCTAACAATATTTAACTGTCCTGTGTACAACTGGAAGCACAGTAATTCCCTTCAGAATAGGGTGCAAGTCATTGGGTAATATTCATTTTTAAACTTGACATCCTTAAATACTATGACGTGAAATTAATACAACTTATGTCATATGATATGGAAACAGGTTAGAGAAAAAAACAAAGATATTAATTTTATGTACATATACAAACATACTCATAACAAAACATGGAAAAATATTCATGACCATTACAGTCCTCATTTCTGTAACTGGTCACATGGTCAAAGCTCATATTTATCACTATCTTCTTCCACTACTCATTCCATATTCCCTTTACTCTCAGCAAGCACCTCAGCTGGCAGTGGTTCTTTGCCTGGTGGGGTGATCCAAACATTCACCCTACTATTCTGGGCCATTGTTAGTCCAACTTGAATTGGGTTGCTGCAATTTTCAATTGACTTTAATCAGTGAGCATAATAGTATTAAGAGACACACACCCTAGGGGATCTCTTGTATTCCAGGCAAACACTTTACCTCCATTGTGTAGGTGCAGTCTTATTTCCCCTTGATAGTCAGGATCAATTACCCCAGCCATTAGAGTAATTCTCTTTCCCTGTTGATTCAGAAGCATGAGGAACCCAAAGTGGTCAGGTGCGAGTCTTAAGTTCCAGTTCAATGGAATTGTGTTCCCTAGTAGAAGCACTCCTTTTGGAACTAAAAGCTGTAGTCCAGAAGAACTTAAGGTTGTAGGGACAGGAAGCAAAAATTTTCTTACTGAATCACTAAGGGTGATAGTGGTGCCACTCCCATTTCCAGACCTTGATTCCTGGAACCATGAATCCTGGTTATTGGAGAAGCAGCACCATAGAGTGGATGCTGCTTTAGAGCATACACAGTCTCCTGGAGAACATTGCTCCAGCCCTACAAGATATTGCCACTTAGTTGGTGCTGTAATTGAGTCTTCAAAAGGCCATTCCACCATTCTATCAATCCAGCTGCTTCAGGATGATGGGGAACATTGTAAGACCAGTGAATTCCATGAGCATTTGCTGATTCCACATATGAAGTGAAGAGATGTCCTTGATCAGAAGCAATTCTGTGTGGAAAGCCATAGCAGTGGATGAGACATTTGGTAAGTCCACAGATAGTAGTTTTGAAAGAAGCATTGCATGCAGGGAAGGCAAATCCATATCCAGAGTATGTCTCTATTCCAGTAAGAACAAATCACTGCCCTTTCATGATGGAAGTGGTCCATCATGGTAGCAGGCAGATCACCTCGGTGCATGGTGTGATATCGGGGCTGAGTGTGGGTCTCTGCTGCTGGCAGATTGGACACTCAGCAGTGGCTGTAGCCAAGTTGGCCTTGGTGAGGAAAAGTCCATATTGTTGAGCCCATGCATAAACTCCATCCCTACCACCATGACCACTTTGTTCATGAGCCCATTGAGCAATGACAGAAGTGGCTGGGGAAAGACGCTGAGTGCTAGCCACAGATTGTGTCATCTTATCTACTTGATTATTAACATCTTCCTCTGCTGAAGTCACCCTCTGGTGAGCATTCACATGGAACAAAAATATTTTCTTGGTTTTGCCTACTCAGAAAGGCCTATACACATAACTCTTCACCAAATCTCTTTGCCACCAGTTTTCCAATCATATTCTTTCCAAGTGCTTGTTCATCAGGCAAACCATTGCCAACAGCCCATGAATCATTGTACAAATGCACCTCCAGCCATTTCTTCTTCTAAGCAAAATGAATAAGCAGGTGCACTGCTCAAAGTTCTGCCCACTGGAAGTGCTTGCCCTCACCACTGTCACTTAGGGATGTCCCAGTAAGGGGCTCCACTGCTGCACCTATCCACTTTTGGATGTTACTGGCATATTGTGCAGAACCCCCTACATATTCTCTTTCTCAGAGAAGTGATTGTAAGGAACTTCCCAGGTGCCTCTAGCTATGCACTGGGAAAGAGAAGGTAAGGTGGCAGGAGTGGTGACCATGTGCATTTGGGCTACTTCCTTATGCAATTACTTGTGCTTTTTGGACTCACTTGAGCCCTCTCTTGAATAGACCACCTCCACTTTATGATGGAGTGTTGCTGTGCACACACAACTTTATTGTTTGGTGGTTCAGACAATACCCAGCTCATCTAGGCAACACAGGTCTTATGGTAACTTGGTGGCCCGTGGTTAAGCATTCAATCTTTACTAAGGTCCAGTAGCAGGCCAAAAGCTGTTTCTAAAAATTAGAGTAGTTATCTGTAGAGGATGGCAGAGATTTGCTCCAAAATCCTAAGGGTCTACATTGTGATTCTCCAATAGGGTCCTGATAAAATCTCCAGATGGCATCTCTATTTCCCACTAACACTTCCAGCACCATTGGATCTGCTGGATCATATGGCCCAAGTTGCATTGCAGTTTGCACAGCAGCCTGAACCTGTCACAGTCTCCTCTTGTTTCAGTCCCCAGTCAAAACTAGCACTTTTTCTGGTTACTCAGTAAATGGGCTGGAGTAGCACACCCAAATGAGGAATGTGTTGTCTCCAAAATCTGAAGAGATCAACTAAGCATTGTGTCTCTCTTTTGGTCATAGAAGAGGCCAGATGCAACAGCTTATCCTTCACTAGAGAAGGGCTATCTCAACATGCCCCACATCACTTGACACCTAGAAATTTCACTGAGGTGGAAGGACCCTGTATTTTTGTTAGATTTATCTTCCTTCCTTTCTCATGCAAATGTATTACCAATAAGTCTAGAGTCATTGCTAATTCTTGCTCACTAAATCCAACCAGCATGATATCATCAATATAATGAACAAGTGTGATGTCTTATGGGAAGGAGAGATGACCAAGGGTTTGAGAGTTGATTTACACCTGAGGCAGGACTGTGAAGGTATATTGCTGGCTCTGCCAGCTGAAAAAAAAGTGTTGCTGGTGGTCCTTACTAATGGCAATTGAGAAAAAAGCATTTGCCAGATCAATAGCTGCATACCGGGTACCAAGGGATGTGTTGATTTGCTCAAAAATGATACTACATCTGGGACAGCTACTGCAGTTGGAGTCACCACCTGGTTAAGTTTATGATAATCTACTGTTATCCTGCAATATCCATCTGTATTCTTCACAGGCCAAACAGGAATGTTGAATGGGGATGTGATAGGGATCACCACTTCTGCATTCTTCGGATCCTTCATTGTGGTACTGATCTCTGAAATCCCTCCAGAAATCCAGTATTGCTGTTGATTTACTATTTTACTAGGCAGGGGCAGTTCTAGTGGCTTCCACTTGGCCTTTCCTACCATAATAGCCCTCACTCTGCAAGTTGGGCATATAATTCCAATTATGCATTCTAGAACTGGGAAAATAACTGCAGAATTGGTCTGTGGACCCCCTGGACCAATGTGAGATTGAACTGAGGTAAAACTCCAACAACCACCTGACTCCATAAGCCCCTACTCTGACTGGTGGACCACAGTGACATTTTGGGTCTCCTGAAATTAATATAACTTCTGAGCCACTGTCCAGTAATCCTTGAAATGTCTGATCATTTTATTTTCCCCAGTGCACAGTTACCCTGGTAAAAGGCCGTAGGTCTCTTTGAGGGAAGCTGGGAGGAAGATTAACAGTATAAATTTTTGGCAGTGTAACAGGATACTTCCCCAAGGGAACCTGGCCTTCCCCTCATTCAAGGGGCTCTGGGTCTGTAAACTCTCCCAAATCTGGGAATTGATTAAAGGGCCAAGATTATCTGTTTCTGTAATTCAAGTTAGGGTTTTGTTCACTCCATCTAGAACACTTCTGCTTATACAGATCAAGGAGGAATTTAGTAGACTGTCCATCTATTTTACTACTATATCCCATGATGTATTAGCCAATGCCATATCTTTGTGCTACTCAGACTCTTTTGATTGCTGCTTTGAGTCTGTCTTTTATTGTGGAAGCCATGCCTTCCTTGTCTTTGGCTATTAAATGCTGCTACTTGGCTTCTGCCAGTCTGAGATCCAATCATCCCCATAGTGTTTAAGGATTCTAGTTCCATGACTAGTCCCACAGTCTGGCCTAAAGAGAAGAAAAACCACAGAATTCTTAAGGGAAGATGGAGTTAGCCTTACAAACTTATTCCTCATGGTCTTGGTTAAAGGAATGTCCTCTGGGCATTCCTGGGGTGGGTGGGCAAGTCTTAAATTGTGAATAAATTCTAGCATTCCAAACTCTTGAAGCCTTTGGATCCCTTCATCTACAGTGTACAAGGTATACTGTATACTGTATATGCTGCACACTGTATATTCTAGGCCATCTTTTGGTCCATGTTTCAGCCAGCAACGCAAACATACTGTCAGAGCCCTTTCTAACCCCTTGAGCTACAGCTTTGAATCCAGAATCACTGCTTAGTGGGCTGATATTAATAAATTCAGCCTGATCCAACTTTATATTCCTTCACCATTATCCCACACCCTTAATATCCATTCCCACACATATTCCCCTGATGTCTGTCTATATACATTGGAAAAAAACTCATGCAATTATTTTTGAATATAGCATAATTCCCCATGGGTCACACTTTCTACTTTGCCTTTGGGGGCTTGTGATTTTAGTCTAGTAATATCGGAAAGTATAGGTGGTTGGGTAGGGAGAAGAATTAGAAATATCCTGCAAGCTATTGATCTCAGGGCTTTCCTTTGCATTTCATCCAGTGACACAGGATTAATTTCTTCAGGCTGGGGTTGGATGGCAAAATACTTAGGACAGGGTGGAAGTTGGGCAGCACAGACTTGAATTTGGCTGGTACCCACCTCAGGGCAGGGAGGAAGTCCTGACTACCTGAGACAGGTTGGAGGCTGGGTGATATAACCTTGATATTGCATGGTTTCTACAGAGAAGACCATTACAGGTTTTTCTGGCAAAGTCTCAGAAGAATTTAGGGTTTCTATGTTCCCACTGATAAAACATCAACCCATATGTCTCCATCCCAGTCCTCAGGGTTGCACTCTTTTCCAAACAATGCCCTCACTGTAACAGCAGACACCCTACAAGGTTGAGATTTTAGTTTCCGTTGTAACTGCTGCTCATACAATGAGACTCTGCATCTGGTTTTCAGAGATTTCAAGTCTGCAGCTGCACAAACAAAGATTTTCTTTCAGAGCAAACTTAGAAACTTTCATATCATTCATGTAGTGCTTAAGTTGCAAATTTGAGGTCTTTAGCTCATCCCTTTCTTTCTTTTTTTTTTTTAAAAAAATATTTATTTATTTTACTTTTATTCATTTTTAACCCTCCCTTCCCCCATTTTTGCTGTTTTTGTGTCCATTCACTGGGCAATTCTCTGTGTCTGTTTCCTGCCTTCTCTTCTCATGCTTCTCCTCCTGCCTTCACCGGGATTCAATCCTGGGAAACTCCGATGTGGGAGAGAGGCGTTCTGCCACTTGCGCCATCTTAGTTCCTGGTGTCTCATCTTGGCTCTCCCTTTGTGTCACTCTCCTGTTACAACACCATCTTGCTGCATGGCTTGGTGGGGCCTGGCAGTGCACCTGTACACAGGGCTTGGTGGCTCAAATGCTCACGGAGCCTGACAGCGCTGACGGTGCACCCACTCGCAGGGCCTGGTGGCCTGTGTGCCTTCTATATTTTTCTTCATTTTACCAGGAGTTCCTGGGGATCGAATCCAGGTCCCTCCATATGGGACACAGACGCTCAACCTTTTGATCCACATCTGCCCCCCCATCCCTTTCTTTTGTAACTGTATCCAGAGAATTTAGCAATAGCCAGCCAATATCATTGTACCTTTAACTCCACAGAACTCTGTTAGGCTGTAAAAAAACACCCTCATCCAGATCCCCTCCTCTTATAGGCATGAAAATGGTCATATCCAGTGGTGATATTTTGCATATTTCTATTGCCAAGTTATGCTATGGACTGTCAGTGGCCTCTGGGTTATTGGAAAGATAGTGCCCTTGAATTTAATCAGTGTAGAGAGCCAATTGCAAAAATCCCAGAACCTTTTCAGAAATGCCATTTTTAAGATTCTGTTTCTCAAGAACCACTCCTGGTACCAATCTGTATTACTCAGGGTTCTCTAGGGAAACAGAACTGACAGTAGATATTTTTAAAGATATGAGATTTATAAAATTCTCTCATGTAACCATGGGGATGCACAAGTCCAACTTCCGCAAGGCAGGCTGCAAGCCGTGGGCTCCAAAGAAGGTCTTTGATGAATTCCCAGGAGACACTGGCTCTCTGAGGTAGAGATGAGAATTCTCTCTTTGAATGCTGAAATCACTTTCCCTTTAAGGCCTTCAACTGATTAAATGAGACATCACTTATTGCTGATGACAATCTCCTTGGTTGATTGAATATGTTAACAGCCATCTATGCAATCAACTAACTCATGATTAAAGTCCATGAAATGCCCTTGTATTACAATCATCCCAGTGCTTGCTTGAGCAAACAACTGGACACTATTACCAGGCTGACTTGACACATTGGCCTAATCATCACAACTATTATCTCCAGAAAGGAGTATTAAACAGCCATTTGTTCCCTTGTTTTCCATTGTATCCTCAACATCAAACTAGTTCTTAGAATATAATAGGATAAATAATTATAGAAAATTAAAGCAAAGTATTTGAGATCCCATTAGAAAGGATTGGAATCCGGAGATTTGAAAGACACATCTGGTTATTCAAGTAAATCTTAGAGGATCCAAGTATACATGATAAGAAGAAATCTAGGCAAATAAAAGGACTCCTGGGAGTCAGTCAGCTTTAGGCTGTCATCCAGAAAGATTTTCTGGTATTATCAGATGGGTCTGGCCCTGTGTGCAAAATAAGACCTGGGTCATGAAGGTTAAGAATAGGACTGTGTATAGGTGAATTCCATTAAGTGCCAAACAGATCGTCTTAGAAACAAGTTCCAGATTCAGATCATGAAAATATATGAATGAGTTTTAAGTGCTTACTCATGAGGAACCAGAAGACAACTATAACTTTAAAATTATCATTAGCAGAGACAGTCACCTCATGGGAGTCAATAAACCTTACATTTAGTGACTCCTAAATTCTGCTGACTCTGGAGAGGCTATTTCCTCTTATTTGGGAGATATTGCCTAAGTACTAAAAATCTGTAGATGTGGTAGCCTACACAAACCATAGGCTTTAAGATCAATTCAACTTAGGTTTAAATCTAAACCCAGATATTTAGAATCTCTGAGACCTTGGACAAGGAATTTAATTCCTCTTACACATGGTTTATTGACCTTAAAGTTCAGATAAAATACTAGCAGTTTAGGAGTATTGTGAAGAATAATTGGTAAGTGTATATAAAAATTTTACCATGATACCTGTACTCATTCAATAAATGATGGCTACTATTACACATCTTTTAGGCTTTTGATTTGAAAATTGTAGAGGCACTGGATTGTGGATGAGTTATAGGAAAAAACAAGGAACAGGTAGGTGATTAGAAGGACTACAGCCTGCTCTTCCACCTGTGCTCCTATCTGTGCTCCTTCTTCTCAGCCTACCACAGTAGGTACATGGCTTTGCACATTAGGTGCATCATGGCAGCATGTGTGGGGAAGCAGAAAAGTGATGTATTCTTAACTTCTCTAGGAATGTGAAACTTAGTTTTGGTAAAGCTTTTTAAGTGGAACTTTCACTAAGAAATTAAGAATTAAGCCTAAGAAATTAAGACTCTGTGAGAAGAAAATCCAACCATCATCTAAGAATCATGTAATGAATGATTCTTACACTAAACTGCAGTGAAATGGTTACATGGTTAGCCTTTATTATTGTTGTTGTTATTATTATTATTATTATTTCGGTACTGGGGGCCAGGGATTGAACCTAGGACCTCACATGGGAAGCCGGCACTCAACCACCAGGCCACATAGGTGTTTTCATTTGTTTTGCTTGTTGTTTGTTTCTATTTTTTCAGGAAGCACCAGGAACTAAGCCCAGGACCTCCCATGTGGGAGATGGGCACTCTACCTCTTGAGCCACACATCCTTTCCCCTTTATCATTTCTATATTAGAGAAGAATAAGTGAGTAAACGAAGGTGTTGTGGGTTGTTAAAAGTCTCAACAAAAGTCAACAGCAAGGGTGGAAATTAAGTCAAGATTGAGGGAGTCTCAGCATCAGGATGAAATTATTGAGCACAGGTCTATTGTTGTTTGGTATTCCTCACTAACCAATATTCAGAGTTTATGATTTATATCAATATCAGAATGAAAAAAATAGTCTTCCAGTTGTCAGCATCCATGCAATAGGACAAAATACAAGCAAGTAAATTCAGAACAAAATTTTCAAATAACATCAAGTTCAAATGGCATAGGTTCGGAGATTCCTTTAATACACAAAGCAAATTTGGGAGAGGATGGAAATGTTCTAGGCATGAAGATCACTGCTTAACTCTCATGAGCAAGCATAAACACTACTTATAGACCTGCTAGTTGAAATGGCATTGGCTTGTTATGGATAGAGCAAATAAAATTGCCATCAGATAGGGGGAAAGTAAACAAAGAAGAAAGGCAACTGAAAATTTTCTCGTACACAGGTAGATATAAATATGTTGTTCTTCCTAAGCATGAATCCAGGAGTGTCATCATGGGTTAAAACGTCCATCTTGATAATTAATAGTTATTCCCATTTACAATTAAACATCCATCTTGATAATTGATAATCAAATAGGGATAAAAACAGGCAGGCAGGCAGGCAGGCAGGAAGGAAGGAGACACATGGCTTTTGAGGCAATTGAGTGGGAAGGCTAGAGTAGTGCTAAAGCACTCCCTGTCTCTGTGTGTGAGAGATATGTTATTATTTTTATTTTCAGAGTGATTCACTTTATGGATATAATATAAAACCAATTTCATACAAACGTTTTTTCAGTTTGTTTTTCATCTTTCTGTATTAGAAATATCTCTAAAAATCTGTCTGAATGTGTGTGTGATGATCCCTATAGGATAAATCCCTTTAGTAATCCCCTCCATTCTTAAAACATAGTACTTCCTTCACTTGAATATATTAAGTAATAGTTGATCTCCTAATTATACACTCACTGGCCTGCCATCTGTTTTTGTATGATTCACAAGCTAATAATGGCTTTTATATTATATATAATATATACATAACTTTATTTTTGAGAAGTTTTAGATTTACAACTACAAAGAAATTACATCGAAAGTATAGGGAATTCCCATATAATCCCCCCCCACACACACACATACTGACACACATAGTTTCCCTTATTGACATCTTAGATTAGTGTGGTGCATTTGTTGTACTTGATGAACGAAGATTGAAGCATTGCTACTAACAAAGTCTGTAGATTACATTTTGGTTTACACTTTGTGCTTTACAGTTCCATAGGTCTTGACAAATTCATGTCATGTGTCCATCATTGCAATGTCATACAGAAGATTCTCACCATCCCAAAGAGACCCTGTGTTCCACCCATTGATCCCTCCTCCTTCCTTCTGAACCCCTGGCAACAACTGTCTTTATATCAATGTTACAAATTCTTCCATTAACACAAGATAATAATTATGATAACAATAAATCTACTCTGGTCCATGGTTACATTCCCCCCTTATAGTTGTGTATTCCTCAGTCTTGAGGGATTTAGGATGATGTCTGCTTTGAATGTTTCAGGCTGAGGGGGGACTTAGATATTATGGAGAAAATGGAAGGAATTATTTGCTTGCAGTTGTAGATACTCCTTGTTTTTTGGGATGGTACTTGTCCATCATCATCATTTTGTTGGTTGTCCAGGGCAAGCCCCCAAAACTGGAGAATAAGAGTTGAGAGTAAAAGTTGACCGCTACTGTGCTGGGATATGAAAGATGAAAAACAACTGGCATATGAACATTCTGAAGATTTAATCTCTGAGAAATATACTGAAAAGTTACATTGAAAATTATTGGTTCAAATAAAAGGAGAATCATGATTAGGGGAATTGTAAATGGGAATAACTATGGTCTATTAGGGAAATAGATTATCATAAGAAAATAGATTTCTCAAAAAGGGCCCATGTTAGGGGTGTTGATTTCATGAGGCCGTGTGCCTTTCCTGTAGTGTCTGGACATCCACAGAGCTCTCGAGAGCACTCTTGTTTGAAGCTTCATTTACAGTGTCAGTTAGTGAAATCTGAGACCTGTATAAGTATAACCTCCGGAATGACCTCCCAACTCACTTTGAAATCTCATAGCTGTAGAAATGATTTTTTACTTCATATTGTCCTCTTTTGGTCCAAGTCCTTTTCCAAACACATTGCTGATTAGTGCTTGGTAATAATGCCTTGGTTCCAGGGAGACTCAGCTCCAGGAGTCATGTCCCATGTCGAGTGGAAGGAACTGTGTTTATTTGCTGAGTTTGGCTTAGAAAGGGGCTACACTTGACTAACAAGGAGGTTTTCAGGAGGGAACTCTTAGGCATTAATTATAATTAAGTTAAGTCTCATTTTACAGGAATAAGGTTCATACGTAAGAGCATTAAAATTGAGGACTTACCATATAGGCTTGTTTTCTTAGGCATGGCTTATATATTCCAGAGATTTTGGCCATTTAATTTGAGAAAGTAGCAGGAATTCCCAAGGATGGAAGTTTAATAGTTTGTTAGCTACTGTGTGGACCTCTGTCTATTGAGAAAACATAACTAAGACAACACACACACATTCATATCCCATAGAAGTATGTTTTAGGTGCATTTCCCCCCATATATCACCCCACGATCAGCATCCTGTATTAGTGATATACGTTTGTTATAGATCCTGAAATATATTTGTATTCTTTACTACAATCCTTGGCTACCTCATAATTTGTTCATTTATACAATTGCCTGTTTTATCCTCTAGCTTTCCTTCTAGCTCCATATACAGCCTAAAACTTCCCCATTCAATCATGTTCACACTCCCATTTCAGCACTATTAATCATACTCATATCACTGTGTGTCACCATCACCTCCATCCATTTCCAAACCATTATAATCAACCAAATTATAAATTCTGCACAAATTAAGCATTGGCTCACCAATCTCTAGTCCCCTTCTATCTCCTGGTAACCTATCTCCCCGACTCTACCTCGATGAGTCTCTTCACTCTCCTTAGTTCATATCAGTAAGATCATGCAATATTTATCTCTTTGTGTCTGGTTTATTTCATTCAACATAAGGTCCTCAAAGTTCATTCATGTTGTTGCATATGTCAAAACTTCATTCTTTCTTACAGCTGAATAATATCCCATCGTATGTAGAACCAAAGTGCTAATGTGTCTCAGTGATTGTATCAGAGTACATCAGCTTAAAAAATGCTATTTAATAATTTGAAACCATGCCATTGATGTATTAGAGAAACTTAAGTTTCATAACATAGAAAATTTTGGATGTTTACCAGAACTATATCATATTGTGATGAATAACCAGAATTTCTGAGTCTTGAGGGGAAAGGTGGAAATTAAGTTATGATATATTTTAGCATAGAAAAACTGGATAGAGGGAGCATTTATAGTAGATATACAAAAGTCACGAATGGAAAATTACGTATTTTTGAAGCATTGTCAGAATATTTCTACTGAGATGATCATTCTATAAATGTTTTAGGAAACAAAATGATAAAATTTCAGTGCTCCAGGAAGTGAAGGCAAATATTCTTATGAAAATTTTATCAGTGTTATATCTGTTATAAAATGACTGTTTAGTACTACATTTGGGGAAACTAGAATTTGTTATTTTTGCTTCTATTTTATAGAAGAGTCTGTGTGTGTGCATATGTGTATCAAATATTTTTGGACTTACATTACAAGTAAAAAATGAAAGATTATTTCTGCCTGTGGCATGGTTAGCTATACACAGGTGGGAGGATAGCTGGTCAAAGAAGTCATATACATTGGTGAAAAATGAGCAGACATTAAATGAAAGATTTAATAAGAAAATGAAAATGATGAAGAGTATTAGAAATTTAAGTAGAACCTGTGTCTTATAACCAAGGCAATATGACACAGTAAAACTCTGTTAGATTGGGTAGGAGACCAGAATGACCTCAGTTTGAATTTTGAAAATCACATGTCTTCCTTGAAGCTCTTAATTTATAAAAGGGCTTAATAATACTGACCATGCCAAGTTATTATGAGGGTTAGAAACAATGTGGACAAAACACCTACAAAGTGTCTTTCTTTATTCAAGTGCTAAGTAAATATTTGCCATTACTAATAAAAATTGATTCTAGCCTGTTAATTCCAAATAATTGAACTAACAACCTTCCTGTTCTTGAATGACATGAAGAAATAATATGAATGTAAAAACTAGTGACACTTAAGGCAATAAGAAAATATATCATATGATATTTAGAATATTTTAAGTTCAATTTTTAAAATTTGAAATTTAGGAGAGCAACCACGTTAAAAACAAGATGGAAATCTGAAGAGTTTTTATGTCTTTCAAATGGTATATTACCCATTATTAGGGAGGATTGAGTTAATAATAGTCATAACCTCCATTCATGAAACACTTTATTAAATGCCAAACACCACACATATACAATTGCCTGCTTGACAACATCCATTGAATATCTGAAATTTAACCACCTCTACTTCTATGATCTGGCACAAGCCACCCTTGTACCTTGCCTGGTTCAGGTCAATAGTCTCCTAAGTGTCCTTCTTGCTTCCACATTTGCCTCTCTCTAGTCTATTCTCAACACTGCAGACAAAGGGATCCTTTTAAATTATATATGAGATCAAGACTCTTTTGGGCCCAACATCCACCTAGAGCTCCCCAGTATCACTCAGAGCAACTGCCAGAGTACTAGTCCTGACTCTGAAGTCCTACATTATCTAGCCTCCTACTACTTCTCCAAACTCATCTACTCCCACTTACATCACTGTTCAGTTTCACTCCAACCACTCTGATAATGCTCTTTCTCAAACACTCTTGTAACAGCATTAGCACTTACTATTTCCATGCTTATAACAGTCTTATCCCCAGCTAACTTCATGACCCACTCTTTCATCTTTTTTCCATTCTTTTCAGGTTTCTCCTCAAATCTTTCCTTCCCATTAGGCCTTTAATCATGACTTATTTTAATTTTCACCCCTCCTTAAGTTCTTTATACTGTTTCTCTGCTTAATTTTTCTTCTTGGCAATTATTACTCTCTTGTAAATGACATTTGATTGCTTATTTGTTCTCTCCTCCCACTGGAATATAAGTTCCATGAGGGCAGGCACATCATTCTATTTTGAACTCTGAGCTTTCCCTCAGGACCTAGAAGGGTATCTGATTCTTAGTAGATGATCAATTTATATATATATATATAGAATGAAAAACAGAATTAACCTCATTTATTTCTCTCAATAACCCTATAAGGGGAATATGTATATTTTACAAATGAGAAAACTGAGGCTTAACTTATTTAATTTGCTTGAGGTCCCATAAATAATTATTTTTCCTGACTACTTTATAATATTTATGGATCTTTGCACATAATCTGACCTTGTTGTTTTGTTATGACAATAGATTCTTCCCCTAATCTATGGTCCAAAGCCTCCCTCATTCACTCTTTTTATTGTGTATCCCAGTAATTATATTATAGCTCCTGATTTTTCCCATTTTCCAAATTTATGTTAACTTTCCTAATTCACAAATTTCTCTTGGGATTGGCATTGTGTATTCCTTCTTATCAGACTCATTCATAAAATCAAGGAATACACATCAATAACTCAGATTGCCTGCCTGGATTATCTTGATTCTGTTCCCCAATTCCCAAATTATAAGAAAAATAATTTGTACTATAGTAATATGCATTTAAATATATAAATGTTGAAGGATGCCTAACCTAGATAATATAATTAAATAGTTGGATGTTTATACCTATACAGGAATACAAATGCAGACTTAAACAAGTTTTATTGGAGAATTCATTGCTACAAGTGGCATTGGCTTTGATAATAAGATTTTATGAATCCTATTTTGCTAATGTTCAAACAAAACAAACTGCAATTATCCTTGGATTTGCATAATATATGCATTTCTGAAAAATACATTGGACACTTAGATTTAGTACACATCTTTGAGTAATGTATTAGTCTACAAATGGGTGCTGATGTTAAGTACCAGAAATCTGTTGGCTTTTATAAAGGATATGTATTTGGGGGTAAAAGCTTACAGTAACAAGGCCCTAAAGAATATAACTCAAGGTTGCTTTCTCAACAAAATCTGTTGCCACAGGTTGAAGCAAGACAGTGGGTGATATCTGCCTGGTCTCTCAGGCCTTCTTCCACTTAAGGCTCCATTAGCCCAACTTCTTCTGATCTCAGCTATAAGCTGCTCATCTGTCAGGGCTTCCTATATCGGTCTGGCACAGGCTCATTTTTTTCCAGGCCTTATCAGTTGCTCAGCTACTTTGTTCTCTTCAGCTTCAAACTATCTGGCAAATGACTCATCTCTCCCGGGGGCCCCAGGATCAAACATGACAGAGTTCTCTCTTCTTCCATGTGTCTTTTTGAGAGTGTGTCCATTTATATCAGCCCAGCAAGGGGGTGGGACTCAACCCTAAGTCACACTGTACTGACGTGGTCTGGTCAAATCAAAACCTTAATCTTAACAGATAATTTAATCAAAGACATCTCAGGTGAATCTAACACAATCAAAGGGGCTCACACCCAGAGGAACAGACCAGTTTACAAACATAATCCTGTTTTCATTTTTGGGAATTCATAAATAATCTCAAACTACCATATTTCACCTTCTGAATCCCCAAAAAAGATATAACAATACTCAAAAACCCTTAAATCTTTTTGAGTAGCAATGCTAAGTCCAAAATCACATCACAACTATAAAAATACACTTTATGTGGGGGCAAAGTCCCCTCTGGCTGTAGACCTATGAAACTTAAAAAACAATTTATCTGCTTCCAATATACAAAGGGACAGGTTTGGGATAAACATTTGCAATGACGCAAGGAGAATTTGGGAGGGAAACATGTGTCGCTGGTCCC
This sequence comes from Tolypeutes matacus, assembly GCA_026826555.1. NCBI lineage: Eukaryota > Metazoa > Chordata > Mammalia > Cingulata > Chlamyphoridae > Tolypeutes > Tolypeutes matacus. Next base: position 13,788,599 of record JAKSZT010053779.1, on the reverse strand, counting down.
CAACAGTTCCAAAAACCTGCAGGGCATACTCCATTAGATTTAAAAGTCTGAGAGTTGAATCCAACTCATCTAAGGAAAACACATGGTAGAAGGAGTTCAATAAGCTTTCAAAAACCTATTTGGAGTTCCCTGGGAGGAAGAGGGGTCTGGTAGAGGGTCAAGAGTGGGTTTTTTTGTGGTGAGTTTGGTCAGTTGAGCTTCCTTTGAATCTCGGAAGGGACCCTGACCTGACTGGGCAGAGGGGAAGAGGGATCTGCTAAGGCAGGCTGTTACACCTAGTCACCCTGGAAGAAAAAGCAATTAGATTAAAGAGGGGCCTGGGACAGACAGGTGCTTAATCAGCAGGACTATGGCAAACTGCTAAGAATCTAACCTGCCTGAATGAAAGGGGTGGATAACTTTCAGAAAGGCTAACTAACCTGAAGAAAAAGTTTGGCTCAGTGGAGGAATTCCAGCCTTTCATATATGAAGTCACTGGTTTGATTCCCAGCTCTTCTTAGAGAAGTGATCTACCGGATTACCAGGCATCCAACTGAAAGTTTATGACATGGAACAAATAGACATTCTTTTTGCATTACCTATTCTTGGATCTCTTATTTTTCTTTAAAAAAAGGAGGGGGGTCCTTTTTAAAATTTAACTTAGTTTACTTGTTAAAACCTGGTCCAAAACCTGCAGAGGGCAGGCTGCAGCGTGATTGATTGATGAACACAAGCAGCCTGAGATGCTCCTTAGGGGCCTCAGAGGGAAGGCTGCTTTTGCTTGTTTTTTGTTGGTTGGTTGGTTGGTTTTTTTGTTCTTTTTTTCTCTTTAATTCTCTTCTTTTTAAAATTAGTTGCTGCTGTCTTGTTTCTTGTTTGTTGTGTTTCCCATTCTTTGTTTCCTTTTTTCCCTTTATCATTTTTTCTACTACACTATTTCTTTTCTTTCTTTCATATTTCTATCCTCTGTTTCCTGTTGTTGCTTTTTCATTCTACCTCTTTTTGCATAACCTTTAATTTTTATTGTTTTTATTTCTCTCTCTTTTTTCTCTGTTTTCTTTCTTTTTTCTTTTTCTCTTTTCTTTTTTCTTTTCCTCTCTTCTCATCATTCTGGGCCTTCAATTCATTCTATATATTTTTCTCTATTCTGTTTCTTGCTTCATTGTTTCTATTCCACTTTTTTATTCTTATTCTCCTGTACTTACTACTTGTGTTAATTTTTCATTTCTCTAAGTATTATATGGTTCCTCTTCTACCTTTCAATATTATTATTATTATCCTTTTTCTCTTCTTATCACTTTCTTTTTCTCTGGTTGTAATTTTTTTCAAGAGAACATAAACAACATCAAGGAAATAGAATAAGAGGAATGAACTGTCAAAGTGAAAATTTATGACACACACAACAACAACAACAAAATAAAACCCTAGAGTAGAAAGAGAAGGTAATTAACTGAATAAAACCATCAAGATAAACTGATGCCTGACACCAACAAAAAATTACAAGCCACACTAAAAAACAGGAAGACATAGCCCAGTCCAATGAACAAACTAAAAAAAAAAAAACAGGAGGAGATGCAGAACATTGAACAATTAATCAGAGATGTCCAAACAAATATCATGAATCAACTTAATGAAGTGAAGAAAGAGATTAAGGATATTCAGAAGTCTCTGGGAGAACATAGTGAAGAAATTGTAAACATAAATAAAAAGGTAATGATATAATGGTGATGAAAGGCACAATACAAGAAATCAAAAATACACTGGAAGAACATAACAGCACAATTGAACAGGTAGAGGAAAGAATCAGTGATGTGGAAGACAGTACCTCTGATATCAGAGATATAGTAGAACAGATAGATAAAAAGATGGGGAAAAATCCTGCAGGGACTTAGGGATATGAATGACAACATGAAACACACAAACATATGCATTATAGGCATCCCAGAGAGAAAAGAGAAGGGAAAGTGGACAGAAGTTGTGTTGGAGGAAATAATGGCTGAAAGTTTCCCAACTCTATTGAGGGATATAGACGTACATTTCCAGGAAGTGCAGTGCACCCCAAACAGTATATATCCTAACAGGCCTACTCCAAGACATATACTTGTCAAATTGTCTAATGCTCAAGACAAAGAGTGAACACTGAAGCTTGATAAGATTAAATGTTGATTTCTCATCTTAAACCATGGAGGCAAGAAGGCAGTGGTATGTCATAGTTAAGGTGTTAAAAGAAAAATTTCCAGCCCAGAATTCTCTATCCAGCAAAGCTGGCATTTGAAAATGAAGGAAAGGTCAAAATATTCAAAGATAAACAGAAATTGAGTTTACCAATAAGAAACCTGCCCTTCAAGAAATACTAAAGGGATTTCCACAGGTCAAAAGGAAAATAAAAAACAGAAATGAGTGTTGGAGGAGAGTGTAAGAACAACTAAACAGATAAGAAAAGAAATAAAAAACAACATATGGCATATATAAACCTAAAAAAATATGTATAATGTAAGTAATTTCATGAAGTAATAACATTGAGTGTTAAAGGATTATACTTTCCAGTCAAGAGACACAGATTGGCAGAATGGATAAGGAAATATGACCCATCTATATGTTTTCTACAAGGAACTCACCTTAGACCCAGGAACTCAAGGAGGCTGAAAGTGAATGGTTGAAAACAATTTTACAAGCAAACACTAACCAAAAAAAGGTGGCAGTAGCTATACTAATATTGGACAAAATAGACTTTAAATGCAAAACTATTGTAAGAGACAAAGAAGGTCACTATATACTAATACAGGGATAATCTTTCAAGAAGAAATAACAATCACAAACATTTATGCACCTAACCAGGGTGCCCCAAAATACATGAGGCAAATACTGGAAAAACTAAGTGGAGGAAAAAATGACTCTACAATTGTAGTGGGGGACTTTATTACACCATCATCACCATTAGGTAGAACATCTTGACAGAGGATCAATAGAGAAACAGAGACTTTATATAATACATTAGAGGATCTGGAACTAATAGACATATACAGAACATTACACCTAAATGCAGTGGGATATACATTCTTCTCCAGTGCACATGGATCATTATCCAGTATGGACCATATGCTAAGCCACAGAACAACTCTCAATGAATTAAAAAAGATTTAAGTTATACAAAGTAATTTCTCTGATCACAATGGAATGAAGCTGTAAATTAGTAAGGGTCAGAGAAGTAGGATGAGCACAAAAATGTGGGAGTTAAACAACACACTCTTAGACAATAAGTGGGTCGAGGAGGAAATTGAAAAAGAAATCAGTAACTACCATGAAATAAAGGAAAATGACAACACAACCTATCAAAATTTATGGGATGCAGCAAAAGGTGTACTGAGAGGGAAATTCATAGCCACAAATGCCTATATTGAAAAGAAGAATGAGCTAAAATTAAAGACTTAACTGCACACCTGGAACAATTAGAAAAAGAATAAGAAACTAAACCCAAAGGAAGCAGAAAGAAGGAAATAACAAAGATGAGAGCAGAGCTAAGTGAAATTGAAAATAGGAAAGCACCAGAAAAAATAAACAAAACCAAAAGTTTGTTCTTTGAGAAGATTAATAAAATTGATAAACCCTTAGCTAGACTAACAAAGAAAAAAAGAGAGAAGATGAAAATAAATAAAATAAGAAACAAGGAAGGGGCTATCCCCACTAACCACACTGAAATAAATTGTATCATAAGAAGGTACATTAAAAAGTGTATGCCAACAAGATGTATAATTTAGAGGAAATGAACAAATTCCTAGAAACACACAAGCAGCCAACATTGATAAAAGAAGAAATTGATGAACTCAACAGAACAATCACAAGTAACAAGAGAGAATTAGCCATCAAAAAAATTCCCAACTAAGAAAAGCCCAGGACCAGATGGCTTAATGGAACAATTCTACCAAAGATTCCAGAAAGAACTAACAACAATCCTGCTTAAACTCTTCCAAAAAAATGGAAGTGGAAGGAATATTGCTTAACTCATTCTATGATACCAACATTACCCTAATAACAAAGCCAAACAAAGATGCCGTGAGAAAGGAAAACTATAGACCAATCACTCTAATGAACCTAGATGCTAAAATCCTTAACAAAATATTTGCTAATCATATTCAACAACACATCAAAGGAATTATACACCATGCCAAGTGGGTTTAATCCCTGGTATGCAAGTGTGGTTCAACATAAGAAAATCAATCAAAGTATTACACCACATAAACAGATCAAAAGAAAAAAATCACATCATGCTCTCTATAGATGCAGAAAAAGCATTCAACAAAATACAACAACCTTTCCTGATTAAAAATCCCTTCAAAAGATAAGAATAGAAATAAACTTCCTCAACATGAAAAACCCACAGATAACATCATATTCAATGGTGAAATCCTAAAATCTTTCCCTCCAAGATCTGGAACAAGAAAAAGATGCCCACTTTCATCGCTCTTATTTAACATTGTGTTAGAAGTACTCGCTCAAGCACTTAGGCAAGAAAAAGATAGAAAAGGCATCCAAATTGGAAATGAAGAGGTAAAATTTTCACTATTTGCAGATGATATGATCCTATATCTCAAAAGCCTGAGAAGTCTACATCAAAGCTTCTAGAGCCTATAAATGAGTTTAGTTAAGTGGCAGGTTATAAGATTAATATGCAAAAATCAGTAGCATCTATACACTAATAATGAGCAATCTGAGAAGGAAATCAAGAAAAAATTCCATTTACAATAGCAACCAAAGGAATCAAATACCTAGAATAAATTTAACCAAAGATGTAAATGACCAACTACACAACACTGTTAAATGAAATCAAAGAACTAAATAAATAGAAGAATATTCCCTGTTCATTAATAGGAAGACTATACATCATTAAGATGTCTATCCTACCCAAACTGATTTACAAATTTAACACAATCCCAAATAGCCAAAGATATACTGAAAAAGAGAAATGAAATGGGAGGAATCACTATCTTACTTTACAGCATACTACAAAGCTGCAGTGGTCAAAACTGTATGGCTTTGGAACAAAGATAAACATACTGACCAATGGAACAGAATTGAGAGTTCTGTTATAGATACTTGCATATACAATCAACTGATATTTGACATGGCCACCAAGCCCATTCAACTGGGAGAGAATAGCCTCTTCAACAAATGGGGCTTAGAGAACTGTATATTCATATCCAAAAGAATGAGAGAGGAACACCATCTCACACTTCATACAAAAATTAACTCAATATGGATCAAAGATCTATATTTAAGAGCCAAGACCATAAAGACCTTGGAAGAAAATGTAAGGAAGCATCTACAGGATCTTGTAATAGAAAGGATTTTCATGAACTTCACATTCAAAGCACAAGCAGCAAAAGAAAAAATAGATAAATAGGACTTCCTCGAAATTAAAAACTTTTGTACCTCAAAGGAGTTTGTCAACAAAGTGAAAAGGCAGTCTACACACTGGGAAGAAATAGTTGGTAACCATCTATCTGATAGGGGCCTAATATCCAGCATATATTAAAAAATCCTACACCTTTAAAATAAAAAGAGAAGCAACCCATTTTAAAAATGGGCAAGTGATTTGAATAGACACTTCTCCAAGGAAAAAATACAAATGGCTAAAAAGCACATGAAAAGATGCTCAACACCACTAGCTATTAGGGGAATGCAAATCAAAACTACAATGAGATATCATCTTACACTTATTATACTGGCAGCTCTTAAAAATAACAGATGTTTTCTCCACTAATGTTGGAGAGGATGTGGAAGAATGGGAAACCCCATCCACTGCCGGTGGGAATGGAGAATGGTGCAGCCATTGTGGAGGACAGTTTGGTGGTTCCTCAGGAAGCTAACTATAGAACTGCCACATGATCCAGCAATCTCACTGCTGTGTATATATTCAGAAGAATTGAAAGCAAGGACACGATCAGGTATAGGCACACCAATGTTCATAGCTGCATTATTCACTTTTTCCAAAAGTTGGAAAGAACCCAAATGCCCATCAACAGATGAATGGATAAACAAATTGTGTTATATACATACAATGGAATATTACTCATCTGTAAGAAGGAATGCAGTGTAACACATGGGTTAACATGGATGAATCTTGAAGACCTTATGTTGAGTGAAGCAAGCCAGGCACTGAAGGACAAATATTACATGATCTCACTGATATGAATTAAGCAAATTGGGTAGGCTCACAGGAAAGAGTCTGGAAGATACTTTTACAGGAGATAGAAAGGGAGAAGAAGGTTGTGAGCCAATGTCCATATTGGCAAAATTTATGATAAGGTGAAAGTGTATAGTTGTGCAGTGGAAGGGCATGACACGGGTACAGTGAAACTATTGGGTTGGGCAGTCCTTGTTTGTCAGGGAGGTAGGGTGGGGAGGGTGTGTTGGACTGTCCATGGAACTGGGAGGAGGGTTGGGGTAGGGAGCAGGTGAACACTGGGGATTTGCAGGTATGTGGTTGAAGCTCAATTGTTGGGAATGTTCTCTTGGCAATATTGCAGAGGATGGTTACTGTTTTAGGGTGTTGGTTGTGGAGGGCATTCAGAACAAGGTGCACCTGGGGCAGGCTTCTAGGGAGTATGTGAGTGTTCATCTTGTCATAGTGGGTTATATCAGTGGGTAGACATGCACATAATGAGCGGGAAAGTGTTGGACTCCCATCCCATCTCAAACAGAGGGGTGGGAGTCTCTCAAGAGCATTGGCAGAGCCTAAAATGGGAGGACAGACCAGTATGCCAAGCCCTCAATGTTAATGCAAGTAAATATGAATCTTGTTCTTCAAGGAGTGATACTTGATGGTTGCCATGGGTCCCAAGGGGACAGGTACTGAGGAATATAATAGATGGAACATGGGACATTTTGGGGCCAATGGAAGTGTTCTACATGATCTTGCAATGATGGATACAGGTGGTGTTAAATTTCATCAAGATTTATAAAAGTGTATGGTTAAAAATGTAAACCATAATATAAATTACTGACCATAGTCTGTAGCTATGTTTCAATATTTGTGTATCAGTTGTAACAAATGTACCATCCACATATAAAATGTTATTAATATGAGAAAGGGGAAAGGGGGCAGGATGTTGGGTATATGGGGAATGCCCTATATTCTGTATATAACCTTTCTGTAACCTAAAGCTTCTTTGAAGACAAAATGAAAAAAATAAGACACTGGGAGAATCAACAAAAGAAAATGTCACTCTACATACAAGAGAACAGATCTTACAGTAATGAAAGATATAATGTAAAAAATTATTTTTAATTTTATATTTTAAATTACTTTTTATTATTCCAGTTTTAAAACAATTTGTATTTTATTTGCTATTTTTAAAACTATCATTATTATTTCATTTTCTTATTAATTGTATTTCATTATTTTGTTGCCTTCATTTTGAAGACATTTTGGATCACAGAAGGGTTACAACTGTGGCAGGGGAGGATCATTTATGTGGGGTGTCAGTGATTGGTGATGCAAGGGAAGAGGCTCACTTGAGGCATACCTATAAGGCATATAAATGTATTATAGTGTTCATGGGTCATTGCTATGGTGGGTGGCGATTCACATAATAGAAAGAATATCAAATTTCCATCCTGGGGAGCTCTGCCATGTTCTCTAATGGGACAGCAAGAATCCCCCAAGCCCTGGGGCAGTGAATAGTGAAGGAGATGGACCATTGATGGGCCCTTAATATTGATGAATGTACTTATGAATCTTTACTCTTGAAATTGAAACTTAGCCTAGTATTATAGGCCTAAGAGTTACCTCCTAAGATCCTCCTTATTGCTCAAATGTGGCCTCTCTCTAAGCCAAACTCAGCATATAAGTGCATTACCTTCCCACTTCAAAGTGAGTTGAGAGGTCATTCCAGAGGTTACACTTATGCACCTCTCAGCAGGATCTCATTGACTGCCAAAGTAAATATTGCTTCAAATAGCATAGACATCCAGAAACTATAGGTAGGGCAGACAGCTCAGGAGTTTGGTGCCCTGCCACTGGGCCCTACTTGGGAATTTATGTTCCCCAGTGTGACAGAGTTCACTCAGTGGCTCTTCTGTCCCTTCTATTTGAACTTATAGCTAGTGCTAGAGTTGACAGGTATATGTCCAAGAGACTTAAATCATTGGGCTTTCCACGTGCCAGCTGGGCCCTGAATCTCAACAGAGCTGCAACACCTACTCTCCAGTTTATTTTACTCATCCAGGACAACTAACAAAGAGATGATGATGGACAATGATGTCTCCAAGGAACAGAGTGGGTCTGCAAGTTCATGCAAGATAGACCCATCTGCCCCATGGGATCTACACCATAGGTGTCACCATCCCAGAACCCTCAGGATTGGGGAATGAATGATGGACTAGAGTAGATTTATTAGTATTCTACTATAGACTTATTGTGATTCTAGCAATGGAAGAACTTACATCATTGATGTGGATGCAGTGGCCACTGGAGGTTCTGAGGGGAGGGATAGGTACAAACAGGTGTAATATTGGTATATTAGTCAGCCAAAGGGGTGCTGATGCAAAATACCAGAAATCTGTTGACTTTTATAAAGGGTATTTATTTGAGGTAGAACCTAACATTTACCAGGCCATAAAGCGTAAGTTACTTCCTTCACCAAAGTCTGTTGTCATGTGTTGGAGCAAGATGGCTGCTGACATTCAGGCTTCCTCTTGCACTTAAGGCTCCATGGTCCTAGGTTCTTCCAAAATCAGTTGTTGCTGAGATAAGTCTCATCTCTCTCCTGGGCCTTGTTTCTCTCTGGGCTCAGCTGCTCTTTTGTCTCCACAAGGTCAGCTGTAAACTCTCAGGCAAATACCTCATCTCTCTTCCCAGGACCTCTGCTGTGTATAATGGAACCTTCTTTCTTTCCTCACGTATCTGCATCTCCTGGGTGTTTACTTCCTGGGCTCCTGGATCAAAACTCCCACTCTCTTCTCTGCCATGTGGTTTTCTCTGTGAGTCTCCACACACCAAGGTGCGGGGACTCAATGTCCTACTGATATGGCCCAATCAAAGTCCTAATCATAATTGAATCATGCCCAGAGGAACAGACCAGTTTACAAACACAATCCAATATCTAGTTTTGGAATTCATTAATAATGCCAAACTGCTAAATATGGGGACATTTCCAGGACTTTCGAATTGTCCTGAATGACATTGCAATGCCAGATACAAGCCTTTATATATCTTGTCATAACTTACAATGTTGTGTGAGATAGAGTGTAAACTTCAATGTAAAATATAATCCATGCTTAGTGGCAGTGCTTCAAAAGGTGTTCATCAATTGTAGTAAATGTACCACACAACGAAAGATATTGTTATTGTGGGAAAATGTGGGAGGGGTTGGGAGTGTGGCATATGGGAATCCCCTGTATTTTTTATGTAACATTTATGTAATCTAAGTATCTGTTAAAAAAATTAAAAAGTATATTTTTTTAAAAAAGTCCAAGAGTCAATCTTAAAATGATGGTTTCTTCTCCTCAGGGCCTCATGGGGGCCCACCCTTTCCACAAGCTTATCCATTGGTCATTTTCTTGGTTCTACCCTCATCAAGCATCTGGGTGGTGACTGAGCTCCAGATCTCACCCTACAAGAATTTTGGGGTGATGGCCACATTTTACACAATCTCTGGAGGAGAGTCTCAAAACCCACTTAGTTCAGTGAAGTGGCAGAAACATTCTCCCTAATCTCTGGCATATAGGCCCAACCTTCTCAGGATAATGAGGTGGCAACCGGGCCTTCCCTAATACATGGAGTACGGGCCCACCATCTCAGAAATATGGGATGTTGACTTCACTTTCCCCAACCTATGGGGAACAGCCCCACCCCTCTCAGAGCACTGGGATGTCAACCTAACTCACCCCAACTCATGGGGAACAAGCCTACCCCTCTCAGAGCACTAGAGTAGTGACCTCACTCTCCTCAACACTTGGGGAATGTGCTCCACCCTCTCTGTAGCCTGGGGCAGCAAAACTTTCCCTGAACAATGAGCTGGAAGATCTACCCTCTTCAAATGCTTGGGAAAACTGACCCTTTCTGCACACATGGGTGGGGTTCCTCTCTTGGCCAAAGGAGATGTCTTAGTTCCAGACCTCAGCTTCCATAGTTTTCCTCTTTAAGCTGTTTTCCCATCCATCTTTCCACTCCATATCGCTTTTAGTCCAGGCTGACAGTGGTTTTGTTCATACAGATCTCTCAAAAAGCTTATTGGTTAAGCATGCAGAAAGCAGGGGTCCAAGCCATCAGACAGCATGGCTTTCCAAAAGCCTTTCCTGGATAACTGCATTTTCAATCCTGACTTATAAGTTCCATGTTTAGTTAATCCCTCAAATGAGGCACTATCATCTGGAGGCTTGATTTCCAGAGGCATGGAACTTCTGGAATCAGTTTCTGGTTTCCTTGTGCCCAACAGTTCAGTTATCAGCTTATCTCTTTCCTCTAACATTTTGCTATACGCTGCAAGGAGAAGCCAGACTGCATTTTCCAAATTTAGTTTGGAAATCTCCTTGGCTAAATGTCCAAACTCACAATTTTCAAATTCAGCCTTCCATATAACATCAGAAACCACTCTTTTTAAGTTCTCTACAACTTTAAAACACAGATTGCCTTTCTTCCAGTTTCCAGTAATAGTTTCATCATTTCCTTCTAAGGCCTTATAAGAAATAACTTTAGCCTCCATATTCCTACCAACAGTGTCTTCAAAGCAATCTAGGCCTTTCCTATCAAGCATCTCACAGTTCCTCCAAAAAAATATCCCTTGCTCATTTTATTAGTCTGCCAAAGGGGTGCTGATGCAAAGTACCAGAAATCTTTTGGCTTTTATAAAAGGTATTTATTTGGGTAAAAACTTCTGGCTACAAAGCCCTAAAGAGTCTAGCTCAAGGTTGCTTTTTTATCAAAGTCAGTTGCCACGTGTTGGAGAAAGATGGTTTCCAATTTCTGTAAGGATTCAGGCTTCCTCTCACTCATCTACAGGCTGGCATAGGGCTTGTTTCTTTCTGGGTTTTCTCAGTGCTGCAAACTATCAGGCAATTGGATCATCTCTTCCCAGATCCACAGGATCTAAGTTCTCTCCTCTGTCATGTCTACGGAGCTTTCTCTCTTCCTCTGTCTTCTTATCTGTGTCTTCTTGAGTGAGTGTCCATTTATGTCAGTCCACCAAGTGGGCAAGGACTCAACCCTGACTCACACCCTACTGAAGTGGTCGAATTAAAGCCTAATCTTAACAAGTAATTTAATCAAGACACGTCAGCTGATCTAATGAATTCAAAGGGTATCACACCAGAAGAACATGTCAGTTTACAAATGTAATCTTTTTGGGGATTCATAAATAATCTCAAACTACCACACCCATTTATAAAACCATTCTAGAAATTTTAGTAAATGCAAAAGCATGACCCCACTTCTTTGACCAAATTCTGTATTACTCAGCCAAAGGGGTGCTGATGCAAAATATCAGAAATCTGTTGGCTTTTATAAAGGGTATTTATTTGGGGTAGAAGCTTACAGTTACAAGGACCTAAAGAGTACAACTCAAGGTTGTTTTCTCACCAAAGTCTGTTGCCACGTGTTGAAGCAAATGGTGGGCAATCTCTGCCTGGTCTCTCAGACCTTCTTCCTCTTAAGTTCCATTGGCCCAGCTTCTTCTGATTTCAACTGTAGGCTGTAATAGGGCTTGTCTCTCAGGGCTTCCTATATCAGTCTGGCATAGTCTTATTTCTTTCCAGGCCTTATCAGCTGCTCAGCTGCTCTGTTCTTTTCAGCTGTAAACTATCAGACAAATGGCTCATCTGTCCCCAGGGCCCCAGGATCAAACATGACAGAGCTTTTCTCCTCTTCCATGTGTCTTCTTGAGAGTATGTCCATGGTATGGTCAAATCAAAACCCTAATCTTAACAGGTACTTTAATCAAAGACATCTCAGGTCAATATAATACAAATCACACCCAGAGGAACAGACCAGTTTACGAACATAACCTTTTTTTATTTTGGGGGAATTCATAAATAATCTCAAACTGTCACAGCTGGCATAGTATTCATGATGACCCTCTACCTCCCAGTATCATTGAAAGTTCTGGAAAGAGGGTAAGAAGTATTTAATACTTGCCACATCCATGCCCTGTTCTGAAAAATGTGACTCTGAGTATTAGGATATCATCTTTGAATCAGTGTGGGTAATGTACTCACATCTTCAAAGCCTGGGATGCAAAGCAAGCCAGTTAGAATGCCAGAAATGGAGCTTGGTCATTTAAGATAGAGCTTGAACTTGAATAAACCACCTTTTATGCATTCAGTCAACATTTATACTTCATGAGAAAAGTTATCTGATTGGGTCATTGTCACCAACCATTTGGTTGAAATTATCCTGTTCAGTCAGAATTATATTTGCTCTTTGCTCAGGCACTACATATTCATGCAATTAATCATGGTCATGTTAGCAAGAGCAGATTCCACTTTGCATACCTGTATCAAACAACAGCCAATTTGTACAGATATAAATACTTATAACAAGGGGTATATACTTTGGTCTTTAGATGTCTTGAGATGCGTTGCAACAAAGCATCTTTATGGATCAATAGAATAGGGAGTAAGTCTAGTAATGTGGGTCTAATACCTCATTTACTTCCATTGATGTGAGAGCAGTCAACTGGTGAGGACATATGTGGGTGATAAGTTCCCACATTAGCAAAGACACTCATCTGGTATATCTAAGGAACTTGAGGATCTCAAAGAACCTCCTGGACAGCAAGCCAAAATAGGTCTATTCCCTTAGCTCAGCTGTTCCTGAACTTTTGTCTCCCACTTTCTTTTCTCTACCTCTAAAATAGCCATTTATTTATTAATTTTAACCAAAACACAGAAAGGAAGACAAACAAACAAATAACAACCACCACAAAAACCAACACAGAACATTGAATAAAACAAGTCCATGTACATAAAAGGAAAAAAAATACCTTTCCTCTTTGTCTCTCTCACTCTCTTACTCAGGATGTGGAGGTCTTTTTATTATAAACCAAACATTGTTCTCAGCTTCCTAGCCAGGATGGGGAAAGTTGGCATTTAATCATGTGATCACAAGAATGAATCCTTTTTGGACCCTCATAAAGTCAATCGACTTATTCTAACAAAGTAGAAAAAAGACAAAGAAAATAAAGATCAAGATTTTATATTAAAAAATATCACATTCATATATCACTACACATCCTTGACATCAGATGTTAGATTTAATAATAAAGAGCTTTTCACTTATTAGTAACAAAACAATGATGTTCCTGGTTTTTCAGTCCGTCTCATCTTGGCTATCCCTTGTGTCACTCTTCTGTTATGTCATCATCTTGCGGCGTGGCTCGGTGGGGCCTGATGGTGCACACACACACAGGGCCTGGTGGGCTCACCCACTTGTGGAGTCTGGCGGCCCATGTGCCTTCTATATTTTATTTTATTTTATTTTTACATTTTTACTGGGAGGTCCAGGGGATTGAACCCAGTTCCCTCCATATGGGTGAAGGATACCCAACCATTTGAACAAAATCCACCTTCCTGCTTTATCTCTTAAGGTTGACCAAAGATACCTAGAGTTACGGTCTTTTTCCATACAGGATGGTCATATAATAATCAGCCTTGGTTTATCACCAGCATTCTAAAAACCAGACCTAGGGAGAAAAACTAGGTCTGGGGACACATGCATGGTTTCTAATATAGCGAATGTTTAGTCTACCCTGATTATCATAAAATCCGTATAGCAATAATATTTGCATATGGACCATTTCTTGAAACTGTTTGTACCCATTTGTCATATGCCACACCTCTCCAAGTTTTCTGCCCCTGGTTCCTCCACTTTTACCTTCCTTCTTAGTCTCCTGGATTTTAGCAAGCTTACTACATACAGGCTCCACATCTCTGCAGACCTAGTGACAACTGTTCTCCTTGGCACTACCTAGAACTTTTTACACCTGAGACCTGCCCTTGGGAGCCCCGGTGACTCAGCACAGTCCTCCCAGAAAGCCAGGTTTGGGGACCCATGTTATGTATGGGTTGGAGGATACCTGCTTTTACACTTCATAAGAAAGCAAACTAAAAACTTTCATCTCCTTTTCTACCTTTTTATTTTCTTAATCTCTTTTTCACACTTGGTTGTAATAGTGGTTTTTATTTCTAAAATGATTGATTGAAACTTTGAGTTAATAGTAAACAAAAGATGAAAGGGGAAACCCACAAATTTAAGTTTAGCCAATAATTTAACCTCTGTCTCTGTCTCTGTCTCTCTGTCTCTCTGTCTCTCTCTCTTCCTCTCATTTGGAGCTGTGAAATTAAGTAATAATAGTTCTCTCTAACCAGCTCTTTTTTTTTTAAAAAAAAAGGAGTGCTAGTAAATAGTGGAAAGACAAAAAGTGAATAGTCAGAAACTTATTAAACAAAAAGCTAAATTAATCCACCCACGAAATCACCCTTCTCCTAACAGTAGAGATGAAAATCAAAACCATATGGGTTTTGATTTTCAGATGTAATCAACTGCACTGAATTACTGATATTTAAAAATGGATGCCCTCCATTTTACTGAGGTCACTTAATTAACTAAAAAGGGCAAAAGGAGTATATTAATCCTCCACAGCCCTTTCTTGCATTCTTTATATCTCTTGTGTCTAAATGCTTTTCTTATAGTAGTAGAAAATTATTTCATATTATTTATATATCTACCTCAGAGCAGTTAAAAGGTAGTGAAATTCTGAATCTATTTTTTTTTTCTTTTTAACGCCAGTAAAAACTTAGGGCAACTTTCCCAAAAGACCATAAGAGAAATTCTATTTGACAAGTCACTAAGTGTTTTGTCCTTGCCATAACCTTTTCATTATCGATTAATGAAGAAAGTTACTGTTATTTTCAGTAATATAGCACTTATGCTTGCCAAATGATGTTTTCTATGTGTTAAAAGTGTGTCAAAATAATTTATATTCAGGTATGTTTTAACTCACATTTCCCTCAAATTTTTCTTCACTGTCATTATTAATTATTTGAGGATTAAAAAAAAAAAATTTGTGTATGATGGACAGAAAATAATGTTTTTTTCTCCTATCTTTTTTGACAACTATATTTCAGGAATAAATAAATAACCTTTAATGGAAAATAACATTGTATTATCTCATTATTTAAATGTCCATATGCAGACAGCACTAAGTAGTTAGTGAGCTATCGCCACAAAGAAGCAAGAGCTGATTATGCTCACGTGAAGATCACCTTCTAGGAGTAGAGTCATATGCTAAACAAATAACCTTAGCTTCACAGGGATTCAACTTTATGATCTCTAAAATGTGTTGTGATCTGCAATGTGTGGACACAGAATTGGGGAAGTAACCAACATTTTTGGATAATTTCCAATTTGTACTGTGATAGATAAAACCATAATACCAACACTTGAAAGCCAATAGAGAAAAAACTTAAGCCAGAGTTGGAGAAGAGAAGTTGGCAGAACACCCAGAAGAAAGAAGAAATGAGCCTAGAGACTTATGAGCTACAGGTTTAGTGCAAAAGAAGCAAAACTGATAAAAATGAAAAAAAGTTTAGCAAGTTGGGAACTAGATAAGAGTGCTATACTGAGTTAAATCTTGATTTAGCAAGATAACCTGCAGGCACTCTTCCATAGTAGTGATTTCAAATTCTAATAAAATAATAAATCAGTGGAAAGTGACCTGCCATGTTTATCTGTAGTTCCATGGAAATACTTTCTAGCAGGTTGTGAACCAATTCTGATGAAGGGGAAAAAGGACAGTCCAAGTGCTTATTGTAGAGTGTTCATAATGAAGAAACAAATCAGCAAACTATGAATGAGAAATACCCATGGAGCACTTTAATAAGATTGCTTAGAAAGGGAAATACAAATTTCAAACATATACAGAATTTGTAACCATTGCAATAAACACAATTTATAGTATCTTTTTAAAACGACATGTATGGTACATTTGCAGGAAGATTGATGATTTTGTTTGCTAAGAAATACCATGATATGGGTTGGTTTAAATAATGGGAATTTATTTGCTTATTGTTTTGAAGCTGGGAAAATGTATAAATCAAGGCATCATCAAGGCAATAATTCCTCCCCAAGACTGGCTGCAGGCTATCCTTGGCTCCTCTGTCATATGGCAAGGCACATAGTAGCATCTGCTATTCTCTCTCTTCTCCTCTGGCTTTTCTTGATTTCAGCTTGATGCTTCCATGGCTTTCTCTCCCTTTCTCTGTAGTCATTCCATTTATGAAGGACTCCAGTGATAGGATTAAGACCAATCCTGATTGAGGTAGGTCACACCTTAACTGAAGTAGACTCACCAAAAGATCCTACTTACAATGGGCTAACACCCGCTGGAATGGATTAACTTTAAGATCATGTCTTTTTGGTGTACATACAGTTTCAAACCACCCCAATCAAGAATATTTGCTTTGGACAAAATATGTAGACTTGGGAAAGTAATTTTCTCTCAAACAATCCAATCCACAATTGTCTTCACTATAGAGAAGAATCCAAAGTAGAAATCATCAGTGAATCCTATTGAATAATTATGCAGATTATATATGTAGGGATACAAAATACTTGTGCATGACAGAGGCTAGGCCAGTACTAAACAGCACTTTGTTCTGCTATTTCATATTAGCCCATATATTATCATGAATTTTAATTTGAGTAATTGACCTCAAATTATGTTGCTTAAGCAATTTTATTATTTTTTGAAAAGGACATATAGTTATGTAATCTGTAAGTATTTAATAGGAAATAATGAATTTTAAAAGAAATAAACAAAGCCTTGCTTTTTATTCCTCTGCAGTGGTGGTTTTTTTCACCAAACTATATCAAGGACATCATTGTGTCTGTTAAACTGAGGAGTGCTATGTCAGACCATTTGATCTATGTTAATAAATGCTGTCCTGTCTTGGGCTCTTTCCTTCCATCTTTATTCATGATATAGGGTAAACCACAAGTTATTTTTCTTCTACAATTATCCATTTACCAAAAACTATAGGTGACAGTAATATTGCAGCCCGATAATTAAAATGAAGTGGAAAATAAATTCATTAATTACTTCAATCAAATATTTATGTAATATTTGTCAGTACTCAAGCTGAAGGGAAGACGAAAGAAAACAAAAGCAGATAAAACCCATGTGCTCAAAGAGCTAATATTTTATTGTTGGGAAGGCAGATAAAAATATCTAATAAGTGTGGTTTGAATTTGAATTGCTACCCGTTTGGGGTTTTTAAGCCCAGCTCTGCTATGAATATTGGTGTATGTGTTCTTTGATGCACATATTTACATTTCCAGGAGTGAAACTGTTGGGTCATAGAGTATCTGTTTTGGACTTTAGTAGCTACTGCTAAAAGTTTACCAGAGAAGTTTTGCCAATTACTTCTTCCAGCAGTGAATGAAGGTGCAGTTTTGCACAACCTTGCAAATATTTGGTATTGTTTTATTTTAAATTTAATCATTATGGTTCAGTGTGGATCTAATTTTCATGTACCTGATGACCAATGAGGTTGAGCACCTCACACATGCTCAGTGACCCTCTAGATAGCTCTTTCTGTGAAGTACATGTTCAATCACTTTGCCTATTTTTCACTTTCCTTTTTTGTCTCTTCTTATTGATTTTCGTATTTCTTTATATTTTCTGGGTGTGCATCTTTTGTCAGATATACAATTTGTAAATATTTCCTTTCATCCTGTGGCTTACTTTCTGCTATATAAATAGAATCTTTTGACAAAAAGGATTTCCTAATTTTAAAACAGTTCAATTTACCAATCTTTTTCTTTAAGGTTAATTTTCATTGCACACTGTGTAAGACTTATAGTAGTAGACAAATATACACCAGCAGACTACGTAGACAAATGTTTGACTATTTCCCAAGTCATGAAAATATTCTTCTATTTTTTCAGTAGAAGCATAATTTGTTTGGAACTTTACATTTGGGTCCATAACCCAACTGTAACTTATTTTAGTGTATCGGTGCAGGGATGGTCCAGACAAATTCTTTCCATGCTATATCTAATTGTTCACCATCATTTATTTAAAATACCATCTTTCCCTCATTGCACTGCACTTTCACCCATATATTCATGGGTCTGTTTCTGGGCTCTTTTTTACTACATTGGTTAATTTTTCTATTTAAGCAATGCCACTCTGTGTTAACTTTTGTAACTTTAAAATTTTGTGAAAAAATTTGGTTTTTGTCTGATAGCCATTTAATCTAGAAAGATGAATAGATTTATATATTCACACACTATTTTGTGTTATCAGCACAACATTATAGTATAAAGCTAGCAGCATATTTTGTATTTGACTGATGAATTCGAAAACATTATTCATTATCTATAACTTTATAATTTTGAAGTTATTTAAAAGTATGCATTTTAGTTTCTCATTATAATATTCCCACAAGGTGTTTAAGTATTATTTGTTTCATTTTACACCCAAGGAAACCGAAGTTAATTGCCTCACCTAATGTGAGATGAATCATTATTCAAAATTAGAATTCACAGTCCCTATCTTCTCATTCTGTTGTTTAACCAATGAGGCAGGGTGTCATTTTAAGTTATTAGTTTTCCTTAAGAAGTCAGTGCTGTACTACTGGGATCAAATGTTGTTTACAGATTCCCATTAACTCTTAATTTACCATTAACAGAATTTTGAATTTCTTACCAAGTGGCATGTGCTTGGATGAGTCAAAGCTCATGGTATAACTTATTCAGTTATAGCACAGTAATTTAAATTAATTGAGTCAAAGAACAACATATCATAAGACCTGAATGTAAAAGAGTTCAGATTCTGTCTTTGCTGTCTCTTTACAATGATCAGATCACACTAATCACCATTACTGCACAAATTGACATCTGCATTTTCTAGAGTTTATATCTTACTCCAAGGATTTAGTTCAGTGGTTGCATTTGCATTTTAATAAATATCCCAGAAGTAATATCTCCTGCTTCAATCCCTCTGGATGTGAAAAATGTTGCCATTGAGCTCTGCTTTATGCTATTGTCTGCCTTATTTCAACTTGTTTTTCTTCAATACTAATCATGTATTTCCTGCATTATATTTGGTCTTTACTACTTAACTTTTGACAGTTATAAACTGTCCAGCATCATTAAAAAAAATTTTCAATGGAATTTTGAATCTTAAAATTTTGGGAGACTTTCAGGGAAACACAAATGAAATACTTACTACACTTTTACATGAGAGAACTTTGAATTCCCTTTAACAATATTTCTCAATGCTTTTAATATTTTCTTAAAAGTGTTAAGTATATTACTACTTTTAGAGCATACTCAAATGTAAAAGGGAATTTCAAGGTACAGATAAGGAGGAAGTACAATATTAATGAAAAATAAAAGAATTATAAATGATGATGGCAATATCAAAGTGGTATGAGAAAAATACATGCTAAATAAAAATATTTGAAATAAAGAAATTAAGTACTTGAAAAACAAGCAAGGTGTGGTAGTTTGGAAGTGCATGTATCCCAGAAAAACACGTTCTTAAATCTAATCCATTCAGGTGGGTGTGGACCTATTGTAAGTAGGATCTTTCATTGAGGCTACTTCAGTTAAGATATAACCCATCTCATTCTTAATCCTAGTACTAGAGTCCTTTATAAATGGAAGGGAAACAGAGAAAGAAAAAGCCACCAAAATAAGAAACCGAAACAAATGAAGGCCCCAAAAGAACAGAGACACCAGCAGATGCTACCATGTGCCTTGTTGTGTGGCAGAGGAGCCAAGGATTACTGGCAGTCAGTCTTCAGGAAGAAAGCATCACCTTAGTGAAGGCTTGATTTGGACATCTTCTCAGCTTCAAAACTCTAAGCTAATAAACTCCCACTGTTCAAGCCAAACCATTTCATGGTATTTGGTTTAAGTAACCTAGTAAACTAAAACACAAAGTAATGTGATAAAACTTTATTTTTGAGAAATTCATAAAGCAGACTTTTGATGGTTGCTTCAAAGTCTTAGAGGCAAGAGTGGAAGAGACAGGTAGAAATATCCAGAAGACCATGGAAACAGTTTGAAAAATTTTTGTAATATGAAAGATTATAAATGTTCAGTCTAAAGGAATATTGGAAATAGAGACAGTGAGACAGATCTAGGAGGACGTATTCAGATATTTTGCATGTAATTTTTATGAATTAATGTATAAAATGAATGTTTGGATCACACAATGTGTCATTTTGTCAGGACTGATATGACAAATACACACAACAGTTTGGCTTAAACAACAGCAATTTATTGTCTCATGTTTTGGGGGACTGGAAGTCCAAAATCAAGGTATTGGCAAAGATGCTTTCTCCCACTGTCTAGTATTCTTGTAATCATCTGTCATATGGTGATCTCTCTCATCCTGTGTCTGTTCCTCTGATTTCTGTTGACTTCTGGCTTCTACTTACTTCTGGCTTCTTCTGACTTCATCTAAATTTCCTTTTCTTATAAGCACTTCAGTCATATGGACTAAAGCCCATCCTGATTCAATCTGACCTCATCTAAATAGGACTTTTGAAGATGCTACTCACAAATGAGTCCACATGTTAACTAATAATAACATTTCAAAGTCTTATTTACAAATGGGTTCATACCTTCAGGAACATCGAATAAGACTTGTTCTTCCACACACAAAATAAATTCACCCCATTCCAATATCCCCAAATCCTTAAGCCATTTCAGTAACAACTCTAAGTCCAAAGTCTCATCAAAATCAGTTTTGGGTGTGGCCCAGCCTGGGGCAAAATTCCTCTCTGTCTGTGGACCTAAGCCACTGAGAAACGAATTATCTGCTTCCAAAGTACAATAGTAGACAGACGTAGGATAGGCATTCCCATTCCAAAAGGGAGAAGTTGTAAGGAAATCAGGGGTTATGGATCTTAAGCAAGTACAAAACCCTACTGGGCAAGCTCCACTAGATTAGAAGTTTTGAGAATTACCTGTGAATTTATGTTTTGTATTCAGGGCATCCTGCAGTAACAGCCCCACCCATTCTAAACAATTGGGTGGCAAAACACTGGGGAAGAAGAACCTCCCCTCCAAATGCCAGGACAGACCTGCCCTTCCCAAACACTAGGGAAGAAGACAACCTTATTCAAAGGCTGGGGCAAAAGCCCCTCTCTTTTAGCTGAAGAAAATCTCTTCAGCACAGACCTCTGCTTTCATGTTTCTGCCCCTGAAGTCATTTTTCCTTCATTTCATCCCATCTCTGTCCTTTTTAGTCCAGGTTGGCAGTATTTCTGCTAATATAAAATTCACGCATACACAAAAATCTTTGCCAGTTTTGTATTCAATTCAAGGGGGCCTAAACTATAAGAAAAAAAGTATCTTCTACAGATCCTTCCTGGATAATTGCATTTCAATTCCTTAGTTACTCTGAGATGGTTGACTGGATCCATAAGTCATGGACCTAATCTCTCTAGCAAATAGATGTTCAGCTACACCATCACATAGAGCCCAGTACTCTGGTGGCTCACTTTTCAAAAATGTAGTGGAGAGGGGCAGCATGAGAACTGCTTCAGGCCCTAGAGTCAGTGTATGATATCTGGATAGGCTGAGTTTTCCAGATCATCAATTGCTGGTTCCTTTGTGCTTAACAGTTCAGTCATCAATTTAACCCTTTCTACTATCATTTTACTATAAGCAGAAAAGAGATACTAAGCTGCACCTTCCACATTTTGCTTGGAAATATCCTCAGCTAAATATCCAAGTTCATCACTTAAAACTTCTGCCTTTCATCCAACATCAAAACACATTTTCTACGAGTTCTTTGCCACTTTATAACAAGGATAACCTTTCCTCCATTTTTCAACAACATGTTCATCATTCCCTTCTAAGGACTAACTGGAACCACCTTTAATGTCCATATTTCTACCAGCATTCTGTTCATGATGAAATATGTATTCTCTAAGATAATAGATACTTTCTCTACAGCTTCTTCACAGAAATCTTTTTTTTTTTAATCAAGTGATTCAAAAGTCTTCCAACCTTCATCCATTAATCAATTCAAACCCAATTTCACATCTTTAGGTATTTGTAATAGTAGCACCCCACTATCAGTTACCAAAAATTTCCTTGCTTTGCCAGGGCTACTATGACAAATACCACCCAATGGCTTAGATTAATCAACAGAAATTTATTGTCTCATGGTTTTGGAGGCTAGAAGTCCAACTTTAGTTATTGGCAGGAATGTTTTCTCCCAGAGTTTGTAGTGTTCCAGCAATCTTCTGTCACATTGTTATCTCTCTCTCTTTACATCTGCTCCTCTATTATCAGCTGATGTCTTTCTCCTACTGACTTCTAACTTCTTGTGACTATGTCCATATTTCCTTTGCTTATAAACACTTCTATCATATGGATGAAGGTCCACATTGATTCATTTGGCTTCATCTAAATAGGTTCATTATAGAGCCTATTCACAAATGACTCTATGCCTTAAATAATAACATCTCTATATGTCCTATTTACAAATGGGAGGAATACAGATTAAGATTTTAACATGACTTTTGTGTCAGCATAATTTAATCCCTAACACACAACTTGTGGGGATGTAAACTAAGTGTAATTTTAATTTGTTTTTTAGTCTGCTCCTCTCCAAATATATTCAGTTGGATATCTCTTATTGTTAATGCTTGGAAACTTCAGCTTATTCTACAGGTTTCCTTCTTATTCTTGGAAATGTTCATTTCAAGAGTAATTTTAAGTCAGACACAATATTTTCTATAATTATACTGTGATCAACCCAAGATATTAATATTTCCATATTAACTCAAAATTAAATTTTCTTCTCTCTATCCCCTATGCCAAAACACTATTGTTGGCTGCTACTTGACTCAGGAATGGAAAATGTGGTAAACACCTGCTCTCTTTGTCCTTGTTCACTTCCTCCTTTACTCTCAACCTCCTGTTTCTATTCTAATTTGGGTAGAGAGGGAATGGTATGTGGATAGGAATAAGATAGTTCTTACTTGGATGGGTTGTTTTCACATTCTCTAGGATTGGAAAATGTTTAACTTTAACTTTAATGTTTGTTTCCTGTTTTCTTCTTGAGGGTTCTTGGGGAAAAACCATTGACAGTCACCATTTACCTCTAGGCAATTATTTCCAATCTTCAGATTGACAGAGTCAACTTCAGTCCCTGGATTAGGGGTTGTCTACTCCGCACAGGTTCACAATACTGGATTGCATTCAGTCTCTTTTTGGTCCATTTGGGAAGACATTTAAGTGGTTCGAGATTCATGCATTCTTCTGCTTGAGATAGCTATGATGCCTAGGAAACACTAGTACATCCCTTGACTCAAGAAACACTTGATCCTAACATAATAACCTCTACCTTACTACCTAAGAACACTAGAGCATTTCCTCTAATGCTTGTGTGAGACTTCATTCCTCTTTATCTCTTAACTGTAGGAACCCTTTTCAGGGTCTTTTAGTGGTCCCATCAAAACCATATCCCTTGACTTGAAATTAAAGAAGGAATGGTGCCTACTTTCTCTAGGAAACACACATGAAAACTCTGTAAATCTCTTCACAAATTCATTTTCTCTCTACTTCATCATAATCCTTTCATATTTTCAAAATGAGTAATGGAATTCATGAGTAATGGACCCAGTTCTCAAAAATTTCCTTTTCAATTTCTGCATATGGGATGGGGCTTTAGATTACCTTTTTAATTTATCCTAATGTTTTTGTCAATTCTTTAATACTTATGATTTTGTTATATGTGAATTTTAGGTTCAGAAAATGATTTCTCATGTCAATTCTAAACCAAAAACATCTTGAAAAGGTAAAATGAAATTAGAGTAATCATGCTCCTGATTTTAAGCACACCACAAAACTACAGTCTCAAAATTTCATGATCCTGGCAAAAGGATAGACATACTGACTAATGAAACTGAAGTGAGAGTTCAGATATAGACCCTCACATATATGCTCAATTGATATTTCACAAGGCCACCAAACCCACTCAAATGGGAGAGAATAGGTCTCTACAACAAACAAAGGTTGGGGAACTGGATAATCCTATACAAAAGAATGAAAAAGGATCACCATTGCATGCTCTATACAAAAATTAACTCAAAATGGAACAAAGACCTAAATATAAAAGCCAAGACCATAAAGCTCCTAGAAGATAATGTAGGGAAGCATCTATGAGATCTTGTAGTACAACCAAAGCATGAAGAATTAAAAAAAAAATAAGTAAATGGGACCTCCTCAAAACTAAAAAGTTTTGTGCTTCAAAGGAGTTTATCAAGAAAGTGAAAATGCAACCTACTCAAAAGGAGAAAATACCTGGGACCCACCTATCTGATAAGGGTCTAATATCCTCATATATAAAGAAATCCTACAACTCAATAATATAAAGACAAAACAACCCACTTAAAAAATGGGAAAGAGACTTAAACAGACACTAATCCAAAGAGGAAATATGAATGGCTAAAAAGGAGATAAAAAGATGCTCAACATCACTAGTTATTAGGGAAATGTAAATGAAAACTACAATGAGGTATCATCATACACCTATTAAACTGGCTGCTATTAAAAACAAACAAACAGAAAACTAAAGTGTTAGAGAGGATGTGGAGTAATAGGAACACTCAACCACTGCTGGTGGGAATGTAGAATGGTGCAGCCATTGTGGAGAATGGTTTGGTGGTTCCTCAGGAAACTAACTATAGAATTGCCATTTGATTCAGCAATCCCAGTGCTAAGACTATACCCAGAAGAATTGAAAGCAGGGATGTAAACAGATATATGAACACCAATGTTCATCATGGCATTATTCACAATTTCCAAAAGTTGGAAGCAACCCAAGTGTCCATCAATGGATGAATGGATAAACAAGATGTGGTATATACATTCAATGGAATATTACTCAGCTGTAAGAAGGAATGAATGAAGTATTGACACATGTGACAACGTAGATGAATCTCTAAGATCTCATGTTTAGTGAAGTAAGTCTGTCACTAAAAGACAAATATTGCATGATCTCAAAGGTAGAGTCTGGAAGATAGGTTATCAGGAGATAGAAAGGGAGTAGAAAGTGCAAGCCGATGCTCAATCTGGGCAGAATCTCTGATAAGGTGGATAGGGAAGATGGTGGTGCAGTAATGTGAGGTTGACTGTGCTGGAGTGTGAGTGTGAGCAGGATTGGAGGAGTGGGTAGGGCTATCCATGGAGCTAGGGATATCCATGGAGGAAGGAACAGGAAAACTCTGGGGAGGCTGAGGACTGTGGTTGAGAATGAAATTATGGGAGTGTTCTTTTGGAAACTATGGTAGAGAAGGATCACTGGTGCAGGGTGTCAGCGGTGGGGAGATGTGTAGAGAAGGGTGCACCTGGGACATGCTTCTATGGAATATGAATGTGTTTAAGTTGCCATAGGGTATATCTCAGTGGTTGGAGACTCACACAATAATGAACAAAATATTAAATTTCCATCCTGAAGAGTCCTGCTGCATTCTCAAACAGAGCAGCAAGAATCTCTAGAGTACCACAGGCAGTGCCTAACAATAGAAGACAGACCAATATGTCAGGTCTTCAATAATAATGCTTGCACTTATGGAACTTATTCTTATAAAATTGAAACTTAGCCTGATAATAACTATTGCCTAAGAGTTAAGCATTACTGAAAACCTCCTTGTTATTCAAATTCTGCCTCTCCCTAAGCCAAACTCAGCAAATAAACTCCGTACCTTCTTCATGGTGTGGGACATGATTCTCAGGGATGAATCCCCCTGGCATCAAGGGATTAATATCAAGCACCAACCAATGATGCATTGGGAAAAATATCTTGACCCAAAGTGGGAAACATTAAATTTGAAAGAGTTTTTATGGCTAAGAGGTTTCAAATTGAATTGGGAAGTCGTTCCAGAGGTTACATTTATGCATGTCTTGGGTGGATCTCAATAAGTGCCACAGTAACCAAAACCTCAAATAGGGATAGTACCAAGGGTTCCACAGACATCTGGATACTATAGGCAAGGCAAACAACCCCAGGAAAGCAGCATCCTATTGGTGGGCCTTACCTTGGAATATATGATAACCTATTTCCCCAGTGTAATAGAGTTAGACTCATTTATAATTTCCCTATACATGATACTTCTCTCCCTTTTTTGAACATATAATTAGCACTATACAAGTTAAATATGTGTTCCAGAGACTTAAACCTTCCAGCTGTTCATATGCTGGTTGAGCCCTGAATCTCTGCAGAGTTGAAGCCAACACTTACTTTCCAGTTCAGACTCACTCAGGGCAACTAACAAAATTATGATGATGGACACCCCCCTTCCCAAGAAACAAAGAGTATCTACAATTGCAAGCAAAACAGTTCTATCCATCTGTCCCATGGGCTCTAAGCCTGCTCTCAATCTGAAGCAGAATAAGCATCACCATCACAAAATCCTCAAGATAGAGGCATGAACAAAACTAAGGGTGGGGTGGGATGCAACCATGAACCAATGTAGACTTATTATTGGAAGAACTTGTAAAATTTTCATGAAGATAGTGGTTACCAGAGGTTCTGACAGAAGAACAGGTGGAACATAGGGTATTTTTAGGGCATTGGAATTGTTTTGCATGATATTGCATTGAAGGGATACAGGCCATTATACATTTTGTCAAAACCTATAAAATTGTATGGTGCAAAATGTAAACCATAATGTAAAGTGTAGGCTTTGGTTAATAGCAATCCGTCAATATTTGTTCAACAATTGTAACAAATATACCATACTAATGGAAGATGTTATTAATAGCAGAAAATGTTGAGGGTGAGGAGTGGGGTATATGGGAATCCCCTATACTTTCGGTACAACTTTTCCGTAATCTAAAACTTCCTTAAACATAAAGTTTATTGTATGAATAAATAGCTATTTTAAAATGGTTCAAGTTTCCAGAGGTTGAAGTGGAGAGTAGTAGGAAGTATGATACTTGGGCAAATGATGCTCTAACTTATTAATTCTTATTGGACCACCAGATTAGTGATTTTGGATAATATACTTAGCTATCTCTTTGTAATCTGAGGTGGTGTCCTGAAATGATATGCAAGAACTCTTCAGATCTAACTATTTTACTTGTATAAAAGTAATAATATTTTTAGAGAGAGAGAAAGGTCGTAAAGAACAGCAATGTTATTGAAAAATATAAAGATAATGAAAACATTCTTTCTTACCACTACTAACAAGCTTAAGTTATAGCAAGAATAAAAGATTTGTACTTAACGTATTTTAGCTAATGTCCTGGTTATGCCTCTTATTTTAAACATTTGTAAATTGATATTACTTGGTAATTTCCTGTATTGGAAGGCCCAACCCAATTAGTTCAAGGGCTCCCCAGGGCATGTTTTATACGTGCTCACAAACGATCTATCAGTACCTCTACCTCTCTTCAATGCTCTAGCGTCTTTTAATAACAGCTGCACCTCCCTTAAGAGTCCACATTCGAGGCCATTCTCTTGGATTCTGTCCTATCCCACAGGCTCTCTCCTGTCGGCATAACTGTTATTTTCTTCCTCTGGGTAATACCATTGCTACTGTCAGCATTCACTGGTGTTCATGTTCTTTAAATATTTAGATTGATAATTTAAATTTTAAGCCTTATAGAAACTGGCAGTTTTCCTTTTTTCATGCTTTAGTGTTGTTTTTATCCATAGGGATACCAAAAGCCATAGTGTTTATCCAGGAATATCTTTCAAAAATTTTTTTGTGTAATAAGGCTTCAGGCATTTATATGTAGCCACTGTCACCCCCTGCTACCATACACATTGACATCATTTCACTTTGTATTTTGTTAAGAATCTTAAGAATTGGATAAGCACAAAATGAATAATGATAATCAATCAATGACAATTTATGCCTGTATTCTAAGCCAGATTATGTGTGGAAAGAGAAACAAAGGCAAGCATGAGCACATGGAAAACAAGAATTCAGGAACGTGTAGTGTGTCCATGTATTGTTGAGCTTAAGAGCTATTTCATCCAAGAACTAGACTAAAAGGGAGTTGTCTTAAAGAAATGTGGCCTGGATTCATCAGATGTAGATGGCTGGGAGAGAGAAGAGATTATTTAATGTATTTCTTATTCAATAAATATTTTTTGACAATCAACCGGATGGAAAGTAAATAGCATATCAGAGTGGCTATAAAAGAGGTATTGACCCCTTTCATATCAGGAGAAAGTACAAAATATTGCAGTTATTACTGTATAGGTTTCTAAAGATACCAGCTCTTATAGATCATGTATATGCCCTTCAGTGTAATCTTGGACCAGAGCTTGAGGGGGAATGACTCAGAAGACGAATTTGAGTTAGAAAAAGTGTGATTCAGTCCCCTCACCTTTAATGACTAAGTTTTATTACTGGGTCAGATACATCTGCTTCACTCTGTGCCCTGAGGATAATTGCACTCCCAAGAAACTTCCAAGTTCCTCATGCGAAGAGATTTTGAGTCAACTTAAATCAATTTGTCAGATTTTCCCAGATATACATAAATACTAAGATTAGAGTTAGTTGAGAGTCAAATTGGTTTATAACCAGCAATGTACACGTTAAGTTTAGATAAATTACTCAATCTCTTTGTGCCTCATATCTCTCATTTTTAAGATGAAGAATAATGATATTTCAAAAAAATTTTAACCCGCTTCATATCACAAAAGGGTTTAAATAGCTTAAAATAAAGTAAATGGTATCATAGAAATAGAAAATCAAGGACAGGTAACATATAGACACAACATATTACAACCAGATTTTTATTCATAAAAGCATATATAATCATGAAGCTTCATTTTTTGTTATAAGTTTTTATGCTCCCAGTTAAATTGGAAGACAAAAATTACAGAGATTTCATTATAAAAAATAACTTTGACTTCAGCTTAGAAAATCATAAGAGGACATTGCTTCCGTACTAACAACAAAAGCCATATAAATTACAAAATCGTTACTTTTTTTTTGAGCCCATTAGAGAGATGAGGTTGTAAGGCATCTAGATGAACTCAGTTTTAAAAGGAAACAAGCAACTTTGAATAGAGACAGGACATATGAAATGTTACATTTTTTGGCAGACCACAGAAGGAAGCAGTGGTAGACCTTAACATGTGCAAATTAAAAAAACTTTCAATAAATTCTTGATGGACAAATAGGGAGAAGAATGATAATATAAAATCCCTGGGAGCCCTACACACAAGGAGTGTCCAATCCACTTGCCAGCTCTTTTCCATACACTTTGACTGGGTGCTCTTGAGAAAGATAGTGGGAAGTGCAAAGAACTGAGAGACTCTATCTTTGTGGTATATTCATGGAGGTGGTAATTGGCTGCTGCTGTGGGACAGGCCTGAAAATGCTGGAATCTTCACTCATGCCAAGCAAAAGTCATCATCTCTCACACTACAGTACCAGATAAAGATTTGATACCACTGGGGGAAGGATAAAAGCAAAAGCCTTGTAGCACTGGGGGAAAGGTAGGATGGCCTCCCAACCCATGACCCAATCAAAATTTGGCAGCTGCTAAAGAAGGGGAGAATCTCGTTCTCCTACCATCTTTTTTTTTTTTAAAAAAACAATTTATTGAAGTATATCATTCATACATGAATATACATAAATAATACGTGTTTAGTAAATATTGTGAACTTACAAAACAAACATGCATAACATCATACAGGGCTCCCACACATCACCCCACCACAAATACTTTGCATTTTTGTGAAACATTTGTTAAGAAATTATGAAAGAACATCATCAAAGTATTACTACAAACTATAGTCCGTATCTTACTTACTCCCCTATACTTTTAAAAAAGATTTCTTAATTTATTTGCTTTTATCCATTTTTACTGCCCCCTCCCCCCCATTTTTACTGTTTTTGTGTCCATTCGCTGGGCAACTCTCTGTGTCCGATTCCTGCCATCTATTCTCATCCTTCTTTTCCTGTCTGCACTGGAATTCGATCCTCAGTACCTCCAATATGGGAGAAAGGCATCCTACCACCTGTACCACCTTAGTTCCTGATTTTTCGGCGCGACTCATATTGGCTCTCCCTATGTCTCACCCTCTTCTGTTACGTCATCATCTTGCTGCGTGGCTCGGTGGGGCCTGATGGTGCACGCGGGGTCTGGGGGGCTCACCTGCTTAAGGGGCCTGGCGGCGCACATGCTCGCAAGACCTGACGGTGCACTTGAGCGAGGAGCCTGGAGGTTTACCCACTTGCGAGGCCTGACGGTGCACCCATGCATGGATCCTGGTGGCCTGCATGCTTTCTATATTTTTCTTTTTTAAATTTTTACCAGGAGGTCCCAAGGATTGAACCCAGGTCCCTACATATGGGAGATGAACACCCAACCATTTGAGCCACATCCGTTCCCCTGCTATATCTCTTAAGGTTGACCAAGGATACCCAGAGTCACAGTCATTTCCCATACAGGATGGTCATATAAAAAGTCAGACTTATTTTATCACCAGCATTCTAAAAACCAGACCTAGGGAGAAAAACTAGGTCTGGGGACACATGCATGGTTTCTAATATAGTGAATGTTTAGCCTACCCTAATTATCACAAAATCAGGTCAGTGAGAATATTCACATTTCTCCTGCCATCTTGCAATAATACTAGGAAAAGATTAACTGGTCTAGGAAAATGGCAGGAAACCCACTAGTGTTGAGGATCCAACAATGATTCAAAACAGAGATCTCCTGTTGCCAGGGTAGAGGCAGGATAGATACTCATATTCAAGACTTCACCAATAAGACTGAGACTGGAATAGGAGAACCAAGATACTCCCTATCAACATCAAGAGGTTCTATCAAATAAAAAGCAACAGAAGTTTACTGTGGATAGAGTGGAATGACCACACATGTAGCACAGCACAGATATTTAGGGTCTGTAGAAATCTGAGAGTAGAGAAGGAACACTGAGAAGAAGTCTGGCCTTATGGCTTCACATGAAGCTGCACCACAATGGAAGCATTTGTAGTCTGTGGTGCACTGAAAATAACTATAGTAACATAAAACCTAAACCTAAGTCAATTCCAATTTAGATTGATCCAAATCTCCACACTAAAAGCCTTACAGAAGATGTGTCAATTTCCCAGCATAAATAATATTTTCCAAATTCTATACTGTTCTTTTTCTATGATTTCTGTCATTCAATCAAAATTTTCAAGACAGGCAAAGAAATCAAGACAATAATTAATTATTAAACAATAAATCATCAGTCAATAGAATCAGACCAGAGACCAGTGGTGCCTATATTGGAAACATCAGACAGGAACTTGGAAATAATTATAGTTAATATGTTAAAGAATAATGGAAAAGGTTAAAAAAATATAAAAGAACAGGGTAACGATTTCAGTAGAGGAACGGAAACAGTTTTCAAATGAGTAATACAGAAATGTTGAAACCTAAAACCTGCCAAACAAATAAAAACCTATGTCAAAGTTTGTATGGTCCAGATCATCTGAGGAGAAGACACCAATTTCTTATTACCCACGGAAGAAATATATTAGTAAAAATGACTGTGAGATAAAATGGAAGGAAGTCAGTGGATGCTGGCAGAGCTATCAAATCACAAAGAAATTGTGTTCCTAAGTGAAGGAGAAAGGAAGGGAAGGAAAGAAATTTGAGTGGAAGCTCTCACCGGATGAACAAGATAATGTATGAGAATGTTCAAAATATTTTTGGTTGTTGTAGCAAAGAGCTACAAGCAATCAAGTGTCCATTGCTATGAAAAATGACTAATAAAATGTGGTATATAATTATGTAATGGAATACTTGATAGAAAAAGTTTATATGTATATGTACATTATACATATATATAATTATGTAATGGAATACTTGATAGAAAAATGACTAATAAAATGTGGTATATAATTATGTAATGGGATACTTGATAGAAAAAGTTTATATGTATATGTACATTATACATATATTATACATATGTTTCACTATTTAAAAACATTTATAAAACATTCCATATATTTTTTCAAAGATATATGTATATCTAAATAAGCAATTGAACGATTTGATTCACTAGAGTCAAAAAGGAAGGTAAGATATCCCAGAATCCTCAGGCCTGGAGAATGAACTATGGACTAGAGTGAACTTACTGGTATTCTACAATAGACTTGTGATTCTAGCAATGGAAGAAATTACAGCATTGATGTGGAGGCAGTGGGCACTGGAGGCTCTGGGGGCAGGGTAAGGAATAGACAGGTGTAATGCGGGGGCTTTTTTGGGATTTGGGACTCGTCCTGAGTGGTATTGCAATAACAGATATATGCCATTATATATCTTCCCATAACCTGCAGAATTGTGTGGGAGAGAGTGTAAACTACAATGTGAACTATAGTCCATGCTCAGTGGCAATTAACAATTGCAATGAATGTGCCACATGAATGAATGATGTTGCTTATGTGGGAAGGTATGGGAGGTGGGGAGTGGGGCATATGGGAATCCCTATATTGTTTTGTGTAACATTTGGGTAATCTAAGTATCTTTAAAAATAAAAATATATATTTAAAAAAAAATTTAAAAAGGAAGGTAAGAGGAATGGGACTGGAGATGAAGGAGGATAAATTGAAGGAAATTATGGATGCAATCATATTGATTTTATGCCATAAGCTTGATTCTTTGTATATAGATTTCTTATAAAACTCTGTCTTCTTTCTTCTTCCTTCAATGTTAAACAGCATTTGTTGACTCTTCATTATAAAATGGTAATAATAATAGAATCCATATCAAAGGACTCAAAAATTGTTTCCTCTTTACTTGTAAATATTTAGAATATAGACTGACATGTTTTCATCAGTCAACAAACCTTATCTAAAATATATTTTAACAGACATAAATTAAGTAATTTCTGAGTAGTTATATATGCATAGAACAAAATTACATTTTCCAATGTCTGTTATATGGATACTCAGTTAGAAAATGCACAGCCAAAATCATCTATGATTGGAACTCAGCTGTTGCCAGTTAAAAATCTTATATTTTGAGAGATTTACAGGATTCATGGGGTTAAAATTAAATTTAAAATCTTATAAGAAGATCTAGTTTGACAAGTTAATTTTTAAAAAAGTAACCATAAGTATGAGTTTGAATATCAACATTTTTGAGGGTAGAATATAAAATATTGTTTAACCACCAATATCCAATCAAGCTTATAAATTGTGTGAATCAAAGTTATTTTTACCCAAGAATAGTATTGCTCATTTATCTGTACATGTGATTCACTAATGTTGGAAAATGAAAAAATAAATTTCATTTTATATTGAATTCAGATATGTGGTTAATCTTTTAAAAAAGCACTTCTATTTCATACTGAAAAAGGTCATTTTTAAATGTAAGAGAAATATAATTCAATGGTAAAGGCTACGAAAAATGAAAGCAAACAGGATGTTCTTTATTTCAGGAAGGAATCTCAACTTTCTTGCTTTAAATCTAGACTTTTAAAAACTGACTTAAAATGTTTTGCTCTATTTGAATAACTTGCAAGCAACTTAGACCGTAATAGTCTTTTACTGTTTGTGTGCATGTGTTTGTGTGTGTGCGTGCACATGTGTGGGTAGATTTCTTGACTGACTGTAATGAAAATTCTATTTTTTCCTGTTTTGTACTTGGACTTCTGTTTATTTCCAATTAGACTTTGTAAAGTTAAAAATATCCGCAACACATAAAATTATTGTCAACATTGTTTGGCTATTACTTACCTTAAGAACCTGTGGATTATAAAAGAGAAAAGAAAGGTAGGGGAAATAGCCTTGTGTAGAACTTCTAATGTACCAGGTACTTTAACAAATGTATTTCATTTATAAAGAAATAAAGAGTCTTGCCATGGTTATGTAAGTAATAGATCTCAGAACTGAATTATTAGTTCAGTTCAAGTTTCATTAAGATTAGGTGAATATATGCATGACAATCACATCTTTTCTCATTGTTTAGTAACTTTTAAATTTGTTATTCTGATTAATTATTGATTGTATTTATTTAAGGAAACAAAAACCATAGATTTTTTCTTATCTACCATGTTTATAGATTGAAATGTTCTCATAACTCAAATTTATTTTTTGAAGAGAGAGAAGGGAACTTTTATCTGTATACACATACACAAAAACACATTCAGTAACATTTCCAAAGATTCAAAATTGCTGATGATATAAACAAAATTTAATGTAGAATTTTACATTTAAATTTTTAAAAATTAACTTTATTTTGAAGAAATTTCAAACTAACAGAAAAAGTTTCAAAAACTATAAAAAGAACTCCTATAAAACTTTTACCCAGATTCCTCAATTTTTAATGTTTTTCTAGATTTCTTTTCATTTTCTGTATATACATATTACTACTACTTTTTTCTGAACCATTTGAGAATACATTGAAGATATTATGTACCTTTTGTGATGTTTTAATTTTATGTATTTCTCTATTACCTTTGAGCATGATACAACTCTGAAACACGCAAATCATGTGGTATTAGTGTTTGGGCATTACTGATGTATTCGTTATTTAT
Source organism: Tolypeutes matacus (assembly GCA_026826555.1). Taxonomy (NCBI): domain Eukaryota; kingdom Metazoa; phylum Chordata; class Mammalia; order Cingulata; family Chlamyphoridae; genus Tolypeutes; species Tolypeutes matacus. The sequence continues at coordinate 13,754,091 of JAKSZT010053779.1, read as the reverse complement.
TCAAAACATATTTACTGAGTACCTAATATGTGGCTATAGTGGTAAACAAATTAATCAAGATCCCTGCCCTTGTGAGTTTTACAAAGGAAAAGTGTAAATCATAATTAAGTGATTAGGGTTCTTTATTTCTACATAGGCACAAAGGGATCAAGAGTAAGTCCTTTCACCAATGATTCCAAGCAACAAAAATAAAAAATGTTTATATCCTTATGTTTATAAATGACAAGGTAGAGAATGATAAGCTTCCCTGAGAGTACAGCTCCTCTCCTGTTGTGATTTAATTGTTAGGAGGAGAACTTTAGATAGCCATTTCCGGGAGAACTTGAGGAAGTAACTATTTCCCAGCAGTGAGACAGCTTGCTTTCCCAGAGGAGGAGACGTCGCCAAGACACATACAGCTAATTGTCTGGATGAACACCGTGATGCAGAGAAGATAGACTAGCAACCACCAACCAAGCAAGTAACGATGCCTCTAATCACTGTGCCATCATTACAGAACGTAGCCTAACAGAGAAGACATAATCCCAGTGAATCAAGCAAAGGCACTGCCTTTACACTAGCAATTCTGGAAATGCCTGGAAAGATTCTATATAACCTAAGGCCAATCTTTTAATAGCATGACTTGAAACTGTGAAATAGTATAAAATTGTTCATTACTAGGACATGGCTACTACAAATTGGCTGCCTTAGCATTCTGTGAAGGGGTGGAGACATCGATGTTTTAGTTTTACTTCAAATCTTCTCTTTATAAAAGTAAACTTGGTAATTTGTGCTAGAGGTGTCTCTTTGTGAGAAGTACTATAAAGAAACATTGTAAGTGTTTGAATGCCTGCATTGAAATATAAGATGTGTGAAATTCAGACATACTTAAGAAAATCAAAGCCCTCTTAAAATTACACTTTAATCCTAATAACTTTAGTGAAAACAAAATCTCTATCATAGAGCAAGTATTTGATTAATCTTAGTGCTAAAAGTATTCTTCAATACATATGTATACATACGTACTTATTATTTTTTATAACCTTTAATACACTGTTAGAATTGTTGTACATTTTCTTATCTCTAGAATTTAAAGGTGGATGCACATATATTTGTTTCTGTATCCACACTGGCCAATATAGCAAGGAGCACTAACTAATATGTGAATTAATAATTCCATTCTATTGTCCCAGAGTCATGTATGATTGAACTGAAATTATAGGAGTAATATGCACAATATCATAACATGATTAGCATCAAGACCAAGACTAAGTTTTACAATTTTTCCACTATTGAAAGCAAGAAATTTGTATTTTAGCTATAACTGTTTTGATCAACTAAAATTGTAACTAAAACCTAATAAATAGGTTAAGGATCTACTCCTTCTTACCTTGGTCTGCATTTTAGAGTTAGAAGAATATTTTGAGAAAACTTTCAGGAAGAGGTTATAATGAATTAAGACATTTTTCCAGAAACTGCATTTACTACGGGCTAAGCAAACCTCCCATTGAAGAGCAGCTGGAACTTTCCTGGCTCTCCTAGCCTGCATCCCAACTATAAAGCGATAAAAAAAAAAGAGGCAACATTTCCCAATTGATGGGTTATATTTCACTTAAACAACCAGGCTTCTCCAGTCAGTTAGCTAATAAGATTTTACTTCCCAACTGTAATGAGAATAAAGAAAGAGCAGTGTGTTTTACCAGGCTGGGTCACTCAATACCCTGGCCATGTTGGAGTTTGAAGCAGAGATGAAATGTTCAGCAAACCCTGACTCATTATCTCCAAAAGCAGCTGTCGAATGGGTGAGGTTATTAGTGATGACTTCTAAAACATCTTAGTGTACGTTTCATGCAAATGATCAAAAAGAGCTTTTTAATGAAAAAATGCTACATCATTTACTTTTAGGGTCTCAGTCACAAGAAGGTCAGAATGACAGGGTAGGGCAAATAATTGTTTTAGCCTGATGATTTTCAGGAAGTTGATTAGCATTGCTAGGAATTCTTTGTATTAAATTATTATTTTATTATGAAAAGTTCTTAAAGTCAGTTCTCTTGTAGGAACATTTTAAACTTTAACCTTTTCTCATTTTACTCAGCTCAAGTGAAGGTCACAAAGTTAGCTAAGAGAAAGAACTCTGCAAGTCTGTCAGGACAATACAAATTATTGAAGAGATGCTTGGAAGCAAGAACATTTACTCTTTTCATTCTGAAGCATCTGTTCTCCCAAGAAAGCTCCACAGATTAATAAATATACATTAAAGTAGCAAGCTGAATCATAAGTGGAGGTTTTAGGCTTCCACCCAAAAGAAATCTATTCAGATTGTCTTTCTATGTGTTTGTGTGAGTCAAAAATCAAACTTGCTTTGAGTCAAAATGGTTATCTATTTCATTTTTTCAGTGTGACCTCTTTAGTAAGGGCAATTTGACAGACATGCATGTATGTGAATGATGGACTGAAGAAGGTACCTTGTCAGGGCATCCTCTAAATCACCATTTTAATTATTGTTCTTTAACGGGCACTGGTTGGATGTAATGTTCACTTTAGAGCACATGGATCTGTCTGCGTTCATCCTTCTCCACATTTTCCCCCAAGCTTGTCTGTATTTAAAAGCCATCTGTAATGAAACTAATTTCTTTGATCTCTGTGGGCAATGACAATGAAAAATGAGCAAATAAGTTGAAGTGAATATAAATATTAGATGCCCAAATATATCACTGTTCATCCTGGCACAGGGGCTGGGCATTGTGTTGATCTGGGTGTGTTCTACAACGTCTGACAGGGTCGTTTCAGTTTCCTTCAAAATGATAAATAGGTCAAAGAGCTTAACCACAAAACTAGTAACTTACAGAATCCAACTTTCCATACAGAAATCTTGCATTTTCTCTGTCTGCATTAATCTTTGTTGTTAAAAAAAAAATGAAAGCAAGTTATGGACAAATTGTAAAAATGAGTCATAAATACTAAGGATATTTTTTCATTCTTTTATTTTTGTTCTTTTTTTTTTTGTTCCCAGTAGCTTGTGAAGAGACAAATTTCCACATACTATAGGGCTTTCAAAGTGAAATCAACATATAGGCAAGTTAATAATTTTAAATAATCTCAACATGCAATATTGCACTGAAAACTATTTGCCTGTTCAGAAACCTTAGCTAGTTTCTCATTGACTGGTAAATTGTGTACAAAGTCCTCAGACCAGTTATTCGAGGTTCTCCATGCTATGAATCCCACCTCCTTCTCTGTAGGTATCTCCCATGGCTCACCTACATTCCAGCCAATACAAAGTACCTGAGACATTCTCAGAAACTAACCTGCTTGTCCTTACTTCTGTTCCTTTGCTATTATTATCATTATTGTAAATATGCCCCCAAAGTACAAAACACTATTTTATCCCTTTTCAACTACATCTTCCCAATTCTCCAAAGCCTCTTAAGGGAAGGGATTTTTTGGTTGTTTGCTTTTTGTCTGCCTTGAACACTTTCTGACACATTGTTGGAGTTCAGCATATGGTTGTTGAATGAATAAGGGACATTGTTTATTTTGAACTGCCTCCCAGCATTCTGTACATAGTAGACATTCAACAAATATTTATTGAACTATGGTTTTGGTGTTTTTTGTTTTTTATTAATGATAAAAGAACAAATGTTAGTTGCAGAGGTGTAGTATTCAAACCTCACTGATGTGCTGTTCTGGGACTAGGAATGGTGTGGAAACAGTTTAACCTAGGAGTAGAAATAGGCTTTTGTGCTTTCTCCAAGACTGAAGGGCCCTCTTGAAGTCCTTTTGTCTTATGATAGCTGCAATCTCTGGGAGTGATCTTTTTGCTAAGAGTTTTATAGTGGAAAGTAGCCTTTATTGCAGCTTTCTTTCTTCCTTTTGGAGCTAGTTAAATCAAAGATTTCTTCCGCTGATATATAGATTCACTTTTTTTAGTGGCCTTCCAATTGTGCTATGGAGCTTTATAGTTCTATAGAGATACTTTATGGGGTTCCACAAATACTTGAATAAAATATCAAAAATATATAAATATTGTATTATTTTTCAAGAAAAGCTTGAAAACATTTAAATAGCATAGCAAATTTTAACATGTTGGAGACAACACATAAAAATTTATGCTTTTGGTTTTTTGAACTATTCTTCTATCATGGATATTTATTCAGAATACTTTGAAACAGTATTATGTATGAAGATGCCAGTAGTTCTACACTGTTTTTGCTTTATTTGTTTTGGAAAGTCAAGCTGTGTAGGTTTGTACAAATGAAAGTATACAACTTATTCAGTACTACAAAATTCATGCACATATAATTGTGTGAGCAAGTATTGCAAGGTAAAGCTTACACACATTAGCTAAGGCATATATTTTTTTATTTTAAACTTTTTTCAACTTCAAGAAATAAAATAACGGGCAAAAAGCAGCTTAACAAATTATGGAAAGATTACTTTAAAAAATCCTGTCCAGGCATATTTATCTTATTTAATTCTAAAAACAAACTCAATTGTTTCTCCATTTCTCCAGTGTTTAGAAAGATGAATAAATCATCACAGATTGGTTAAATGATGTGACCAAGGTCTCCTTGTTAATGAAGAAAATGAAAAAAAATGCTTGATCATATTCATATCTCATGAAACTAAATCCTATATTCTTTTATTTTACCTTTAGCAATGATAAACTTCTTGCATTTGCTACAAAAATATTAAAATGTTATTGTTAACTATAATCTATAATTTACATTAGTTGTATTTTTCCAATGTACCATCATTTTCTTAACACTGTGTAATAAGGGACCATTCTTGTATTTGTATTATTAACTACAATCATCATTAACCACCAAAAATTACTATATTATAGAGTCCCTAGATTATCCTCTAGCTGTCTTTCAATTGGCTTTAACATTTCTAGGCTACCCCTTTCAGCCACAATCACATTTATAAATTAAGAATGTTAGTTATACTTATTATAATGTGTTGCCATCAAGTCTATCCATTTCCACATTGTTAACAATCAACCTTATTAAACATTCTACATATATGCAGTATCAGCTCCCCCTTTTCAATACGTATTATGTCTCCTACTAACCTATACTGTATAGCTAAGGCATGTTTTCATAATTAATTCAATTAACAAATATACAAAATAATATTTCTTAAGTGACTACTCTCTATCCAACAAAGCTCTAGGGTCCATGGACAAAGAAGCACCAAAATAGACAAAGACTGCTTTCATGGGACTTAAATATTGGCGGAAGATAAGACAAATAATAAATAAAAATGAATGTATAATATACTAGATGGTGATAAGAGATTATATTTTAAAAAATAAGCAGGGTATATGGCCTAGAAAGACCTCTCCAGTAAGATGATATTTGAACAAAGAGCTGCAAGGAAGGCAAAATCCCTTTAGGATTTCTTAGCATAAAGTTTTCAAGACGGTACAACTATGAAAGCCCTAAAAGGGAGGCCTTTTGACCGAGAAACAACAAAGTCTGTGTGACCAGAATCAAGTGGGCAAGGGAAAAATAGAGTGGATTTGAGTTTAGAGAGTTGGGCAGGGACATCAACGTGAAGTTGAAGAGTAGTTTGAGATTGTAAGGCAAGCTGTTCAAATGTAGAAACAGCTATTTCTCTGCAGGAACCAGAATATTCTCAAGACAATATAACCAAAACAAAAGTGAATGCTAAGGTTAATATAGGATCAGAAGTGCTGCTAATCACCTCCAACACCAAACTTTTCTTTTGTCAAAACAATCAAGGTTTTCACTGATTTGCTTTACAAGACTGTATATTTCAAATTAAAACTGAATGCATATGTTTCCAATATCACATTTATTTCCTTTTTTGTGTCAACATCCAATAATATTTCATGAAAACATAATTATCAGCTTAAGTGGGTTTAAAATTATATGTACCTTGTATTCATTTGGAACTTGAATAAATTAACTTGAATAAATTTAACTGGAAAGTTGTAAATCCTCAGGTGACAAATATTGCCAAGAAAACAGAAATTATATTCACATACCAGAAAAATAAATCATCAGGCCACCTCCTTTACCTCTTTTGATAATGGTTTTGTTTTATAGTCTTCATTTGATATATAATATATCATAATATATAGAAAGAGAATACAACTAGTAAGGCATGGGAGAAGATACTGAATGTTTTCTACACTAAATTTACACTTGAGATTGATCACTGCTTATTTCCATAATGCAATAGGATTTCATAAGGTTAACTAAATATTCCATGATTCTGCAAACCAGGTCAGTATCAGTCCTTCCTAAATTACTGTAGAACTAATTTATGTACTAGGGTGATACATGAATAAAATTTGGTTTAGATATTTAATTTTCATGTACAAAATAAAGATAAACAGATTTTTTTGTCTTCTGTTTTCAAAAAAATATCACCAATATTTTTAGCAAAGTAGGCCAACTCATAAAGAACATTTGATGCTATAATTAACTCTGCTTTAAAAAATATACAAGTCTGAGTTTAGCTATGTAAATATATATAAGGAAAAGAAACAAACAGAAGTGATTTTATATGTAAAATATATAGTTAATCTATTTAGATTATTGAGTATAACAATAATGCAATCATTATACAATACCCTAATTAGTTCATAAAGTAACACATATATAGACCATATGTCCCATGAAGAAGAATGTGTGACTCCAGAACCGTGTAATATTTAGTATATAATAAAATACATGGATAATATTTTAGAACTAGTTTTTAAAGCTAGTTTAATATTTGAAACTATACTAGAGCTGAAGAAACAGTTACCACATTATATCAAATAATAAACAATATGTAATGAAAAATGTAATTTCATAGAATGGGCTTTTACCAATCAAAAAGTAACATACCATTAATGTTGTTGAAAAATGAGCAAAGAACATGAACAGGTGACTTGAATGGCTAAGGAAAACATTTAAAAAGTGCTAACTTTCACTAGTAATCAATGAGAGAGTCATGTTAAATCAAGAAAAAGAGTCCTTTTACTCTTGAAGAAATGGTTGTTCCTAGTTCTGAGGCAGTAAAATTACAAGGTAAGCCTAGATTACTTGGTTGTGTCAGAACATAAGGAATTACTCAAAGACTGATACATTTCAGAAGGACACTGGCATTTGTTGGAAAGTCTCACACTGCCCAAAATTCAGACAATTTAAATGTTAAAAAGAAATATCAGCATTCCTGTTCAGGAATACAGAAGGATGGAAAGAGCACCACGCCCACCATTGCAACAAGAATAAAGTCAGACAAACTGCAAATTCATAGCTTTTCTAGAACCCATCAGAAAGTACAGATTGCAGGGCATCCAACAAATCCTATATCTGAAGAGACAAATGCCTGCAAGGAGAGAGAGAGAGGAAATGAGCACTGTCATAGAAAGAAGTTATTAACAAATAATAATTGGAGGTATCAATATGAACTCACATTGTTTTCAATATATAAACAGATATATAAGTACAGAAATACAGATGTGTGTACACATGGATTACTATACATACATATACTTTTAATTTCAGACCACTAAGATGGCCTAAAAGCAATTGTACCCCAGGAGCAATGATCACCCTTAACCTAGTGAGTGCACTGATCTTGAATTCTAAATACCTTTTGCCAATAAAAGGGACGAGGGCTTCTTGGATTAAGTGATTGATTCAAGGACTAAGGGAAAGAAAATGCAATATGAGTGTGGAACCATTTTACGGTGCCAAAGAGTAATGATGTGCTTAAAAATAATGGGGCCTGTTAAAAGGGTATGGGAGGCAACCTCAAAGAGCTCTCAAGAGTCGAAAGCTGGAACAATTTCAACAACAAAATAAATAACCAAAGGATGATAGCACCTAATAAATTTAGAAAAATACATAACAATAGCTTTGGATTACAAGGCATGGAATAAAATAAATATCCAGAATAAATAACTAAATGGTGGAGAATGAACAGTTCATTATTATATGGTGAAAAAAATGAGAGAATTAGAAACTCACCATTAGAACACTGCACTGCAATCCTCAAATAGATGCTAAAATTAATGGGCAAAAGATTCAGGGAAACAGGATATTGCGTAGTCTCAAAGTGTCTCCCCAAAGATGTCTATTATTTACAAGGGGAAAAATAATAATCTAACAGTGGAGAAAACTTGACACGCCACCTTAATTAAGGTTTTAAATTATCAGGACAAAGCATATTGGCATCACCTGACACCTGATATGATACACTGAGGTGAGTAAATCACCTCTGCAGTGCTCCTGCAAATAATGAATAACCTCTATATAATTATGAAAATAAGTTAGAAGAACTCAAATTGACATTCTTCAAAATAACTATCACTCTTTAAATGTTTTAAGGTCATGGAAGACTACTGAAGAATGGAGAAGACCAAGGAGACATGGCGACTAGTTGCCAGTGGGATCCTAGACTGGATAGTGGAGCAGAAATAGAACATTCATGAAAAAAAAACTGCGGCAATCCAGGTAATTCAGTTGTTAGTATTATACCAATGTTAATTTTTCAGTGCTGATCATTGTATTATACTTATGCAAGGTGTTAACATTAGGGTAAATGAGTGAAGTATGAGAACTCTGTCCTATTTCTGCAACTTTTCTGTAAGTCTGAAATTATTTCAAATTGAAAAGTTATAAAAATAATCACAATAATGAGTTATAAATTTTTGAATAAAAAGGAAGCCATGAGTCCATAATGACACTCAAAAACTGAGATATGGAGTAAAAAAGGAAAATTCTTTACAAAATATTAATAGGTGTAAATGTAATATTTCCATTTTACAATATCCAGTTAATTCAGACAGGTTCTCTTAATGGATGCTAAAAACTCATGGATGCCAATTGCACAAAAGATTATTCCCTAGTTACCAAAGGAAATCTTTGCCTTTATGTTGGAAGGATTTTGTGGACTCCAACTTTGCCTAATTTTACACCCCCAATAACAGCTAAATGGGCAATATATGGTCTTTTATTTATTTATTTTTCAAGCAGGTAATGGGGATTGAACTTGGGATATCATGCATGGGAAGCAGGTGATCAACCACCAAGCTACACTCACTCCCCTATAGTCTTAAAGTGATGCAATGGGACATGCACAACATTGTCTGTGGTATTCTTGCCAAAAAAAACTTAATTTGAATCTATTTATATGGAAGTAATCAGAATGACATGGTACAAAATAACAGGTCTGGACTTTTCAGAAATATCAATAATATGAAAGACAACAGAGGCTGGGAACTGCTATTTACGAACTTAAAGAAACATAACCTGCTTGCCATGTGTGATTCTTGATGGGATCATGGATTTAAAAAAATTGACAACAACATCACTTCTTGGACTTTTGGCTAAGATCAAGTGTAAAAAATTGAAATCATCAACAAAATATTACTTAAAAACTTTAAAAACCTGTAAAGAACATTAATAGAATTATTAGAAAGATTTGAATATAAACTATATTATATCACCCTATAGTTTATGATATTGTATCAATCTTTTATTTATTGGGAATTATTATGGCACTGGCCTTATATAGGAGCATATGTTAGTTCTTAGGAGAATATATGTGGAAGTACTTAGTGGTGAGTGTAATGATGCCTATAACCTAATTTCATACAGATAGAAATAAATAGATAGATGGGGAGGAGACAGAGAGAGATGGAGACACACACACACACACAGAGAGAGAGAGAGAGAGAGAGAGAGAGAGAGAGAGAAATGCACACACATGAAGAGAGAGTTCATCCATTAGCCATGTGATAACATTTGGTGAATCTGGTGAAACTGTTGACAATTGTTTATTGTACTGTTCTTTCAACCTTTCTGTAAGTTTGGAAGAAAATGTTGGGGAGCAAGGAATTGGACGAGACAACTGAACACTCTGAATTCTTGAATTCATTGCTAATTTACCAAAAGCCATATCAATAAAAAATAATGCACAACTATTATAAACAACAAAAATGCATATGTCTGCCTGTACTTCTGGAAATTAAATTGAGCCTGAAAAAATGTTGTTTGCATTTTTACACATTTATATGCCAAGGATTCTTTCTCACATGATATAATCATTAATACATTGTTCTGAGAAGCACTATTAGCATGTGAAAGACTAAAGTCCTCAAAGGACTTGAGGCCACTATCCTTTAAGTTGAATCTGGATACATGTTGTGGACTCTTCTATTATCTGTGAGTTAATAAAACTTTTTAGTAGTTGAAAGAGAAAAGCAATGTTTTCAAGTTTTCATAGTGTAAAAGAATATAATAAAATGACTATTATCTTTATAACAAAAGAAATGAAAATGGTTTTCAAAAATAAATGTAATATATAATACTATTATATATTATTAATGTATATGCAATATATTTTACATATATCAGTGTGGATTTATATATAATTGCTATGCTAGATTTTCTATTTATAGAAACAAGTGGGATATTAAAAATATTTTATTAAAAATATTTTAATGTTTACAGGACAATGAATCTAGGACTATAACATCAAGGCAAAGCATATTATATCAAAACTGTCCGACATTTTGATGGTAAATTTAAATAAAAAGGGAATATAGTTTTATCCTTCAGTAAAATTGCTTCTTTTGTCTGAAATATGCTTAACTCCAGTGAAACAGAATCAGTAAATAAAATTGGAATTACCAAGAATGTCATTATATCTCTCCCTTAGCAAGAAATACCCAAAAGAACAGATGTAAAATTTTAATAAAAAGTTTCTCATCTCTTTATCTTTAATAGATGCTATTTTCTTCCTGTACAATCAAATACATATTTTTCTTAGCTATGTTTTGATAAACATAACTATGAAAAGAAAGAAAATATTCATTACAGAATATTCTATTTTACATATTTTTAAAATTTTACAGGTTTTAATTTTGCAATAATTTAAAAATAATTCCCTAAAATACTTATAAGAGTAAATAGGTATTATGTCTTGACTTTTGCATTTCCATTTTATAGAGGAATCTTTGGAGGGAAATATAATACTAAAGTAATGTCCTTCAAAACATTGTATGGAGAGAATTAAGAGAGTGTTCATAAGGGTAATTGAAGCTTTTGATTTTTAAATATTTATAGGACCAGAAAGCTAGAAGAAATTCAATGATTATTGATAATATTTGATTATAAGATCTTTTTTAGCTCTTCCTTTCTACAAGTTCCACATTTTTAAAACCTCTCCTCTATTTAGCTTGGAAATTTTTTTAAAACAAGTTTGACTAGATTTATCAACATGCTTTTTTCCATTTTTTCTTGTATGTTCATACATGAACATACATAAACAAGTGTTTAGTAAAAGTTGTAAAATTACAAAACAAACATGCATAACATCATACAGGGCTCCTATACATCTCCCCACCACCAATACCTTGCATTGTTTTGAAACATTTGTTAGAAATTATGAAAGAGCAACATCGAAGTATAACTACTAACTATGGTCCATATCCTATTTTCAGTATATTTTTCCCCCAATCCTCCCTACATTTTTTTGGTCCTAAACCATACAACTTATCTAAAGTGTACAATTAATGGCATTTGTTATAATCACAGAGTTGTGTATTCATTACTCCAATCAATATTAGAGCATTGTCATTACTCCAAAAAAAGAAAAGAAAAACAAAAAACACATTACTATCATACCCATATGTTAGCACTACTAATTAAAAATCCCATGATGTGCTTTCAACATTTCTATCCATTTCCAAACATTTCCAAACAACTTTTACCAATTTTGCACAGATTAAGCCTCAGCTTTTCAGTCTCTAACCACATTATCTTCTTTGGTGACTTATATTCCTGCTGTTTACTCCATGAGTTTGCTCATTATATTTAGTTCATAATAACAAAATCACTCAACATAATGTCCTCCAGGTTCATTCATGTTGTCATATGCTTCACAACTTCGTTTCTTCTTACAGCTAAACAATATTCCATTGTGTGTAAATACCACAATTTGTTAATCCATTCATAATTTGATAGACACCTGGGTTGTTTCCATCTTTTGGGCATTGTGAACAATGTTGCTATGAACATTGGTGTGCAGATGGCTCTTCATGTAACTGCTCTCAGATCTTCCAGGTATATACCTAGTAGTGGTATTGCCAGGTCATATGGGAGATCTATATCTAATTTCCTTAGGAAACACCAAAACAGACTTCCACAGTGGCTGTACCATTCTACATTCCCACCAACAGTGAATAAGCATTCCTTAAGGTCCACATTCTATCCAACACTTAGTAGTTTTCTGATTTTGTAATACTGGCCATTTCAGTAGGTATGAAATGACATCTCATTTTAGCTTTGATTAGCGTTTCCCTAATAGCCAAAGATGTTCAACATTTTTTCATGTGTTTTTTCAGCATTTGTATTCCTTCTTTAGAAAAATGTCTATTCAGGTCTTTTCCCCATTTTAAAATTTGGGCCATTTATCTTTTTAAAAAATTTATTTTTAATTTAAAGGTTTAGATTACATAAATGTTACATCAAAAATATAGGGGATTCCTATATATACCCCACCACTTCCCCCCTCCCACACTTTCCCACTTTAACAACATTTTTCATTAGCGTGGCTTATTTGTTACAATTGATGAACACATATTGAAGCATTGTACTAACCAAGGACTATAGTTTACATTAATGTTTACACTTTGCACCACACAATTTTATAGGTTTTGACAAATGTATAATGGCCTATATTCATTTTTGCAATGTCATGCAGGACAATTCCAATGTCCCCCAAATGCCACCATGATGTACCAATTCTTCCCTCTCTCTTCCTTCAGAACCTCTAGTGGCCACTGCCTTTATATCAATGGGACAAATTCTTCCCTTGCTAGAATAATCATAAGGCTGCTTTAGTCAGTAGTTGCTTTCCCCCCTTATGGTTGTTCATTCCTCAATCTTGAGGATTTAGGGATGGTGATGTCCAGCCTGTCTATGATTGAGAAAGGGCTTAGATCCCATGGGGTGGATGGATGGAACTGTATTGCTTGCAGTTGTAGACACTCTGGGCTTCCTGGGATGGACATTGTCCATTATCATCCTTTTGTGAGTTGTACTGGGTGAGTTCAAAGAACTGGTGAGTAGGTGTTGCAACTCTGCTGAGATTCAAGACTCAAATGGCATATGAAAAGACTGAAGATTTAAATCTCTGGGACATACATTTAACGGGGGTATTGCTAATTATAGATTCAAATAAAAGGGGCAAAAGAACCTTGTGTAGGGAAATTATAAATAAGTCTAACTCTATTACATAGCATATATTTCCAAGAAGGGTCCACTGACAAGGTGCTGAATTCCTGAGATTGTATGCCCTGCCTATAGTATCTAGATGTCTCAAAAGCCCTCAATGCTGTTTGAGGCACTGTTCACTTTGACAGTCAATGAGATCCTGCTGAGACATGCATAAGTGCAACCTCTGGAATAACCTCCTGACTCACTTTGAAATCTCTTAGCCATAAATACTCATTTGTATTTAATATTTCCCCCTTTTGGTCAAGGTCTCCCTCCAGATTCATCACTAGTTTGTGCTTGGCAATAATCCCTCTCGCAGGGGGAGGCTCACCCCTAGGAGTCATGTCCCACGCTGGGGGGAAGGTAGTACATTAAATGCTGAGTTTGGCTTAGAGAGAGGCCACATTTGAGCAACAAGGAGACTTTCAGGAGGTAACTCTTAAGCAATACATAATACTAGCCTAAGTTTTAATTCACAAGAAAAAGTTCGTAAGTACAATCATCAATATCAAGGGCCAGTTGTAATGTTATGTCCTTCTTTGCTATGCACTGTCCATGTACTCAGGGGATTCTTACTACTCTATACAGAATGCATCAGGACTTTCCAGGATGGGAATTCAATATTCTTTCAGTTACTGTGTGGGTCTCCACCCCCCAAGGCAATGTCTCACGATCACTTGAACATACTCATATGCCATAGAGACATGCCCCAGGTGCACCCCTCCCCATACATCACCCCATCACTGACACCCTGACCAGTGATCCTCTCCTGCCACAGCTGTGATACTTCTGCAATCCAAAATATCCCCAAAATCAAAGCCAAAAAATAAATAAAAATAAGAAAATAAAATGATAATTAAAAATAACAAATAAAATACTAAAATAAAAATAAAATAATGAAATATAAACATTGTGTCTTTCACTGTAAGATCTGTTATCTTTTATGTACAGTGACAATTTCTTTCATATGTTCCCTCAGTGTTCATTTTCTTCTACTTTATCTTCAAGGAAGCTTTAAGTTACAGAAAATTCACATAGAAAATACAGGGGATTTCCATATGTCCAAACCCCTTCCACTCTCCCACTTTCCCTATTAATAACATTTTACATGTGTATGGTACATTTGTTACAATTGATGCACAAATATTGAAGCATTGCTAACCATGGTCAATGGTTTACATTATGGTTTACTTTTTTTTTTTTTTTTAATTAGAAACTTTTTTTGTTTGTTTATTTTATATTTTAAAAGATGCTTAGATTACATAAATTTTACAAAAAATTACAGGGATTCCCATGTTCCCCACCTCCCAAACCTCCCATAACCACCCACATAAACATCTTTCATTAGTGTGGCATATCAGCTGCAATAGATATCCACATCCTGGGGCTTTGCCACTAAGCATGGACCATAGATCACATTGTAGACCACACTCTCTCCCACACAGTTCTGCATGTTATATGCTGATGTAAAATGCCCTATATCTGTCTTTGTAATGTCACTCAGGATAACTCCCTAGTCCTGAAAAAGCCCTGTATTACAACTGCTTTTCCCTCTCCCTGCCCCATGAGTGTCTTCTGTTATGGGGTGCTTAAGGGTTGCCACCTGAGAGCCTCCTTGTTGCTCAAATGCGGCCTCTTTCTAAGCCAAACTCAGCATATGAATGCATTACCTCCCCCCCTGCATGGGGCATGACTCCTGGGGATGAGCCTACCTGGCAACGAGGGATTAATTACAAGTGCCAACTGGCAATACAACTGGAAAAAGACCTTGAATAAAAAGGGGAAAGGTGGGGGACGGATGTGGCTTAAATGGTTGGGTGTCCGTCTCCCATATGGAGGGACCTGGGCTCGATCCCCAGGACCTCCCGTTAAAAAAAAAAAAAAAAACGGGGGGGGGAAAGGGTAAAGACAAATGAGTTCATATGGCTAAGAGACTTCAAAGAGAATTGGGAGGTCATCCCAGAGGTAACACTTATGCACACCTCAGTAGGAGCTCATAGAACATCAAAGTAGATACCACCACCTGTGGGGTGGATGTGGTTCAAATGGTTGGGCGTCTGTCTGCCATATGGAGGGACCTGGGTTCGATCCCTGGGACCTCCCGGTAAAATTAAAAAAATATATATAGAAGGCGCATGGGCTGCCAGGCTCTGTGTGCCGGTGAGCCGCCAGGCCCCGGGAGCCATGCAGCAAGCTGATGACATAACAGGAGAGAGACGCAGGGGATAGACAAGCCGAGATGCTCCGAAAGCTCCGAAAACCAGGAACTGAGGTGGCTCAGATGGCAGAACACCTCTCTCCTACATCGGAGGTCTCCAGGATCGAATCCTGTTGAAGACTGGAGGAGGAGGATAAGAGATGGCAGGAAACAGACACAGAGAATTGCCCAGCGAATGGACACAAAAAGAGCAAATGGGGAAGTGGGGAGTTTAAAATGGATAAAGTAAATAAATAAATATTAAAAAAACACAAAAAAACAAAGTGGATACCACCTCACACAGAGGGGCTCCTGAGGGTTCTGGAGACACCCAGGTCCTATATAAGGGGGGATAGCTCCAGAGATTAGTGCTTTATCAGTGGGCTATCCTTTGGAATCTGTGCTCCTGAGAGTGGCAGAGTTGGACTCAAATAAGTCCTCCCTGCACATGGTCTATCAGTCCCTTCTATTCAAACCTATACTTGGTGCTGAAGTTTGTAGGTGTACTTCCAAAGACTGGAGCCTTTGGCCTGCCCTTGTGCCAGCTTTGCCTGGAATCTCAGTGGAGCTGCAACTCCTACTCTACAGCTCAGTGGACTCACTCAAGTTACCTGGCGAGGAGACGATGATGGACAGCTGTCATCCAGGGAATGGAGAGAGTCTGCAGCTGCAGGCAGGATAATCTCATCCATTTTATCCATGGGATATAAGCCCACTCTCACTTGGAGGTGGAGTGAACATCACCATCCCAGACTCCTCAGGATTGGGGGAAGAGCTATGGACTAGAGTGGACTTATTGGTATTCTATTGTAGACATATTGTGATTCAAGCAATGGAAGAAATTACAACATTGATATAGTTTACATTTTGCACATACACTTTTATAGGTTTTGACAACATTTAAAATGGCCTCTATCCATCATTGCAAGATCATGCAGAATAATTCCAATGCCCTGAAAATGCTCCATGTTCAATCTATTCTATTGTTCCCTCCCCTTCCCCAAAAACCTATGGCAACCACTAAATTTCAATTTTTGAAGTACAAAGCTCATAATTATATGCAATAATGTCAACAGCTTGACATATTGATCAGTTTTATTTTATTAGGCACTGCCGATGTTTCAAAAGATTCTTGCTCCTCTAATTGAGAACACAACAGGACTCCCCAAGATGGGAGTTTAACATTTTCTTGTATATTTTGTGAGTCTCCAGTCACTGAAACAGCACACTATGACAAGATGGACAGTTTCATATTCCATAAAGGCATGCCCAGGTGCACCTTATCCATCCCACCTCCGATGCCCTGCAACAGTAATCATCCCCTGCCTTTTTTTGCCAAAAGAATATTGCCACCATTGTAGTTTTAACCACAGACATGCAAACCACCAGAATTCAACTGCTCCTTCCTCCAACCCTCCCCTCAGTTCCATGGACAGTCCAACCTAAGACCCCACCCTACTCCCCCTCACATTCCTGCATCCTCGAACCCAATCACATCACTACACCACTATTACCTCCATCCACTGCCCAACCACTCCCTTCCATCTTATCATAGATTTTGCTTATATTGAGTATTGGCTCACCACACTTTGCTCCCTATCTCCCAATAGCCTATCTTCCAGACTTTAGCTCTGTTAGTCTGCTCAATTTGCTTAACTCATATCAGTGAGGTCATGTAATATTTGTCTTTCAGTGACAGGCTTACTTCAATCAACATAAGGTCTTCAAGATTCATTCAATTTGTCCTGTGTGTTAATACTGCATTCCTTCTTACAGCCGAGTAATATTCCATTGTATGTATAAACCACAACTTGCTTATCCATTCATCTGTTGCTGGACACTTGGGTTCCTTACAACTTTTGACAACAGTGAATAATGCCACTATGAACATTGGTGTGCATATATCTATAGAACTTCCATGTGATCCATCAATCCCATTTCTTGATATATACCCAGAGGAATTGAAACAGGGACATGAACAGATAGATACATTTAATTTTTTTATTGTTGAGTGGTAGGATCTCTTTTTACATCATGGATATTATCAATTTTTTCTTTTGTTGCTTTGGGTTTAAGGTTTAATAGACCCCACAAAGTCTTGTAGATGTTTCCCTACATTATCTTCTAAGAGTTTTATGGTCCTGCCTTTTATATTTAGATCTTTGATCCATTTTGAGTTGATTCTTGCACATGGGATTGAAAAAGGGGTCCTCTTTCATTATTTTGCTTATGGATATCCAGTTCTCTCAGCACCATTTGTTAAAGAGACTTTTCTGTCCCAGGAAAGTGGACTTGGTAGGCTTATCACAAATCAGTTGACCTTAGAGGTATGGCTCTATTTCTAAACTCTCAACTTGAATCCATTGATCAATATATCTATCTTTATGCCAAAACCATGCTATTTTGACCATTGTAGCTTCATAGTACATTTCAAGGTCAGGAAGCATGGGTCCTCTGACTTCACTCTCTTTTTTAGGATGTTTTTAGTTATTTGGGGCCACTTTCCCTTCCAAATAAAATTGGTAATTAACTTTTCTATTTCTGTAAAGTAAGCTGTTGGAATTTTGACTAGAATGTTGGTAGAATTTCCATCTTCATGCTATTTAGTCTTCCAACCCATGAACATGAAATGTCCCTTCATTTGTTTAGGTCATTTATGATTTCTTTTAGCAATGTTTTGTGTTTTTCTGAAAACAGATCTTTTACATTCCTGGTTAAAATTCCTAGATATTTGAGTCTTTTTGTTGCCATTGTAAACAGAACTTTTTCTTGATTTCTTCCTCAGCTTTCTCATTACTAGTGTATTGAAACACGACTAATTTTTGCATGCTGATCTTGTATCTTGCTAATTTGCTGAGCTCATTTAGTAGCTCTAATAGCTTTTTGTAGATATTTGGGGGTTTTCTAAACATAGGATCATGTCATTTGTGAATAGAGTTTAACTTCCTCTTTTCCAATTTGGAAGAGCTTTGTTTCTTTTTGTTGACTAATTACTCTATCTAGAATATAGAGCACAATGCTGAATAACAGTGATGGCACTGGGCACCCTTGGCTTGTTCCTGATCTTAGAGGGAAAGATTTCGACCTCTCCACATTGAGTATGATGTTGGGTGTGGGAGTTTCATATATGCTCTTTGTTATGTTGAGGAACTTTCCTTCTATACCTGTCTTTCAAAATGTTTTTATAGAGAAAGGATGTTGGATTTTGCAAAATGCCTTTTCTACATCAGTCAATATGATCATGTGGTTTTTCCCCTATGATTTGTTAATATGGTGTATTACCTTAATTGATTTTTTTATGTTGAATCATATTTGCATATCAGGAACAAAATCCACTTTATCATGGTGTATAATTCCTTAAATATGCAGTTGAATTCTATTTGCAAGTATTTTGTTGAGAATTTTCCTATGTTCACTAAAAAGATTGGTCTGTAATTTTCTTTTCTTGTAGTATCTTTATCTGGCTTTGGTATTTGGATGGATTGGGCTTCATAAAATGTGTTGGGTAATTTTTCTTCCCTTTCAATTTGTTTTGGAAGAGTTTAAACAGGATTGGTGTTAATTCCTTTAGAAATTTTTGGTAGAATTCAACTGTGAAGCAATCTAGTCCTGGAATTGTCTTTATCGGAGGATTTTTGATTACTGATTCAATCTTTTTACTTGTGATTGTTTTGTTGAGTTCCTGTATTTCTTGTAGAATTAATATATGTTGTTTGTGCATTTCTAGGAATTTTTCCATTTCATCTAGGTTGTCTAATTTGTTGGCATACCTTTCTCATATTATCCTCTTATGATACTTTTTATTTCTGTGGGGTCAGTAGTAATATCCTGTCTTTCATTCCTGATTTTATTTATTTGCATATTCTCTCTTATTTTCTTTGTTAGTCTAACTGAGGGTTTGTCGATTATTTTGATCTTCTCAAAGAACTGTCTTTTGGTTTTGTTGATTTTCTCTATTGTTTTTTGTTCTCAGTTTCATTTATTTCTTCTCTAATCCTTGTGATTTCTTTCTTTCTGTTTGCTTTGGGATTGGTTTGCTGTTCTTTTTTAAATTTCTCCAGGTGTTTGATTGAGTCTTTGATTTTAGCTCTTTCTTCTTTTATAATATAGGCATTTGGGGTTATAAATTTCCCTCTCAGCACTGCCTTTGCTGTATCCCATAAGTTTTGATAAGTTACATTCTTCTTTTCATTTGTCTCAAGATATCTAATTTCTCTTGTAATTTCCTTTTTAAGTCACTGATTGTTTAAGAGTGTATGTTTAGGGCCTCCATATATTTGCAAATTTCCCCTTTCTCATCTATTATTGATTTTCAGTTTCATTCCATTATGATCAGAGAAGGTGCTTTGTATAATTTCATTCTTCTTAAATTTATTGAGAACTGTTTGTGCCCTACTTGTAATCTATCCTGGAGAAAGATCTATGAGCACTTTGAGAAGAATAGATAGACCATACGTAGGCCAATAAACAGCTCTTAATAAATTGAATATTTAAGATTGTCCCTGTTTAACTGTTCAAACCAGGGCTAAGGACCCAGTAACGGGGTGCAGGCCATTTTCCGAGAGCTTTGAAGAGGGGAGCAGTAAAGGCATCAGGTTGTCTATATTTATTACTATTTTTCCCTTCTTTCTGCGCACTTTCTTGGTCTGCCAGCAGATGGTGCTGTTTGGCAGATTTCTCAGCTCAGACCCCAGACACTAGGGGAGAATACATTCACTGGAACCCTAAGCAGGCAGTGCAGAAGCAATAATCGCCGGGTAGGCCAAGTCTACAAACAAACTTACCCAGATGTTGCTCTCCTCCCTTGGCCAGCAGCACCCTCCCTCCCTCTGAGTCCTCAGCAACCAGCCCAGGGTAGTAGGGAGGTTGTTTGAGAAGGCTAATTGTCTTTAGCTCCCAGCTTTCAGGGAAAACAATGTCAGCTCCATCAGACCTGAAAACATTCAACTCTTCAATGCGGCAGACCAAGTGTGCTGGCCAAAATCAGAATTTGCAGTAGGCTGTGTCCCTCTCTCTTTCCCTTTTCTTGGGGATGAGGATCCCTGCAAACCCTTCAGTTTCTAGTAGCCTACATGGACCAGAAGACCTGTGCTGTTTGTTCCAAAGTTGGAGGGATAGGCACCAGCGGCTGCTGCTGCACCTTTACTTACATGTTGTTTCAGCCAGACCAGACTCCTTTCCTTCACCCTTCTCTCTTCTGGTGGTGTCTAGCATTCCCCTGGTGTCCTAAGCCCTAGAGCAGCTTTCCAGGCAGTTTCTTTTCTGGGAAATAAGTGAGCCCTCAGTGTCTCTAATCCTCCATCTTCCCAGAAGTCCCCAGCTAGATTCTTTGTGTACTCTTATATTTCAAAATATCATTTTAAAAAAGATTGTCATTTACGTGACTTCCACATCCTCAATTCTACCTTCTCTTTTATTTTAGTTGTAAGAAACTAACAGGTCCTTCAGGGTTCTATAGAACTTACAGGCAGCCTTCTTGTTTCCTGTCTTCCAAAACTTTCTCCTTCACTCCCAGAGTCTGGAGACGGAGTGGGAGAGCCCCCTTCAGGACTGCTGCAGAGACAGAACCATGTCCCAGGGCTGCCACTGCCCCTCACCCATTCACTTGCCGCGCTGCTCTTCCTGTTGTAAACCCTCTCTTTCACATGTTGGGTTCCACTACAAGTGGTCTCTTGGTGCAAACTAAAGTGTTTTCCGACCTTTTCCCGCGCACTCAATTCCTCCCATACATGAACCCCTGTACACACACTCGTGCACACACACTCGCGCACATGGGCGCCACAAGAGCACTTCTTGAGAAGGGCTGGCCAAGGACCCAAGCTGCTTTTAAAGGCCCAGTGCATATTTTTATATTTCTTTAAGCCCATTTCATTTTCACATCTATTTTATTATCAACTGCAAGTTTTTCATGGCAGCATGTGTATCATATCATTGTTCGTTATTGTATTTCCTAACAGGCTAAGTTTTCACAGGGCAGACACAGAATGTATACTTGCTGAATGTAACAAACATTTACCTAAGCAGTATTTGGACTTTATCACATTTTATTAAAACATAATTTTTTTATTTTCTTTATTATATGCTTTCCAATTGATAAAAGCATACTTTTATAATTGTACTATTAACTATAGTCTATGGTTTAACTTAGTGTTCACTGTGTTGTTCAGTTTCATGGATATAATTTTTAAAACTTTATCTTTTACCATGTATACAACGTAACATTTCCCTTTTTAACCACATTCAGATATATGTTTCAGTGCTGTTAATTATGTTCACAATTTTGTGCTATCATCACCACCATCCATTACCAAAATATTGCCATCTTTCCAAATAGGAAACCTGTACATTTTAAGTCTTAACTTCCAATTCACTATGCCTACCCCATTCCCTGATACTATATTCTCAATTTTGACTCTATGACTTTGTTTATTCTAATTATTTCAAATCAGTGAGCTCATACAATATTTGTCCTCAGTGTTTGGTATATTTCACTCAATATGATGTCTTCAAGTTTAATCCATTTGTTGCATTTATCAATACTTCATTATCTTTTGTGGCTAAATAATATTCCATTTTATGTATATACTGCATTTTGTTTAACCATTCATTGTTTGGTGGACATCAGGTTGCTTCCATTTTTTTGGCAATTGTGAATAATGCCACTATGAACATTGGTGTGCAAATATCTCTTTGAGTCCCTGTTTTCAATTATTTTGGATATACACCCAGCAGTGGGATTGTCAAATCATATGGTAATTCTATACATACTTTTCTGAGGAACTGCCAAACTGGCTTCCACAGAGGCATCAGTAATGAAAATATATTTTAACAAGCTCAAATTTGGTGAAATAAATTTGTCAAACTCTGTGTATTTAATGACAATCTCTGAAACTTATTTTAAACATTCTTAGACATAGTAACAAAATCGGTTTATGAAGGGGATGTGAGAATGAGCAAAGAAAGCCACTATATAAATGCATTTCTGTGGACATATTTGTGCATTTAAGATAGGGATAGCAGAAGAAAGCATTACAAACTAGTAATAAGCAAATGTTCTATGTGTTTATGTCAATTAGTGAAGTGATTGTAAATTATTAAGTTTTTTTCTGAGATTCCAAATGTTTTTCTCCTGTGGAAAGACTGCAGTCAAAAATTCATTCACTAGAGTAATCAAAAGATGATGATGATATATGTCATATACTGATTCTACAGCAATATCTTATCCATTATAATAATTATTTGAGAAAGTTACTGTTTTATCTTGGGTCTCACAAGAGGAATTGAGCAAAACATTAAAAAGAAATGAGAAATTAGGAATGTATATTCTATGTGTATATGTGGTGGTAGGTGTGTTTAATTTACATCATTCACATTTCATCAAACATTCTGAGGTAGAGATTCTTAAAACTTGATAGAAAACAGTATTATAAAAATATTATTGTTTGGAACAAGGATAAATAATCATTAATCTTATTTAAATATATGTATTCAGTAAATAATACCATAGGTGGTTAAAAAAGAAGGAAAACCATGAAGGTGGTGTGTATATGGGTTAAATTTGAAAAATCCAAAATTTGAAAATAAATATCTCTTCCTTCCCAACAGCACATCGCCTTAGTTTTTCTGTGTTGAAAATTTGTTATTTTTTGTTGTGGTTTCTGATCTCCACATTTATTTTCTTTAAAGTTAGAAGTCTGTTCAAAATCCACTCAAAATTAGTTAACACATCATTTTATTTATGAATGACAAACTCATTAGAAAAATGATGTGGTACTTTTAAAATTACAATAATTTAGTACATTCATACATTGTAAAACATGACAGATCACTTTTCAAGTGTCTCATTCAACACCAAAGCAAACATGCACCTTTGCTCCAAGATTCTCTTCTCGTTTTGAAAACAAATTTGTCCAGAACAATTAGGAGTTTACTTTCAGGTGGCCAGCTGTATACTAAACATGGTAGGTACAAAGAGCAAAGAAACAACAGATTTGTTAATTATTCTTTCACTTTTTCTGGATCTGTCTCATGGTGCTCCTGTTAGGCATTGTGGATAGAAAGTCAAATGAGATTGGTGTATTGAAAGATCTGTATTTAGTAGGCAGCTGTCAGGAAATGTTGTTCCCAACATTGTTTGAAACTGAATCCGTTGAAGGATTTTTCACAGCTTCTATGTGTTATCCTGAGTAGACCCTTGAACTTTAATATTCATCTTAGATATTGAATTTACCACCTTCTTCCAGCAACTGAAAATGCATTCAAATCAAAATTTTGATCTTACATCCAGTTGAAAATGTTTTTAAGATTTTTTTAAAAATTTATTTATTCTGTCCCCCCACACACACACACTTGTGCTTGCTTGTCTGCTTTCAGTGTCCATTCGCAGCACGTTTCCTCTGTGTCTGCTTGTGTCTCTTTGTTAGGTCATCTAGCTGTGCCAGCTCTCTGTGGGTGCACACCAGCTTGCCCTGACCAGGAGGCCCCAGAACCAAACCCAGGACCTCCCATATGGTAGACAGGTGCCCAACCACTTGAGCCACATCCCCTTCCTTCACATCCAATTTGAATCATCCTTTTTCTCAGCTAAAGCCTAACCCAGACTCCATTACCTGTGGTGGGAAAGGAAATCATTGTTAAATTATTTACTTTCTTACTTTACCTCCACTGATAATTTTAATCAACTGTTTCTGACACCTGCACTGTCAGATGGAAAGAAGTAAGGTCTTTTCGACAAATGTTGCTGTCATTGAGCATTTGGGGCCCTTAGTGTGCACATACTCAAATGTGGGCTCTTTCTCCTTTGTGTGTTGGAGGCCAACATTTTTCCCCAGCTCCACCCCGCTCCCACCTCACCCACAAGCACACACATCTTGACTTTTGAAGTTGGCCTTGCATTTCCCATCTTCTCCTTCCCTTCAGCTCCCATTCAAATGGTAAAATCCATTACAGTCCCTTTCTTTTTTGGTTTGCTTAAAGCTCTCAGGTTTGCTTAAACCTCTGGCAAGGTGCTTTCAAGAGGGCTCTAACTTCATTGCCTTTGCAGTCTAATCTGACACACAGGAAAGCTTGGCATCTTCAAGTACCACACACTAAAACTAGAGTGAGAGATGCTTCACCCTTCACCCTGACACTCCAGCTTCTTGACTTTAGACTCTTGCACTCCAGAGCCAGGCACAAATTTCTGTGTCTCCCAGACTCCAGGGCCACAGTTCATGTTCTCCCCATAAAAATCAGATAACATTTATGTAGTATAGATGGAGGTAGAGAGTTAGATGACCTATTCATATTAGCCAAATATTAAATTGAGTTGTGAAATTATCAGTGATTCTCTTTTTCTTTTTTGTAAAATAACAACTTTGAGCATCTGCTTTCATTTTTAAATTTGTGCTATTGGACTACCTTTTAAACAAATGTAAAATTTATATCAGAAGTGAAGAAAACATTTCTAAGTTATTAAATACTAAAAGTATTTAAGATGATGGGACTATACATATAAAAATGTCATGTAAATAGTAAATATTTATGCTACTTACAGATCATCAGCTCTTTACTGATAATTATTACTATTCTCATTTTGACATAGTTATTGTCTTTTCACCTCAGTTACTATTAACTCCAAGACAAAATTTCCAAGCAATAAACCTCTCTAAGCCCCCATATGAAATATGAGTTAGTTGATTTTCTTGAGTATTTTACATTAAGAAAACCAGAAGTATTCTATACTGATAAAGAAGAAGCAATGAAAAAAGTTAGGATGAGTATATCGTATGTGGTTTAGGCTAAAGTACACTTTTCACTTTAGAAAAAAACAAATTTGACTTTTGGTCCTATGAATTATTATATTCAAACAGAATCCCCATTTATACCATTATTTGAATGGAGTTCAAGTGCTTAAGTAATTTTTCTCTATAGGAAGTTTTCACTTCAGTGGCAACTGAAAAAGGCAAAAGGCAAAGTCAGTTACAAAGAAATTTTGGCCTAATAAATATTAATATGTGGTAACTGTTGGCAGACACCAACAAATTTCTGTTTCTAGGTCTAAAAGGTACTACAGTATTATAATCAGAACTGAAAAATGTATTTTGTACAGTTAGACTTACTTGCTTTATTCCATCATAAAATCCAAAGAAGAATTTCTTAGTGATCTTTCCAAAGCTGCCACATTCTATGAATGGTGTCCACTTGTTGAAATGTTTGTCGTTTTCTCACTAAATTACCATGGCATCTCTGCTATAAAACCATTGGCTATATATATGTAAATCAACTTCTGAAATCTCTATTTCTGTTTCATTGGTTTATATATCTGTCTTTCTGGCAATAACACCAACTTTATTATTGCTTTATAGTCTTTATATATATATTGTATTAGTCAGCCAAAGGGGTGCTAATGTAAAATACCAAAACTGGGCTGGTCTTTATAAAGGGTATTTATTTGGGGTAGAAGTCCACAGATAATAGGCCTTAAAGCGTTGAGTTTCTTCTCTCACCACAGTCCATTGCCATGCGTTGGAGCAAGACAGCTGTGGCATTTGCCAGGGTTCAGGCTTCTGGGTTCCTCTCTTCCCGGGGCTGCGTTTCTCTCCGGGCTTAGCTCCTGTTTCCTCCACAAGTTCAGCTGTAGACGATCAGGTGAACGGCTTGCTTCTCTTCTGGGGCCTTCTTTCCAACATCAAAACGGCTTCTCAAAAGACTGCTTCAACTGTCCTTTGCCTTGCCTTTTATATTTGATTCCCCACCCACCAAGGGGTGGGGCTCAATGCCCTAATCCTAATCTAATCATGCCCAGATTAACAGATCAGTTTACAGGCGTGATTCAATTATATTTTTGGAATTCATAATTACATCAAACTGCCATATATATATATATATATATTTTTTTTTTTTCTTTTAAAGAAGCTTACATGAATGTTACATAAAAAATATAGAGGTTCCCATATATCTCCCTCCCACATTTTCCCACATTAACAACATCTTTCATTAGTGTGATACATTCGTTACAATTGATCAACACATGTTGAAGCATTGCTACTAACTATGGAATATAGTTTACATTAGAGTTTACACTTTGTCCAACACAATTTTATAGGTTTTGAAAAAATGTATAATGACCTGTATCTGTCATTGCAATATCATGCAGGACAACCCCAATGTCCTAAAAATGCGCTCTCCCCACTGCCAGCTACACCTATTCTTCCATTCTTCCCTCTCCCTCTTCTCAGAACCTCTGGTGAATACTACATTTAAATCAATGATACACGTTCTTCAATTGCTAGAATAATAAAAAGTCTATAATAGAATAATAATAGAATAACAATAAGTCTATTTTAGTCCATTGTTCATTCCCCAATCTTGAGGATTTGGGGTTGGTTATGCCCACTCTGTTTCCAACTGAGAGGGGCCTTAGATCCCACGGGGCAGATGGGTGGCACTGTCTTTTTGCAGTTACTGATACTCTCTGATTTTTGGGGATGGGCATTGTTCTTTATCATTGTTGTTCAAATATAGTAAGTCTTAAATTCAGGAATTGTAAGTCTGTCACTTTTTAAAAAATTTTTTACTTAGTTGTTTTTGCTATTCTAAGTGGTTTGCTTTTCCTTATAACTTTAGGAATCAGTTCCTAAATTTCAATTTAAAAATAGTGGGGTACAGATTAGGAAGTAAAGGCTTAAAAGGTAAAACGTTTCTCTTTGGGACGATGAAATATTATGGTAATGAATGGTGGAAAAGGTGGCACAATATTGTGGACGTAAATTCACAGAACTGTATTATATATTTCAATGTGCTTAAAAGAGGAAATTTTAGGTTGTATATATGTTACTAAAATAAAATTTGTTTTACAGAGTCCATGAAACTGCACAACACAGTGAACCCTAAATTAAACATAAACCATGGTTAATAATCCAATTCATTAAGATATGCTTTCATCAGTTGTAACAAGTGCACCACACAAAAGCAAGGTGTTAATAATAAGGTGTTATATGTGAATTCTGTATTTTAAGCATGATTGTTAGGTAAGCCCACAATTTCTCTAATTAAAAAAAAAAAATGTCCACTGCAATTTTGATTAGGATTGTATAAATAATTTTAGAGAAATTTGGTATCTTAACAATATGGAGATGTCCCAGCTATGAATATGATGTATCTCTAATTTTTTTCAGCAGTGTTTTTTAGGTTTATGTACATTTGTTATTTATTTCCCTTCACATCTTGATGCTATTGTAAATATTTTGATACACTTAATTTCAATTTCAGATTTTTCTTTGCATATATATATGCATATATATAATTGACTTTTGTATATTGTTCTTGTATATGTGTTAATTTTTTCCCAATTATTCCATCAGTATGGTAATTTTATTCTAGAATAAATTACAGTTGCTTATACTTTTTTACCATTTTATATATTTCTGGATCCTCTTTGATAAATTTCTTTCAGTATTTTCAAGTGAGTGATATTTGTCTACATTTTTTCTGGCCATATTTTTGCCATCTTTTTATATTAGGTTATTTTTTGGCTTCATAGAATGTTCTTTCTTTCTCTAAATTTTGAGGAAGTTTATATAAGTTTCTTCTTATTTCATATTTAGATGCTTGATAGTATTCATCAATAAAACCATCTGGTTCCGGAATTTCCTTTGTTGGAAAGCATTTGATTACCACCTGTAAAGTATAACAATATCTAGAGATATTGAAATTTTCTTGTTTTTTAAGATCCATTGAGATCACATATATCTTAAAAAATGTATTTCTTCCAAGTTGTATAATTTTTCACATAAAGTTGTTCATATTTCCTTATTAACCTGTATAGTTTAGAGTGATGTCTCTTCTTTCATAATTAATATATCTTCATACTGTTTTTTCCTTTGTTGATGGACCTGGAAGTTTACCGGTATTATTGATATTTCCAAAGAACAAGCTTTGGTTTCATTGATTTTCCTTTATTGTGTGTCTATTATCAATGTCATTAAATAATGCTCTTATCTTTATTATTTCCTACCTTTTATTTTCTCTCCTTTAAATTGCCTCCTTTGTCTAGTTTCCTAAGGCAAAAGCTTACATTGGAGTCAGGAAATAATGGCCTGCAGGACAAATTGGCCCACCAACTATTTTTGTAGTGCCTACAGCTCAGTGGTTTTTACATTTTCTTAATGGTTAAGAAGAAATGAAATATAATAATCTTTTGTGACATATGACTTATAAATCAAATTTCAGTGTCCAAAATTAAATTTTATAGGAATAATGCCAAACTCATTTATTTATGTATTGTCTATGGTTGCTTTTGTTCTACACTGGCAGAGCTAAACAGTCACAGCAGTAGAATGTGGAGCCTAAATTATTTCCCATCTAGCCCTTTACAGAAATATTTCACCAAACCCTGTCTTGGGTCATTGATTTTAAATACTTGTTGATTTGTTTCTAAATAATCACTTAAAAAGCTATACATTTCCCTGCAAGCACTGTTTAACTTATATCACACAAATTTTGAAATGCTATGTTTCCATTTTCATTCAATTCAAAATTATTTCTTATTTCCATTTGATTTCTTCTTTGATCTTTGTGATATTTAGAAGTGTTTTGTTTAATTTCCAATTTTTGGGGGATTTTCCAGATATCTTCTTGTCATTAGTTTTTAATTAATTTCTATCATGTATGATTTTGATTCTTTAAAATTTGATGAAACATATTTTATGGCACAAAATATGGCCTATTTTGTTTAATGTTCCATGTATAATTGAAAACTATGTGAATATTGCCATTGTAGGTTGCAGCGTTCTATAAATGTTAAATAGATCTAATTGATTGATAATATTAAAGATTTTTTTCCATATTCTTTAATTTTATGTTTATTGTTCTAAATTCCAAATTTTTCCATTCTGGGTATGGTTATTTCTCTTTTCATTTGTGAAATATTAGTTTTTTTTCTTCATGTATTTTGCATCTCAATTATTTGGTGTGTAAACATGAAGGATTGAGGAATTGGCCTTTCTCTTTAAGAAATGTTCATCTTTATACCTGCTAATATTTCCTGTTCTTTAGTACATGTTTTAGTACATGGCTTTTCCAACTTTTTTATGCTCAGTATTTGCAAGGTTTATATTTTTCATTTTCTTACTTATAACCTATCTCTTTATGTATATTTAACATGTGTTTTAAATATCCAATCTTCAAGTGTCTTCTTTTTTATTGAAATATGTAGGCCACTTACATTTAATGTAAATATAAATATGTTTAGATTTATAACTACCATTTTGTATTTAATTTATGTTTGTCGCATATGTTTATTATTCCATTTTTCCTCTTTTCCCATCTTCTTTCACATTAAATACTTATTTTATTTTCTCCATTACTGGCTGATAAGTTGTAATTCTTTTGTTTAAATATATATGAAAATAGAGAGAGATAGATACCGAGGTAGATATATTTTTCACATTGTGATAGTCTCTCTTGAAATAATATTCTCCTCACATATAACGTAAATCCCTTACAAATGACTACTTTTATTCCCCTGCCATTCTTTATGGTATTGCCTCCATATATTTTATTTGTAAATATGTCATAGACCTCATGATGAAATGCTATTATTTTACATGAAAAATTAATCTCTATTAAAAATTTTTAAAATTAGCAATGACATTTCACATTTAGCTTCATATTTACAATCTCTAGCACTTTTTATTATTTTGATAAGATTTATTGCAGTTTGATATTGTTTACGAATTCCAAAAATAGATAATAGATTATGTTTGTAAACTGGTCTGCCCCTCTGGGCATATTAGATTATATTTGATTCAGAGGTTTCACTTTTACTTGATTAAATTATGATTAAGGCTTTGATTTGGCCACATCAGTAGGACGTTGAGTGCCAGCCCCCTTGGTGGGTGGGGACTCACAGAGAAAATGAAATGGCAGAGGAGGGGGTTGGAGTTATGAGCTGGAGCCCAGAAAGTAATGGGAGAGAGCAGAAAAGCTGAGTCCAGAGAGAAATGAGTCCAGAGAGAGATGAGACTTATCCCAGCCTACAGCTGATATTGGAAGAAGCTGGGGCCATGGAACCTTAAGAGGAAGAAGAAGGCTGAACATAGGCAGCCATCTTTCTCCAAAATATGGCAACAGACTTTGGTGAGGGAAGTAACTTATGCTTTATGGCCTGGTAACTGTAAGGTTGTACCCCAAATAAATACCTTTATGAAAGCCAACACATTTCTGGTATTTTGCATCAGTACCCATTTTGCTGAGTAATACAAGAATCTAAATTTCATGTAGTATATCTTTTCTGTCCAAGGAATTTTATTTAACATTTGTTAGGTTTGGTCTGCTACAGATGAATTCTCTTACCTTCTATTTTTCTGATAAAGATTATATTTCACTTTTAATTATAAAGAATATTATTTTTGGCATGAAATTCTAGATTGATAGATTTTTTTCCCTATCATTACATTAAAGATGTCTTTCCTTTATCTTCTGGCTTCTTCCATTACATATGATAAGAAGTCTCTGTTTTTCATATCTTTATTTCTCTGTATATAAAGAGTTTTATTTTTCTTGTTGCTGATTTTCAGCAATTTGCTTTTAATATGCCTGATGTATGAGTGTGTGTGTCTGTGTATTTCTTGATTATGGTTCACTGAGCTTCTTGGGTTGATAGTGTATTAGTAAGTATTCTCTAAGGAAACAGAACTGACAGGAGATATTTTATGTGTATTCTATGTATACAGAGTAAATACTATGAGTTTTAAATAGGAATTGGCTCATGTGACTGATATATAATGTAAATATTATTAGTTTTTTAAAATAGGAATTTGCTCATATGACTGGAGATGAGCAAGTCCAAATTCCATAGCACAGGCTGCAAGCTGGGAACTCTATTGAAGGTGTTTGATGAATTCCCCAGGAGAAGTTGGCTGGCTGAATGAAGTAGATATGGGAAATTCTCCCTTCCAACTGCTGATATTATCATTTCTCATTTAAATGCCTTTAAGTGATTGGATGAGAATTCTCTCATTGTTGAAGGCAGTCTCCTCAGTTGATTATAGATGTAATCAACCATAGATGCACTCAACTTACTCATGATTTATGTCCATGAAATATCTACATAGTAACGATCAGGCCAGTGCTTGCTTGACCAAACAACTGGACACCATAACCTGGACAAATTGACAAATGATCTTAATCATCATAGGTAGGTCTGTAGTTTTTGATTAAATTTTCATAATTGACAGTTATTCTTTCTTAATATACTTTTCTCTATTCATATTCAGGTATGACTCCAATTATATATATTTTACACTGATTGAACTTGTTTCTTAGGCCTTGAGACTCTACTCATGTTTTTAAGTGCTTTTATCTGTTCTTTATTTTGGATAGATTCTATTGCTATACTTTCCATTTTGTTGACTTTTTTTTCCTACCATGTGTAATCTACTGTTAGTCTCACCCATAAAAAATTTTACCTCTAGAAATTTCATTGGTTCTTTTCATATGTTACATTTCTCTCCTTATTTTTAATTGTTTTATTTTAAATACTTGTATATAATTATGATGACATTTATAAAATATTTCTGTCTTCTAGCCCCATCATCTCTATCATTTCTCCATGTGTTTTGTTTTAACTGATTTTTGCCCCAATTATGCATCAATTTCTGGCTGCTTGTCTTGTCTAGTAATTTTGACTGATGGTGACATTCATGATTTTGTTTATTTTCTTTAAATAGTATTGGGTTTGCTTTGATGTAAAATTACATTTTGGGATTAATTTTATCTCTGTTTTGTAATAAGCTTTCAAAGAGCAGTTGTCAAAGAGCATTCACTCAACAGTAAGCTCAGTCACACTACTAGGGCATAGGCCCTTTTGGATATCCTATGAATGACATGGATGATTACTGAGGAGGCTCCACTCTAGAGGATTAGATCTTGAAAATCTCCTTGCTCTGTGTGAATTTGGAGCAAGTTGCTGTACGTTATGTCAAGAACACAGGTTCAGGCACAACAGAAATTTACAGCAAATGACCTCTTTATAACCAACATAACACAAGGGTCCAGAAGATCAGGGTAAGAGATCCCATCCTGACCATCTCTTGGGAAGAACAAGTACTTGGGTCAAGGTTAGTGGATAGCAGCTCCTCATGCCCCACTTCATGTCAAAGAGGAGAGACAAATCTGTGCTCCCCAAAGGTGGGGTATTTATATAACCTTGGTGGAGGGGGCCCTGATAAGTACTTGGGGCTGCTAGTTTCCAGTTTCTGGGTTAAGGTATGGTCTAAGTTATATATAACTTCTCTCCCAGGTGGTAGAGTGTAAACATTTTGAAGCATCTGTACACCATACAAAAGGAGGCAGGAGTAGGCAGTAGCTGGAAGAAGTCTGCTAGGCACGTCCATGACTTCCTCAGCAGTGAGCCTTTTGAGTAGTACTAATTACAAATACCTTTGCTTTGTGGTGTTTTATTCCATGCATGCACAGCCTAGTATTCAGCAAAATTCAAGAATCTCTAAAGAGATTTCCAGAGCACATTTTCACCATAGCCCCCTCCTCTATAGAATTCTGCTTTATACTTCAAGCTGAGTTAGACTCCTAAAAATCTGATATCCATCTCTTCAATTTAGTCATGCTTAAACTGTTTGGATTCTCCTTCATGCATCTGTGAGCTGGAAATTGTATCCAACTAAAAATATGGGGGGATTGTACATATTACATGATTTATGTCCCTTCATTCAAGGATCACAAATTTGTACTGCCTGCTGTCCAATGTCTGAAAACAGTTTCATGTATTTTGTGCAGTTTCTGGTTTATGGTGAGAGGTTAAGTTATGCCCTTGTTACTCCTTCATGTCCAGAAGCAGAAATTTGTCTATTTTTAAAAAATGTAATACAAGAATCAACCTTAAACATCTAAATTAATGACCTACATTAGTAGTAAAATCTATATGATCTTACCTTAAACAATGAAGAAAAGGCTTGGTATAATGGGAAAAGATGGGATTTAAAGTATTATGGATGTGGATTTTGAATGCTGTGTTACAAAGGAGAGGTTACTTAACCTTTTCACTTTCAATTTCTTAAACTATAAAGTATTATTATAAAACCCACCTCCTACTGTTGTTAAGAGGCTTTACTGAGATTCTAGGCTTACATCCTAATTTCTCATTACTTCCAGGTTTATGTATATATATATATATATATATACATATATATATACAAACACAATTAAAGAAAATAAAAATTTAATCTAAAACTATTTATGCTTACATTTGTTTTAGTTGCAATTTGACAATTTAATTTGTTTAAATAAAAAAAACTCATTCTCAAGTATAAATGGAAAGAAAATAAACTGATGTTTGCTCTAAGTCTAATTTTACTTATTATGTCCTTTCTGAGATTCAATGTAAATCAAGCACAAATCTTCAAACAGATGGCTTGTCAGCCACGAAGCAGAATGCGTTAATTTTCTATTAGTTATATGTGTACCTAAGCTCAATTTTCACATTACATATTGTCTAAATAGAAAGCTATTTTTAATCCAACATACTAAAATTTGCTTTGCAAGGAATTTTATTTTCACAATTACAGCATTTTGTTTACTTTGTTTTATCTGCTATAGGTTCTGTCCATTCAACTATATTTTGATGAAAATTACAAAGGGGGTTCAGGAAAAATATAATAGAAAAAATAAAATGTTAAAAATATTTCACCAATTCAATTGTAAATATTGTTGCATTTTCTCCATCTTCCCTTCCTCACAATGCAGTGGAGAAGAGATGAAAGACATGACAGTTTCCAAGTAACCATATTAAGGTGTTTGCATTGTTAAGAAAATCAAAGAGGGACTTCTGGGAAGATGGCAGAGTAGTAAGACACAGGAATCTCTTCTCCAGAAAAATAGCTAGAGGACAGGCTGAAACAGTCCCGAAAAAGATCTTCTAGGGTTTAAGACAACAGGTAAAGCCTGCACACCACCCAGAGGAGAGAGGTACAAAAGAGGGAAATTACGATGACATAACCTTGAATTGGGCCACTGCTGGTGCCCTCCCCAACAGTCTTTAGAATTCTCGGGCCTCTGTGCCTGTGACTTCAGACAAAGGGGGCTCCAGGGATCCACCACCCCAGGAGAGGGGAGAGAGAGGGACACAGCCTAAGTCTGACTCAGGTTCTGACCCACAAATTTGGGCTGCAGTGCCCCACAGGCCCTTCCAGGCCAGGTGAGACCACACGGTGGTTTGCCCTGGGAGCCAGTGAAGGACTGGTGAAATCCGACTCTCCCAATCTCTCTCTTTTCTAGCCTGGACTAATTGTTGAGGACTCCACAGGAGAGGGGAGATAGAGCCTGGGGCTGACTCAGCTTTCGACTCACAGGTTTGGTCTACTGTGCCCCAAGAGCCCTTCCAGTCCAGGTGGGGCTGTGCCATTGTTTGCCTTGGAGACTGCAAGGGGCTAAAGATATGCAAACCTCCCAATCTCCTCCTCTACTAACAGGGACTGATTGTTGAGGACTCAGAGGGGAGTGGAAATATTTCCCAGCTGGGAAAAGGGAGGGGGCTGCCAGAGAAGACTGGAGAACTGTCTCAGAAAGTTTGAATACAATGTTGTTAGCCCCCAGACAGGAAGCTCTATTACATTGATCTGGTCTGTGCTGCAACAAATACACTCCGACCAGGTACTGAATTGCAAACTGCCAAAGAGCGCCATCTCCCGGCAGACCAAGGAAGTGCACATAAGAAAATTAAAAATAAGTAGGAGAGGCTTTTCCTGGCCTCTATGGTCTCCCTGCCCAAGACCCTAGGAAGCAACTCTACAACCAATTACTGTGTCCAGTTTTGAGCAACCAGCAAGACAATCCTAACAACCCAAATTGAACCGAAAGATACTGGGGCAGTGAGAGGTTATTTTACTTTCCACATGTCCCAGAGTTAGTAACAGGCAGAGCTGTTTTCAAAACCTAGGACATAAGACCCCAAAGCTCATAATTCCTAAATATGCTAGTGGAGAGGGAGAGAGGGACAGGTGAGAAGAGAGAGAGAGAGAAGCCATAGCCAAAAAGAGAAATAAAATGTATAGTACATTAGATGGTTATACATGGTATAGAGTAAAATAGAGAGCAAGGAAGGAAAATGAGGGAAATGTGTGTCCGTGTGTGTGTTGTAGGTGCTGCTGTCTCAAAGACAATTATCAGGAAAGACTTTCCTCATTTGGTTACCAGTAAACAATGCATTTTATTAGAAAAGAGTAAGTCATCATAAGAAGATATTTGCTCAGGCTTGTTTTCTACATCTAATATTTTATACAGTGTAGTCATTCAACTCACTGTAAGTCAATTTGCCTGCAGGAATATAGGCATGAGTTTAAAGCACACAAAGAAAGAAAAATTAAGATTCTTTTGATAGTGTGATCTTTCAAAGGAAAACACCACCAACACTGGAGATAAAAGGTCAATGAGCAAACAGAATTATGGCAAGGTTTCTCATTCTTAGCTCTATTGACATTTTATTATGGATAATTCTTTGTTGTTGCTATCCCATGCATTGTAAACTATTTAGCAGCATCTTTGTGCTCTACATACCAGATGCTAGTGGAGCCTCATCGCCCCACCTTCCAAGTTGGGACAACCAAATAGTGCTCTAGACATTGTCAAATATCTCCTGGGGGCAAAATTGCTCTTGGTTGAGAATCACTTGTATTGAAATGCTTGCTTATTATTAATACCATATTTTTTTTTTTTTTTTTAAGATTTTTATTTATTTATTCATTTATCCCCCCTTGCTGCTTGTGCTCGCTGGGTCAGCTAACCACGCCATGCGGGCGGGCTTGCCTTCACCAGGAGGCCCTGGGAACCGAACCCGGGGCCTCCCATATGGTAAACGGGAGCCCTACTGATTGAGCCACAGCCGCTTCCCTATTAATACCATATTAACAGTAACATATACTGCCTCTTGAAAGCAAATTATATGCCAAGTGCTTTGGTAAGTGCTAAATATATATCATCTCATTAATTTACCTCATCTACCATTTGAGGAAACACTATTGTGATGCCCATTTTAGAGATGATAGAGCTGCATTTTCAACAGATGGAATTGTATGTACAAACCACGCAGCCAGTAAGTGGCAGAGCAAGCATTTGAAGCCAGCAAGTCATATCTGACTGATTTCAGAAATTATGCTAGGTTATTCTTCTACACTGGCTGCATTTCCTTAAAATTTGAATTTGAAATATCTTTGATGATTTCAAGACTCAAAAAAGGAGAAAGAAAAATTTAAAGTTGTGGCAAACAGTTCAGATCTTTTATAGACTCATATAAATATATGAGGGGCATTGAGAATATACAAAACATTGTACTACAGTCTACTACACCCTTCATATATGGATATTGGAAAGGTTCACTGCTGATTGCATTTGGCTGACAAATACAAGGAGGAGGAAGGCATGGGCAGGTGCATATCTCAAGAGGCTGCCAAGCCCTAAATCTGGGTTAGTACCAAAAAGAAAAGAAAAAATGAGCTCTGTAAACAAAAATACTTTTTTTGTACAAAGTATCTTAAAGCTACCAAATAAACAATTAAAAAAAAATCTGCCAGACTCTCTGTAAACTAGGATATTAAGTTAATGAATTAAAAATGAAAAAGAGGTCAAACGCCAAGTATCTTTATACTAATGGGCTTTGAAATTAATGTTATTGGACAAAGGCATCTTATTTGTCAGTTGGAAGAGCTCTTGAATAGATACAGTAGGACCTCGTTTTATGCAAACTCAATGCATGTGAATTCAGTTATAAGCGATTGGCAATCCAAAAAATAAAGGCAGAGAGAGAGAAATTATATTTCAAAAAAATTATTTCTGTGATTAATTTTCTTTACTTATTGTTACAAAAGTGTGTATTTGCATTATTTATGAAAATATGTGATAGATATGTTCACATAAGAAATAATGAGGTTTGCTATTGTGTGTTATTTTCAACTTCTGAAAGGTTCTTGAAACATATTGGTCACATAAATCGAGGTCCTATTGTCTATCTCATATTACATGCTGCTGAAGCATTTAATCGGGTGGCAGTTTTTTCTTTACCATTGGCATTCCTTTGATTATAGGCATTTGAAAAATTAAAAAATTTATGCAAAAATTAGCTTGTAATTTATGGGCATGAATATGAATTGTACTGCAAAAAAAATCAAAACAAACAAAAACAACTTAATCACTAGGTAAATATTTTCCAATACTAGCACAAGGAAGTGGGTGCATTCTGGACAATCCATCAGGAGCAAACACTGGCAGTTAAAAATGGAATTGGATATGTAGAATAGAAAATATAATGTGTGTAAAGCAATTTAATTCATAACAAAAGCCAACAATGTAGGTCAAGGAAAAAAAAAATGAATTATTGATCAATAGTTTGAAAAACTTGACTTCTCTATTATTGTGGCATAACACATTACTACAGACTTAGCAGCTTAAAACAATACATGAATATTATCTCATGGGTTCCATGGTCAAGAGTCTTGGCATGACTTAGCTGGGTTCTCTGCTTCAGGGTCTTCAGGTGTTGTCCAGGGCTGCATTCTCATCAGAAGCTTGAATGGGGAAAGATGCAATTTCAAACTCCTTCAGGGTGTGGATGAAATTAATTTCCTTCTAGATGTACAACTGAGCTTCCCATTTTCTTGATAGCTGTTGGCTGGGGACTACTCTCAACAACCAGATGCCACCTGCAGCTCTCTGGGAAGGAAGGCCCTCTACCAAAATATGTATGTGTGTGTGCATATGCTTGTGTGTAACTGTATACATATATGTGTGTATATATAAAAACGTGTATAAATGTTTAGATAGATAAAAAGTTACACACATACACAGATAATATGGCATTATTAGATATAATCATATATCATGGGTGTTCTACTTCCTCACCTTTGCTATGTTTTATCACTTACAAGCAAGTCACACTCAAAATTGTGAACATAAGGTCTGCCCACCATAACTACCCTGAAAAGCATCAGTGTTGGATAACTCATGCCAGATGCACAGATAAGTCAGATGGATTTAAAAACATGATAGAAAAAGCAAACAAATAATACACCAAAACCGTAACTATAAAATTAGAAGAAATTATTATTTTAAGTGAAAAAAATATATTGACTTCTCCAGAAGATATAATTTCCTGAGTATAACTTTAGCATCTGCTTCTTAATAAACTTCTTCTTCAGTGAGAATCAAACACCTTTTGTAGTTATGGCAAGTGGCAAAGTGGATATTTCCAGGTCTCTTTGCAGGAAAGAGAAGCATCCTTGAAAAGATGCTTTGTACAAACTTCACTCCAACCCCCTTCAACTAAGATAGCTAAATGACAGTCACAAATACTTGGTCTAGTAATAACATATAGCATCAAATCTGAGATATCATTGGCAAGAGCCACCATTATTTTATGTTCCTTCTAAGAGGAAAAACCTAATAAACTGTTACCATGCTTTATTAATTATTTTTATTTATTTATTTTTTTAAAGATTTTATTTATTTATTCATTTATCCCCCCCTTGCTGCTTGTGCTCGCTGGGTCAGCTAACCACGCCGTGCGGGTGGGCCTGCCTTCACCAGGAGGCCCCGGGAACCGAACCCGGGGCCTCCCATATGGTAAACGGGAGCCCTACTGATTGAGCCACAGCCGCTTCCCTATTAATTATTTTTAATATTTACTTATTTGTAGAAATATTTTAATGTAACTAGATTTTTATTGGTCTTTGATTATTAGAAAATAAAGTATATGTAAGAAAATGGCTAAAGTCTTAAAATTTATTCACTTTCAGAGTCTGTAAAAATCACTTTCAGTTCAAAGTTAATGATGTCTGCTTTGTCTAGACACGTGCTCGGCAGCTTCAAGAGAACTGGAAATGAGTCATATGTTAAAGAGTTTCCTTTCTTGTCTCATCACAAGACAGTTAATTTTCATCTTGGGAAAATAAGAATCTCTGTGTTTTAATGTAGGTGGTAAATGGGGGCTGTATTACTTTTCTAGAGCTGCTATTACAAATTGCCATAAACTTGGTAGCTTCAAACAACAGAAATTTATTCTCTCACAGTTTTGGAGGCTGAAAGTGGAAATCAAGGTATCGGTAGGTTGGTTCCTTCTGGAGGCTCTGGGGGAGACTCAATCCCATGTCTCTCAGCTAGATTCTGATGGCTGTAGGCAATCCTTGGGTTTCCTTAGTTTATAAAATATCACTATAATCTCTGCCTCTGTCTGCTCATGACCTTCTCCACTCTGTGTCTCTCCATGTCTCAAATCTGCCTGTCCTTTTTCCTTCTAAGGACACCAGTCATTGGATTTAGAGTTCACCTTAAAACTAGTCTGATCTCATCTGGAGATCCTAAATTATTTGCATTTGCAAGTGCTGCACTTCTAAATAAGAATGCCTTCACAGGTTTAGAGGAGCAGTGAGGACTTAGACATATCTTTTGGCGGACAGTATTCAACCCAGTAGGGACCAATAATAACTACTTTGAACAGTGTTGTGGGTTTTTTTTAAAAGCAAATTCTGAAGTATGCAGAGCTACAATATGATAAATAACATATTATTTTATAAAAGAAAATATTTAAATATTATAACATTTATAACATATATTTATTATATATTTGTATATAAAATATTATTTTTGCATTTGAAATCAGGCCTCTTTATGGTATTAGCAATAATACCATACTATTATTTGATCATTTTGTCTCAATTCTCATGTCAAATTTATATTTTGTTTTATCAATGAAATTTCATGGACATAAATCATAAATCATACCTGTGGATAAATGCTAACTTTTCAAATGCACCAAAAAGGAAAATAACATTAAATCATGTATATTGTGCAATCTCTCCTCCTTGTTTGGGCTGGGCCTAGTGACTCACTTCTAATGAGTAGGATACAGCAAAAGGAGAGGGATGTCACTTCCAAGATTACGTTTTTAAAAGACTGACTTCTTGCCCTCTCACTTGCACTGATAGAAGCCAGCTACCATGTTGCAAGTTGCCGTTGGGAAGGCCCACATGGTAAAGAACTGATGGAGACCTCCAGCCAACAGCTGGCAAGAAACTGACTTCCTCAGTCCAAGAAACAGTGAAGAGTTGCATCCTGCCAGCAACAGTGTGCGTGAACTTGAAAGCAGATCCTTCCTCAGATGTGCCTGGAGATAACAGTAGTCCCTGTTGACTCCTTGATTAGATACTTAGGAGAGTCACTGAGCAGGGGTACCTGGCTAAGCAGTGTAGATTCCTGATGCATGGAGACTATGAGATAATATGTATTGTTTCAAGATGCAAAAATCTGGGATATATTTTTAGGCAGCAATAGATAGGTAAAACACATCACTTACACAGTCTATTGAGAAAACCAGAAACAATACATGTAAGCAATACAGGAAGCAGATAATGTTCAATATCACAATTTAGTTTCTTTAAAATTGGGTTGGATGAGAATATTGTGATGTAAGAGTGTGTGTTTATGTGTGCACACACGTTTTTATACTTTATTGATGTAAAAGATATAATTATTTATTTTCATAAAACAAGTGATATCCACCTCATAATTATATATGTTGATTATATAGACATAATGTTAGTTCTTGTTAAACAAGAAATTCTAGCACATAATAAAATATCTATAACATCTCTGTCCTGAAATGATCCGTTCTTTATTTCAGTTGCACACCAGTCTTTTGTCTTCTCTCTCTGCAGTGTATCCTTTCAATTTTAAAACATGGACAGCAGATGTGGCAAAATAACATGAACTGCAAATGAGGCAAAAGAAAGTTTGTAACTGAGTAAGCAATATAAGGAAAAACCTGCTGTGGAACTTATTTACACACTGACATTGATGTGAATAAAATCAATTATTTAGGAAAAATTATTTGATATAATTCATTTCTCATGCCTTGTCTTGCCATACAGATAGAGATATAGCATTCATTGTGTCACATTCATGAAGCATATAACTGTTTTAGAAACATAATTCAATAACAGTCACATACTACACATATTAGATACATTGACAGATTAGAAAATGTAATGGGAAGGAATTAAAAAGCTGTAGAAAGTGTAAGTCTGAGTAATTAGCTTCTTTTGAAATGTTTTTTAGAATAGCTTCAGCCAGAAAAACCAGCTTCAGATGGTCCATTACTAAGAGGTGAAGTTTGGGGAGTCTACCTGTTCTGATGTTTTAGTTGTGGCTTATAATAATAATTTTCTTACCTTTCACTCATATAAACTTTTGAGCATGTACCCATCCCTACATTTTTTATTGTTGTTTTGGGTGGGAATTCATAAATCTTACAATAAAGACACTTTTTTTTCTAGATCAAATAATACTTCTTCTGAAAAATTGTCTCTAGCAGGCAGAATTAAGCATTTTC
Organism: Tolypeutes matacus; assembly: GCA_026826555.1. Classification (NCBI taxonomy): domain Eukaryota; kingdom Metazoa; phylum Chordata; class Mammalia; order Cingulata; family Chlamyphoridae; genus Tolypeutes; species Tolypeutes matacus. The sequence continues at coordinate 13,712,294 of JAKSZT010053779.1, read as the reverse complement.
TTGTTTATTATTTATAATATGTAATATAATTTTTAACTTCTTCTTCCAAAAAGAGGGTAGAGATCTGGCAAGTTCACTCTGTATTCTAACACATGTATCCCAGTCTCAAACCAATAAGAATTAATTACATTTTAGTGGCACAAATATCTCATTGCACTGATACTTTAGGTTGTGTACCTTGTTAGTAGAAAACATACTCTATTTATTGGCATACTCTATTTATCGCAGGTTTTTTAAATAAAAAATAACAAAAAGTATTAATATGAAGAAATATGAGAAAATATTCCATTTTATCTCTTTTGGGGTAGGTATAAATAATATCAATTGTTTCCTCTTTATTCTTTTTCTAATTTAGACACGACATATAGTTTCAGGAAGGGAATATGACATAATTCTCAGAGCAATTATTACCACATTCTATTGACGGTGGTATTTGAGAATCTCTGCTCTCACTTCAAACTTCAAACAATGATATAAAAACAGAAAACCAACAAGTTAGCAATTTACCAGAGAAATGATTCACTTACTCTTACCTTTTCCTTAAAAACTCAGTACAGTTCTTGAATTTAATTAATGGAAACTTATAGAGATTTTTTCAAACAGACTTTTATATATCTTAAGGGTTATAGAATTCATTTTATGTAATGACATTTCATTATGAGCAATGGCTAGCTATTAAGTGGAAGACAAAGAAAAACAGGAAAAAGTATATTTTATGTCCATCAATCATATATTAGGGAGCCAATCTATCTGAATTTCTTAATATGTCATGCTTGCTCTACTTAAGCCGTAGAGAGATTATAAAACCGATGTAACAATTGTTTGGTTAATTCAAATAATTCATTTAATTCAAGTTGCTGCTTAAGATATAAATATATTCAGCTACAAATATGCTTCATAGGATATTCAGTCTTAAATTTCTGTCTCAGAAATTTAAGTATCAAAAGCTTAAATTTTGGTATCAAAAGCTAATGATACCAAAGCTTTTGTTTCAGAAATCTAATCCAGTTAAAAATTAATGAAAATTAGAACACCATTTGGGATATTTATGAGACTATGTGATTGGTTGTGATGATTAATTTCATAGAGTACTTGAGGAGGTTATGGTTTCAGGCTGTTTGGTCATGAAAGCACTGGCTTTGTTGTTACTGTGAGGGTATTTCATAGATGGATTTAAATCATATTCATTTGATTGCATCTATAGCTGATTATACCTACATTTAACAAAGGAGATTGCCTTCAGCAATGACAAGAGTCTTCTCATCCAATCAGTTGCAGGCCTGTTTTAGTCTGTGAGGCTGCTGAAAGCAAAATGCCAGAAATAGGTTGGCATTACTTTGTGAATTTAATTGCCTACAGGCTTTCAGTTCTGAGGCCATGAAAATGTCCAAAACAAGGCGTCATCAAGATGATACTTTCTTCCTGAAGACTGGCTGCTAGGGATCCTGGACTCCTCTGTCACATGACAAGGTCCGAGACTGTGTCTGCTGGGTTCTCCCTTCTCTTCCAGGTTTCCTTGCTTCCAGCTTCTTGCTTCTGTGGTTTTCTCTATTTCTCTTTCCAGTAAAAGAATTAAGACCCACCCTGGGGCCACACCTTTACTGAAGTAACCTAAGTAAAAGGTTCTACTATACAATACATTTACACCCACAGAAATTGATTAGCTTTAAGAGCAAACTTTGCTGGGATTCATACAGGTTCAAACCATTACAAGGCCTTAAAGCAAAAGCTGAGGATTTCAGCAGTCAAAAAAGAAGAATTTCTATCTCTATTTTAGCCAGCCAGCTTTTCCTGGAATTCCAATTTGCAGTCAGCCCTATGTAATTTGGATTTGCGAATCCCCATGGCCATGCAAGACAATTCCTATAATAAATCTATTAATATATATCTTGTTGGTTCTGTTTCTCTGGAGAACTCTAATACATCAGCTGCAAAGATCAGTCTAAAAAGGAGCTCTAAATATTTTTGATGATGTTAAGATACTAAAACTGTATAAACATCCTGGTTGACCCTTTAAAATGCTTATTTGGATTTATAAATTCCAGTGTATTTCTTTAAAGTCATTTACACTCTTGCATACACAATTCTTCCTTTTTTAGTGTTTTGGGCTAAAAACATTAAATAAAGGGCATCAACCTAAATACATTAAATAAAGGGCATCATCTTCAATTTGGCATAATTTCTATAATCCCTTGAGACCATGTCCTCTTAATTTGCGTTTGAATGCCACCATTATTGAACTAATTCTTGCTGACCTTAACTAAATTCATTCTTCCAGATGGAATAGCTTTTGTTAACAGGTAAAATAAATTATTCAAAAACTTGTCAAAATAAGAATGTATTGTTTACATGAAAAAATTACCAAAGAATTATGAAATTATATTAAGGACTGGTCCCTACTTTGTTTACTAGGTGTCTGAATTGCATAAGAATGTGCATATTTAAACTTTCTGGAAAATAAACAGGCCAAAATATTTGACTAACCAACTTTTAAATAATTTTAAAAATTGGTATTGAGTTAATGAAACCTAGTAAAAAGATTACTCTTGGTATGGAGATTTTTTTCCTGTATATGAGGAAATGACATAATTGGTATTGATTAACACTATCCATATGGATTGACTGTAATCATACTATCTATCTGAAACAATTCCCCTTGATAGGTACAATTTGTAACAGTTATCAATCAATGTTACATGGAATATTAAAAATATGCAACAAGATGCATGCTAATGAAATATAACCTTCCTGGTAAGTTCTTATTTATTCCTAATGAACTCTGTCTCTTTAGGCGATAAACTGCTATCTCTTGTTATTGTTTTCAAATCCCTTTATTCTTATTATTTATTTGGAGGTGGGAGGATCATTTTTTTTGTCTTCATAAAAATTACAATAAGAGAGGGGCTAGATAGATTACACAGGACTTACCTGTTTTAAATTATGCTTCTCAAACTTTAATATATATAAAAAGCACCTGTTTTCTTTAAGGTATTAAAAATGTTTTGAACTAGATAGAGGTGGTGGTTGCCAAACACTGTGAATGTGCTGAATACCACTGAACTTTACATGTTAAAATGGTTAATTTTACAGTATGGAAATTTCACCTCATTTGAAAAAAAAACTTTTGTTGAACAATCGTTATAATGCAATTCCAAATCAGTACTTCAGCAGACAGATCTGTGATTTTGCATTTCTAACAAGTTCTCAGTTAGCTGTTAATGCTGGGTTGAGTAGCAAGATTTTAAAGAGCACATTCTACCTCCTCTTTTGGGGGTTTCTAGTATAGATATGTATCAATTTACCAAAGCTAACAAGTTTAGGTAGTCATAATGAAACTATATTATTCCCCAAAGACAATATCAGGAAACTTATTTTTAGTTATTATTGTTCTCTCATAGAATCATTTCTTTTTTTCACGCCAAATTGAAAATATCTTCCACTTGAATGCTAAAATTATACTGAAACTCTCCAAACTCTTTTTTACATTAATTGCCTTCCCGATCCATTATTCAGATGCCTTCCTCATTTGTTTTCTTAGCCTTTAAAAACTTTCCTCATTTAGATGTTTTGCATTTTTATTTTTCCCTAGCTTTGGAGTGTAGAATAAAGACTCAGTGGTGGTTGTAGAGCATCATGCTGGATTTGGTATTTTACATTTGGGAAACAGTGGAATTTGCGTACTATGCAAGAAAACATAATGAGAATTTTCTGCCTTCTCCCAAGTTGCCATTCCATAGCTATAGCAAGACTTCAAGGACAACTCTGAACTCAGTGCCAAGGGGCAACTCTGAAGTTTCTAACAAAGGGCTGCTATAGGGATTTTAAGAGGTGCTCCCTCTAGAACGAACTATTTTTCCTCACTGCCTTCACTCTGAATATGAGTGAATCAAGTAAAAAAAAAAAGTGTTATATGATTGATATAGGTAAAGTTACATTTTTCTATACTGTGGATCACAAAAGGAGTATAAGATTACAACCTCCTTGAAGACAGTTTCAATAAATAAGAATGTATGGGTAATATATAAGTGCCCAAGGAGTAGGAGAGTTTTTCCAATTTGAATAAGCCTAGACCTTGGCACTATATCTGGGGAACCCCAGCTGCACAAAAACGTGTGAGTAGTTTTGACTCAGGACGCGGAAATCTTAATCTGGTAATACTAATTGAAATTGAGAATTGCCACTGACTTAAGAATCTAAAGTCTTGTTCTATGAATACGAATTTCAGATGCCCATTTTAAGGCTGCATTTGAAGAATGAGGCTTGTCAACCTGATAGCAGTGAGGTTTGCTTTAGAAAATATTTAAAATCTAACACTGGCAGTTAAATTGAACTTTGTTGGCTAACACTGGAATCTGGACTTAAATACTGAAACCACATGGCAGCACTCAGTCATAAAGAGTTCCCCAAATGATCTAGAAATATTTTTAAATTATTTTTATTAATGAAATAAAAACACAAATTAAAAAAATATCTGATGGAGAACCCTGAGAATAAATTCACATACTAGTTTGTAAATACTGACATAGACTAGGGGTTGGCATACTTTTCAAATGGAAAAGTATGTTTAGCTTGCACACAATTCAGATCAGGTGACAAGCTAGATATGGACCACAGGCTGGAGTAGGCTGAACCCTGGTATAGACAATGCAGTAGGAGTTCAATATTTGTATGATTGGTGATGTTTGATCCAAACAAAGCTAAAAGTTTTCTAGCTTAAAATTCAAAATCAATACTCTAATAGCTTTGTTTGGATCAAGGATAAGTCCTTGATGAAAACATAATAGGGAAAGCTCAGTCTGATGGTAATGTATGGAATGCAGGAAAATCAATTAAGAGACTAGTATGATAATATGAGCATGAGATACTGAACTGGAAAAGTGGTGGCAAAAACATTTCTATGAATGTATGAAAATGATTGACTTGAAGTCTGACCTAATGAGATATTAAGGAGAGGGAAAAGGAGTTTCTTATTATACAAATCTTGTTTTGAATTTATGTAACAAGAAAAATGATGGTACCATTGATATTGACAGTGAAATGTAGAAATGAGCAATTTGAGAAGAAAGATTTTGACCTTACTTAGACATACTTAGTTAATGAGCTTAAGGTTTCTAAATGTAAATGCCTAGTTTTCAGTTAAAGATGCCAAAGGCAATATATCTTAAGCAGGAGGAAGAAAAAAATTATTGCAGGAGACTGAATGAGTAATTAGACCTGTAGAAGTGCTAAAACATGATAGTACCCCCAAGATGGGGGTGGGGGTTGTGAGAGTTTGAAGGAGGCAGTCAATTTATATCTTATAAAGCTGTGTTTTAGGCCTCAGGCTTACAATTCCATTTTGAAGGTGTAAATAGCCATATTCTCACCCTTTGGGAATGTTCAATTTCTATTCAGACATAAGCACTTGCTGTGTGAGTGACTGCATCTCACTGCTGGCTAGTGTGAGGCAGAAGTCGCAACAGAAGGTTAACAAAAGATTTTTTTGATAGGTGTATTTTCCACCTACCTTCTGTGAAATATAAGCTCAATAAGCTGAGCATTAAAATCTTAAGAAAGGTTTTGCTTCAGGCTCATCTTTTCTCCCATGGGCTGTGGAGGTTTGTGCAAGAGCCAATTTGCACCCCTTCACAACACTTTATTCATCTACAATTACAATACCATTTTTATTTGATTTTTTTTATGCACCCAGAGGAATTAAGCTCATCATAGCTATTGTGACAGCAAAGCTCTCTAAAGAAGTTGCTATATTAGAAGTTTTCCCAAATGATTCACTCAGATTTTTATACCTTATCTGTAAGTATATAATTTCCATTTCCATTTTTAAGATACTTAACATATATTGTAACTGGTTTTGTTTTAATATTTACCTAAGAAGATTTTAGTAAGGCTTATACAGTTTGTAAGAAACACTCTATACTGTATTTGGCTAACACAGTTCTCTACATAAAAATTATACACATTTTCACAAAAAGTGTGGGACATTGTGATGAAATATCAAGTGCAAGAGTTTAGAATTGCATAGTTAGCTTCAATTAAGATGTGTTAAGCACTTTTATTTCCTCATTACTACAAGTTAAAGTCTGTTTGAACATATCTAATCAATAGAGATCTATCTAGCAATGTCTTTCATTTTGAACCCAGACCATTTAATTACCTATGTTTAATCATCCAAACTAAGGAGAATTTTCTGTTTAAGGAAACTCTCATAAGGTGCCATCCAATAGTCATGTCAAACACCTGATTGGGACAACTGCAAAGCAAGGTGCCAAGAAAAAAGTCACTAACAACAACAAAAAAGGTGTAAATAAATAAAAGAGTTAAAATAATTAAAAAAAAAATAAAAAAAAAGAAACAGCCTCATCATAAATATAAATATGTTTTATTTTAAATAACATAATTTATTACTTTCTACTATTGTTATTTTGAATAGATGGGGAGAGGTGCAGAATAACAATTCCTTATTTTTAAATATCACAATTTCGCCCTTGTCACTTAGGTATATTAAAAATTTTATTAAAATTTTTAGCTGTAAAGGTTAACATTTACCCCCTCACCCACTTAAAAGGGAAAATCTTTAGCCCTATGAATAAATTAATCTATACAGAACAATTCAAAAAGCAAGGATTGTTAAGACAGTCAGTAATTATTTGTACATAGATTAGACTTTACTTTCTGATTATAGAAATAGTTGTTAAATTTTGAGAGGTCTTTTATTAAACTGTTTTTCACATGTCCTATAAGATGAAAGTCATAAGTAAAACATTGCTGATTCTATAGAAAATAAACTGTTTCATTTGACAGGTGGTTATCTTAATTATCCTTATCAACTCTAGATATGGAATTTGTATAGCTTTGAGAACAGTGAGGTATAAGGGAAGAATGAACCCTTATTTCTACCACATAAAGAAGTTGCAAACATTGAAAAAAAATATATTAGAGCTTAAGGTATATTTAAATAAAATGAACTTTATATCTTTGCTGGAAAATAAGGCAATGATCCATTTTTTTGAATCACTGTAATAGTCACATTTTTCTTCAATAAATTAAAATTACCAAAAATTATGTTGTTTTACAAAACTATCCACAATTAATTTATGAGATTATGTCCCATCTCTCCTCACTGTACAAAACTGTTGACTATGAGAAATTCTGTATTTTTAAAAACTAAGTTTCTGAGATGATAATATATTTATAAGAAATCTTATTATTAATAATACACTTATCTATTATTACCTGTCTTAGTTTCCTAAGGCTGCTGCAAGTTAAATCCCCAAAATGGATGGTTTAAAACAGAAGAAATGTATAGTCTTACAGTTCTAGAAGCTAGTAGTCTGAAATCAAGGGTCAACAGAGCCATGCTTCCTCTTAAGTCAGTATGAAAGAATCTGTTCCATACCTCCCTCCTGGTTTTTGAAGTGGCTTGCTGGGAATCCATGGTATACTTTGCTTCAATTGTCATCTTTTCCTCTCCATTTCTCTATGTCCACATTTCATCTTAATACAGAGACATGTGTCATATTGGATTAAGGACTCACCCTAATCCATTATGAATTCATTTTAACCTACTCAATTTTATCTGTAAAGACCCTATTTCCAAATAAGATCACACTCTGAGGAAATGTAGATTAAAACATCAACATATCTTTTAGGGGGAAGCATTTAATCCATAACACTACTTTATATATTATGGCATTTACTCAGTAAGTATGAAGAACAGAAATTATTGCAATTGAATTGATCAAAGCATAGCAGAAATGTGTGATTTTGAAACAAGGCTACCACCAGGCAGAAGGTGATTAAACAGTGATATGTCCTGGGCTCTGGTAATGGGGAGAAAATTTAGTTCAAAGTCTAAGCAGAAATAATCTTGTCCCATGGCCTGGCACCCACAGACCTGAGCAGAAATGTTCAGAGCAGAAGATGATTGATCCTTATGGTAAGAGTTCTGTGGTGATTTGGAACTGTATGCACACCCAGGAAATCATGTTCTTAAAGCTAATCAATTTCTGGGAATGTAAACTTATTGTAAGTAAGACCTTTTGGTGAGGTTACTTCAGTTAAGGTGTGGCCCAGGGTGGGTCTTAATCCTCTTACTGAAGTCCTTTATAAGAGAATGTAATACAGACAATGAGAGAGAAAGCCATGGAACCAAAAGGCTGAAAGCAATGAAACCCAAAAGAGAAGGGAGAGACTAGCAGAACTGCTATGTGCCTTGCCCTGTGACAGAGGACTCCAGGAATGCTGGCAGTCAGTGTTCAGGAAGAAATCATCACTTGATAATGCCCTGATTTGGGCATTCTCACAGCCTCAATCTGTAAAGCCAACCCATTTAATGGTATCTACTTTGAGCAGCGTAGTGAATTAAAACACTTTGGTATCAGAAGAGTGGGGTGCTGCTAATGCAAATACCAAAAGGTGGAAACAGTGTTGTAATTGGCAAATGGATAGAGGCTGGAAGAATTGTGAGGTGCTTGATAGAAAAGGATTAGATTGCTTGAAGAGACCGTAGGTAGAAATATGGCTGCTAAAAGTATTTCTTATGAGGCTTAGGCAGAAATGATGAATGCATCATTGCAAACTGGAAGAAAAGCAATCCTTGTTTTAAAGTGGCAGAGAATTTAGCTAAATTGAGTCCTTATGTTGAATGAAAGGCAGAACTTGAATGAGACAAAATTGGATATTTAGCTGAGGAGCTTTCCAAGCTAAATGTTGAAAGTGCAGCTTGGTTTATCCTTGCAGCTTATAGTAAAATTCAAGAGGAACAGGATTACTTGAGAACTAAACTACTGGGCACAAAGAAAACAGAAATTGCTAGTTTTGGAAAATTCTAAGCTTCTAGAAATTAACTCGCCAGAGAATAGTGCTCCATGTGAGGGTTTAACTGAACATGGGCCTAGTCAGCCATTTCAGTGCAAGACAAGATTGGAAATGAAGTTAACCAGAAAGGATTTTTGGCAAGATTTTGTCTGATGGCTTGGTTCCCTGTGTATTACATGTTAAACTAACAATTTTTTTGGTGAGATCTGTATGAATGGACCACCAACAGACTGGATTTAAAGGGACAGAAAAGAGAGTGATTGAAGGAAAAATGACTCAAAGTCAGAACGCTGGAAGCTGAAGTCTGGACTGAAGAAATCTTGGGACAAGAGAACGAGTGAACCTAACTGTATGGAAAGGGTGAATAAACCCTGGCACCTGGAGAAGGCAGGCCTTCTGTCCGGTTGTTCAGGCAAAGTGTTACCACTTCAAGTTTCTCAGATGTCTGGGGGGGTTTGGAGAGTCTGGCTGCCACCCCAATGTTTGACAAGGGTAGAAACTTCACCCTAGTATTTGAGGAGAGCGTGACCACTGCTCAAGCACTGGAAAAAGTGGCACTGCCACTCCATCAGGCCCAGAGGAAAAAAACATAATTTTATAGATGATTTTTAGAACTTGGAATTTAATGGAGTATGCCCTGTTGGGTTTCAGAAATGTTTTACCCATGGCCCCTCTTTTCCTTACAATTTTGCCATATGGGAATGAGACTGTTTATCCTATGACTGTCCCTCCATTGTATAGTGGAAGCAGATAACTTTGTTCTCTAGGTTTCAGATCTGCAGATTGAGGGGAATTGTGCCCAAGAAAGACCCACACATATCTATGATCAATTTTGATGAGGCTCTGTACTTAATATTGTTACTGAAATGACTTAAGGCTTGTGGGGTATTGTGATGGAATAAGTGTATTTGCATATGGAAAAAAAAACAAACATGTCTTTTTGGGTTCCAGGGAGTGGAGTGTGGTGGTTTGGAACTGTATGCACCCAGAAAATCATGTTCTTAAAAGTAATCCATTCTTGTGGGTGCAAACCTATATTGTAAGTAGTACCTTTTGATGAGGGTACTTCAGTTAACATTTGGCCTAGGATGAGTCTTAATCCTATTAATGGAGGCCTTTATAAGAGACTGTAATTCAGACAAAGAGAGAGAAAGCCATGGAAGCAGGAGGCTGAAAGCAATGAAACCCAGAAGAGAAGGAAGAAACCAACAGACATCACCCTGAGCCTTGCCATTTGGTAGAGGATCAAAGGATCACTAGCAGCCAGTCTTTGGGAAGAAAATATTACCTTGATGATGCCTTGCTTTGGACATGCTCACAACCTCAAACTGTAAGCTAATAAATTCCCATTGTTGAAATCCAACCCATTTCATGGTATCTTCTTTAAGCAGCTTAGCAAACTAAAACAAGTTCAGAAATACTTAGTTTATTGTGGCAAAATGAATGCATTTTCTAGTCTTTCTTAAAATGAAAAAAAAAAGAAGACCAAGATTTCAGTGGTAGGGACTGCAAAACCAAGAAATTCAATGGGAAAGCATAGACTTTTTAATAAATGCTGCTAGTAAAAATGGATATGCAAATGGGAAAAATTAACCTTCTTCCATATCTTGAAAAATATACAAAAAATTAATTCAAGTTGAATCATAGACCTAAATGTAAAAGCTATAACTGTAAGATTTATAGGAGAATATCATCACAATCTGGGATGAACAAACTTTTCTTGATATACAAATGCACAAACAATATGTGAAAAATTAACAAATTAGACTTCTTTAACATTGAAAACTTCTCTCATTAAAAGATACTATTAATAACATGAAAAAGTGAATCACAGATTGGGAGGAAATCTTGGAAAATTGTCTGGCAAAAGGCTTATATGAAAGTTACATAAATAACTTGTTCAATGTACAATAATAATACCAGCAACCCAATTAAAAAACTTGAACATATATTTTACAAAAGAAAACAAGCGCATGAAAGGTGTTCAAAACTGTCCTTCATCAGGAAAATGCAAACTAAAACTACAATGAAATTCCATTATACTCTCACAAGAATGACTTTTAAAAATGACTAAAAAAATGTTTTGAGGATATGGAGCAAGTGGAAACTCTCATACATTGTTGGTGGTAGTATAAAATAAAATATTTATGAGATATTTTCTTACAAAGTTATACATGCACTTATCTTAAAAGCCATAAATTCCACTTCTTTGTATATAATAAAAATAAATGAATACCTGCAACCCTAACATCTCCTCTCCCCCACCAGCCAAATGTCGGAGGAAGTTTTTAGAAGCTTTTCTCAACCTGTAAAAACATATCTATCCAGTGAGAAAATGTATATACAAATTGTGATACATTGATGCAGTGTAATAAAATAAGCAAGAAAAGGTATTGAACTATGAATTCATACAACAGCTTGGACGGAACTTACAAATATCAGGTTGAGTGAAAAGACTATGAAAAACATTAATATATTTTCTATGATTCCATTTATATGAAGTTCTAGAAGAAGTAAAACTAATCTATGATAATAGGAATCAAAACAGTCATTGCCTTTGTTGGAAAAGCTGGGCTCAAAAAGACAATGGTAAAACTAATAAGGTATTGGAAATATTTTGCATTGGGTTTTAGTGTTCTGTACATGGCTATATAGATTTATCAAAATCCACCAAATGAATACTCAGGGTATATATTTTCCCTTGAAAATTAATCCACTTACAGCCATATTTTTAAGAGATTCAGCTGTAAATCAAAATCACTGAATATTGATTTGTAGTGAGCAATATAACTGTGATGTTCATGATGACTTGCCAGGACATTCATAAACAGGAAAGTCTTTCTTGAGAAGCCAAATTCCAACCAGGAATTAACTTGGCAAGTACAAAATCAGGTCAAGGATGATTAATTTTAGAATTGTAATTGCTGGTGTTATCAAGCTGGGATAGCCTGAGGCAGTCATCTCCCTTTTTAGGCCATGTGGATCTTTTCCCAGATTAAATATACGTGAAGTCACATGTTCAGACTCCAGCCTTTTGAATGCATGTTTTATGGGCTTATTTGAAGTATTTTCCTTCTAATATTGCTTTTCTCTGAAGAACAGTGTAAGCCATGACAATTAAACTTTCTTATTCAGATTCACCTTCTATCCTGTTATACTGAGACTTTCACTAGGGCATTTTGCCTAAAATTTGATAATTCAATATTTCCCTTCCATGAACTTATTATAGTTATTGATGCAAAAATCTAACCTTATCTTCTATGTGTAAATTTTAATATTTTAATTCTTAGAGATTAATAGTCTTATTTATAAATTCCTAGGGGTCTCTCATTATAAATCCCTCTACATTTATAGTGAAATAAGACATGGGTTATGAATGCATCTACATAAACATTTCTATGCAATTGTTTGTGCATAGCCACATCGAAATGTTTAGTCTATTTTATCACCAAAAATAGGGTTCAAGAAGAAATCACTGACCTTCCCTAACTCTGAGTTTTCTCTCTGAACTTCACTCCATACCTCATCCTATCATTGATCCTTACCTCATCCCTGACTCATCCCTAAGCATCTGCCCATTTTAATCATATCTATCATTCTTAACACTATATTTAATTTGCCCAATTCCTGATTCTCAGCTCATCCCGTACTCATCTGGGTGTAGTAATACAATAATACTTAGGCACCGGGTGAAAATATCTGCTTCTCATATTGCTTGGCAATGACAATGGCTAAAAATTAATTGTCTTAATTTACCTTATCAATATTATCCCTTGTCAAAGTGGCCACATAAAATGGTTAAGTGAATTCTGTTATTAAATTAGTTGGTGAAAATAAATGTTAAAAGAATTTTCTTTTCTAAATGTTATTTGCCCATTTAACATAGATTCCAATTTTATGAAGAGGTATATTGATGGAATAACTGAATGTCTATTTGATCAAGTCACAAGTATTGTGGATGAATTTAACCTGAATGAGAAATGTATTTACTCTTCTGAACACCAAGATAGACCATTTGTTGGTATCTTCTTCTTTCTTTATTGTTCCATTTATATATCATCTATGGTGGTTTGAAGCTTTATATACCCCAGATAAACTTGTTCTTAAATTTAATCTATTCCTGTTTGGTTGAACCAATTGTAAGTAGGATGTTTTGATGAGGTTACTTCAGTTAAGAGGTGGCATACCTCAATCAGGTTGGGTTTTAATCCTACTACTGAAGTCTTTTACAAGCAGAATGAAATTCAGATAGAGAGAAAGTCATAGGGAGGAGCGAGAGCTGAAATTCAATGGAACCTGGAAGAGAATGGAGAAGACACAAGAGGTTGTTATATGTGTGGCCATGTGTCAGAGGAACTAAGGACCAAGGATTTCCAGGAGTCAACAGCCAGCCCCAGAATGCTATGTTCTTCAGGGAGAAAGCATTTGCTTTGATGATGCCTTGATTTGGAATTTTTCCTAACCTCAAAACCCTGAGTGAATAAATTTCTACTGTTTCACCTGAAACATTTCATGTTATTTTATTAAGCAAACCAGGAAATTAAAACATATTTCAGTACCAGAAAAGTGAGGTGCTGCTATTGCAAATATATGGAAACAGCATTGGAATTGGGTAATGGGTAGAGGCTGGAAAAATTGTGAGGTGCTTGATAGAAAAGACCTAAATTGCTTTGAAGAGACTGTTGATAGAAATACGGATGCTAAAGGTACTTCCTATGAGGCCTTAGAAGAAAATGCAAATGCATTATTGGAAACTGGAGAAAAAACGATCCTTGTTTTAAAGTGACAGAGAACTTGGAGAAATTGAGTTCTGATGTCACATGGAAGGCAGAACTTGAAAGTGATGAACCTAGATATTTAGCTGAGGAGATTTCCAAACTCAGTGTTGATAGTGCAGTTTCGTTTCTCCTTGCAGCTTATAGTGAAATGTGAGAAGAAAGGGATAGGATTAGAATTGAACTCCTGGGCACAAAGAAAACAAAAGTTGAACATTTAAAAAATTCTGAATTTTCAGAAAATGAGTCCACACAGAATAATGCTCATGAGAGGTTTATCTGTACATGGCACCGGTCAACCATTTCAGGACAAGTCAAGGTTGGTAATGCAGTTATGCAAGAAAGATCTATGGAAGGCTCTATTGTCTCATGGTTTGGAACCCTGTGAACTTCATGCAAAACTGACAAGATTTTGTGAACTTTGTGTGAACAGAACCACTGCCAGCTTGGACTAAAAGACAGAAAAGGGACAAATTGAGGGGAGAATGGCTTCAAGGGCAAAACTATGGAAACTGAGGTTTCAATATCTTCTTGGGCTAAGAGATTGAGCCCACCCTTGTGTGTGGAAAGGCTGGTTCACACCTGCTCTTGGAGGGAAAGGACCTTCCACTGTTTTGTTCAAGAAGAGGGCTGCCACCCCACTGCTCAGAGCTGATGGGACCTGTGCCTCAGGGATTGCAGAAAATCAGCCACCCCTCAATGATTGGAGAGTGTGTGGAGCCTTGCTCTCAGGATTGTAGAGACTCTGGCCACCACCTCAGTGCTTTGGGAGTGTGGGACTTTCAGGGATACCATGGTTGCCATCCCAATGTTTGAAGAGCATGGAACCTTCACCCCAGTGTTGTGGAGAGGAAGGTTGCTGTGCAAGAACTTGGAACGGGTGGACCTGCTGTTTCATCAGGCCAGGAGGACAAGCCATTATTCCGTAGATGACACCCAGACATTGGAAACAAATGGAGTATGACCTGCGGGGTTTCAGAATTGTTGGGGACCCATGACCTATCCTTTCCTCCCAGTTCCTTCCTATTGGAATGGAAATGATTTCATATGTTTGCCCCTCCACTGTATTTTGCAAACAGATAAATTGTTCTCTAGGTTTTATAGGTACACAGAGAGAGGGGAATTGTGCCCCAGAACAGACCACACCCATAACCAATTTTGATGAGACTTTGTACTAAAGACTGATTCTGAAATGATTTAAGGCTTTTGGGATATTGTGATGGAATGAATGAATTTTACATATAGAACAATGTCTTTTAGGGTCAAGAAGTTGGTTTGAAGCTGTATGTACACCAAAAAAAAAAAAAGAAAGAAAGAAAGAAACATGTTCTTAAATTTAATCCATCCCTGTGAATTTTTGGTGAGGTTACTTCAGTTAAGGTGTGGCCCACTTCAATCAGGATGGGTATTAGTCCTATTAATGGGGTCCTTTATAAGTGGAATGATACTCAAACAGAGAAAGCCACAGGGAGCAGTCAGAAGCTGTAATTGTGATTCTTGCTCTCATAGAACTTATGAAATAAAGTAAAATTTTAATCACAAGTGTGATTTATGTTATAAAAAATCAGTTCAGGATGCCACAGGAGCATATCACAAGTTGCCCCAGCCTATTGCCTGTGTGCCTGCAGGTGTGCCGGGCATAGCAGTCAATAGACACTGTACAGAGAAAGTAATATTTTGCTGAGATCTGAAATATGAGTAGGCATTAACATGGTGAGGAAAGGAGGTAAAATAACCACCCTTGCAGAAAAAAGACAGGCCTTATGCCTGGAAGATATGGTAAATTCAAGGTGAAAAAAGGCTAGCATGATTAAAACCAAGATGTCGAAAAAAGAGCATGATGTGAGAAGAGTATTAGCTAGACCAAGGAGGGACTTGTAGGTCATACTGAGGAGTTATGCCTTTAGCCTAAAAGTATTAGAGAAGCATTGAAGTGCTTTAAGGAGGAAAATTACATGATAAAATTTATATTTTAAAAATATAATTTTGGTTGCATTGTGAAGAGGGAATTGGAGGAGTTCAAAGGAATGGATGTAGAGCAATTAAGAGGCTAGTGGTCCAGAGGAAAGAAGTCACTTAAACTAAGATGGTGACAGTGTACATGCAAAGAAATTCAAAGGATATTCAGAATTATTGATAAAATACTCATCATAATGAAAGCAAGAGTGATTCTGAAATTGTATAAAGGATGATTTATGAAGGGTGCGGTTTTCTTCAGAATTTCTCTTTTCTGTTTGTGTTAAATATTATATATTATATGTGATTTTTTAAAGATTGACAAAATAATATTGACTTTCATTTTAAGGTAGTAAATTAGTTCTTATAGTTAGAACGAGTATATCCTTTATAGGGTAAGAGAAGTTTCGGCAAAGGAATGCTTTTATGACACCTGTTGTGTCTCCAAATACCTGAGTATTGCAATGGAAGCCAGAAAGAGGCTGCTGACCAGCAAAACAATAGAACAAGACTCAATGCCTAGGTCTTTGTGACTGAAGAGATGCAATCTGGAAGAAGTTCTCAAATGAGCATGGAAATTTCTGGTTATGATTTGTGCAAATGACAAAAAATAAGCAGTCATTTGTCCCAACACATAGGCAAAGAACTATCAAAGATTTATCAGAAGGCTGATGGAGACCTGGCTATGAATTTATATGAATGTAGGTAAGTGTCAGAAAAAAGACAGTTTGTTGAATACCCAGAATGTGGATAAATTCCAGATTCTAAGACAAATCCATATCAGTGTAAAGAGCTTTTCATTGCCCAAAATTTCAGAAAGTAGACAGACTGCTGGTGTAGTGACTTGAACAATAGTGTTCCTATGTGAATGAGAGTACCACGGTGCAGGAGGGATGGAAGGTCAAGTGTTTCATGGAACTGGGGTGTGCTTCTCCCATCAACATAAGAGGGAGGGGCATATTGTAGATGTTCAATAAATATATTTTGAGTATAAGTAATTGACGTCTTAAAAAAACCATCTGCTCTAGCAACAGCAGATTTTTTAGGCATTGATTGGGGAAGAGAGACATAGAAAAGGAAGAATTGACTGAAGGTTTAAATCATTATGATGTATTCCACTTCATTTTATTCAATATTGAATTTGTGCAAATATTACAAATTATTCATTTTCACCATTGCAAGTAGAAAATGAATTGAGAAGGTATTTACTTAGTAAACAAAATAAACAGCTTCAAATTGATAGGCCTATTTTCTTTATTCCATAATTAACGGCAAGGATATTCTGGCAAACTATAATTATACAACATTTGCACCAAAAAAAAAGTCAAAATTTTCTCTAACTGTGAAGAAAAGAGTTGTTGTCAGGTTTTTGAGCCAACTGTAGAATACATGAAAACTTTTAATACACCCCCAAAATTGACTTGCTTTGCAAGAATATATGTATTATATTCTTACAAAGCATGTATTTATATATATATGTATACACATACATACAAACACACACATGAATTCTCCATATCCATTGCTTAAGGTGATCACCAAAATCTTCTAAGTGTATTATTTTGCTAGCTATTTGTAATTTAATGAGATTATTATTTCTAAAACTAAAGAAAAATGCATTATATGATCATTTAACTATTCAAAAGTCAATCTCAACTAAGTGAGAAAAATATAGTTATACAAGAAATAACTTAAAATTATTTTAGAATATTTGTGTATTCCATCTAAACTTTAATGCTTCATATAGGGCTAGATTTATATACTCAATAAGGGGTATGTTAAGAAAAAATTGTTTAACTTTTATATTTATGTTCAGACTGCAGTCTGAAATAATTCTCTAACAATTCTAAATAAAGCTTTAGGAACAAAAATCAAACAGGATATTGGGAAAATAAATAAGTCCATAAATGTGAATAATAAATTTGTGTTTTTATTGCCAGGTCTTATCTTTTTAAAAATATATTACTTGACTAATAAAAGAAATGTTTATTAATCAGCTAAAATATTGTACATTGTTCTACCCCACAACATTGCTGTTTTTGTTGAATAATTTATGTGTAAATTTAGCATGATTCATGTGAAGAGTAAGCAGACTAGATTTTTTTCTATTGGCAATGGCAAGTCTGACAGTATCAAAACAGTTCTGCTGAGAAAGACTAGAAAGGTGAATAAAATATTGTTAAAAAATCAATTTGGAAACATCAGAAAACTATCAGCCAAAACATTAGAAGCTAATATCTTACAGAGATAAGAAATATAAAGAAGTGAGCTTGATATCTGAAGCTTCTCTTATCGTAGAATTTTTTGCCTATTTACAAAGCAGCCAGCCTTAAGCTTCAAACTAGCTCTATCCCTGATTATATCAGGATTCTCTGTCCCTAAACAGCAGAAGACAGGCTGAGAAGCTGTGAGTGCTTTTGCCAATCTCATGGGGGCATGTGGATGGTACTGAGGCCTGGGATACACCCCAGGGTTTCAGTTGGTATCTCTGAAGAGATATGCCCAAATAGAAGGACTAAACAGAATACAGAATTGCTTTCATAAACCCCGAAACTGTCTCAAAACAGTCCAATCTTTAATAGGAATAAAGTAATCTGCCCCTAATCTAGCTGCTTCCTAAGATCAATGGAAGGAAAAAGATAACATTTTTTAAGGCCAAAAAGTACCCTAGAAAGAGGGGCAAGATGGCAGCAGAGTAAGGACCTCCAAGAGTCAGCTCATCCTACAGGGCAGTTAGTAATCATTCAGAACTATCTAAAGCATCCTTGAAAGAATGGAAGGAGGAGACAGCCCACCCATCTACAGTGAATGCTCATGAGTAGAACATACTACATTGCCGAGGCTGGTGCCAACCCACCACTGGCAGTGAAAGCTGCCTTGGGAGCTATTCTGTGGCTGGAGTTGGAAGCTCCATTTCCCAAAAAATGGGGGAGGAAGAGACAGTCAGGCTCCGACTCCAGCTACTGATTAGTAAATTCAGCTGGCTAAAGTACAATCCTTAGAACAGCTAAAGTTTGAACCTGTCTAAGTTGAAAAGAGGCCTGTAGCTGCCATTTTAACTCTGTCCCCAGCATGAGGGGAAGTTGTGCTGATTGAAAATCACAAAGATGGCTGATTTCCACACAGATTGGATTGCAGTTGTAGCCTAGAGTCCAGCCCCACCTCTGGCAGGGAGGAAGGTGGAGGGACCTGCACCAGCATCTCCAGGCAACTGCAGGTGCTTTAAACTGGCACAGACTGTAGTTGGACACCTGTAGCTCCATCCCCACTCCTGAATAGGATTGGAAGGGAGCTGTGTCCCCTCAGCCTATCTGGGCAATTGCAGGTGCTTTCAACCTGCACAGACTGGTTGTTGAAAGCCTGGGACTCCACCCCCACCCCCACATAGGATAAGAGGGAGCCAGAGTTTTTTCAGGTTCTCTGGATAACTACAGGTCTTTTGGACAACATGAATTGGACTGTTGGGTGCCGGGGGTTCCACCCCCACACCTGATAGGACAAGATGTGGGCAGTCTAGCCAGCCTCTTTGGGCAATTGCAGGTGTTTTTGGCCCATACACATCGAATAGTTGGACACCTGTGGCTCCATCCCCACCTCCAAATAAGATGGGAGGGGTCTGGGGTTTCCTCAGTCTCTCTGGGCAATAGCAGGCACTTTTGGACTGCACAGAATAGACTGGTGGGTGCCTGTGGCTCTACCCCTACTCTCCAATAGGATAGGAGAGGGTGGTGTTTCCTTAGTCTCTCTGGACAACTGCAGGTACTCTTGACCTGCACGGACTGCACTGTTCTGTACCTGTGGCTTCACCCCCACCCCTTAATAGAATAGGAAAGGATCTGTGTTTTATCAGCCTCTCTTCTCTGTTGGACACTTGTAGTTTCATCTTCACCCCTTAAAGGGCAGAAGGGACAGTATTCTCTCAGCCTCTTAGGGCAACTGCAGGCACTTTAAGCCCACATGGATTAGATGTTGGACACTCTAGCAGGTCAATCCCCACCACTGGCAGGGGAGAGGAGGCTATCACTATGTCAGTCTACCTAGCAACTGTGGTCAGTTTTGACCCATATGACTTAGTTTTAGCCTATATCTATAGCTCCATCCCCACCCCAGGCAGGGGAACAAGGGGTGTGAAACGTCATCAGTGTCTCTGGAAAACTACAGGTGGTGTTGTCCTGCATGGATTGGGTTACTATACATGGCTGTAGCTCCATCCCTACCCCTGGAAGAACAGGTAGGTGGGAGAAGTATCATTGGTTCCTGAGGCAACACAGGCAGCTTCAACCTCCATAGCTTACAGTAACAACTACATCCTTGACTCCTTGTATACAATCATCAAGAGATAAAGGGCAAGAAATCTTTAAGATAAAGAGATACTGCACCCAGAATAAATACATCTATAAGCCAGATGGCAAGACATGAAAAAATAAATTAAAACTCTCATCAAGAAACAGGAAGATATGGTCCAGTCAAAGGAACAAGATAAGCCTCCAGATGACATAAAGTAGCTGAGATAAATAATCATGGATGTTCAAACAAATCTCCTTAATAAATTCAATGAGATGGTTAAAGAGATTAAGGATATTAAGAAGACACTGGGTGAGCACAAAGAAGACTATGAAAGCATACATAGAAAAATAGCAGGTCTTATAGGAATGAAAGTTATAATAAGTGAAATTAAAAATAATTGGAGGCAGGGGCAGATGTGGCTCAACTGGTTGGGCGTCCCTCTCCCATATGGAGGGACCTGGGTTCGATCCCCGGGACCTCCCGGTAAAAATAAAAAAATTAAAAAAAATAATAATTGGAGGCATATAGCAGATTTAAGAAGGCAGAAGAAAAGATCAATGAGCTTGAAGACATGGACTCCAAAAGCAAACATACAAAAGAACAGATAAAGAAAAGAATGGAAAAAAATGAACAGGGCGTCAGAGAACTAAATGACAGCAAAAGACATGAAACATACATGTCATGGGTGATTGCAGAAAAAGAAGGAAAAGGGGCAGAAGGAATATTTGAAGAAATATGGCTGAAAATGTCCCAACTCTATTGAAGGACATAGATATCCATGTCCAAGAAGCACAATGTACTCCCATCTAAATGAATTCCAATAGACCTTTTCTGAGACACTTACTAATCAAAGTGTCAAATGACAAAGACTAAGAGAGAATTCTGAGGACATCAAGAGAAAAGTGATGCATCACATATAAGGGATACACAATAAGATTAAGTGCTGATTTCTCATCAGAAATCATGGAGGCAAGAAGACAGTGGTATGATATATTTAAGATACTGCAAGAGAAAAAGTTCCAGCCAAAAATCTTATATCTGGCAAGATTGTGTTTGAAAAATGAGGGCAAGGTTAGAATACAGATAAATAGAATCTGAGAGAGTTTGTAACCAAGAGACTAGCTCTGCAGGAAATACTAAAGGGAGTGCTAAGTATGAAAAGAAAAGGCAGGAGAGAGGGGCTTAGAAGAGAGTCTAGAAATTAAGAATATATCAGTAAAAGTAACTAAAATGTTAAAAGAGTAGTAAAAATAAAATATGACAGATAAAACCCAAAGGACAAAATGGGTGAAATAAGAATTGTCTTTATAGTAATAACTTTGAATTTTAATGGATTAAACTCCCCAAGATTGGTGGAATGGATAAGAAAATATCAGTCATCTATTTGCTGTCTACAAGGATTCACCTTAGACCCAAGGATACCAATAGATTGAAAGTGAAAGCCTGGAAAAAAATATTCCACTCATGCAGTAACCAAAAGAAAATCTGGAGTAGCAATATTTACATCAGATGAAATAAACTTTAAAAACAAAACTGTTATTAGAGACAAGAATGGGCATTATATATTAATAAAAGGGGAATTCACCAGGAAGAAATAACAATTATAAATGTATATGTGCCTAACCAGGATGCCCCAAATTACATGAAGGAAACACTAGAAAAATTGAAGAGAGAAATAGATTTTTCTACAATAATAGATTAAAACTTCAATACACCACTTTCATCATTAGATGACGATGAGTTTGAATAATATATTAAATGGACTAAACTTAATAGACATATACAGAACATTGCACCCAAAAGCAGCAGGAGATACATTTTTCTCAAGTGCTCATGGATCTTTCTCCAGGATAAACCATATTTTGGGTCACAAAGAAAATCCCAATAAATTCAACCAGAAGGAAATTATTCCAAACACTTTCTCTAATCATACTGGAATAAAGCTGGAAATCAACAAGAGGTGGAAAAATGGAAAATTCACAAATACATGGACATTAAACAACACACTCCTAAATAATCAGTGGGTCAAAGAAGAAATTTTGAGAAAAATCAATAATTATCTCAAGATGAATGAAAATGAGAACATACTATATCAGAACCTATGGGATACAGCAAAAGCAGTGCTGAGAGGGAAATTTAAAGCTCTCAATGCTTACATTAAAAAAGAATAAAGAACTAAAAAACAATTACCTAACTACACAGCTCAAGGAATTAGAAAAAGAACAGCAAATATTTCCCAAAACAAGCAGAAGGAATGAAATAACAAATATCAGAGCAGAAATAAATGAAATTGAGGAAAAAAAAAACAATAGAGAGAATTAACAAAACCAAAATTTGGTTCTTTGAGAAGATTAACAAAATTGACAAACCTTTAGGTAGACTTACAAAGAAAAAGAAGGAGAAGATACAAATAAATCCAATAAAAAATAAAAATGGGGACATTACAAATGATCCCACAAAAATAAAAGAGATCGTAAGAGAATACTATGAAAAACTGTATGCTAATAAACTTGACAATGTAGATAAGATGGAAAAGTTTCTAGAATGTACCAACAGCCTATACTGACCCTAGAAGAAATAAAAGACCTCAACAAACCATTCACAAGTAAAGAAATTGATATAGTCATCAACTGAAAAGCCCAAATGAAAAGCCCAAGACCAGATGGTTTCACAGGTGAGTTCCATGAAGCATTCAAAGAAGATTTAATACCAATCTTACTCAAACTCTTCCAAAACTTTGAAGGACTACTACCAAACTCATTTTATGAAGCCAATATCACCATAAATCCAAAGCCAGATAAAGATATTATGAAAAAAGAAAATGAGAGACCCATTTCCCTAGTGAATATGGATGCAAAAATCCTTAACAAAATACTTGCTAATTGAATCCAACAGCACTTTAAAATAATTATTCATCATAATCAAGTGGGTTTTATACCAGGCATGTAAGAGTGGTTCAACACAAGGAACTCAATCAGTGAATACACCACATTAATAAATCAAAGAAGAAATAATCACATGATCCTTTTGATTGAAGCAGAAAAGGCATTTGACAAAATACAGCATCCTTTCTTGATAAAAAATACTATAAAAAATAGGAATTGAAGGAAACTTTCTCAACATGATAAAGACAATATAAGAAATACCTACAGTTTACATACTTAATACTCAATTGTGAAAGACTGAAAGGTTTCCCATTGAGATTGGAAACAAGACAAGGATGCCCATTGTTACCACTGTTGTTTAATATAGTGCTAGAGGTACTAGCTAGAGCAATCAGGGAAGAAAATAGATATAATGCATTCAAATCAGAAAGGAAGAAGTAAAACTTTCACTATTCATAGATGGTATGTTCCTATATCTGGAAAATCCTGAAAAACCTAAAACAAAGTTATTAGAGCTAATAAACGATTTCAGTGTAGTGGTAGGATACAAGATTAATATGCAAATATCAGTAGTGTTTCTATATACTATTAATGCACAATCTGAGGAAGAAGCCCAGAAAAAAATTCCATTTACAGTAGCGACTAAAACAATAAAATATTTAGGAATAAACTTAACCAAAGATGTGAAACACTTGTATTCAGAAAACTACACTGCATTGCTAAAAGAAATAAAAAAGAAACATCTTAAAAAGGAAGAGTGAAGCTGGGAGACTCTCACTTCTGGACTTTAAATCATATTACCTGGCTACAGGGGTAAAAACAGCATGGTACTGGTATAAAGATAGACACATAGACCAATGGAACTGAATTGATGATTCAGACACAGACCCTCACATGTATGGTAAAGTGATTTTTGACAAAGCTGTCAAACCCACCCAACGGGGGCAGAACATTCTATTCAATAGGTGGTGCTGGAAGAACTGGCTATCTATAGCTAAAATAAAGAAAGAAGATCCCTACCTCACACCTTTATACAAAAATTAATTCAAAATGGATCAAATACCTAACTAAAAAATCTACAACCATATTCCTACAAGAATATGGAGGGAAATGTCTTACACCAAAAGTACGCGTACGAAAGAAAACATGGATAAATGGGTCCTCCTCAAACTTAAATACTTTTCTAATTCAAAGGACTTCATCAAGAAGGTGAAAAGGCAGCCTACTCAGAGAAAATATTTGGAAACCACATATCCAATAAAGGTTTGATTTCCTTTCCATATAAAGAGATAATACAACTCAAAAATAAAAGAGCAAGCAATCCAATTTTAAAATGATCAAAAGACTTAAACAGACATTTCTACAAAGAGGAAATACAAATGGCCAAAAAGCACATGAAAAAATGTTCAATATCATTAGCTCTTAGGGAAATGCACATCAAAGAATGCTAGAGAATTATATAGGGACTGCATAACATAGTGAACCTAGAGGTGGTTAATAGTAAAAGTATAAGAATGTCCTGTGAACATAGTGATGCAATGTGTATCACTACTGCAAGGAGCTAAGAATGGGGAGAAGCATGGGAAAATAAAATTAATGTACCCTATGAACTATAGTTAACAGCAATACAGCAATATTCTTGCATCAATGCCAAAGATGTACTGTGTTAATAATGGTAAAGAAAAATATACCAAATGTACACTATAGACCATAGTTAGTGGTAATTGATGATATTATCTCATAATCTGTACAAATGTTCCACAACAATGTAGTATGTTGGTGAAGGGCTGTTGTATGGGAATTCCACACCTGTGCATGATTGCTTTGTAAGTTACCAACCTCTCTAATAAAAATATATTATAAAGAGAACTCTAATAATTTTTCATACCCTTAATTGGCATACAATCAAAACAGCGAGACATTCCAGGATAAAGGAACAACTGACTGAAAATTAACTGAAAAAGTAGACAATAGAAACAGATGCACAGGAGATAAAAATAATAGCAATATCAGTCATGGACTTTAAAGTAACTGCAATTCATATATTTAAGAAAGATAGAGAATTTCAGCATGAAAATAAAATTTATAGAAAATAATTTAAATACAAGTCTAGCATTAAAAAAAAAACAAAAATTAAAAACTAAACAGATTGGCTTAAGAGGACATTAGAAATAGCCGAAATTATGAACTGAAATATATATATTTAGGAGGTACCAAGAATTGAACTCATGACCTCATACATGGGAAGCCAGCACACAACCACTGAGCTACACCCTCTCCCAGAACTGAAGTATTTTCTATATTAAACAAACAAAATGAAGCACAGAGAGACTTTTAAAAGTTTGAAAAATGAGGAAAATTGTAAGGATCATATGGGTTATGATAAAAAGTCTAAAATGTTTGCAACTGGAGGAGGAAAGAGAGAAGATAAAAATAGGCATAAGCAACATTTTAAGAAAAATAGTACAGATATTTCTAAAAGTGATATAAGATACTGATCCACAGAAATAAGAAAGCACAACAAACTCCAAGGTGGTGTTAAAATCACTTTGTTTGGCAGTATCTACTAAGTATGAATCTATGAGTGCCTTATAATTGAGCAATTTCACTCCTAGATATATAAGCAAGAGAAATTTTTTTATTTGTGCAGCAGTCATGTTTCCACTGTAAAGAGGGAGAAAATCCTCACTTTTATCTCAAGAAATCACTTAATGTTAGCCCAAAGGACTCTTAAATGTTCTTGTAATTGGAATTTGTTTTATAATATATTTTTCATATCCTTCATTTAAAATCCCAGTAGTTTCAAAGCACTTGCAGAAGTTAGGTAATAGACTGATCAGCCAGATAAGTCCCCTTTTTCCTAACTTAACCTGGTAAAGAATTTATATTGCAAAATTCGTCTTTCATTTTTCCAATTCATGTGTTATGTGGTCTTACCCTGTTACAGAATTTGACTGGGCACCATTTACCTTATGTTCTATGTGAACACTGCAGTTAAAAAATGGTGACCAAATATGATGTTGTTAAATCCAAATTATTTGTCTGACTATATAACATTGTACATTTCCACACTGAAAAGAAGCCTGATGCAGGTTTTATGGCAATTGATTTACTCTGTCCAGTAATACAACCACAATTAAATCTAATTGGCAATGACAACCAGTCAGTTCATTTTCCACTAGAGTAAACATAGATTATACATGCATTTTAAATATATATTGTCTAAATAAAAATAAGCTAAACAGTTCTCTAAATTACTTGCTGAAAAATAAATCTATAATATGCAAAGGTAATTGTTGATCACAGGGTATTATGTACAAATAGATGATATATATCTGAACTTTTACACTCACACACATGCATACGTGTACATCTCTATGTATTTCTCTCCATTTGTTACTACATCAGGAGGTAGGCAAAGTCATGAATCCAGATTTCAAATACGTAATTTGAGATGACTGAGGAGATAGTCATCTCAAATTACAGTCATTTTCTTGGGATGAGACTTTATCACAGGGATATTTTTATTTGGCTGCCTTTTGGATAAATAGCAAAGAGATATATGATAGCTAATGGTTATTCAGAACCATAACATGGTAGGAAGCTCACTAAAGTAAATGATTTATCTAATCTATAATTCTTCTCTTCTTCACCTTTCAATATCAGCCCCCTTTACCATTTAGGGTAAACAAAGAAAGTTAGGTTTATGCTTTTTAATTGGTATACTTTAAAGGTTTTCCAGCATTGTGGGCTCTTTGTCCTCCGTGTTTAGTTTTGCCATGGGCCACTGCCCATTGTACAACTGAAATACTGTTCCCTAAAGTGAACTTTCCTAAGAGTTTGTAAAGAAAGAGTCTAAGGAATTAAAACCCTTCATTGAAAGATTTCCACATGAGCATATATTCAATTTCCCAACTGCTCTGATAAGGTACAGCCTTTCTTTTCTTAAGGCAAAAGTGTATATTGCTCTTAAAATAATCAACACATTCAAAGAAATGCAAAGCATATTCTACTCTTTCAGCAGTACATTTTCTTAAATTTGGGACATTTGAGATGAAGCAAAACCTTGGGTCTTTAGAAGGATGATCATTGATACCTTCTGTACTGGACTGACTAGTTTCCCCAAATTCATATCAATCCAGAACTTCAGAATGGGACCTTATTTGGAAATATGGTTTTTGAAGACATAATTAGTTAAGATGAGATCATACAGTATTAGCGGTGGGCCTTAAATACAATATGACTGATGTCCATTTAAGAAGACAGAAATTTGGGCACAGAGCTAGAAACACAGAAGGTAAATGGCTACATGAAGACGGAAGTAGGCAGAGAGTAGAGTCATGCTGTGACAAGCTAATGCACTCCTGGAACTACCAGAAGCTGAGAGAGCAAGCACCCTTCCCTACAGGTGTCAGAAGGAGAGTGGCCCTGCCACATCATTATTTTGGACTTCTAGCTCCCAGACAGTGATAGAATAAATTTCTGTTGTTTTAAGCCACCTAGTTTGTGGGATTTTATTATGATAGCTCTATGAAGCCAATACACCCTCTATTCCCCAGTCTTGTATCAGAGGAAAGGTAAATGCACTGTGTTGCTCTAGTTCTCTTGGCCATATTGGGCTTCTAAGTCAATACTCTTTTATAATATTCCTACTTAATGTCTCACAATAAGCCATTTAATTCAGAAATTAATGTTGGTGAAAAACATGTAGCTCTATCTCCCCATATTTTCTCATTTTGTTGTACTCATTGGCATATGTATAAAGAAGGTCTGAAGAGAAAAAAAGATTCTTTGCAAAAATGCATCATGAATAGAATGGGTGTTTTCAAAATGTTATTTGGAAAGCCAATAATCATAATTAAAACATAGAAAAACCTAATCCAACATGTTGAAATAGAGAAAAAGAGAGAAATTTGGCTTTCTGAATGTAAAAGGATCAAGGAAATAGTTCCTTTTTCAAGACTGGTTTATATAGCACTGTCTCCTAGGAATAAGGTATGTATATTTGTGCATTTCAAAAGGTATATAGTTAAAGAAACAACCTTTTCTGTAGTTCAGACTAATAGGAACCTTGACTTGTGACAAAGATGGAGAAATGGAACCGTCCTCTGGTATGATATTAGCAGCCTTCCAGGCACTGTTGGGCCAGTCTCTCAAGGAGAGGAAAATTAGCAAAACTGTTTTCTTGTCTTCTTTGTAAGGTTACTTGGATGAAAGGACATAACTTTCATATCTTACATAACTTTGTATCCTCCAAAGTATATGAGACCACCTTATATAATAGGTACTGAAAATGTTTACAGAATTAATAAAAAACAAGAAAATTATCTTTATTTCATGTATAGTGTTTCTTGAACTAGTTTTTGAAAGGAGTGATATCCAAATTTAAGATGAAAAGTTCTCTCATAGAAACATTTCTTCCAACTGTGTCAAAAATGTCAAAATAAAAATTATATCTGTAGAAGAGGTAATGCAATGCAAGGTTATAGTTTAAATGCGATGAGATTGATGCAAGAAAATCATAATGGTTGTACAGGATAAGTTACAAATTGAAACTGGAGAGAAGGAAATAGCCCTGAAAGAAAAAGTTATGTGCTTCCTAATCTGACATGCATAATCATGTGATGCTCTATTCTCTGTAAGGTAAATTTACTGAGCTTTGTTTCATTCAATATATATATTGAATGAAATATATATATATATATATTTAGTTTTAAAACTGATATTCTTTTTTTTTCTTATATTTTTTTGTACCAATGATTTGTTTGTAAATAACCTCTAGCTGGGGTCTGTCATGGGAATTCTTTCATTCCTCAGAAAGTTTTCTGGCATTTTATTAATTATTTTACATATTAAAAAGAGAAAATCATTTACCTTACACAATACATTCAATTTCTACTATATTTATTTTGATACTAAAAATCATTTACAATATAAGTGACCAAAATGTTCTCATTCACCATTTCTCTGCCTCTCAAAAAATTCAAAAAAAAAAATCATTGGGTATGAATTTATTGTAAACTTATTTTAAATTCACCATAAATAGCCCAACTCCAAACTTTGAAGGGAAAAAGAGGGCACTTGTGACCTGCAAGTATTTGATCCCATTCTTACTTATATGTATTCATGGAATGGATAAGAAAATATAGTCTGAGATCCTTTTTTGCCAAAAAGATAGAATAAAAAAATCTAAGACAGTATTTCTGAGTCAGTATTTCACTAATAATTATTGATAGGAGAAGTAATATGAAATGTTGGGTTGATTAACTTTCTTTGGGTAAAATCATCAGAAACAAAGGAAAAACAACCAACATAATATCTCTCAAATTAACCATATTAGCGTTTTCTTGAAATGACCCTAATGTATGAAGTTGTCTAAATGATATTAACCTCTGCCCAAATCTCATATTCAGTTTTAACTCAACAGTAGAAGTTGTAAATCCATTAGACATTTATATCTAGACCTGTGAATATTCATTTTTCATGTTAGAACTAATTTTTATGACATGAAATTTTGAAAGAATAATTTTTACAACACATATAAAGAACAAAAGCCAATAACTGAACATGAGTCATGACTAAACATGCTATTTAGTTAAATTTAAAGTGGTATGTGGTTTCTATGAAAGCAAAAATGGTTATGATGCATTATTCTTCTACAGTTATATTTAGTGATGACACTAAAATGTCAGCATGATACGAAATGGAAATAAAACAAAATTTACATTTTATTTAATATAAGATATAAAATATAATCTTAAACTAATTGAAATGTGTATTTGTTCCAAACACATGTTTGGAGAGCAGAAATTGCATCTATGTTAGATTTTCCTTTCTTTAATAAGCTATTCTTTTGTACTCACAGATATATGGATGTCTGTCATTCCCTTTTTTGCTTTATTCAAAATTCTCTTATAAATGAGAAGCAAGAGATGGTATCTTCAAGATTCAACTGATTTATACATTGTGCCCACACTTTGACATAGACTAAAATAGGTTATTTTGATTGATTCCCAAAAGATCAGGTCCATGAAAAATAAACTCTCCCTAAAATATCATTAAGACAGAACATTTGAGATAGATTTGAGTACCTCACCAGGAAGCTGTGTTACTTAGAGTTTCAACGTTCTCCAAGGGTCTAAAGAGTAATTATAAATTTCAGGGCACTCTAAAACCAAAATGGGTTATTTGATATTTCTTAGTCCACTAAAAGTGGGATTCATTTCAGACCTTCATCTAGAACTATGTGACCAAATGCAAGGAACACAACGTATTTTTTTATTCCAGTCTACAACCTCTCCATATTTGAGAAATTGACAATACAGGGAGCAAACTGAACATGCAGCAGGACAGCTTCTTATCCGTCTCCCTGGCAATGACTCTGATAGCTTGGAATGACCAAAATTATAGGAAACACTTAGATCTGGAATCTCTACCTCTGGAAGATGCCATCAAGTTATATTAGATTCTACCTATACAATGTTCTTAGATAGGCTTGATCCCCATGCAGGGGTCTATGAAAAATTTGTTTTTGTGCTAATATTAGTAATAACTAATATTCACTGAGTACTTACAGTGAACCAGGCACTGCTTTAAGTGTTTATACCATTTATTTATTTAATCTTCACAAATATAGTAGGTCATTCCACTAGTTTCATTTTTCAAATCCAAATATTAGAGAAAGAAAACTTAGATAACTGGAGAGGCTGAGTAACTGGCTCAATGTGAGCCCTAGATATGCTTAGCTATGAATAAATAAAATAGTAAATTTGAGCCCAAATGATCTAGCACCAAAATCCATTTGTTCAGTGACTACACTATTGCTTCTTAAATGTAACTTGTGGTAACAAGTAATGATGAGTGTGGAGACAACATAAGTTCTAAAGTATTCTAAAAATTTGTGTTGAGCTAATACAGGACTACATCATTGGACTTTTCTGAGAAACCTCACTTCGAAGGATATTGTCTTTTGTCTCTCTTCGCTTTGTTGCTCTTACATATAGCATAGTTTTTGGTAGTTCTAGTCAAATACTATAACTACTTTTC
The DNA here is from genome assembly GCA_026826555.1 of Tolypeutes matacus. Classification (NCBI taxonomy): domain Eukaryota; kingdom Metazoa; phylum Chordata; class Mammalia; order Cingulata; family Chlamyphoridae; genus Tolypeutes; species Tolypeutes matacus. The sequence continues at coordinate 13,681,528 of JAKSZT010053779.1, read as the reverse complement.
CAGGTTGTTATCAATCTTTCCTTCACTGCTTAATTTCTAGAGATCTAGTTAAATCTTTTATCTCTTGTTTTAAAAGAGGAGGAAGTGCAGTTATGAACTTTATTTTAGCATAATTTGTGATTTTATAGACTCTCCTGTTATATACATCTAAGAGTATGTTATGTTGTGGACTGAGAAGAAAACATATCTTTCATATGACTTTTATTTTACTTTGAATATCTCATTTAAATATTAAAACAATCCTGTAAAAGAAGTGTTATCAATATTTTATAGATGCACTGAAGAAAGTTAAAATAATTTACTCAAGTCACATACAGCCACTAACAAGAGCATAGCTAATACATGAACAAAGACTTGAAGGAAATAATGGAGCTTAAGCCAAGCTGATATGTGAGGGATGAGAATTCAAGACCAGAAGGAATTCACAAAAGTGAGAGCACAGTGGACATAATCTATGAAAACCACGATTCTCAGGTGACAGTCATTTAATGAGCAACGACAAAAATAAGGAGTGAGGAATTCAGAGAAGTAACAGTAAACCTTATCTCATGGGGCCTTGTAGACCATTAAAAGGAAACTTCACTTTTGCATCTGAGCAACAGGAAATGCCAATGAAGGTTTGAAGCAGAGAAGTAGTGTGATCTGCCTTGAGTATTTACAGAATCATTCTGGATGTTGTATTAAGAACAAACTTCTGATATTTTGTATGTGGAGAGTTAAAGAAAAAAAGGAGTAATACGATTCTAAGATTTTTTTCTTTAACAATGATAAAATGACTTTTTCACTTATTGACGTGGGAAAGCCCCAGGAGGAGCATATTTGCGGGAAGATCAGGAGTTTTGTTTTGTTTGTGTTAAGTTTAGGATATTTATCACTAAGTAAAATGGCTATGTGAAGTAAAAATGTATATATGGATATGGATTACAAGGGAGATATCCAGGATGAATTTTTCAATTTCTGAGTTAGAGGTATATACATGGCTTTCCTGCCCCCACCCCATCCCCTTCTTATTTTGAGTTTGCTGTCTGCTCTCTGTGTGTTCTTCCGAGTCTGCTTGTCTTCCCTTTACATGGCATTGGGAACTGATCCTGGGACCTTCTGGACTGGGAGAGAGGCACTCAATCTCTTGCACCACATCAGCTCCCTGGTCTGCTGCATCTCTTATTGTTTTCCTCTGTGTCTCTTTTTGTTGTGTCATCTCACTGCACCAGCTCTCTACAAGGGCAGGCACTCCTACATGGGCAAAGCTCTGCGCTAGGGCCACATAGGCCAGCTTTCCTTTTACCAGGAGGCCCTGGGAATTGAGCCCTGTACCTCCTATATGGTAGATGGGAGCCCGATTGCTTGAACTACATCCATTTCCCTAGATGGCATTTTGAAACTATGAGACTGAATGAGATCACCAGTACAGTTAAAATTGATAGAGAAAAAAGGCTTGAGTCCTGAGCAATATGACATTTCAATCATTAGAAATCAAGGAAGTCAGGATAAACAAGTAAAATTAGAATAAATCAAAGGTGGCCAGTAATGTAGGATGAAAATCAGAATAGAATGGTTTCATGGAAGCCAGTACAAATATTCAGAGAGAAAGGTCCAACATAACATTGCAAATGTTGCTAATAGGTAAACCAAGAAGAGAATTAAGAATTGGCATTGCTTTATGCAACATGGAGGTGATTGGTGAAGTTGATAACATGGAAACATTTTAGCAAAGTGATGGATATGGTGCTTGATTAGAGTGGAATCTCAAAGGAGAATAACAGGAGAAAAATCAGAAGTTAATATACACCTATCTATTGAGAACTTTGCTGTATAAGGAAGTAGAGAATAGGTTTGTTGCCACAGGTGTATGTTGGACAAGATAGTTTTAAGTTGGAGTTATTTTAAGATGTTGGGTATTGATGAGAATGATCCAGAAGAGAGGAAATACTTGGTGACACAGGAAAATAAAGAGAAT
>JAKSZT010053779.1:13637085-13679561 GCA_026826555.1 Tolypeutes matacus | reverse complement strand
AATAACTAGACTGAATAAGAAAAATAGAAAGACTATACAAATAACAAAAATAACAAATTAAATAGGGGAATTATTATCAATACCACCGAAATAAAAACGACTGTAAGATGGTATCATGAACAACTAAAAACCAATAAATTAGATAACCTAAATGAATTGGACAACTTCTTAGAAACAAATTATCTACATTAACTCAAGAAGAAATAGAAGATTTCAATAAACCAATTACTAGCAAAAAGATTGAATTATTCATCAAAAACCTCCCAACAGCTACAAGCCCAGGACCAGAGGACTTCACAGGAGAATTTACCAAACATCCCAGGAAGACTTAACACCACTTCTGGCCAAACTCTTCCAAAAAATTGAAGAGGCAGAAACACTCCCTAACTCATTCTACAAGATCAACATTACCCTCATACCAAAGCCAGATAAAGATACCGCAAGAAAACTGCAGACAAATATCTCTTAAGAATATAGATGAAGAAATCCTCAATGAAATACAGGCAAACTAAATTCAACAGCATATTAAAAATAATTATATACCATGATCAAGTGGGACTTATCCTTGATAGGCAATATTGTTTCAACATAAGAAAATCAATTAATGTAATACACCACATTAACAGAATGAAGGGATAAAAACAAAAACATGATCATCTCAATTGATGCAGCAAATGCATTTGACAAACTACAGCACCCTTTCTTTATAAAACACTTTGAAAAAAAATAAATAGAAGGAAACTTATCAACATGATAAAGGATATATATGAAAAACTCACAGTAAATTTCATATTCAATGGGGAAAGACTGAACACTTTCCTTCTCATATCAGGATCAGGACAAGGATGTCCACTATCAGCCCTGTTCTTTAACTTTGTACTGGAAGTTCTTTCCAGTGCAATTAGGCAAGAAAATGTAAAAAAAGGCAATCAAATTAGAAAGGAAGAAAAAAAAATTCCCCTATTTGTGTATAATATGGTCTTATATACATAAAAAAAATCCATATCAAAGCTCCTTAGAGATAATAGTGAATTCAGCAAAGTGATGAGGTCCAAGATCAATTCCCAAAATACAGTAATGTTTCTATACACAAGCAATGAACAGATGAAAGAAGAAATCAAGAAAAAAAAATCTAATTAACAATAACAACTAAAAGCAACAAATATCTAGTAATAAGTCTAAGGATGTAAAGAATGTGTACACAGAAAACTACAAAACATTGCTAAAATAAATACAAGAAAACCTGTATAAATTTAAGGATATTTCAAATTCATGGATTGAAAAACTAAATATTATTAAGATATCAATATTACCCAAAGCAACTTATCGTTTCAATGTCATGCCAATCAAAATCCAATAATGTTCTTTGCAGTAAAGTAAGCCCCATATACCTAAAATCATCCTGAAAAAGAAGAGGGAAGTTGGAGGACTCATGCTTCCTGATCATAAAAATTACTAGAATGACACAGTAACCAAAACATAATGGGGCATGCATATAGACAAATGAAATAAAATATAGAGCTCAGAAATCAACCCTTACATATATGGTCAACTGATTTTTGACAAGGTGGGAAACTGGGAAAGAATAATTGCTTCAAAAAATGGTGCTGGAAAACAGGATCTCTATTTGCAAAAAAAAAAAAAAAAAGAGTGAGAGAACTCTTGCCTCATACCATATTCACAAATCATCTCAAATTGGATTAAAGACCTAAATATCAGAACTAGAACTATCAAACTATTAGAATAAAACATAGGGAAGCATTATCAGGAACTTGTGTTAAGTAATGATTTCTTAGACTTTACATCAAAGGTACAAGAAACAAAAGAAAAAATAGATAAATGAGACCTAATTCAAATAAAAAACTTTTGTTCATCAAAAGAATTTAACACGAAATAAAAAAAAAAAAAAAAACAAACAACAAACCACACAATGGGAGAAAATATTTGGAAGCCACATATCTGATAAAGATTTAATATCCAGAATATATAAAGAAATCATTGAACTTAACCAAAAAAAAAAAAAAAAAAGACAGAAAATCCTATTAAAAATGGCTATGCTTTGACAGACATCTCTCCCAAAGAAGATATACACATGGCCATAAAGCATATGAAAAGATACTCGACATCATTAGCCATCAGGGAAATGCAAATCAAAACCATGAGATACAATTTCACACCCATTAGAATGGCTGCTATTACCAAAAAAATAAATAAATAACAAGTATTGGCAAGGATGTGGAGAAATAGGAACACTCATTCATTGTTGGTGGCAAAGAAAAATGGTGCAGCCACAGTGGAAGATATTTTGGTGGTTCCTGCAGAAAGTTAAGTATAGAGCTATCATATGATTCAGCAGTCCCACTACTAGGTATATACCTATAGGAATTGAAAGCAGAGACTCAAATAGGTATTTGTACACTGTCGTTCATAGTGACTAGGTATTTGTACACTGTTGTTCATAGCAACATTATTCACAATTGCCTAAAGTTGGAAGCAATCCAAGTGTCTATTAATGGATGAATGGATAATAAAATGTGGTATGTACATAGAATGGAATATTATTCAGCTGTGTAAAGGAATGGCGTCCTGATGCATGCTACAACATGGATGGACCTTGAAATCATCATGTTTTGTAAAATAACCCAGACATAAAAAGACAAATATTATATGATCGCACTGATTTAATACAATTAGAGTAAGCAAACTCAGAGTCAAAATCCAAAATATAGGTTATCAATGGACAGGTTGGGGATAGGGAATGGGACGTTAGGCATAAGTTGCACAGGTTCTCATTTGGAAAGCTGAAAATATTTTGGTAATACATGGTGGTGATGGTAGCACAACATTGTGAACACAATTAACTGTACTGAATTCTATATCTGAAAATAATTAAAAGGGGAAATGTTAGATTTTATATATTGTAATAGAATAAAAATTGGAAAAAAAATCATGGTACTACACAACACAAACAGTGAATCCTACATTAAACTATGACCTTTAATTAATAGTACAATTATAAAAATGTACTATCATCAATTGTAACAAATATTCCACACCAATGCAAGGTGTTGGCAGTGGGGTGGTGTATGGGAATCATGTATTTTATAAACCCACAACTTCTCTAATAAAGGGGGAAAAAGAAGAAAGGAATAAAGTGAATGGAGTAAGGATGAGTCAGGAAAGCATAAGGCCTTAGCAATGCACCTAGCAAGGTACTCAGCCTATAACAGATATAGGAGATACCCAATACATGCTTATAAATAAATTAAGTTAAAGTTCTCAACTAGTCTATTATTTATTATCTGACAGTAGTGTTTATTGTTTCAGTGAGATTATTCTTTGATAATCTAATTTTGCTTAAATGAATTATTGATGCATACTTTCTTATTTTTTAGTATTTTAGAGTGGTCTGTTTTTCCACATTTGATATTATGTTGTTATTATGATAGGCTTTTTTAAATGAATATGGTATTAAATTTTGAAAAGAAAAACAATTGACATGGTATATTTTACTACATTTGTACAAAATGCCTGTTTACAAAGTAAATTATTATTAAATGTTACAGCAAGACTCTGGCAAGAAAAAAGAAATGTAAAACCTGAGGTGGTAAGATAAAGACATAATGCATACTCTTTTTGTAACACACACTACTGTATCAGAATATAAGGGAAGGTTTTCACTGATCTCACATTGGAAGAGTTGGTAGGATGATGTGTATTTTACATTGTGTTTCCCATTTTCCCCTTTTGGATAGTTTTCTTGTAAATATACAACTTTCTAAGAAACTAAAAATTCATTTGGGCATGTACATGTGTGTGTATGTGCATGTGTATGGATAAAAATATTGGAGAAAGCATGATCTGTCAGTTCTGAACCTTCTTTGAATTTTATACTTGAATTTACAGTTGGCACAGCTGCTTTGCACCTTTCAAGTGTTCTGGAATATGGAGGTTATTCACTTGGGACTGGGCAAATAAAGTAGCATCAACAAAACAAATTAAAAAACAGCTGAAAAAGTAATAATATTTTTAGGAGAATTTGATCTTGTACCATTGGGGGTTTTGCTTGACAATTAGCAAATAAAATCCTGCTAATGTAAGTAGAATCTATAAGAAGGCTACATGAGAGCTCACAGAATTGATTCAAAAGCCAAAAACAAGGTAAGACACCAAAGTCACCATATTGAACCTGCCGTCTACTTAAGTGGTCCTTGATGCCATCATTCGATAATCACCATCCCTGGACTTTGGACACTACAGCTGCGACAATGAATAAACAGTGCCTCTTTCTATTACATCTTCTATCAACCCATTAGCATTTGATAGAATCAGATTGGCTGAGTCCAGGTCACTTTATGCCTTAGCTTTCAGGGAAGAGTGGAAATATTAATCCCATTCAACATCTGTAGTGCAAGGTAGCCTCCTGACTGCCACCTATTTTAGTATTCCTACCAAAAAGGCAGGGATTTTAGTTGCTGGGTAATCACAAGAGTTTCAGGAATCATCTGGTTCTATTTTAGCCTGCTTCGCCTCAGCTCCAGTTTGAGTTTCCAGACCCCAACTTATTACTATGGTTGTTTCTTCCTAATATGTGCTATTGGGTGATACTTTGGGATTCAAGACTTATAATTCAAAATTCAAAAATTTTGACCTATGATGCATAGATATTTAAATTAACATAGAATGGATAGAAGTCTTCTAATATTTTACTTTATTTTAATATTATTTATTTTAATATTGGATGATAAATAGAACAATAGTGCTTGTAATATTCTAGATTGATGCCCTAGAAGTCACTGGTATTATACATGAGAAGCTACCTCAAACTCTTTTAATAATGCAATTCAGACAGCTCTGAGAAAAATTAGCTGAACTGAGATTATGTCCAAATATTATTAGGACTGATTTATTTTCCCTTAAACTTTTACTTAATTTGTTCAAATGCTTGTCAGTCAAAAAAAACTCACTGCTTATATTTTCTAAATTATATCTTTTTTTCTGAATTAAATTATAAAATCCACTTATTACACATCAACTAAAGTAACATAGCTTGACCTCAGATATCTCACAGGCAGTCACAAGGAATCTCTTAACTATGCTATTTGGAAAATCATATTCATACATATAACAGTCTCGAAAAGTATGAAAGTCACCTTTACTTAAGATAAAAAAGAATAAGTAGTTCCAGTATGAGTATTCATTATATGAAAAATATCACTGTGCTTTATTTTCTTTGTTTACAGATTAATTATATGTGGCTAAATTGTGGCTTACGTTTGTCTTTTGAAACTTACTACTTAAGGTTATAAGAAAATCAATGTGACATTTGAACACACTTTGAAGTGCTTTCACAACTTAATGTTTCAAAATCTTTACCTTTTTTTTTTTGCATCAACTGCTTTTAAAATTTTCTCTATAAATAGCATCTGTGTTTAAAACCATTTTCCCTTTCCTCTTGAATTTATTTCTCTCCCTATTGTGTTTACTACTCTGTTACTGTGCCCTTCTTGAGGATCAAATATTTTCTGTAAAAGGTAACAAAACACCATTCTAGTAAATCCCTGCCTTTGAAAAGAGTGATGATAACTTTGATCACTGTGTTTGTGTAATTAAGGTGCAGGCCTTTGCACTGAATCTCGGAGGCATGATGAGTTTACGGAGATGAGCACTCGGTTGGAAAGCCTCTGGTCTCCTTTGGTATCGCCTCTATCTATGTCCCCAGACTCTCATCCAATGTTCCAATGACAATGATTAGCAAGACACCCCACGAGCCACAGATGGAATGAGGCAGAGCGATAAGGCACACTGCCTTTCTGAACTGCAAAGAGAGGCCTTCTTCACAGGAAGCCCAAGAGGAAGCCATTTAAACAAGTGTGCAGGAAATATTGGGGTAATTACCAAGCACCAGGAGGGGGTCTCAATATTGAGAATAGATTCAAAAATTCATTCAGCGGATTAATTGATGCTTTCCCTGCAGCTTGTCTTTGGAAATCATTCCCATGGAAATTCACAGCTGAGAGTGGGGAAGTATGTTATAAAATGATATTTCATTACAGCATGCATATTTACTAATGTTTGAACCACATTTATTTCTGACAGAAACTCTGACTCTTTTTGATCACTCAGGTTTGCGGTTTTGCTGTTTAAAATAAGATTCTTGTACTGACAAAGATCAGAAAACCTTGATGTGGGCAGATTCAAAAGAAGCTTTTTAAAGTACTCTCATTATTGGAAATATCTGGGCAAATTTTGTGTGTGTGATTTCCAGTTCTTTTTTGACAGAACAGCCTTGATTTCCATTCTGATGTCCCATTCATCTAGAATAAAATCTGTTGTGTGTGTATTTGTGTAGGAAGTGCCCTAAAGGACAGCACTGACATTCTTCACTCCCACAAGGCTACTGGAGGAGAACATCAGTTATAAGACAGATTTGTTTCTGAGGAAAAGCAAATCAACCTTTGCCTCCTTCTTTTCTAACCAGCTGGCAAATAAAGGACCTTGACAGCAAAGATATAGAGGTAGCCACCTATCAAATATACTTGTTTGAAAAAGGTGTCAAAAAGCAAAACTGTGTGTTGTGCTCACATATGTGTGGCACAGGGTTTATAAAACCCAGAGTCAGCCTAAAATGGGCACACATTTCTTTGGGAAATATTAATATATAATTTTGGACAATAGGAAGGAAAAACTATTAAAATTCTGATGCTGCATTATTTTCACTGGCACTCTGGGGAAAATCTGTTCAATATGTACAGTTTAACTGGAAATTGGCTTGGAGTAAATTAATCTGAGTAACCTCACTGCAGATGTCTGCTCATACACATAATGTTTCTAGGACGATTTAGGAACTTGAGAGGGGACCCCTCATTCCTATGAAATGGGGTGAATGAGATAGATGGTTCATCTCTCCCAGGGTGGTGCATATGCTATTCCTGCCTCCTTGCATTGCCTCCTCTCCTTGAACACCTGGCATGTTACCAGGGCTACATTAGAGCTTCCATGAGCCCCGTCCTCTATGAAAAAATATTAACAAATATGGATCACAACTGCATTGATATAAAGATGAATACAGTAACCATGAGTATTTGAACATTTTCTTTGACCTAAATTTTCATGGTTTCTTTTGACTTAAAAGAAATGGAAACATTGTGTTAAACGTATTGTGGGCCCTAGGCACTGTGCCTGTTGTGCCTTATCAATCAGTTGGCCCTGCATGCATCAAGTCCAAGGTCAAATGGTGAAAGTTTCATATAAACTTCCTTTAGCTCATTCCATTGAAGGTCTCAAAACAGTCATTTTCTTTCTTTCTTAGCTAACGGATCCTGGATTTTAGTCAGGGTTTAGGCAGCAGAACACTCAGGGACTAGACCCCTTCCCAAAACCTAAGACTTAAATTATGACTGACCCAGTGCAATGGTGGAAATTCTCCCTTTTGTCAATGAAAGGTTTTAAGTGTAGGCCTAGGAACTGGGGGGAATTCTGCTAGGAACTAGTAGGAAGATTTTTCTCCCTGTAAAGAGATGTGTGAGGAGAACTCTCACCTTTTTCTTCCAGCTTTTGTACTACTGCTGTATGGGAAGATGATATGTGAACTGGTGTGGCCCCTTTATGTTCATAAGGGGAGATGTGGATAAGCAGAACAATGAAAGAAGCCCGAGCACTTGTTAACATTCTTGAGTCACTGAATTAAATTAGATTTAAGTCATGTGAAAAATGTCCTCAGTATTTATGCCATGTTTAGTTCAGTATTCTATTTCTGGCATTTTAACTCATATGCTTTCTCTATTCTTCCTAGGATATGTAGCACGCTGCTTCTTTGGCCTTGTATATACATCCCATATTCTATCATTATAATATTCACTTTACTGTCTTTTTAATAATGTTTGACATGACAATATCCCCACTAGGTAGTAAACTCTGCCCAGTTTTTGAGATAATCCTGCTTAACTAATATTTGTAGAATCAGTGATTTCAAGACTACAAATCTGTATTTTTCTGAATATGCTTTTTTCCCTTTAATTGAAAGTGAGGATGGTAGTGTTTTGATACTTCTCTCTCATTCCCCTATTGAGTAATATACGTGAGCCCCAAACTTCATTAATTCTTTACTCATCAACTCTATTTCCTAGACTCTGTTTATTATACTTTTCCTTATTCAAGATCAATATCTTTGTTACAGAAGATATAAAGAACAATATTTGGTAGTTAGGTCATTAGTTTTTTTCACTACTATATACCCGGTACCCAGGGCCTGGCTAAATTCATGTCAGATACTAGACAATGAGTAAATAAATTTTAACTGAATGGTGTATGAAGTTATTATTATTATTTATCCTCAGCCTTGGTTTTATTGAATTCTTATTATCTTACTTCAAAAATCATCCATCCCAATACTTTTCTTTTGTCCCTAGCCTCATACTTTAATCTTTTTGACAAACTCTTATTAGAGCAATACCATACTGAAATTATAAAGCCATGAGCTCATATTTCCTTATTTTGCATGTTTTTAAAATTGTTTTTGCTCTGGAAATTTTCTGAGGTTAACTTGCCTCTGCTAATGCTTCCAAAGGACCTGAAGTGGTTTAGAGAAGGAACTTCATTTCCTGCCATTACAGAAAAAGCTAAAATACAGTTATGGACTATAGGTTGGCCTATGAGGAGGAGCAGATAAGTAGGTAAAGTTCTCACATTGCTTACATCAGTCTTGTCCATCGATGTCCTTAAAGGATTGTGACATAGTCCACAGAAGGTTAGAGTACCACTGTGCTACACCAATATTCTGGGATTATGATAGAACACATAAACTTTATAAAGCTTCTTAACCCTAAAATGCTATTTAAGTTGTCCAGACTGCCTCAGACAAGGGCTTTCCCCAGAATAGGTTCTCTTGCTTTATTCATTTTTGTACTTCCCATTCAGCCTTCAGAAGTGCCAGGATTCCTGATGCTTGTTGATTGGGTCAGCTCCGGATAACCTCCTTCCCCCATTGCCTGACATGACTTTCCCTGGAGATATATTTGAGAATACTCCTTAAACAACTGACCCATATAAAATCCCTACTCAAATTTAGGTGTCCTGACCCAGAAAAAATTCTCCTTTATCCCATTTACTACCAGTATGTCACATTACCAAATGAATGATCTTGATTTGCCAACTCTGGGGAGACTGGTTGCAGTGAGAGCTGTGGCTTCCATAGGAGGAAGATTTTGACAAAGGTCATAGCTGGACAAAGCTATGATTAAGGTCAATAGTTGTATGTTTCCCATCTGATAAACTCCCTGAAGAATCTGAGGAAAGAGAGGGGCAGGTGATTGTAGCTAAGGTTATATTCCTGGAATGTGGCCAAGTGGGGATTTCAACACTAAGTCTTTAGTTCAAAGTTTATTTGCACATTTAATCACTGAAAAATTTAATTACAGTCAACATTTCTCCACAACAGAGTAAGGAATATCTGCTAAATTACAATTCTTAATACTGTGCTGCATATGGCTTTTCTCAAAATTAACTGTCTGTTAACTATTCAAAGAGGACAATCATTACTTGTTTTGAACCAACAGTGAAATTTTACTCCTATTACTGATACTATTATTCAACATGTCTTTTTGTATCACATTTTAAGTTTAAAAATTACCCTGGAAAACAAGATTTAATAGAGTTCAATAACTTTTGACTCATCCAATTTCTTTTGTCTTTTCCTTTCAAATTATCAATATCTAAGAAAATACTAACAAATGAATATTTGTTTAATGCCTGTAGTGAACACAGGTAAACACAATGGAATAAAACATCCAGAAAGGCATAAACATAGTGAGAAAGATTTCTAAAGACTGCTTTAAAGGATTTCTTAAGTATTGTTATTAGGAATGAAACATTTTTAGAGAAAGTATCTTTAGCCAAAGAAGTAAAAAATGACAAAAATATTCAAAAAAGATGAATGAGTTGAAAGAAAAATCTACATATAAGAAAAAATTCAGAAAATGCTGTAAGTTTGATAGATGGCTATTAAAATACAAAAAAAAAAAAAAAAAAAGGAAGGTGCTTATGGATTTATTGGTTAAATAGTCCTTAAAATTGTAAGAGAATAACAACAATTCACAATGATATAAAAACAATAGGTCTTGAAATAGCTCCAATAATACTTAAACGAAACTGAATTTCAGCTAAATGTCCAGGTCAGTCATTAGGCAAAAGGTTTTTAGGAAAAGGAAACTTAGGAAATTGTAAGAAGGGGTTAATTATCAAGGCATTTATGGTTTTGGCTTTCTGAATATTTTAATAGTAAACACCTATAGGATATTTGTATTTAATTACGTATACTTCCCTACATGTATGGGTTTAAAATGGCTCACCTGAAAGGAAAACCGGCAGGGCAGAAATGAAAGTGGGCTGATTTTTCTTGCCCCTGTTATCTTGAGGAGTAATATTTCTTTTGTCCATGACTGGTTTCTTTGCATGTCTTCATAAATCTTAATTTCCCCAATTAAGCCACATATAATTTCTCTTTTCTTTTTGTTCTAAATATTCCTTCCTCAGATATGAATTTATAAGCAGCCATTTTGGTTTCAATATACTTCCCTCTTTTACTACTTTTGGAACATTTCAAATGATAAGAATTTAATTATTGAGTACTAACAGCAAAACTCTATTTTCTCTTTGAGAAGCTCTGTGTATGGAGGCTATTTCTTTAAATCTTTTACAATATTTAATAAAATATTAGGTGCTATGTAGTTTTCTGGAAAAGACATAGTTTCTAATCCATTCATCAGCTCTTTTATGTTCAGACTTAGAGCTAGAGGAACGATTCTTTTCATAATTTTCTTGACTTAGATAATCAATTATTAATAACACTGGTCAAGAATTTGTTAATGTTCTCAGGAATTTGTGTACCTGTCCATATTTCAACTTCAGATACAAAACAAAAGAGGAAAATAAAATGGTTCCCAGTGTTAAATTTTAAATCAGTAAATGTTGGGTCAGAGCATACTTCTTTAAAATATAAACAGATGTAGAGACAGAGGTGGGCTATGTCCTGGTTTAAATCTGGACTTCTTAGAACCTAAGTGTACCCCTGAGAACTATGCATCAGTTAGTTGCAGTCTGATGCCATTAAATATTTGAGTTTTCTCACTCTTCCTAGCTCACGAAACAACCTATTAATTATAATAAGGCTTACTGTAATCATCAGAAAAATTCTTTGGCTGAGGGATGTGATCTTCTGGCTATATTCTCCAAAGTTCTCATTAAATGAGAGAGCTTCCTTTTTCCCCTTCATAAACGTGATAAACCTTCTCTTTTTTATCAGCTTAAGTAGCCCCAGAGAGATGGATATGATTTTGGTGAGCTGACAAAGGGAGTTTCTAAGCCTACAAGACTGAAGGTCAAAGTTGGGACCAAAGGGGATTAAAGCAGAACCGTACTATTATGTTTTTTGGGATAGATCCATTGGGTATTGTTTGACAACTCATCTTCATCATTCTGCATCATGAGCTCCTCTAGTTGTAACTTGTACAAGTGGTTGCTCTTTAATTAACATTAAATTTCTGGGTCAAAATTACTTCTTGCAATGCACAAATTTGCAATATGAGGAAAGCTTCCCCTGTTACTGTATGGATGGTCAATAGGACATTTCTTCTGTTTTTTCTCCCTGTCATTCTTTCTTATATACTCCCTGCCATGTTTCTGGCTTTTCATGGTTCTATGGACCTTCCAGGTGTATGGTGCTATCTACCACCCCTTCCAACAGTGGTAAATCATATTCAGTTAAGCCTTTGTGATACTTTCAAATAAAGAAGATCAATTAGTCTATTACCAATTTCAGTTTATTTGTTCCTCAGATTTCCAATATCCCTCAGTTCTATTTATTCTTAGAATATGATCTTACATCTTACTTGCAATACATCCAATCTGAACTATTTAATTTCCCACCAAATTTCTTGGGGAAACACTATTTGTACTTTGCTCTATTTCTCTGCATGGACAGCCATTCCACTCTCTAAGCAGGAGCAGTAATGAGGTGATATTTCCAGGAATTTTGTGTATTTTACTTACTTATCCCTCTTCAAGGGAAAAAAATGACATTTATTGACCATCTATTGGTTAAGGGAATGCACTTGTCATGCATACACCAACTTCTTGGTGTTCTCTCTCTTTCCCTCTTTCTCTCTGAATGGCCTCTCCAACTACAATTAAGGGTTAAGTACAGTTCACAGGGTAGAATCTTTAAAGTTTAAGCCAGCTTGATTTTCAATCCAGCTTTAATAGCAAGAAAAATGATATATTATTTATAATTTCACATCATTCCTTTATCTATTTCTCCATTGATTCAAATTATAAAAGAGAGAAGTAAAATTAAGTAGCCTTCCTCAACACTCAAAAACTTCTGAAAAAATAATTCTAAAGTAATATATAAATCATAATCTTTATATTAAAACATATACTTATAAACATATAAAAAGAAATGTGTACATGGTGAACAATTAACTATTTGTATTTACAGAAGAATAATTAGATGATACACACACACACACACACACATGTATTCCATAAAACTCCCTGCCTCAATTCTGTTGTCAAGTTCTCTAAAGCTAAAAATACAAATTTATCTCTTTTTCTGGCAAGGATCCATCTCACTACTAAATAGTTCTTAGAGACATGGATTTTTCTTAACACTTGTAGTTATAGGCAGACTTTAGTTATGGGTTCAGCTTTGGGCTCACTTTGCTGACACCTGGGAGTTGTCTCCACACACTCAAATAGGAGGTATCTGAGACCTAAATTGAAACTTTTGGAATAGCAGAAAGAACCTAAGTCTGGGAGTCATGTAGTCTGGAAATCCAATGCAATCTCCAACACATACTAGATTTGGCATATAAACCTATGTGTTTCTCACTTTTGCCATTTGAAAAGTGGAACAAAAAATAATTTAAAAACCAATAAAATTATTGGGAGAATTACATTAGAAAATATATAGAAAATATAGGAAATAGTAGACACACTAAACAGATAATAGACTAATTTTTTATGTTATTTCTATTACTTTGAGGTACTGTTCTTGATCAAATTAGTCAAAATCCATGAATCTGTCCAACAAAAAAATTCAACAGAGGCCATTAATTCAGATGGAAATAGCCCTCTTGACTTTAAGTGATAAATTTATGGTATTGATTCATTTCAGGAATGGACCAGGAGTTCCCCTGTACCTTAGAGCAGATCATTCAATTGTCTACTATTTATTACAGAAAAATCACTGAAATAAATCCCATGTTTATCTTTTGAGAAGTAGAAGGGACTTGCTTTTTTTAAAACTACAGGGCCAGTTCATATTCCTATTGATTGGCAAGGACCATTGGATTTAAATAAAAGGGATTTGCATCCGTAATGGGGGTTTTAAATGAGTTCAATTTCATCATATTACCATAAGTAACACCTGACAGAAAACCACTGGACATAGCAAAAAAAAGATAGGACCAAAAATTTAGAAGATTCAGCAGGCCTGCCAAAGACAATCCAGTTATTTTGGTAAAGACTATGTGTAAGGGTGTGGGTGTGGCTCAAGCAGTTGAGCACCTGCTTCCCACGTGGGAGATCCTGGGTTTGGTCCTCGGTGTCTCCTAAAAACAAAGAACAAGCAAACAAATGAAATAACCAACTCAGGGGAGCTGATACAGCTCAGTGGTTAAGCACCAGCTTCCCACATATGAGGTCCAGGGTTCAATCCGTGGACCCAGTATCTCAAAAAAAAAAAAAAAAAGAAAGAAAGAAAGAAAGTATGTGTGAATGAATTTCAGAAAGCAATTTCAAATATTTAGATCATCCCAAGAATGATAAAATACAACAATATTGCACATAATAATATTTAATTTTATATAACTCATTAAAGAATTGTCTTTATTTTAATATTACTATAATCTTCATATACATCAAAACAATCTCAGGAGATCATAGTCTGCAGTGTCTATACAAAATGGGAGTGAAGAAAATTACAGAAGTTCAGGCAAATATATGGTAAGAAATAAGTGTTGTCACTAGCAGTATAACAGCTCTTTCATTCAGATATTGCGGATCAGGAAAATAAAGGCATCTACCAGAGGACAGGTAAAAATCATAAGTAGTCTATATACAGGAGACTTAAGATGCATGAAAATTTATTGACTACCTATAATCAAGACTGTACATAATTCTGGGGGCAGATCGGAGCTAATACGTGGCAGCGAATTTGATTAACTCTCAGGGTTAGAAAACTGCAGGGGCATAAAAAACTATTATTAAAAAAACAATTTTGGAATTACAGTCTTTTAGAAACCTTATCAGTATTCTGGTTGATTCTAGTTTGTCCTCAGTATTCACGGGGTAACACTCAGTCAGATCCTCTTCTCCAAACATACATATATTAGGATAATAAATTCAAAATGAGAATTGCATCCTGCACTGCCTCCATTCTGAGACCCAATCATAAACTGATTCTTTGTCATTCTTACAGAAAGTGCCCTTTTCCGTAAGCAGCACTCTCACATATATTTCCCCTGAGGCACTTGAGAGGGGAAAAGGGAGAATAAAAACCAGTATCAGTGTTTCCAGTGTTAGTAACTTAAATTACTTTATAAAGGCCAATAGGATATGAGAAAGACCATAAATAGGATATGGGGAAATGAGAGAGCAGAACATTGAAATCCATGGATGTGAAGGTAGTTCTTATTTTTAAATTGTTGTGAAAAAACTCAACCTAGCAGCTTTTATCCATTTTTTCATTTTTAATGTTGTCATTTTTAATTTTGTGACATCACTCATTATATGATGACCATTCAGTCACTTGAAATAACAGCCCATAGTCATTGGAATGAATAAATACAAACAGATGGCTGAAATAGATGACTCTCCAGAGTCCAAATCTTTCAACATACCAGACATTTTGATCAAGCAAAATAGACTCTCAGAAACCCTTATTTAAGCCATCTTAGTTTTGTAAACTGAATAATTTTTTAAAGTATCAGTGGAAAAAAAAACAATCTCTGCATAATAGACTGATATAGTCAATTGATCTGTATCTGAGACATCCTGTAAAGATTCAGAAGTGACTTCCATGGAATTGAGATGTCCCTTTACAAATGCTTTATTTATTAAGTCAACCTCCTTTCTGACTTTAGAGGTAAGCACAAATGCATTTGTTCATTGCTCTGAAATAGTTATGGGCAGAATCAATGAAAAGATGTTTCAGTTTGCTATTCTTTATATGCTTTAAAATGTATTAAACAATAAAATGCCCAGTGCAGGTTTGAAAACAGTTTATATGAATATTTATTCCCATTTTCAAAGGTCCACTGAAAATAAATTCCTGGAAAAATTACTGCCATAGTAGGCAGAGATATAGCTTTGCAAAATTTGTATTACACTTGGCGTTCTTTTTCTCCAATGATGCTTTTTAGGTGTAATTTGGGGTAAAGTGTCTAGTACTACTTTTTGGTGTGATATAATCCATTTCTAAAACATACTACATAGTGTACTCTCAGGAAGGATTGAGTTAGCTTCCAAACTGGTCACAAAAAGAATTAATCGGTATAAATTCATATTTGTGGAAAGTTCTAAGAAATAAGAAATCTCAATAACATTGGTTAACATATTCCCTTCTTGTAATTTTATAACAAATAATATGCATAAGATCTTTATTGCCTACAATATAAAAAAAGTATGTCTCCTTTATCAAATAATGCTTTTGTTAAATTCTCTGAAATTCAGCCATAATAGAGCAAGTATTTTAAACATTGTCTGGAATTTCAGCTAATATCTACCTTATAACAGTTCCTCAAACTGAGAAGCATGGCTGTCTATCTGTCTATTTATTATTCCTAAATGTGCCAGCCAACACTGAAAATGATGTGAAAAGCTAAATAAAATGTGTTTATCATAAACTTAAATCTCAATCGAAGGCAGGTGTCACTTCTCTTTTTCTTGTTAGTTCATTTTCCAGGATTTCTTTTGAGGAGCCATCATAGAATTCTAAGTGTTGTGTCCACTGGGATTTACACCACTTGTTCAATCTATTTATACCGAGTTAATTAAGTGATAATCCCAAAGTATCAGAGGACATAGGAAGTAATAAATGCCTGCAGCACTCACAGACATACTGAGACCACATGGTGAGGAGTCACAGGATGGAAGACTGTTTTATTACCTAATGTCATATTATCTGTATAGGGAATATTGCTATTAAACAATCTGTTCTCTTGTTTTCCGTGGTTTTATGCCTTTTATTGGCTAAATATTCTTTTGACAACTGATGTGATGCTTCTGAAGGAGATTCAAGCTAAAGATATGCATACATGACATTTTACAATTTAAGTAAGGGAATAGCCCTAGCTTAGCCACCTGGGTCAAATCCATAGCCAAAATAAATCAAAATACAGCTTCATTTTCTTGTTCTTAAATGTTATCCATGAATGGGTAAAGAAAAACCTCCAAGATGATGTATTTACCTTGAACTCCATATTGATCCTAGAGATGTTTACAAGACCCACACAAGCACAATTATCCATTTACTTTTTAAATCTGCCTTGTTTAGCTGTGTGTTGATCTCATCTATTTAATAAACAAGAAAAATTAAAATTCATTGTTTTATTAGCACTACAGACAATTGTAACAGATAAGAAATGTTTGAATGTATTTCTGTCTTAGAAATCTCATGAGTGATTTTCAGCTGTAAATTAGATGTAAAATTATTTCCAACCATTAAAAAATATAGAAAAAATATTGGTCAACCTAGAAAGTTCATTATTACATTGGGAGTCATCCAGTCCTCTGATGAAGTAAAAATTAGGATGAAGTTCATTCAACCATATAGTAATCCCTCTTTAAAGATGAAAGACTTCCTTCACACTAAATTTTAAAAGTTGATGATAAAAAATCAAAGGAGCCTAAATGATATTGACAAGTTTATAAATGTGTGAAATTGAGAAATCTGGGAAAGATCCAAGCCCTGTTTCTGCTGTTTCTGCTGCTACTAATTTGTTCCATAATATGTAAATCATTTAAACAAATTATCCGTCCGATTCTCCTGTTAAATAATGGGGTTGAACATAGCTCTTAGGTCTTTTTGTTCTAAAATTATATTATTTCAAGTTTAGAATTCTGAAAAAACTTCTATTTCATGGTTATGTTCTGGAATTTTTTGAGGAAAGTAAAACAGAGTAGAGATTTTAAAGCGTTTCTCCCTTAATGAATTTATCATTTCCGTAAAAGAAGAGGTGGTCATTAAATGAAGCTCTGCTTGTGCAAAACGACTACAAATCATTCAACCAGGAATTCCACCAATTAAATATAAATGTTGGTTTGTTTTTAGGTGATTAAATATTTGTATCCGTTTTGATTCATATAAACTGGCCATCAGCCTCTGGAGTTACATAATAAAAATTTGTGGAAAGGCTTGTTTTTTCATCGGTTCCTGGCATTATCATTATTCTTAGATTATATGCTTCTGTAAAACAAAAAAATATTCTAAAACAGTTCATATGATATTGCACTAAAATATTACCAACTAAATACCTTTTTTGATTATAAAATAATGATTAAATAAATTTCCTCACATCAGGTAATTGGGGGGAATTTTCTACACTATAGATTTTAAGGTCACACCAATAAATACATTTTATATCTTGCACAATAAATGAAGGTTTTTGAGACCCAAAGTAATTTTTGCAAGTTGAATAATTGATACAGCAGTCTATTGAATATAAATTGTAAACTAACTTCATTTCTGATATGCCTTTGGGAATATCTTCATCAGAATTTAAGGTCCATAAAGACAGAATTTTTGTTCTAATTTGTTCTCTTTTGTTCACTGCTGTATTCCATATCTTCCTAGTACACAAGACAGCACCCATGACATAGTAGAGATACAATTATTATTTAATAAATAAATGAATCTGCTTAAGAAAATTGCATTCAGATGTTCCATACTTATACTTTCTTAGGAAATACATTAGAGGAAAAGGAATGACTGAAAGAAATTTTCTCAGGAAGAAATATCATAAAAATAAAATGGAATCTTTGACTCAAAAGCAGTATCATAGCTTTGGATGGTGTATAAAATGTATGCATGCAAAGATAATGAAAATAATATTTGTGGCATTTCAGTTAAGAAAATATAACTCATTAGTTATAGCAGTTAATAGAAAGAATGATATCCAGTATTTTACTATTAAATAGTGTTTTCATATACAATATAGAATTTGTCTTGATTTTCACCACATCTCTCTGATTTTCAGGCTGGATAAGTGCCTATACTTCATAGGTTCATCGTGGTAAAGTGGCTCATCAGTACTTTTTTTAAAAAAAGATTTATTTTATTTATTTATTTCTCCCCACCCCCTCATTGTTTTCACATTTGCTGTGTCTGTTCATCTTCCTTGTTTCTTTAGGAGGCACTAGGAACTGAATCCAGCACCTCTGATATGGGAGGGAGGCACCTAATCGCTTGAGTCATCTCCGTTCCCTGCTTTGTTGTGTCTCTCATTGTGTTTTTCTTCTTGTGTCTTTTGTTGTCTCATCTTGATGTGTCAGCTTTCTGTGCCTCCCTGTCATGTCAGCTCACTGTCTTCTTTAGAAGGCACTGGGAACAGAACCAGGTACCTCCCATGTGGTAGGCATGAGCTCAATCACCTGAGCCACATTCACTTCCCACATCAGTGCTTTTTAATGCTTAGTGAGTAAAGAAAGACAGAATTGGGGTGTTTGAATCCATTTTGGTATTATTCACATGTAAAAGAAACAGCATGGCCATGGTTTTTTGAAGCTTTTAATGATATCTCTCCTTCCCTCACTCCAACAGCAATTAATAGCTCCAATACCGTACCGTTTGGCATCTTGTAAGTGGAGATAACATAGGAGAAATGTTCAATAAAAACAATGATTGAATTTTTATTTCTCAATTTCAAAATACATTTTTGGAACCGTGACAAACACTATACCATGAGAAGAAATGGTTTGTATTCTAACACTGTCTAGAAAAGATTACATGGCCTAGAAAAAGAAGAGATCAGAAAAAAATCAGGATGACTAGGTGCTGGTGTCTGTTTCTATATATGATGATGTCACATATAATTATAATAGCTTTGTATGTAAATAAAAATGACAGATTGAGAATCAGTAGAGTATAGTTTCATTTGCATTTTCAGAAATAAATGTGTAGAGCTTCTAGTGTCCACTCCAGGATGGAAAGGTGGAAAGAGCACACCTCCCACCTTTCCAATAAAATAAGAATTGCCTGTTGACATTTTATCAGTATCCCAAATTTACATGTAATGCAGTGAAAGCTTAGAGGGTTTGAGGACTGTTCAAGGAAGCCAGGTATCATGAGGCAAATCATTTAATAAGTAATAAGTTATTTCTGTTAATAGTCTACTACTTTCAATTCAGAAATGATACTAATGAATTAGATGGTAAAATATGAACTTTATAGTTCTATATAATCTTGAAGTCAAGCATTCCAAATTTTATTTTTACTACCATAAACCATAAACCATACATTTTAAAACCATCAAAGAATTTATAATTAAATGTTCTTTGCCTTTGTAAGATTAAAACCTGTTCTCCTCAAACATTATTTCCACCAAAAATAGAAAGGAAATGTTAAATAAAAATATATTGGTGACTTAAATACAGAACTTACAAGGATTAGTAGGTTTCTTTGCCCATATATTCACTTACTTAAGAATTTTCTATTTTATAAGCTTTATTATTTTCATTCCTGAACTTTCCCTCATTCCATATAACACTAAGAAAACAACAGTATCTACATTGTAACATAATAAAATAATCAATAGAAATATAAAACTAGTATTACTTCTCTTTAATCAAAGAAACAGTTTCAGGGAGTTTCAGCTATTACAAAAGGAAATTATTGGCATTTAAACATTTTTCAAATGTGGATTTATTTGCAAACACTAGAAAACTGGGTCACCACTGAGGTGATTGTGACCCATCTCATTTTAACATACGTATTTTAATTTCTTTGCCTGACTTGTACATAATTTGACTAAGCATCTAAATACGAAGTGAATTAGCTAATGCAACTAAGAAAACGGTAGCAAATTAAATTTAAAAACATACAAAAATATGTATAGGCATAAAAATATAAGGAATGATCTTTAAGTTAAAAGTACAATTTTTAATAATACAACTGTTTTAGCAATCGCAACAGATGTATCACAGTAAAGCAAGACGTTACTATAGGAGAAAATGGTGGTGGGTGGAGGATTTCTAAAGTGGGTATGAGAACTCTCTGTACTTTCTGCAAAATTTATCTGTAAACCTAAATCTAATCTATAAGAATAAATCTCTTAATATTTTAAAAATATGATGTAAAAATTTGGATAATTTTAGTATTGACAAGTTGTCTAACATTGGGCAGAATATTTGACGTATCTGTGCTTAAGCTCCTCCTATGGTTCTATTTTCTTTTTTAATTTTTTGTAAAATTACATACAATATAACTTACATACAATAACATTTATCCATTTTAAGTGTACAGTTTGATGAGATTTGGTAATCACATATAGTCATATAAACACCATCATATTAAAGATATATAACATTTCCATTACCCTAAAATCTTTCCTCCTTCCAGTTGCAATCAATCTCTTCTATAGCCCTGGACCCTGGCAACAGTGATCTGCTTGCTATCACTATAGTTTTTCCTCTACTAGAATTTTGTAGAAGTGGATTTAGACACTGTGTGGTCTTTTATGTCTGGCTTCTTTATCATAGCATAATGCTCTAAGATTCATCTATGTTATTGCCTATATTAATATTGTGTTTTTTTTCTTGCTAAGCAGTATTTCATTAAATGAATACACCACAATTTGTTTATCTATGGTTTTAAATTGCTAAGCTGCCAAACTGTAATATGCCAAAAATGGGTTGGCTTTTACAATAAGGATTTATTAGATTGTTAGCTTACAGTTTTGAGGCACAGAAAAATGTCCATATCAAGGAATCATCAGATGATTATTTCTCCCTGAAGACAAGCTATTGGTGATTGAATTAGTCAGCCAAAGGGGTGCTGATGCAAAATACCAGAAATCGGTTGGTTTTTATAAAGGGTATTTATTTGTGGTAGAAGCTTACAGTTACCAGGCTATAAAGCATAAGTTATACTTCCCTCACCAAAGATTATTGCCACATGTTAGAGCAAGATGACTGCAGACATCTGTGAGGGTTCAGGCTTCTTGGGTTCCTCTCTTCCCAGGGCTTGCTTGTCTCTAGGCTCAGCTCCTCTGCTATCTCTACAAGGTCATCCGTAGACTATGAGGCTCTCTAGACTTTGCCTCTCTCTGCAAGGCCAGCTGTAGACTATCAGGCAAACAGCTTGTGTACTTTCCCAGGGCCTTCAATCCTTCCTTACCACCAACCTCCTCTGTGTGCTTATTTCACCAGGCTCCAGCTTTAAAACTCTGCAACAGAACTCAGCATCAGAACTCCAACTCAAAACTCCAACTAACTCCTTTGCTCTGCCATGTACTTTTATCTCTGAGTCCTATTGACGTGTCCCAGTCAGATCCCTAATCATAACTTAATCACACCTAGAGGAATCAACCAGTTTACAAGCATAATCCATATCTAATTTGGAATTCATAACTATATCAAACTGCCACAGTGATCCTAGACTCCTCTCCCATATGGCAAGGCACATGGAGGCATCTGCTGGTCTCTCTCTCTTCTCTTTTGTGTTTCATTGTTTTCAGCTTCTGGCTTCCTCTGCTTTCATCTTTGCTCCTGTAGCTTTATCTATCTGATTCTGGGGGTTTCTTTCTGTGCTTCTGTGTGTTTCTTTCTGTCCCTCTCCATATTCATCCTGTTTATAAAGGATCCTAGTAAGAGTATTGTGATCCACCCTGGGTCACACCTTACTGACATAAATTAACCAAAAGGTCACACCTAAAATAGGCTTACACTGTAGGAATGGATTAGCTATAAGGATGTGATTTTCTGGAGTCCCTTTATCAATCAAGTAATATCAATATATTCTCTTTCTTTTGTTTTCTGCAGATTGTATATATGAACCTCAGGAGATTAAGGCTAGAGTTAAATATTTAGAAGGCATGTGAATGACGAAGACAGTCGAGTTATGGGTTCCGAACTCCACTTTTTCAATGGCTCTGTTCAAACTCCCTTCGATTCAATCGAATGTTGTCATTAAATCCAGGAGCCCACCATAAAAGGTTGTCTGGCCATTCCTTGCCTGACACCCAACTCAGAGGACCATAGGATCTATTGAGAAAATAAACAAAAGTAAAAACAAACAAGTAAATAAATATGGCATTGGTGAAATGGAGTGAAATGAGATAGTTCAGTACTTACAATATTTTTTTTCTGATAGAAAAATCACTCTAAAATTGAAGAAGAAAGCAATGAAGGAATGATCTGATACAATGGAATAGACTGCACAAGGAAGAGGAGTAAACATTAATATGGCATGAACCTTGATGTGGTGAGAAAATCACCTGGAGATTAAGATCGAAGTGGTTAGTGTTGTGGAAAAGAAAGGCTTATGTTTATTTAGACAACCACAGTACAGCCAAATAAAATATTGAAACAAATCCTTATGCGTTGGGAATTTTCCTCTGCTGTAAGTCATCCATGGACTCCCCCCACTACAAACACTCATATTCTAGTTGCCTCCGCCACATCCTTCAACCTCCCTAGGACATCGCTACTAACAGCCTAAAGCTTGCATCAATAGTAGCAATGGCCTTCAGTTGCCTGCATCCATGCTGATTGGTAGGTATTTATGAAAAGTAGTGCCCAAGGGTAGACTGGTTCTTCCCCTGCAGGTACCCAGCCCCTATATTCCAGGGAGGGGACCATGATCCAATCTAGCACCTGGTTGCACCCCTCTAGTACTTTTCATCTTGTAGAGTAGAACAGTATGAACAAGGCCACTTCACACCACTGGGAGGTAATGATTAAACCCAACCCTTGTGGCCATTACTAATATTAAACATATTAATGAAATGAGATCTAATATTAAGCCATGGTCTAAATATACATTAGCTTATTTGAATACTCATAAATACTCAATTATATTGAGTACTCTAATTTTATAAATGAGAAACTGAGGTACAGTGAGAATAAAAAATATGCTCGTTGAGCGTTGAATCTCAGGAGAGTTATTGCCAACACCTACTCTCCAGATCATCAGACTCACCCAGGAAAACTAACAAAAGGATAATGATGGACAATGCCCATCACAGAAAACAGAGAGTATGTACAACTGCAAGTAAGTATTCTATCCACCCCATGGGATCTAAGGCATCTCTCAATCAGAAGTAGAGTGGACATCACCATTCCCAAATCCTCAAGATTGAGGAATGAACAAATGTAAGAAGGGAATGCAACAATGGACAAAAGTAGAATTATTATTATCCTAATAATGGAAGAACTTGCACCACTGATATAAAGACAGTGGTCACCAGAGGTTCTGAGGGGAGGAAGAGGGAAGAATCATTGGAACATGGAGCATTTTGGGGACATTGGAAATGCATGATATTGCAATAACAGATAAAAGCCATTATATATTTTGTCAAAACCTATAAAATTGTACGGTGCAAAGTGTAAACCATAATGTAAAATATAGACCATGGTTAGTAGCAATGCTTCAATATGTGTTCTTCAATAGTAACAAATGTACCACACTAATGAAAGATGTTGTTAATGGGGGAAACTGTGAGAGGCGGAGGAGGTGGGGTATATGGGAATCTCCTATATTTTCGATGTAACTTTTATGTAATCTAAAACTTCTTCAAAAATAAAGGGAAAAAAAGCCAAAAAAAAAAGATGAATAAGTGAAAGAAAAAAAAAAAAGGTTTAATGGCAAAGCTTCTGTTTGAACCACAGAAGTCAGCAACAGATGCTCCACTTGCAACTGTCCCAGTGCTTTTAATCCGGTCTGGAGAAAAAGGTTTAACCCATTTATAAATGACCTTCCTATAAATGAGTTTTGTTCATAGTCAATAACAGAAATAATGAACTCGTTAAAATATTAGGCATAAATATAATGGATTGAAAAAAAGTGAATGTAATCGTTGCTAATTCAGCAGAAGCTGAGATGGAATCTAGTATTATGAGGAATTGTCACTGATGATGGGATTGAAGGAGAAGAGTTGAAACAAAGTTACAGTTAATCTTCAAAATGGAAGAAGAAACAATAAGGGAACTCATTTTAAATGGTCACAGTCTTTAAATAAAGGTGTAAGGTAGTCTGCAGAGAGTGGAAAGGGTTCTGAGAGGAATTAGAAAGGTTTGGAAATAGTGCTGAAATAAATGGTGGGCAATATTTCATTGTGTTTTGAAATCCTTCATTTCAAATCATTCAATCATGAAGGGATTTTAATAAAGAAAACAGTCAGTACTTCTTATGTGCCCTAAAAAGAGAATTTGTTACAGGGAGAATTTCACGAACAATTCTTTCAGGAATAAACCATTTTTAGAATTATTAAAAGCTTAGGAATAAATTTTAATGCTACCTAGTGAAAGCAAATATTTAATTCCAATTTTGCTCCTCTAAAAGCTTTGTTAAACCAACATGGTAATGTTGTTTTGACTTTTACACTTGCATGGAGTATTCAGTTAGTTTTTCAGCAAATAGCACATTAGACATTAAACTATGTATCCATTTCACAGCCAAATGCACCTCTAAGAATACATTGTAAGGTTTCATATGCTTATTTTAAGGAAGAAAATGTTGTTCGGTGGATTAAGTACGATATGAATGAGTAAACAGAGTAAACCAGTAAAATTTAATTAAGCAATTTAACATCCCATGAAAGCAGCAACTCATAAAAGTGGGATGTAAATGAGGGGATGAGGTGTGTGTGAGGGGTGTACTATAAGGTCCAACCTTTTAGGGGCCAGTATAGGGGCACTACATGCAGCGAACAAGCACCCTTTCTCTACACAGTAAATATAGACAAATGTAGTAATTGAAGCAGACTTTCCTGATGAAAATTCTCTCCACTGTATTCTCTATTTTTGCCCTATAAAGGTGGAGCCAAATGAATAACCACAAAATTATCTCAGAACACAACAAACCCGTGACTGTAAGGCTTATACTTTTAGACTTGCTACAACCACATAGGAAAACTGAGAAAAAAAATAACATTATTTAGCATCCCAAATTTCAGAATCTCCTCCCCACATTCTCCCACTGAAATACTGAGAAAAATTAGGGGCCCAGAGGCAAAAGGTATAAGGCACCTCTGAATTGAAAGGACTGAAATTATGAACAATTTTTGCTCCCATTTAACCATTTCTGGACTCTCATTTCTATTTTCATATATCAGGATTATTCTGATACTATTTCTTTTAAATCAAGTCTTATTTCCTTTTTTTGATTGTCAAAGCGCCTATACCTGGTCATTTCTAATCCTACCAGCTCCCAAGTTTCCCAGAAATTACCTTCAACTGAAGCTATTTTAAATATTAAAACATTCAATTAAAAAATCAATGTAGAATACTTTAATATTTAACAGGGACTTTAATTTTCTTAGGCTTTTCAAATATTTTAATATATAACAATTAATGTTCATGATTTTAAAATCAGATTTCTTTTTTTTTCACAGAGTGTGGAAGATTTTTGATGAGAATCTCAAACCCTATGCTATCCCTAACTGTCTCAAAGGACCTAACACAATCATCAGCATACAGTAAATATTAAGCTCATTATGTAGATGGTTTCATTCATCTCTCTTTATTAAACATTGTACATTATATTCTCTTTACGTTATCACTTTTACCTATTCCACTGTATTTTTAATGTATTTTTATAAATTTATTTTGAAATAGCTTCAAAATACAGAAAAGTTGCTGGCATATTCCTTTATTTTCATTCACTCAGATACCCAGTTGTTGTCATTTTACCATGTTTGCTGCATCATCCTCTCTTACCATTGATGGTGCCTTATAGAAACAACCACCAAAATGAGAGTTGCTAAGTGGTGAATTTTTATTTCAGTCATTCCTTCCACATTTATTAGCCAGCACTTTAAGGAAGAACCTCCCCTTGTCTTTACATATTCTTTTATTAATATCAGTCTGAACTCTTAGTTACCATTTCATTTAATGGATGGAAATTATTATTTTCATTATTTATTTTAATGCTCAAATTATTCCAATTTTGTCCAGTGAGAACTTCCTTAAAGCTGGCTCCTGTATGACTGTGTTATGTCTTCATCATCCTATGAGTACTTCTTTATTTTCTGTCCCAGTAAGATGTTCCAGGTTCAACCTTTACTTTTCTTGGCTCAGTCCATGCATTCTTGGAAGGATGCCCACAGAAATGATGTTTGCTATACTTAGTGTATCACTTTAGGAGACACATGATGACAACCTGTCCCATTACTGGTGACATACCTGATAAAATGTTATCAACCATTTTTCCAAGGAAACTTAGTTCCTTTGTAAGGTGGTACCTAAAACCACGGTCTCAGTGCCGAGTGTACTCATTCTACTTGGGCATCACTGCATCTAGGTCTTCTCAGTAGACCAACCATGGATGTGTTTATGTGTGGTATGTGACAAGCCCACCACACATACACACATACACACACACCTAAATATCCATCAACTTCCATATCTTTCTATTAAAAGACAAAGAGAAAATAAGTTTACACCTATTCTTCTATTTCTAATCGAACTCTTTGTTTCTTTCTAGTCTCCCTTCTTTCTACATGTGTAAGCTTTCTCTTTTTTCCCAATGAGAAAGCTGGCTCCATAATCCTCAATATATGTACTTACTTTTTCATTCACCCTGTATGTACTCAATACCCCAATATGCCAGCTCCCTTCTTGTCCACAGTCCTACCTTCTTAGCCATAAGAAATGGGGAAAATGAAGAGAAAGTACTCTGATATCTTTACAAAAGAAATTTCAAGCAGCCTATACGTCCATGTATTATTTTGTGTTCCTCCTTATTTTCCTGTCCTCAGCATTTATCCATTCATTCATTCATTTGGTATATATTTGCATACCAGCTATTTGGTAGGTATTTTTGTAAATTTGGTGGATATGCAGTGAAAAAGGGTCTGATTGCATGCAACTTACATACTAGTGAACAATATAATATTTCTTTAAAATATATTCCTAATTATGGAAATGATTTTCATAGGAAAAATTAAAGTCTTTACATGTAAATAAAGCTCAATTTTCCTTTAGGAATAACACTGTAATCCACACCCTATCCCTATGATATATACCTGCTTAGAGGTAACTACTATCAATTTGTTGTATAATATTTCAGACTTTTAAAATATGCGTTTTCATACAATACAAATGTACATATGGAAAATGCCTGATGCTATTTTCCACGTGTATATTTTTTTGTTTTGCAGATATATTTTATGCATAATTTTGAAACATTCAGTCATTATATTGTCAGTCTTTACCTATTAGTAAATGGAGATCCCATCATTTTTAATAGCTGTCTGGTATTCCATAGCATGTATTTATTTGCATTGCCAGCTCCTTATTGGCTAATATTAAGGGCGTTTTCCATATTTTGCTATGATAAACATTGTTGACTTAAATACTTCATGTGACTCCTTACATATACTGAAGAGAAAATTTTGAGTTATGTATTTATACATTTAATTCAAAATAGATCCTGCTACATTGCTTTCTAAAGTGGCTAAATCAATTTATACCCATAACTTAAGCAATATCTCAAAATATCTTTTTGCCCATTCTTTCCCTAACAGTTGCTAGTACCAAAATATTTCAGTTTTGCCTATCTTATGAGCAAATAATTATATCTAATGTAGGAAAAATAAGTACTTTATTGGATTATTAAGATAAAAATATATTTATCTTTATTGCACTTTATAATTTTATGACAAATACTGCTATAATTTTGCCCACTTTTATATTTCTTTCACTGAGTTTTCAGAATTCTTTATATATTCTCTAAACAAATCTCTCAACTTTTTTATTATTTAAAGATTTCATGGTTTCATTTACCATGCAGATAATATATTTGATATAGTCTAATGTTTCACTAGTTTCACTTGCTCTATTATGATCATTTTCTTACTCCAAAGATACAAACTATGCTTCTAATATGTTTCCAGACATAGTTTTTAGCATATCAATAATTAATTCATCTGGAATATATTTTTGAGAATTGTATGATGTAAAAATTCTATTACGTATTTTTCCAGATAGATAATCAATTTTCCTTTAAATATTATAATATATCCTTTTTGCAATAACTTAAAATATCACTTTTATTTTTTGTTAAATTTTCTTTTGTGTGTGTTTATATGTCTTTGACTTAAAGGAATCTCTAGTATGTTCCACTAATCTACTCATAATTTTCATTGTAATGAGATTCATTATTGTAGTTATTATTCTTTTATAAGATGTTATGATAATGAGTTGAGAAAGTTCAACATTTTTCTTTGCTTTTAATAAAAACTCTCTTGCTATTTCCACAAATTATAGTTCCATTTGTATTTGAAAGCACCATTTAGAATTGTATAAAACTTTGTTGATATGCTTCAGAAAATCACTGAAGAATGGATTATTTTGAGTGGAATTAGCTTTACAATATTGATTTTTCTCATGCAAGAATATTGCACAGCTCTCCATTTATTCAACTTATATTTTTGCTCCTCAATATTGTTTTATGGTTATCAGTTTCATACTTAGTGTATCACTTTAGGAGATACATGATGACAACCTTTCCCATTACTGGTGACAAACCTGATAAAATGTTATCAACCATTTTTATTAACAGCTTGTATTGGTGTGGAACATTTGTTACAATTGATGATAACATGTTTTTATAATTGTACTTTAACTATAGTCCATGGTTTAACCGAGGGGTCACTGTTTGTATAGTGTAGTTATACAGAATTTTTTTTTTTTAATTTTAATTTGTTACCATATATACAAGCTAACATTTCCCCTTTTAATCACATTTAGATACATATATTTCAATGCCATTAATAATGCTCACAATATTGTGCTACCATCACCACCATCCATTACCAAAACAGTTTTGGTTCTTATTGTTATATTCATTACCTTAGGGTTTGTAGATAGAAGATTGGATTTTTTATAATAATAAGTTTTACATATTCTTTGCAAATTATTCTTTCTCTCATTTTTTGTTTTGTCTTGCTGTAATGGTTAAAACCTCTACTACAATGTAAAATGGAAAGGATGACTGCAGGCTTCTTTTCTTGAATTTGCACTTTTATGAAGATGCTTTTTGATTTCACCATTACATGTCATATTTACTACTATCTTCCTGGCAAAAATAATTTAAGAAATTTTTCTACTATTCCTAGTTTGTCCTAGTTATCAATTAAAATAATCATATGGATATTCTCCTTTGTAATGGTTATGCAGTGACTTTTACTGATAGTTATTTCTGATGTTGAATCATCTTTGCATTATAGGAATAAGCCCTTCAGTCATGGAAATTGCTTTTTTTCCTTTGCTGTAACATAGAAAAAGAATATTATCACCCTGTTCTTCTAGTTCAAATTATTTTATTTGCTGATTATCAACACATTTATGATTGTCTTTTTAACGTATTCTTCTTTTCTTCTTTTTTTCACATGTTTCCTTTTCTAAGTTTCATTTTTAGTGAGAAGTAAGCAATAGATTCATTTATTTTTCTTCAAAAATCACAGTTGTTCAGCCAAAAGCTATGCCTTCTAGTAGTCATATCTTATTTGCTAGTTGCTTCCAAATTATTCACATAAAATGATGTGCTTCTAAAATAATGTTACTCAATATGTTTAGTTTGTATGAACGAGCATTTGATCACCTATTGATTGATGCTTGGGATAACCTTTGATTTCATTTATAATTGCACAGTTAATCTCATCTCAAGATCAAATGCCACTGATATCTAACCTTATGCAGCTGGAATTGTCATAACTTTTCCTAGTGCAAGGCACAGAATCTCAACTCAAAGAAGATGAAGCGATAAAATTAATGTATAGATTCACATTGCTGGAACATCAAATGGTTGGCTCTAACCCCATTTATGGATGGCTCCAGATGTACAGTCAATATAATCAAACCTTTTTCTTTCAATTTCTTCTTATGTCTGTTTGGCTTTAAGTAAAACTCTATTCTCCTATTTTCACAGGTAGCAACAAGAGTCACATATTCTCACCCACCATGTTTTTCTATTCTTTTTAAAAAAATTTTTTAAAGAAGCTTTAGATTACATGATGGGTACATAAAGAATATAGGAGACTCCCATATGTCTCACCCCCTGCCCCTCCCACACTTTCCCACATTAACAACATCTTTCATTAGTATGGTATGTATGTTACAATTGATGAGCACATTAAACTATTGCTTACATTATAGTTTACACTCTGCCCAACAAAATTTTATTGGTTATGACAAAATGTATAATGGCCTGTATCCATCATTGCAATGTCATTCAGGACAATTCCAATGTCCCCAAAATACCCCCATATTTACACCTATTCTTCCCTCCTCCTCTCCTTAAGACCTTTGGTAGCCACTGCCTTTATATCAATGATTATTACTATAATAATAATAAGTCTATAAGAGAATAGTAATAAGTCAACTTTAGTCCATTGTTCATTCATCAGTCTTGAGGATTTTGGGATGGTGATGCCCACTCTATTTCTAATTAAGAGGGGGCTTAGATTCCATGGGGCAGATGGATGGAACTGTCTTGCTTGCAGTTGTAGATAGTCTGTGTTTTGGGATGGTTGTTGTCCATCGTCCTCATTTTTTTAGTTGCCCTAGGTGAGTCTGTTTAACTGGAGAGTAAGTGCTGCAACATTGCTAAGACTCAGAGCTCTAATGGCATGTGAACAGACCAAAGATTTAAGTCTCTGGGACATATATCTAACAAGTATAGTGCTAATCATAGGTTCAAATAAAAAGGGCATATGAGTCATGTGTAGAGAAACTATAAATGAGTCTAACTCTGTTACACTGGGGATCATAAATTCCAAAGTAAGTCCCACTGACAGGGTGCCAAATTCCTGAGATTGTCTGCCCTGCTTATAGTGTCTAAATGTCTCTAGAGCCTTCAGGAGTCCAACTGTTTGAGACACTGACCACTGAGGCAGTCAATGAGATCCTGCTGAGATGTGCATAAGCAGAACCTCTGGAATGACCTCCCGACTCACTTAGAAATCTCTTAGCCATAAAAACTCATTTGTATTTAGTATTTCCCCCTTTTGGCCAAGGTCTTTTTCCAGATACATTGCTAGTTGGCACTTGGTTATAATCCCTTGGTGCCAGGGAGGCTCATCCCCAGGAAGCATGTCCCACAACAGAGGGAAAGATAGTACATTTATATACTGAGTATGGCTTAGAGAAAGGTCATATCTGAGCAACAAGGAGGCTTTCGGGAGATAACTCTTAGGCAATATATAATACTAGGCTAATTTTCAACTACACAAGAAAAGCTTCATAAGTACAATCATCAGTATCAAGGACCTGGCATAATGGTCTGTCTCTCTTCACTAGTCACTGCCTGTGTTCTTGGGGAATTCTTGCTGTTCTATTAGAGAATGTACCAGGATTCCCCAGGATGGTAATTCAATATGCTTTCTGTTATTGTGTGGGTCTCCTCCCATTTAGAGAATGCCTTATAAACACTTGAACATATTCCTATTCCTTAGAAGCATGCCCCAGGTGGACCTCTCCCCACACATCCCCACATCACTGACATCCCACACTAGTGATCCTCCCCTGCCACAGTTGTGACTCTTCTTCAAAACCTCTTCAAAAATGAAGCCAACAAAATAACCAAATAAAATTAATAAGAAAATGAAATAATAATTTAAAAAAAAACAAATATAAAATTAAAAATTAAAAAATTTGAACTAAAATTTTACATCATGTCTTTCATCACAGTAAGATCTGTTGTTTGTATGTAGAGTGGCAATTTCTTCCATATGTTCCCCCAGTGTCTTATTTTTTTTTTAATCTTCAAAGAAGCTTTAGGTTACAGAAAAGTCATGAACAAAATATAGAGGATTTCCATACACACAATCCCCTCCCCCTTTGCCATTCTCCCCTATTAAAAATATTTTACATGCAAATGGTACATTTGTTACAATTGATGTACAAATATTGAAGTATTGCTACTAACCATGGTCATTGGTTTACATTATGGTTTACATTTTTCACCATACACTTTTATAGATTTTAAAGAAATTTCCAGTATCTGTTATTGCAAGATCAAGCAGAACAATTCTAATGCCCTTAAAATGCCCTATGTTCCGTCTATTCTATTCTTCCCGCCCCCTTCCCTTGGAACCTATGGAAACCACGATGTTACAATTTTTGAAGAACAAGATTCATAGTTACTTGCAATAATATTGAGGGCTGTTTTCTTTTTTTAGGTACTGCCTATGTTCTTGAGGGATTCTTGTCCCTCTAATTGAGAACATAGCGGGACTCCCCAGGATGGGAATTTAATATTTTCTTGTTTATTTTGTGGGTCTCCACCCACTGAGATAACATACTATGACAAGATGAACACTTTTATATTCCATATATACTTGCCCCAGGTGCACCCTATCCCACATATCCCCCTACACCCAGCGCTATACACCAGTAACCTTCCCCTGCCAGATTTGCCAAAAGAATATTCCCAGCATTGTAGTTTTAACCACAGACTTGCAAATCCCCAGAGTTCACCTACTGCTTTCCCCAAACCAGCCCCCCTCCCCACCTCCGCCAGTTCCATAGAAAGTCCAACCATTGCTCAGGATATATCAGACAGCTGACTTATGTCACTTGCCCATAACCTGAAATAGTCATTGAAACTGGAAGATGGTGTTATCTCATGGGCCAGATCTCAGACATGTGCCTTCATCTTTTGATGGAGATGGAAGAAAGAGGGAAGATATTAGCTTCCTCATGCAAAGTAAGGGGAATAATTTCCCCCAGAAAAGAAGAGTTTCCTTTAGTAGCACAAATAGAAAAGGACAGCTGGACTGACAGAATGAATGTTTATGTAACACAAATTAATGTTTAATATGTCCCAGGTATTGTTTATAAAATTTACATATGTTAGCTCATACAACCGTTTTAACAACCCTCTGAAGAACAGTTATTCTATTTATTTTGGACTAATTTTACTTTTACAGAAAAACCCCAAAAATGGTATTTAAAATTCCAATAAACCCCTTACCCAGTTGAATCCACTGAATCCACAGTCATGTATCTTTCCCCCCAGTACTGTATAGAAGAGTAACTTCACCCTAAAAATTTTCCTGTACATTCTCTTTATTTCAAGTATTCTCCCATCCCTCAACCTTGGCAACCACTAATCTGTTTACATTCCCTATAGGTTTGCCATGTCTAGAATATAATATTAATGAAATAATACAATATGTAGACTTTTGGGTCTGGGTCCTTTCAATTAGTAAAATGAATATAAATTTCTTCCATGTTGAATATATGTATCACAATTTATCCACTTACCAAATGAAGGACATCTTGGTTGCTTCAAGTATTTGGTGATTATGAATAAATTTGCTATCAATATTGTCCTTCAGGTTTTTCTGTGGATATATATTTTCAAATCTCAGATAAATATCTAACAGTGTGATTGCTGGAACATATGATAAGTTTTTGTTTAATTTTTGTAAAATCTACCAAACTCTCTTCTAAAGTGGTTGTACCATTTTACAGTCACTCCAATGACAAATGAGAATTCCTGTTGTTCCTCAACTTTGTAAACATTTGATATTATCAGGGTTTTTGTTTTGTTTAGGTTTGTATTTTAGCCATTCTAATAAGAGGGTGGTATAATCTTACTGTTTTGTTTTTGTTGTTTATTCTTTCAAAAGCTTTATTATTTACCCTTGGTTCATGGCTTGTAGAGAGCTGCAAGGTAGTGGTTAAAAAGATGTCAACATGGGAATCCCAGTGGGTTCCGTGTAATATTTTGGGTAATCTAAGCACCTCTTAAAATATATGTATATATATATATAAATAACATTTTTGTAAGCAAATACACATATATGCATATATATTTATATATCATTTTGCAAATGTTTGTATGTATTGTGAGAATTTTGATTTTTACCCACAATAAAAATAAATTAAAAAAAAAAAAGATGTTTCCTGGCCTGGGCACAAGTCTGGATATCAGAGAAATGCATAAGGTCCCTCAAAGGCTTCTATACCTTAGAGAAAATCACTAGATTGTCTACTATTCATTATAGAAAAGTCCCTGAAAAAAATCCCATTTTTACCTTTTCTGAGGTAAAAGGGACTTGCCTTTTTAAAACTATAGGGCCAGTTTTTATGTCTATTTATTGACAAAGACCAGTGGATTTTAAAAAATGGAGTTGGCCTTTCAAAGAGATGCTTGCCTAACCTGGCTGTGGGCTGGCCATCCTGCAGAGCTTGATTGAGTGGTCACCCAACTTCTTGATGGTTCACCTCCTCATCTAAGAAATGGCTCTCTAAGTAGTCACATAGATAATGGTCTGTGAAGAGAAAACAGCTGCAGTGATGGTTCAAGAGATGCTCTGCACCCTTGTGCTTCTCCTTCACCAACTGGTAGAAAAAAGTGATCCATACTCTTCAAGGCTACATCATCATGGTGGAAATAGATGCCCCAAGAAAGGAAGTTGTAGGTGCAAATGCAGGTGGTTGAAGGAGACTTCGGGAATAATTCTGAAACATCTGGGAGCTCTTGGTTGGTCTACAATGAGGAGCTAACTACATACAAAAATGGTGTTAACTCATCCTGGAAGCAGGGCATAGCCAAGAAGATGGTCCTAGAGGTTGCAACTCGAGAGAAAGTTGGAGCGGTGGGTGGTAAGCAAGAGACAGATCCATGGGATGACCAGGCACGTTATCTCTTGCTGTTAATTTGCATTTCCTAATGACAGATGATGTTGAGCACCTTTTTTTGTAGTTTTATGTGCCAACTCTATATCTTATTGAAATCTGTGTATCTGTCCTATGAGGTAGTTATTAATTTTATTATTATTAACCCCATTTTACAGATGAGGGAATTGAGAATCAGAGTAGTTAATTGCTTACTCTAGGTCATATAGCTGGTAGTTAATAATAGATTTCCACTACTCTACTTTTAAATAGCATATCCATACAAAAGACTATAGACCAATAACAGAAATAATATTACACTCTATGGTACTTATTATTGTATCATATCCCTTTCCTGTCAGACCTGCAACACTTAACTGAAGAACAACCATTCAACATCATAAATAAATTAGGAAAACACTCTACAAATTCAGAAATAAATGATATATAAAGCTTGAGAGAGTGAATCTACATAATTGCATATCTTAAAGAACTCTTACCATCAATATCAAATGACTGAGTTAACATAGATAGGCATTGCATCACAAGAACGTTGTGCTTTAGGTATTTTCAGTTAAGTTCTATCCTCTCAGTTACCTTTGATAAAACAGTATTTATCAAATTTTAATAAAACATTAGTGAACTATATCATGCTAACTGTTGTGCTTAAGTAGAACTACACTTATTCCTGGGGATCTCCTGACCAGCAATGTCAATATTTCACTTACTCTTAAGCTTATTTTGTCTGGCTATTTATAATAAGAGATATGCAATGTCAAATTATGCCAACAGTTGCTCTGGAATGAGATGTGATAACACTCCCATTTTTAAATTTTATCTCTGTAAAACGTGGAGTAACTACACAATCACGGATACGCACAGCTTATTTGCAATTTACATAATTTAAACAAGATCTCAAATTAGATGGATTATCTTTTATTTGTTTTGGTCTCTTTATGTATTGAAGTTGAGTTAATCTATACTTTATATGTTGAATAGTTTAAATTTTAAAAATCAGTTCTTATTTTAGCTTTTTTTCTATCTTGTCATAATTTTTAAACTAAAATGAAGGATCTTTCCTTGATAAGGTATAAACTAGAATCACTAATTTTTGTTAACAGAACTAGAATCGAACAATATTCTATTACTAGATATTTGCACCTAGTGAATTTTGACAGTATACTCTGGATCATACATTCTTTTGCAAGAGAATAATATTTTGGCTACTCTGCATATTCAAATTCTTAAAGTAAAGCTTTAGTGTTTAATTATAAAAGTTAATGTTTCTCATTAAAATTTGTTAGAACTTGCAAATGATTGGTGCCAGATGCAGGAAAATTATATGTTATATTTCAATACATACACTTCAAAAGTAATAAACCTTTTAATATTTTATAATATATTCAAACATATATCAGAAAATATTTCCAGCACTCTAAATTCTAAACTGATTTTTTTATTAAAGTAAGTGATTACATCTTGGTATGTTCACTGAGGCAGAGATAATAAATAAATATTATTTAACAAGGAAGAAGTGGATACTATCAGGTTATCATAGAAGTGCCCTAGTTTTGTGAGAAAGAATGTCAACTAACCCTAGGAAAAGCTGCTATATGAATTCAAATGGGAAATAATAATTACATTATTTTTTAGTGTTTTAAAAAATACCATTAAGATACATTATTAGAATGGGCTTTTTTATTTTGATCAGATTAAAGTAAATAAATGTGCACAAAGGTCTCTGTGCATAATATTTCAAAACTTATACTGGATATCATAATAACATTACATTAACTTTCTATAAAACTTCTCTTTTAATGAACACAGCACAGAGCCATCTATATTTTAAAAAAGCAGCTATCAATTGTTTTTTTAAAAATGTATATTTATATATATATTTTTTCATGTTATACTGGAATCTATTACATCAAACACCGAAAAAACATGGACAAACTGATCTCTAAAAACTTTTATTTGTAAACTACCATTCATTTTTATCATATATAACTCACTATATAATGTGGTCAATATTTTTTCAGTCATTTGTATTTGCTTTTTCATGGTGTCAAAAGAGAATTAACTACCTTGTTGCTATATTAGGTAATATGTGCTTTGTTTTAATATAATAACCAATGACAAAATAAAACTCAGTAGATCCTGACAAATTTAATTTTTAAAAATCTAAGCTTGCTAAGGTATGACAGAAGATAATCAATTTTATGTTCAGTGAAATATAGTTGGATAGATTGGCCTGAACCCTATTTGCCTTTATGTAACTCAAGTAAAGGATGCAAAATAACCCAGGATTTGGGAGAAGGACAGTGGCAAATACATGGTAATGAGAAATAATTAAACCCCAGTCAAATACTATTAGGTCCATTTCCAATGCCACTAAAAATAAACAAAGATTTGGGTCTTGATGTATTATTTCACCTTACCTAAGAAATGTTATCATTGTTCCTTTCTCTCCACTGAGCAAGAAGAACAACTTTTAAAATGTGAAACATTAAAAAGATTTTAAAAAATAACAGTATCAGAAAATCAAAATCAGAGGTGAAAACATGGGAGGGGAGAACTGAAGACTTCTTAAAAAACAAGATGACACAAGAATCTGAAGTATTTGGGGACATGAAAAATGCTGGTGTATGGTAAACAAATATTTCTGCCAATAAAAGTGTTGCTTGCACAGAGCTTTTATGTGTGGAGGAGGGGGCACAGATGGTGACCATGGGTTATCGAAAGGAAGAATATGCCTTTAACTTAATTACATTTAGTATTATATCATTCAAGTACTAATTGGAGTGAAAGTCAGGCAAAGCTATATTTTTACTAGCCTAATTACCTGGTCAGGGGAAAACCCATAATGTCCTCATCTTTATAATTCACCTATTTACCACATACGGTTAAGAATTAAATGGAACCTTAAGTGTAAAATACTTAGAATACTGGCAGACACATAGTAGGTACTCAATTTTCTCATCCCTTTTAATCTTAATCTTTCTTGTTTATTTCCCTTTGTGGTGGTGGGGCAGTTGGTGATCAAAAAAATCAACAAATTAAATTAAAAATTCTAATGGGATAATTTATAATTTAATTTATTGTTTAGAGCATGATAATCATAGATTATTGAATAGCATAGGAAAACATTAGTTTCCAAAGTGGAAAACATGGCCAGAGAGATCAAATTATTCTTCTGAGATTATAGCTACTTTATGACAGAAGTGGATTAAAACTCAATTTTCATCATTTGTTTTTTTATTCTTTCCACTTTGTCATCAGATATGTTAGATTAAATTACTCCTAAATACTAATACGTAAATCCTACCAATCTCAACTTGATTAATTAATTGGTTCTTTTTAAGTGGAAACACATTTTTACTTATGTGGGAGCAAAAAGAGAAATAGATCTTATCGTGTTTTAAGGTGATTTTTCAACTTCCTTTGATGCATTTTAGTTTCAAAATCACATTGTTTCATTAAAATTAAATCTGAAATTAAGTGATCTGATAAGCAGATAAAACTTCATATCTGTACTCTAATAATAACGTTGTAATGATCGGGAGTGTTAGAATTAGCCTCACCTCTGCTGTCACTGTGAACTATTTTTGTCCAAAATCTATTTTTTAAAAAAACTCACATAAAACTAAATAAATGAGTCTTTGTTGACTAAAATGGCATTTGCTCAGTAAGATATTTTTGAAGCAAAACATATCCAAAGGAGGGAAGTAATGGAAATGAGAAGGAGAATGAAAAAAACAATAAAAGGAAGAAAGGAATTAAAAAAGGAGGGTAAAATGCATTCTGAAAGTTAATGAGGTATAGTAGCAGATTCCATAAAGTGTACATTATAATTATGTTAAAAATTAAAACTATCTATATATCTATATATATAGATATCCCAAATGAGGTAAAAAAAAAAAAGTACTAGGTCAAAATTCAAGTACATTTAAAAATGTCAGCCAAAAAATATTTCAGAACAAATAGGCTGTCAAGCTACTTATTATAAATAACCAAATGTAGCAAACACAGAGCTAATTTAAACACTGTCTTTCAGAGACAGAATAGGACAATGGTGAGGGCACTGTCAATATGGCCAGAATTACCAGCCAGAAATGTACATATGCATAAATGGAAGGAAGGATAAATGCAAACAGAAAAACAAGTAGGATTCATGGTGCAATGTAATGATTCAACTTGAGTAGAATCAATCTTAGCAGTTGGCCTAGACACTGTGACATATTTCCTCTATCTATTAATGAATGCAACTTCTAAAAGCAAACCATGAGGGCTTATAGAGTTGGAATTTCTTACAGTTTATCTCAGCCCCTCTTATCCATTGGTGTAATGGGAATGACATTGCTTTGACGGCACTGCATGCACAATGAATATTTAATAAAAGAATTAATTAAGGGATAAACAAAGTGTGTATGTGGGTGTGCATGTGTGCACATGTATGCCATCCTTTCCTGCCAAATTATAACAATATGTGAAAGATTGTGTCTTAGAGACAGAATTTAAGAATATCCAATGGATATTAATGGATGTTATAGAATTCATGAATGTGCAAGTAAAGTGATTACCTAAGTTTGCCTTATAAGGTAAACTCTTCCACCAACCTTAAGCATTTTCTATTTCTTATAAAAAATGAAATCTATAAGACTATGATTTCTAGATGGATACAAATAAAATTTTCATTCTGAATTTACTTGGGTGGGACTTCATATTTCCAGGTACAAACTTAATGTCTTGAAAATAAATTCCTAATAAATTCTGTGCCTCTTTCCTCTTCAACACCTGAGCATTGTATAATCATAATTATTCTTCTGCAAGACAAAATTTCTGATTTAAATTTGGTTAAAGATATCTTAGAAAAACATTTCTGCCCTGATTTCTTCCTTTCTCATAAGCAACAATTTGCAGGAATTCTTTAGCTGTAAATTCTAAGTAAATTCTTTTTAAATGAATGTTTTCTAGTTGAATGCTGAATTGATATACCTTTTAGAAAAGGACTTTAATTATTAATAAATCCACCTATGCCTTTTTACAAATGAAGGAATTTACTCCTAGAAAAATGAAATGACCTTTTTCAATGGCAAGTTCAATTCTAGAATTCCAGGCTAAACTCCTTTTCAAAAATCAGGCTTCCTGTCTCTATTGTCAGTTAAGTTTATACCAGAAAGATCTTAAGTGGATGGAAGACCAAATTTTGCTTTATTATATTTTCTTTTGTTTAATTGGTAAGCTGTCCAATTAATATTTGGGGGATTAATAGTTGAAGCAAATAATGTCAAAATAAATCAATACATAGATGGTTGATTTGCCTCAATAGAGAGTGGGGATAATGCTCTAGGCCTTCAGGTGCTTGGACAGCTTTTGAAGATAGCAAACTGGATGACCAAAGAAGGAATTAATCAATAAATGTACTTCAGCCTCTTAATGAAGAAGTTCAAAAGGCAGTTTCTTAGCATCTGCCAGGCTTGTTGGGGTTGGGTTAGGGCAGAAATAACTGAGGAAGGAATTGAAGTTAGCAAAAGAAAATGGATGATAGAATTTTTGGACTAGGACTCTGGAAACCAAATACAATTTATAATTCCTTACTTCTGTGGCATTCAACAGCAACAAAAGTCTCCTGACAAGTATTGTTTCCCTCCTGCTGCTTAAAATTTCTAAGAGAAAGAAACATGACATTGTATCATATTGTTTCATTTCAGTGAGTTTACTTTAGTGTCTTAAAAATAGTTTACATGGCAAGAATTATCAATAGTTTTTAACCATTGCTTATCTATTTACTTCCTGCATTTTTTTCTCACAAAAGTTGTCATTTTTAAAACTGATTGACCATTTTTTATGTGAATAAAGCTCTGCTAAGAAACACTCATACTTGAAACATGAAATTTCTTATTTTTTAAGATGATTGAAGTGAAACTACCCATTGCTGAGTGTTTTAAAATTGAACTTAAGAAAATTTTACATGGCCATTATTAGATGATCCACAACATGATTTCAGTGTTACTTCAGCATTCCATTTTAATAATCTATAAATTCCCAATTACTATTATTAAATACATGGCCAAATAAATATTGGATTAGATTAGTGACATAGAGAAATGGTCCAGAAGCATAAAGGCTTATAAAGAAAAATTATTTGGGGATGATTTAAAACACTAGGAATTACTCTTAAATCAGAAATTTTACATACATGTAGATTTGACCATGAGTAATGCAATAAATTTAGCAATTGAAAGCAAACCCGAAAAGTAAATCTAAAAGAGACAAATTTCAAAGCTCCAGACTAAGCCTTTAAACTCATATTATAGCAATAAACTTAAGTAGTTAATAAAAGGTAAACTTTTAGAGAGAGTATGTGTGTGGGG
This sequence comes from Tolypeutes matacus, assembly GCA_026826555.1. NCBI lineage: Eukaryota > Metazoa > Chordata > Mammalia > Cingulata > Chlamyphoridae > Tolypeutes > Tolypeutes matacus. The sequence continues at coordinate 13,638,342 of JAKSZT010053779.1, read as the reverse complement.
GTGTGTATGTGTGCATGTTTTAAGTTATTATCTTTAGAGCACACACACACACACACAAATGAGAGACTCCGATTACATTCATGATCTATAAAATATGAATCAATAGGGCCTTCTTGTTCTGAATTATTACTCCGAATGCTTCAACTGCAAAAGAAAAATCGCTGGCTCTAGCTTTCTAATTGTATGATTCATGAAATCCTTGAAGAGCAATGTTTGATTTGATGCTGTAAAGTGATATTTTACAGTCCAGTAGAGTGGGAAACACTGAAATGCCAGAAAACATACTTAAACATTATTGGTCCTTAATAGAAATTTGTAAAAGCAATTAAATTAGTCTCTGCATGTAATATATAGAGAAATACATGTTTGTTAATCTAATATTTTCACTCTAACATAAACAACCATTATTTGCTTTCCTAATACAGTTACACTTTAATTTATTAAAATGGGTTATCTCAAATAAATTTGCAACTGTTTTCACAAGTTAAAAAAGTTTATTAGCATATTATTGTGGAACTTACAATGACTACTTAGATAGTAAAAGGGTAGCATTCTTTTTCTAGCATTCTGGAAGTTATCAGTAGCTAACAGGATTTTAAAAGGATTCTTTAGGGTGGTTTTATTTTCTTTCATTTCTTTCTATATTTTTTTTCTTTCTTTCATCTATCTATCTAATCTATCTATCTATGAAGAAAAATGTAGGATGATTTTCAATGTATGTTTAGCAGACAATTAATATTTGCTGGATATTACTAAAATGTTACTGCAGGCCCCCAAATTCCATAGTTGTAATGGTTAATTTTATGTGTCAACTTGGCTAAGTAATGGTACTTAGACGTTTGGTCAAATATTGACATAGTGTAACAATGGAGGTATTTCATAGATGAGATTAGTATCTACAATTGGTTGACTTTAAGGAAAGTAGATTACCCTCAATAATGTTCTAGGTCTTCATCCAATCATATTGAGGTCTTAAGAGCTAAAACTGAGGTTTCCAGGGATCTGAAGGAATTCTGCCTCTAGAATCCACCCTTACTGAGTTTCCAGCCTTCTGGCTTCCCCTTCAGGATGAAAACTTCAATATCACTTTTTCCAGAATTTCAGGTGTCCTTCCTGCCCTTTGAATTCAGGCTTGCCAGTCCCCTCAATCCAACAATTGCATGAGTCAGTTCCTTATAACAAGTCTCTCTAGATAGATAGATATAGACACAGACATAGACATAGACATAGACATAGACATAGACATAGACATAGACA
>JAKSZT010053779.1:13575278-13637075 GCA_026826555.1 Tolypeutes matacus | reverse complement strand
AGACATAGACATAGACATAGACATAGACATAGACATAGACATAGACATAGACATAGACATAGACATAGACATAGACATAGATGTAGATACACACACATATTGGTTCTGTTTCACTGGAAAACTGATACAATAGTCAAATTCATGAAATGCTGGATTAGTCATTTAAAGATTTTCACCACAGAACTTCAACAACATTTAAAATAACCGACTTTATTGAAAATATTCAATATTAGGTTACAATCTAAAGAGTTTTCTTAGATTATTTGACCAATACACTCTTTTGTGTGTGTGTGGTGGGGGGTATCTTATAGGATCATTATTTAAGAGAAGTCTCTTCAGGAAATCATTTTCCTTTAGAAAGAATCCTGGACTAGCAGAATATAGCACTGTGTTGGATTACAAATTCTAGCACTTACTACTTTTGGAGCTCCATTTAGGCAACTAACTTCTTTTTCTTTTTTTAAGATGTAAAATCACCTTCCTAGATTATAATTTGAGGAGAAATTCAGAAGATTATATGTGAATTAGCTATAAGACAAATACATCAATATAAATATGCATAATCTTTCAAACTTCAATGAAATAACACATTCTTTGTCCAATGTTGTTTGGGGCACCTCCACATGCTAGATCTGAATTGCCATAAACAATCACTTTCCAGACACCTCCCTACATAAATTAAAGGAAGATCCTTGGGGTTAGTTAGTCCAGACATTGATGATTTTTAAGAAGTTCTTAAGATGGATGGGTAGAAGTAGAAACTTAGATGAGTATTTTTCAGCAGGAAGGTGAGTATGGAAAAGTGTTTTAGTTTCCTAGGCTGCTCAAAGAAGATACTATGAAATGGGTTGGCTTTTAAATAATTGGAATTTATTAACTTACAGTTTGAGACCATGAGAATGTCCAAATCATGGCATTACCAAGGCCATTCTTTCTTCCCGAAGACTGACTGCTGGGGATTCTTGGCTCCTCTGCCACATGGCAAGGTATATGGCAGCCTCTCCTAGTCTCTCCCTTCTCTTTTGGGTTTTATTGATTTAATCTTCTTGCTTCTGTGTCTTTCTCTCTCTTTCTCTGTATTTATTCCATTTATAAAGGACTCCAGCAAGAGGATTAAGGCCCATGCTGAGGTGGGTCACAACTTAATTGGAGTAGTCTTATCAAAAGATCTTACTCAAAATGGATTTATGCCATCTGGAATGGATTAGATTTAAAGACATTATTTTCTGGAGTACATACAGATTCAAACCACCACAAAGAATATGCCACAATCATCCAAAGAGTGCTTCAAAATAGTTATGCCAGTCTAACCTCTTCTCCTCAATCCCACATATCCTGATACCCTTGAAAATTTGATTTTATTTTCACATCTCTCTACAGAGAAACCCTAGACCCAGAAATTTCATTTCAAATTCAATTACTCTGAAGATCATCATATATATTTTTAAAAATGTACTTACTTATGAAAATGGAAATACTATGGGGAAGAATAATATTGCAGTTTTTAAAGTGTTAGTTTGGTTTTTTTGCATAAATGAAACTAAACAAGAAAGAATGGTTTAAGAAATTTTGATGGCAGTAAAAAGAATGAAATGGATGCTAAGTGAGCAGGGGATGCAAAGGAAAAACTGGGAAGTATTTGAGAAACTTGAGGCATTGAAGGCAATTTTTTTACTATTTGATGACTTACCTACTATCTGAGAGTTGTAAGAAGTTGTAATGGTAGGTAGAAATAACAATAAAGCTATACAGAGAGGAAAAGTTACACAAAAGAGTTTGGTGCCTAATTAGATGCAGCTCCTACTACTTCCAAATATCTTTCATAATTAAAAAGATATATATGGGATCATATGTTCTTGTTCTAAAGAATATTGCCAGTGGAATAATTCCAACAAAACCCAAACTAGTTTGGAAACAGTAGTAGAGTTCATTTTCATAGCACAGCTTTTCGCCTCTTCAAATCTAAGCCACACAGCCATTATTAATCATGTTTACAGTGTTCCATGTTCCCAGTAGTCTGGTTCAGTGTGAGTTAAATGAATTTGTTCTCTTAACAACTTTCTACTTCAAATGATTTTATTGTTCGAAATTACCTTATCTAGAAACCCTTGCTCTTTCAGTAAGCCCTTATATCATAGCAGCCATAAATCAATAGCTCAGTATTGAATTTTGAGAAATACTGACTAACCCTATTGCTATAATACAGGATTTGCTTCTAACTAGCAATTAAATTGCCATGTAGGTTAAAATCCATATTTCAAAAATCATCAGCACAATGTTAACTTATTTGATTCCTAGACTTTCAAAATGTACTTACTTTCAAATACACTGTTATTAAAAGATAAAAATCGCAAAACTAAATCCATGCTCCTTCATCTCTAGCTTCTACTTGTCAAGTCATGGCAGCCTGAAAAGTCTTTCTTATTGCTCTGAGGGAGCAGAGGTGAGTTCTGGGAAACAAATAAAATCGAGATTTACTGACTCAAGTCAGTGCTGTGATTCATAACTTAGCCTACCTTAAATAGAAGTTTTGTGGTTTGAGGTATGAATGGGAGAGTACAGTAGGAAGTGCCTGAAAGCTGTGGACTGAGATGGGCCAAAGGTTATCAGATCATAGAAATAGCAGCCAGCTAGCAGTTCTACTGAAACCTTAAATTGGGAAATTCTAACACTATAAATAGTTTTCCTTTATATTGTCTAAAATTTTCCAGGCCCTCCTAAAAGGTTGCTGAATTGCCAAGGAAATTACTTCTGCAGCCCCTTTAAAAACATCGTTATATATGTTAATTAGGTCAAAACTAATATTAAGGTTAGTGTAAAGAGAGAAAAATATCTCAGAAGGGTGAATGTTTGGTATTTAAGAGCAGTGATTGACCGTAGCACTTGCTTTACTGTGGTGATTGTGGAGATGGGTGGGCAGGAATCTGTCATATAAGGTTTTCTCCACATGTGAGGCAGGTTATTCAAGGAAACAAGGAGAAGACAAGCTATAACATGGCCAACAGACAACACGGCTGTAAGACCTTGCGGAGACCTTGAGTTTAACCTTGAGGTCCCAGTTTCTCTTTCCAGGATCTTCTCTTGGCCCTGGATATTCCAAACAGGCCTCACCATTGGCCCCCATCATTGATGGGGTTACCAATAACAGCTGGGGCCTATCCCATTTCCATTAGCAAGGGGGAGGAATAATTAACAGTTTAAAAGGTAACCACAGGAGGCAGAGCTCACTCTTTCTGCCTAGAAGAGGCTGCACCAAATCTTGGTGTGTATTTCCATCTTTCTCTCTCATTTCTCAACATGTTCTGTCTTTTCCCCCATTTCTCAAATAAATTATTTTTACTGGCCTAAATAAACTGACGTGGTCATAAATTAATTTATGCAACATAGCCAGGAACCTAGAGGAATCCAAAACTTCCCTGTCTTCCCATGGAGTAAGAAAACCTCAACAACAACAACAAAAAAATTGAAATATTGGTCACTCAAATCAATTCAGATATCTTGCTTAAAAATTCAAAACTGGGGAGCTGGTGTTGCTCAGTAATTGAGCACCGACTTCCTACATACGAGGTCCTGGGTTCAATCCCTGGCCCCAGTACCTCAAAAAAAAAAAAAAAAAGATTTCAAAATTATAAAAATACTTGAATCATGTGCTTAATATATACCTACACACACAAGGATAATTTTGTTTTGACAAATGAAGCAAATAGTGTACTAAAGAGTACACTAAATAATTACTCTAGTTTTCCTGATTCTATGAAAAGGTATAGCTAGAATACATTGACTATTCACAGGGAAGTGAATGAAAATTAATAAAAATTATTGAAAATCAAGATACATGCATGAGGAGAAAAGGATACCATCATACTCAATAGGTATATATTTATGTTTATATTATTCATATTATACACATTATGTCTGTATATGTACATATATGTAATCCTAAACAAATATCCAAAGATTTGAGGAAAGGCATTAAAAGGTATGACACATTTCCAAAGAAACTAGATTTATGGCAAAACTACAACAATTTTGTCTTGGGTATCAATGCAATAGCCTGTAAGAAATGGATGAATTCCAAACACTTTCTCTTTGTCTTTGTCTTTCAACAATTTAATTTGGTGTACCTAGATTTAGATATCTTCATGCTTATCTTACATGGAGTTTTTGGGCTTCTTGAACTGTAAATTAACACTTATTTCATGAAATGGGGGACATTTTTGACCATTATTTCTTCAAATAATTTTTCCTGCTTCATTATTATCTCTTTTCACTCTATTAAAGAGCCATATTATATCTGTTGATAAGATTGATATTATCCCACAGATATTTCAGTCTCTGTTCACTTTTCTTATTTTTTTTCTCCTGTTCTTTAGATTGGATAATTTCTATTCAACAATATTCAATATTGATTTCTTTTTCTGTTATCTTAAATATGCTGTTGAGCCACTCTAAATATTTTTTCATTTTATTTATTGGACATTTCAACTCTGAATTTTCCATTTGTTTCTTTCTTATATATGTAGTTTCTATTTATTGAGATTCTCTACTTGTTGAGTCAGTGACATCACAGGTCAATTCTTTAAACATGATTTCCTTTAGTTCTTTGAATATAGTCATAAGAGTTGCTTTTAAGTCTTTGTTTGCCAAATCCAACATCTGGGCAATCTCAAGTAAGTTTTTATTTTTTCTTGAGTGTGAGTCACACTTTTCTGTATCTTTGTATGTCTTATAATTTTTTTGTTGAAAACTGGACATTTTAGGTAATAAATTAAAGCACCTCTGAATTCTGACTTCCCCCCAAAGATTTTGTATGGGTGTATGTGTGTGTGTGTGTGTGTTTATAATTGCTATCATTTTGTTTTGTTATTTGTTTAGAAATTTATCAGCACTAAATCTGTGGAGTCTATCTTTCATGAATTTGTAGCCACTGTTGTTCATGTGTGTGGCAGTTTGAAATTACTTCGTAAATACCAAAAAGAGAAAAATTATGTTTTTAAACTAAACTATTCTTGTTGGTGTGATACTCTTTGCTTGCGCTAAATTCAGTTGAGGAGCCTTTGATTGTATTATTTGATAAGATCACTTTAGGGCTCACCCTGTGACTCAGGTTGAGCTTCTGCCCTCTTCCTGGGTCTGATAGAAATGGAAACATAGAGACAGACACACAGACACAGATAAATGAAGTCGCCATATTTGATATTGCCATGTGAGAGGAAAAGCAACAGTTTTGCCCACAGCTAAGTTGCAAGGAGAGAAGCCCCCAAGAAGCTCAAAGAGCTAAGGTGCAGAAAGAGATGAGCCATATGCCCCCAGCTTGCTACTGAACTTGGGAAGAATGCTAAGCAGCCAAGACTGATAGAGGAGGCCCAGAAAGAGACATGCCCTATACCTGGTTGCCCTCAGCTGAGCTCAAACCTCAGCAGAGAATAACAGTGATCTTGCTTCAACACATGGCAGCTGACTTTGGTGAGAAAGCATCCGCATGGTGCCTTGACTTGGACTTTTCATGACTTTGGGAACTGTAAGCTTTTACCCCCAAATAAATCCCCTTTATAAAAGACAACCCATTTCTGGTGCTTTGGATCAGCAGCACTTTGGCCATCTAAAACAATGCTCTTTTTTTTTTTCCCTTGCCTTTATTTTGAAGACTGCTTCCGAAGTGTGTGTGCAACTTAGTGGTCTATTTATGATTGTCAAATATGGTGCTCAAACATAGAAGCTAGTAAGGCTTCTACTTTGTGCTGATGGACATGTGTGGGTTGAGGAATGAATCCATAGTTGATGCAATTTTCAGGTCTGCCAGGTATTTACTTTCTGCCTGGACCTCTTATGTCTCTTCTGCACATTACTACAGTCTCTTCCTTAGCCACATATTTGTATAGCTTAACTACACTATGATATTTGCTGAGCATGCATACGGAAAGCCCTCAGGGTTGTCTGGAATGTTTCAAAAGCCCCTCTAGGTCACTCTCATTTCCAATACATGGCTGGTCAGATCCTGGACCCAACCAGGACATCGATTTTAGTTTAACAGATAGCTTTACTTTTACTAACACTGCTGGGCATTGTTTTTTTGTTTTTGTTTGTTTGTTTTACTCTCTATTTTAAATCAAGTGAGCCTCTCATGAAGTTTTTGGTTTTCACATCTTGCTTTAACCTGGAAGGGGATTTGCTATGTCCTAGGAAAAAAGGCCATAGAGTCCCACACTGGCACTTTTTTAGCCATTGTTCAGAAATTTATAAATGTTTCTCAAACTGATGATTGCCTTTCATTGATTTACAAATCCCTAACAGTTTCTTTGACAATTTCATACAGTTTTATAGTAGTTTTTCAAGTAAAGGACTTGCTGATCTCTTCACTCTACTATACTGGAAGGCTCACCTACTTTTTTCCATTTTTTTATTTGGAAAAACTAAGCCTACAGAAAAAGAACAAATATAATGTATCATATACCTGTATGCTTTTCACCTATATACAACAATCATAAATTAAAAGAAATTTCTTTTATTTCTCTCCCTTATGTATGTGAATGCATGCATGAGTATGTGTATCATATATATTTTTTTCTGAACCATTTGAGTGCATTACACAAACCCAATGAAATGCCACCCCAATATATTTAAGCATAGGTCTGCTAAGAATAAGAGTATTCTACTTCATTACTATTAATACAATTTTCAAACAAGAAGTTAGAACTTAGTTTCTAAATGTCATTCCAGATGAAAAGAAAGCAATTTTTTTAAAATGGTTGATTAAAGGATTGTAAGAGGTGGAGAAAGGGTAATTCTAAATGAACTTGCAACATCATTATTTTGGGTCAGAAAGTAAGTAAATTCTGAAAAGATAACTGATGGAATTATGTCAAAAGTCAGGGAATATGCTTAAAGGAGCACTTAACTATCCAAATTTGGGACAATTTGAGCATCAAAATAAATGTCAGAATGATAATATTATATGATAATACATTAAGTTAAAAGAAATTCATGAGATGGAAAATACTAAAGATATCCAAGGAAGTTACCAAATAAAAGAAGGAGAGGTCTCTTCCTTTAAAAAATTAATATCGAGTAAATGATACCATTAGAAAATTTCTAATTTTCAATCAATAATTTAATGACATTTTAACCAATAATTTAGACAAGGATTGTCAATGAATGCTAAAAACCACTGTAGAATTAAGACAACAATGAGATACCACTATACACTTAACTGAATAATTAAAATTCAAGCATAAAACCTGATAATACCTATTGCTGGCTAGGATGCAGAGCAACAAGAACTGTCATTCATTGCCAGTGGGAATGCAAAATGAAACAGCCACGTTGGAAGACAATTTGCCAGTTTCTCATGAAGCTAAACATAATCTTACTATGTGATACAGCAATTGTGTGCATAGAAAAACTTATGTCCACTCAAAATTCTGCATGTGAATTAAAGCAGTAATAATGAAAAGATGGAAGCAACCAAGATGTCCTTCAATAGAAGAGTAGATTAAAAACCTGTGAGTGTTAATAAGAAATGAACACATGAATGCATCTTGCTAAATGAAACAGGCCAGTTTCCAGAAGTTACTTATGTACCAATCAATTTATGTAACATTTTGGGAAAAGGAAAATGTGTAAAAACAGAACATATATCAGAGGTTGCCAGCTCACACCAGAGATTGCCAGTTTGAGGATGGCTGAACAGGTGAGTTTTTTCAGGGATATGAAATTATTTATTATGATTCTGTTCTGGTGGTTTACTACAATATGTGTTTGTCAACCCCATAGAACTTTAACAGACATAGAGTGAACCTTAATGTATATACATCTGAAAATATCAATTAGGAGGTAGGTGGATCCCAGGATGGAAAACAAACTGTGACAGAACAATCTAATTGTATTACAAATGTATGACATCATTGAAGATATTGAGGAAAATGGTGCTGACACAAGTAACTTGGAAGCAAATGGAGACTGTAAGACTAAAGATAAAAGGAACTGTACATAAGCACACTACTGTAGTTAGTGAAGTTTATTTTCCCCAGGTGTGTGTGTATGTTAGGAATTATGAAACCATTATACAGGGTATATTGGAGCTAAACAAATAGGTAAATAAATGATGAATGTTGGGAGCCAGTGAAACACTGTTTGAGTGGATGTTATAGACAACCAAGAGAGCAAGGCTAGAATGAAGCAGGTCATGCTTGATTAGAGTTGCAGACATCAGTATGAGTTCATGTTTAGCTTAATATTGATTCAAATCAACAGATATAGAAATAATTATAAGAAAAGTCTGTATAAATGGATGAGGATATAAACATATATTCCCAAGCTCTCTCCTCTGAGAAAGCTTAAAAACAATTAAACTTCAGTAACTGCAAGCACACCCATGGTCCAGATATTGGTTTCAAATGAAAGGAGAAATGGCTGATTCTACAGCTTGGGCAGGGAATATACAAAATGAGCATCTTGTAGTGCCATACTTAAGGAAAGTGCTTAAAAGATCAAACCAGTTATGATATGTCAAAGAGAGAAAGGAGTCAATTGAAAGAGCTCCTAGTGATCAAATATAGAACAGTTTGAACAATAAAATAATGTCTTATTGAATTATAACTTATAGTATAAAATAAATATCCATAAGCCCATTCTAATAGAAATGATTCAATAAATATTTAAATAGAGGAGAATAGACACATCTCCATATTGAAGGACTCCAAATAATTTATGTAGCTACACCTCCGTCCATGAGTCCAAACTCCCCATCCTTTATGTATTGAATGCACATAGTGACTTTCTTTCAAGAATTATAACATGGAAAAGGGGAAAAGGGTAACTTTATCGTGGAAAAATCTGACAAAAAAAATCTCAATCAGGTGTTCAAATTTAACATTACAGTGATAACTCATGTAAATAACATGCACCACTGTGATATGATATGATATGATATGATATGATATGATATGATATGATATGATATGATATGATATGTGGTCATTCTCGCCACATGACAACTACCACAGATTGGGTTGGCTTAAACAACAGGAATTTATTGGATCTATAAGAAATCCAAAATGAAGATATTGGCAACACTTGCTTTCTCCCAGAGTCTGCAGCATTCTAGTATTGAGAGCTAGCAATCCATGGGGTTCCTTGGCTTGTCTATATGCCACTTGTCACATAGTAATGTCTTCTCTCTGGCTTCTGTAACTTCAAGTGTGTCTTTATAATGCCTCAGTAATAAAGGTTAAGGCCACACCTTAATGAAAATAAAATCTTCAAAGGCCCCAGGATGTGTAAGTCCATTGAGGGTGGTGGGCCACACTTGTGGGAGATGTTTGTGTGGGATGTGGTGGGAGGTGTGGGAGGTGGGCATCATGGGAATCCCAGTGGGTTCCATGTAATATTTTGGGTAATCTAAGCACCTCTTAAAATATATTTATATATATATATATAAATAACATTTTTGTAACCAAATGCACATATATGCATATATATTTATATAATCATTTTGCAAATGTTGGTATGTATTGTGAAAATTTTGATTTTTACCCACAATAAAAAAAAAAAAAAAAACATACTATTTGTAAATGGGTTCAAACCACAGAAATGGAATTATAATTAAGAACATGCTTTCCATGGGGTACATAAATCAATCTACACAGTCTGCCCTCTTGATCCCCAAAAGACATAGTCTTCACACATGCAAAATACATTCATTCCATCCTAATAGCCCAAAAGACTTAAAGTCATATCTGTAACAACTCAAAGTACAAAATCTCATCAAAATTAGTTTTGGGTGTGGTCATTCCTGGGGCAAAATTCCTCTCCATCTTTGGACCTGTGAAACCAAGAAAGCAAGTTATCTACTTCCAAAATACTATGATAAGATAAGCATGATAGAAATTCATATTCTGCAAGAGAGAAATGGAAGGGAAAAATAAGTCACGGCTTTTGAGCAAGTCTGAAACTCAGCAGAGTAAACATCATTGCATTTCGAAATCTGAGAATCATCTATGATTTGATGCTGTTATTCAGCCCTACTAGAGTAGTAGTGCCACTCTTTCCAAGTGTTAGGGCAGCAGCTCTGCTTTTCCCATACACTGAGACCTATGCCTTACCTTCTCTGAGTATTAGGGTGGTAGCTGAACTCTTCTTGAACATTGGGACAGAAGTTCTACCTCCTCCAAGTTCCAGGGCCAGGGTGGAAATCTTGCCCTACCCATAGGTTTGGGTGGAAGTGCCTCTGTTTTGGCCCAAGGAGATCTCTTCAGTCTAGTCCTCTCCTTCTATGGTTCTGCCTTTGAAGTTATTATTCTTTCATTTCATCCTGTCTCTGACCTTTTCACTCTAGGCTGTCAGTGCTTCTGTCCATATGGCATTCTCTAAAGTCTTGTCAGTTTTTCATATAGTTCAAGGGAATCTAAACCCTCAGACAAAAGGATCTTCACTAATTCTTCCTGAATAAATGCATTTCCAATTCTGACTTCTTCTGAGATAGCTGACTGGATCCATGTTTAGCCTCTTTAGCAAAGGGTTGTTCAGTTATACCTTCTTTAGCAAAGGATGGTTCAGCTATTCTCTCTGGGACTCACTTCCACTGAAGTTCAGAAAGGACCCTAACAGAGTCACTTCTGGTCCTGATCTCAGAACATGCTATCTTGATAGGCTGAGAAATTTTCAAATCATCAATTGCTAGTTCCATGGTGCCTAAGAGTTCAGACTTCAGTTTATCCCTTTCCTCTTTCATTTCACTATAAGATACAAAGAGAAGCAAACCAAGTTATATCTTCCACACTTAGGTGCAACCAGCCCTTATGAAAGACATAAATATAAATATCCAAGCAGGACAAAGCACCCCAAATGAATAAATCCGAATAGACATACATAGAGAAACCTACTATTCAGAAAGTCAAATGCCAGAAATAAACAGAGAATCCTGAAAGAAGCAAGAGAAATATAATTTATCACATGCAAGGAATGCTTAATCATACTAAGTGCCAATTTCTCATCAGAATCCATGGAGGCAAGAAGGTTCTGAAAGAGAAAAACTGCCAGCCAAGAATTCTGTATCTGGCAAAACAGTCCTTCAAAACTAAGGGTGAGATTAAAGTCTTCAAATATAAACAAAAACTAAGAGTATGTCACCAAAAGACCAGATTTCAAGAGGTACTAAAGGGAATATTGCAACTTGAAAGGAAGACAGGAGTGAGAGGCTTGGAGAAGAGTGTAGAAATGAAGATTATTAGTAAGAGTAACAAAAAGGATAAAAAGATACATAATAGTAAGATAGGTCAATGGAAAGTCAAAAGATATACTGGATGAAGTAGGGAATGCCTTTAAAATAACAACATTAAATGTTAATGGATTGAACTCCCCAATCAATAGACACAGACTGGTAAAATGGATTAAAAAATCAACCATCTATAGGTTGTCTACAAGACACTTACTTTACAAGCAAGGACACAAATAGACTGAAAGTAAAAGGTTGGAAAATTTATTCCACACAAACATAATAAAAAAGGAGATGGGGTAGTGATACCTAACCAGTGTCCCCCAAAATACATGAGGCACACACTTTCAAAATGGAAGAGAGAAATACATGTCTCTACAATAATAGTTGGAGACTTCAAAACAACACTCTCATTTTTGGATAGAACAACCGGATGAAGGATCAATAAGGAAACAGAGAACTTGAATAATATGATAAATGAACTAGACCTCATAGACATATATAGAACATTGCACCCCAAAACAGCAGGATATACATTCCTTCTCAAGTGCTCATGGATCTTTCTCCAGGATACACTATTTGTTGGGTCACAAAACAAGTATCATTAAATTTTAAAAGATTGAAATTATACAAAGCACTATCTCTGATCATACTAAAATGAAGCTGGAATCAACAACAGGTAGAGAAAAGGAAAACTCAAAAATATATGGAGGTTAAACAACATACTCTTAAATATTCAATAGATCAAAGAAGAAATTGAAAGAGAAATCAGTAAATATCTCGAGACAGATAAAACCTTAATACAACATATCAAAACCTATGGGATACAGTGAAAACAGTTCTGAAAGAGCAATTTATCACCCTCAATGCTTAAATTAAAAAAAGAAGAAATAGCTAAAATCAAAGACCTAACTGGATACCTGTTGAAATTAAAAAAGAACAGCAAACTAATCACAAAATAAGCAGGAGAGAAATAAAGTATAGAGCAGAAATAAAAGAAAGTGAGAACAAAAAAATAATAGAGAGAATCACAAAACCAAAAGTTGGATCTTCGAGAAGATGAACAAAATTGACAAACCCTTAGCTAGACTGAAAAACAAAAAAGAAGGAAGATGCAAATAAAATCAGATATGAGAGGGGGGACATTATCACTGACCCTGCAGAAATAAGAGTGATCATAAGAGGATACTATGAACAACTGAATACCAAAAAACTAGACAATGTAGACAAGATGGACAAATTCCTAGAAACACATGAGCTACCTACACTGACACTAAAAGAAACAAAAGACCTCAACAAACCAATCACAAGTGAAGAGTATGAGACAATCATCAAAAACCTCCCAAAGATGAAGAGCCCATATCTGATGGCTACGTAGGTAAATTCTACCAATCATTTAAAGATGATCACATAGGTAAATTCTACCAATCATTTAAAGATGATCTAATATCAATCTTGCTCAAGCTCTTCCAAAAAAATAGAAGAGGAGAGAATGTTACCAAATTCATTCTATGAAGTCATCACCCTAATACCAAACCAGATAAAGGTAACATGAAAAAGGAAAATTATAGACCAATTTCTGTAATGAATATAGATGCAAAAATCCTCAACAAAATACTTGCTGATCAAATCCAAAAGCACATTAAAAGAATTATACATCATGATCAAATGGGTTTTATCCCAGGTATGGAAGGGTAGTTCAATGCAAGAAAATCAATGTAATACATCATATTAGTAAATTGAGGAAGAAAAATCACATGCTCATACTGATTTGGAAAAGGCATTTGAGAAAATCCAACACCCTTTCTTAATGAAAACTCTTCAAAAGAAAGACATAGAGGGAAATTTTCTCAACATGATAAAGTGCATATCTGAAAAACCCACAGCTTATATTGTATTCAATGGGGAAAGACTGGAAGCTTTCCAATTGAGGTTGGAAACAGGGCAATATGCCCGCTATCACTGTTATTCAATAATAATAGATATTAATATTCTAGATGTCCTAGCTAGAACAATTAGGCAAAGAAAGAGAAATAAAAGGCATCGAAATAGGAAAGGAAGAAGTAAAACTTAAACTATTTGTTGATGACATGATCCTATATCTAGAAAATGCAAAAAATCCACAAACAAGCTACTAGGAAAAATAGGTGAGTTCAGCAAAGTGGCAGGATAAAAGATTACTATGCAAAAAACAGTAGCATTTCTATAAACTACTAATGGGTAGTCTGAGGAGGAAGTCAGGGGAAAAAAATCCCATTTACAATAGAGAATAAAAGAATCAAATATTTAGGAATAAACTTAACCAAGGATAAAAAACTTGCATTCAGAAAACTATAAAACATTGCTTAAAGAAACTGAAGAAAACTTAAATAATAGAAAGATATTCCATGTTAATTGAATGGAAGGCTAAATATTGCTAAGATGTCAATTCTACTCAAATTTATCTACGGATTCAACACAAGTCCAGTAAAACTTCTAGCAGCTTTTTTTTACAAAATTGGAAAGGCCAATCATCAAATTTATTAGGAAGGGTGATAGGTCCCAAATAGCCAAAAATATCTTTCAAAAGAAGAATGAAGTTGGAACACTCTCACTGTCTGACATTAAAGTATATTACCTAGCTCAGTGGTAAAAACAGCATGGTACTGGCATAAAGATAGATTTGTTAACCAATGCAATAGAATGGAGTGTTCAGAAATAGATTCCAAAATTTATGGCAAAGTGATTTTTGACAAGGCTTCAAACCCACCCATCTGGGCCAAAACAGTATATTCAACAAATGGTGCAGGGAGAACTGGATATCCATATGTAAAAGAAGGAAGCAGGTATCCTATCTCACACCTTATACAAAAATTAACTCAAAATGGAGCAAAGAACAAAATATAAACAACAATAAAACTCCTAGAAGAAAATGTTGGGAAATATCTTCAAGTTCTTGTGGTAGGCAGTGGTTTTGTGAACCTTATACCCAAAGCATGAGCAATGAAAGAAAAAATAGCTAAGTGGACCTCCTCAAACTTGAACACTTTTGTGCTTCAAAGAAGTTTATCAAGAAAGTGAAAAAGCAGCCTACTCAATGGGAGAAAATGTTTGGAAACCACATATCCAATAAGTGATTGTTTTCCATGTTATATAGAAAGATCATACAACCCAACAACTAAAAGACAAGTAACCCAATTAAAACATGGGCCAAAGATTGAATAGACATTTCTCCAAAGAGGAAATACAAATGGCCAAAAAACACATGAAAAAATGTTCAATTAGCTATTTGGGAAATGCAGATCAAAAGTTTATTGATATCATTTAATATCTTATAGATTGGCCATTATTACAAAAACAGAAAACTATAAGTACTGGAGAGGATGTGGAGTAAGAAGAATACTCCTTCACTGTTGGTGGGAATGTAGAATGGTGCAGCCTTTGTGGAAGACAGTTTGGTAGTTCCTCTAGAAACTATAGAACTGTCATATGATCCAGCAATCCTGTTTCTAGAAATATATTCAGAAGAACTGAAAGCAGGATGTGAATTGACATTTGCACACTGATATTCATAGCAGCATTATTCACAATCACTAAAATATGGAAAGAGCCCAAGTGTCCATCAACTGATGAATGGATAAACAAAATGTGGTAAATACAAACAATGGAATATTTTCAGCTGTAAGAAGAAATGAAATCGGGATGCATATGACAACATGGATAAACCTTGAGGACATTATGTGGAGTGAACTGTCAGACACAAAAGAACAAATACTGTATGGTCTCACTAATACAAATTAAAATGGTGAGTAAACTCAAAGAGGTAAACTCTAGAGTACCGGTTATCAGGAAATTGAATGTGGGTTGAAAATGGGAGCTGATGCTTAATGTATGTAGAATTTTAATAAGGTTTATTGTAAATGTATGGAAATGAATAGAGTTGATGGCAATACATTATAGTGAGTATAGCTAACACTGCTGATTTATAAATGTGATTATGGCTGAAAGGGGTAGTCTGTGGTTGTAATATTTCAGTTGAAAGGAAGCTATAGAGAATAACGTAGGGATTGTATAACACTGATTTTGGTGGTGGATGAAAATTGTAGTTAAAAGTATAAATATAAGAATGTTCTTCCTTTACAAAGTGTTAAGCATATGGTGATACATAGAAAAATTACAACTAATGTAACATGGATTATAGTTAACAGTAATATTGTAATATTTTTCCAGCAATTGCAAAGAAGATATTATATCAATTCTAAGGGATTACAATAGGGGGGTATGGGATTTTGCCTTTTGGACTAATGAAAACGTTCTAAAATTGACGGAGATGATGACAGCACAACTCTGATGAATATGAAAGCCATTGAGTGTACACTTTGAATGGATTGTACAAAGCATGGGACTATATAACACAATAAATCCTATAGTGGAAGATGGACTATGGTTAACAGAACAAATATGAGAACATTCTCTCATGAACTATAACATGTACATAATATTAACACAGAGTGTCATTAACCGGGTAGGTTGGAAAAAAATACAGTAACTGTAGGATATTAGCTATAGTTAGTAGTAATGTTTTGATGATGCTCTTTCATAGTTTGTAACAACTATTTCACAAAATTCAAGGTGTTGTTGGTGGGGTAAGATATGGCAGCCCTGTATGATGACATGCATATTTGTTTTGTAAGCTCACAAATATATACTATATACTTAATATTTATGCATGTTCATGTATGAATGATAAACTTCAGTAAAAAAAAAGTTTTAAAAAATTTCCTACTTACAGTGGGTTCACACCCACAGGAAAGGTTTAAGTTTAAGAACTACTCCAAATCATCACACTAAGGAAATCTGAATAAAGTATGTGGTTCAGTTAATAATAATATATCACTATTGGTTCATTGGTTGTGACAAATGTATCATAATAATATAAGATATTAACAACAGGGAGCCTGGGTGTATGATATATGAGAACTCTCTGAACTATCTTTGATAATTTTCAACAATTCTGAAACAAATCTAAAATAAAAAGTTTATCAAGAATAAAATATTAGGGAAAGATTGTTTTGAGTGAAAAAAGATATTCATATACTACAAAGAATCTTCCCACAAATTATATGTTCATTACAAATGGTAAAACGTACTTTTAGGATAAGGAAGTCTAGAAGATACCACCTTAGTGAAGTGATCACATTTTTCACGGCCAAAAATTGGTCATTATACACCGTATGCCTTCTGATACTCTGCTTAGAAAAGGACATCATATCATCTAGGCAACATTTCTTACAAAAAAAAGTTTTTCTGTTTAACATTAATTAAATAATGCGTACACCATCAGAGAAATTCAAATTGAGATATTCTGTAAAAACCTGTAAAATTTCTTGAACATGTAAAGGTTTCTTAGTCAGAAGACAGCAAATTAAATTGTTTTATACCTAACAGGCATGTATTAGCATGGGGTGATTGGAAAGAGCTTCTTAAAGTAAGTCGTTTTAGGTATATGAATCTAGGGATGTATTCAACAAGTTCTTTTGAACTCAGTGGTAGAGAACAGAATCCATTCAATAGTGAATCAATGCAGTGCTGTATGAGCAGAGTGAAAAAAATGCAAACTCTTCTAAGAATTTGGATCAGAAGACCCTGAGATGAGCCAGCATTGTTTCAATGGCATAAATATTTATTATTTGAAGTTTACCTAATGCTAAAGCTTTGTATAAACCATAATTATGACTTTGAGCAGAAGCTTTCTTCTACTTTGTAGTCTCAGGTATAAGAATATTTAAATTATTTTTCTCTGCACTTATGAAAATAGTCAATATACCACAGAAAGAATACTCTGTAAACAATTATGGAGCATAAGATGACTTTGAAAATGATAAAGAATAATCATCCTTTTTAAACACAAATCTGATATGATTACTTTTTCAATATAGGAACTAGTATTGATTTCATATAACAGAAAGTTCAGTAATTGTGACAGTTTGAAGTTCTTTATGAATCCCCAAAAGAGAAAGATTATGTTTTTGAACTAATCCATTCCTGTGTGTGAGATCCTTTTGATTGGACTATGTCAATGAAATGTGACTCAGGTTGAGTTTCCCACTCTTGCTGGGTCTGATATATATGGAAAAGCAGAGAGAAGGGAAGCTGCTGTATAATCTTGATGTGAGAGAGAACTCCAGGTTCACCTACAGCTCCTGAAAGGCAAAGGAGCCCCAAGAGACTGAGAGGGGAGGCCCAGAAAGAGTCAGGTCCTATGCCTGGTTGTCCACAGCTGAGCTCTGGGAAACAGTGATTCTGGAGGGGAAGGCAGGGACCTCAGCAGAGATTGCCCACCTTGCTTCACCACATGGCAGCATACCAGGGTAACAAACAGGTGAATTTGGTGAGAAAGCATCTCTGCTGATGTCTTGAATTGGACATTTTATGACCTCAGAACTGTAAGCTTTTATCCTAAATAAAATTGCCATTATAGAAGCCAACCCATTACCAGTACTTTGCATAGGCAGCCCTGTGTCAAACTAAGACAGTCATGAATATCCTGGTTGAAAGAAAAGGAAATAAAAACAGGTAAGGCATTATTTTGTAACATTATTTTTATATAGTAATGCAGAAGAGTTGGCAGTGTTTTGTCCTGAACCACTTTCACTATTTGATCACTAATTCCAGCATTATTGATTGCATTTTTATAAAATTTCCTAAACAGAAAAATGTTGTGAAAACAGTCTTATCACTGTGTTTGTTCTTCTTTTGTTTTCAGTATTGTCAGATTCCACTGTTAGAATACCCATGCATATATTTCACACATGGTGTAAATAATTAAATCTTGGAAGAACACAGGTTGTGTTCTTACCGTCCAGCACTGAACTTGCACTGCTGTGTATGAAGCCAGTTTTCTTCTTTCCTCCAACTCTGTGATCTCTCTCCTAGCACCTTAGCACTATAAATTTCTGGCAGAGCCTTCCTAGAATGGGTTGACTGGGTTATTTGACTTTGCCCTAAGCTTTGCAGGCCTCCTGTGGCTGGTTATATGAAGCAACTGGAACGGAGAAAAATGCAGTTTGCCAGCTAGTACTGAGGAGAGAAATAACACAGACACCTTGAGACTCATATTCAATTAGCCTTCTCTGCCTCCCAGCATTTTCATGGCAAGGCCTCTAACTTCCACAAAAGTTATAGTTAATTCAACAAATATTTACAAGCACTCCTGCTGTGTGTGTGGCATTTGTTATGGCCTCAAGGGGAGGAGGAGTGAGCAGGAAGGGACTGAAGAGGAAGGAAGAGTTTAAGAGTCTGAGCTTTGGAGTTAAATAATGGGTCACATACTTTTAACTCTTTTCCTCGTTGATCTTTAGACTTGGGCAAGTTAATATAATGCCTGTAATTCTTTCTTCACATTTGCATAGTATTTAGTTTGCTAGGCTGCTGAAAGCAGATACCATAAAATGGGTTGGGCTTTTAACAATGGGAATTCATTGGCTTACAGTTTTGAGGCTGAGATATGTCCAAATAATGACATCTTCAAGGTAATCCTCTCTTCCTGAAGACTGGCTGCTGGCAACACATGGGCCCTCTGCCACATGGCAAGGCACATGGTGGTGTCTGCTGGTCTCTTCCTTCTCTTCCAGGTTTCGTTGCTTTCAGTTTCTTGCTTCCGTGGATTTCTCTCTCTTTGTCTGAATTTCATTCTCTTATAAAGGACTCCAGTAAGAGGATTAAGACCCATCTTGAATGAGGTGCTTCACTCCTTAACTAAAGTAGCCTCATCACAAGGTCCTACTTAAAATGGGTCCATACCACAGGAATAAATTAGCTTTCTTGGATACAGACAGTTTCAAATCACCACACATAGTGCCAAATGAAAAGTGATTGATTTCTTGGATCAAACTGGCTATGTTATTGTGTACAATTGTTTGGTCAAACAAACACTAGCCTGATTTTTACAGTGTTTCCTAACTTGCAGCTCATCCTGGTGAATTCAGCATCATCACTGAGTTCCCAGCTGCAGCCTGCACTACAGAATATGGACTTGCCAATCCTCATGGTCACATGAGCCAATTTCTATTATTCTGTTTTTATGGACAATCCTGACTAATACATCTACCTTGTATGTGGAGGAAGTGGGGTTTTATTGGACTTAATAATGCTAAACACCTAGAAAGAAGCAGTGAGGCTAAGCATAGAGATTTTTCGTTATGGTTAGTCCAGTCACACCCCATCTAGTAACTTTTTAATAAATCTTTCTTTAGCCTAAATTAATTAAAGAAGAGGCCTGGAAAATTGAAGAGTGATATGGGTTGAATTGTGTCGTTCCCCCCCAAAAAAAGACATCTTCCTTTCCCAACCCCTGGTCTTGTGAATGTGATCTTATTTGGAAATAAGCTCATTGGATGTGTTATTAGTTAAGATGAGGTTGAACTGGATTAGGGTAGGCCCTAATCCAATGAGTGGTGACCTTATAGAAGGGAAGAATTAGACAAACAGGAGATAACACTGTGTGACAACTGAAACACAGATTGAAACCCAAAGACTGCCAGCAAAACATCAGAAGTTAGGCAGAGGAAAAGAAGGACTCTCCCTTGCAGATTTTGAACTTTTAGCCTCCAGAAATGTGAGACAATAATATTCTGTTGTTTTAAGCATATTGTTTGTGGTATTTGTTATGCAAGCCCTAGGAAACTAAGATAAGTAAGAAAGAATAATGTTAATTGTTGCAAACATTAGGTGAGATGTGCCAACAATATGTAGCAGATATTTGAAATTCAGGTCTGGAATTCACGAATCATCTTACAACTGAAGTTTAGAAATATATAGGATATAGGCAAATTATTGAGAAAGAAGGAGATCAATCAGCTTTTCTATATAGATATGCTTAGGAATATTTTAAAATAACATCGTAGGAAAGCTAGCTAGCTAGCTAGCTACCTATCATCTATCTATCTGTTTATCTTTCTACCTATCATCTATATATTATTTACATACTTATTGATATATTTAAAGTGCAGCTAAATAAGCCCAGCAGAAGATATTTTTAAGAAAAGTAATCAGAGAAGTAAGATGGATAAGAATTCAGTGTCATATCAAGTAAGGAGACTAAGCATATTGGGGAAATAAATGTAATCAACTGTATCAGATTATTTCAAAGAGGTTAAAAATTATGAATACTGTTGCAAAATCATTGGGTGTGATATTTGATACATTAAGTGACCTTGGGGAAATTTTAAATTGTTAGGGGAAATGGAATCAGATTATTAGCTTAATTTAGTGTATGCACTGAAAAAGAGAAGACAATAAAGGAAATTAGTTTCAGTAAAATAAATAAGAAAGGAAAGAAAGAAGAAAAATTGTAATGAGTAAAGATTCAGGGTGGAAGAGAAGGATCTTTTGTAGTGGAGATACTTGAGCAAATTTGTCAGTTAGGCAGAGAGCAGAGTAGAAGGAGAGACTGAAGATGCAGTCAAGATAACGGATAAGGCAAGGATAGGGATACAAACACAAGTGGAAGATTTAGCATTATAAAGAAGGTTGGTCATATTTTTGTTGGCAGCAAGGCAACAGGTGTAATGAAAAGGTAAAGGTACCTGAGGTGAAAAAGTGGAGAATGGATATATCTTGGGACATCACAACTGAGAGAAAAGGGAGGAAGTTTAGAAACATGAAAATAACAAATGAGATTCAGATCAAAGTAGTAAATAGGGTAGAAATTATCCAGAAATGAATAAATGATGCCAATTCTTTCCTTCTCCTGTGGTCTACCCTTGAATTTCAATTGGCTTTAAACATATAAAACACCCAAGGATGGAGCCATAAAAGGATAGTATCAGAGAAAGCAAATACTAGGATTTTCATTAGGCTCTATTCCCTGAGTAGCTAGTGTGACTCTGGATCCCATACCACAAGGAAAGTTCTGATTTTCCACATAAGAATTAGATTTTATATAATGCCATCTTGATGGAATAGCAAAGGACCATTAATTTGCTGTTGAAATTCTTTCCATAAGAGGTGACTGATTTTGGAGAAAATGAGTACCTCCTACAAGGCAACCAACTTTGTATTGCCCTACACTTGCGATAAGGACTACCTAAAAAGAATCACTGTCCTTCTTTACCATGGAAAATATATAGGGTGTGTGATAACAAAATACTTGCTTCAGAGGGTTTTAAATGAATATGTGTGTATATGAAAACATCATCCCTTTACGAGTTATGGATCACCTTCAAGTTTACTGCTGGTCCTTTGTTTGAACCCTGAATCAACAAAAAGCACATTTGCTCTCCAGCCTATGACTCTGATACACAGAGACATTGTAATTGCTCCACATTCCTGAGTAATCATTTTCTGATGGGTTTATTGCCACCTCTGCCTTATCAGGGCATGGCACTGTTATGAACCTTGGTGATAAATTACCCTTTAGAGAGGGGGAAGACAGTGCCACTTTAACAAGTGCAATAAAGCACTTTTTATATTGGGAGAGTTCAGTGCATTTCCCATTCATCATACACCCTCAGTGATTTTACACAGATTTTACACTGTTGATTAGCTCATTAGTGGGGTTAATTGGATACATTAACTGACAGAATTACAGCTTGACTATGAACCAGAGGCTGCAGCATTATAAATGACAGACAAACTGCAGATATGCATGGCCAGCCTGAAGGAAGTTCTTCTCTTTGATTAACTTTCATTAGATTTTAATTCTTTCTCCCTCCCCACTCCTGTAATTGACTCCACATGAATATCTACTATCGACTAGTTAAGTGAAAATATGACATTAATATATAGTCTCAATCTCTATCTCTTTCTAAAATAAGTTTCCCTGTAAAATAACTATTAAAAAAAGCAGTTTAGGAAAGTGATGAAAACAGTCTACATGAAAACAAGAAATGATTGTTGTCTATAAATTCAGTAAATTCTGTTCTTTCCAAAAGCCATGTTTTTCCTGAATTCTGGGCAATGTGTAATGTGCATTAAATCATCCCCCCATGGGCTGCTCATCATTTTGACATAGAAGACATGTAAAAATGCAGATCCTTGGACCCTCTGCCATACTTATTATATAAAACCTATAGAGGTGGGCCCGGGAACCTTTACAATTAACAAATTTCCCAGGTGAATCTTCTGAATTGAGTGTGGCGCCATGGTTAAAGTAGCATGGCAGTTTGCATTGAATATCAAGCAACATAGAGTACTCACTTAATAAAATGACTTCAAAGGGATATGTGGGCATTTAAAGAGGGGTCAAAATTCTCTAAGAAACAGTTAAAATTTTTTCTGTAGTTCAGATTCTCCACTATCATAGGCTTTAAAGAGTTAGTTAAATTCTTCTATATTTTCTTTAATTTTTACTTCTAGCTGCCATCAAATTTATGAAAAGAAGCTTCTATATTAATTTCTTCTCAGGAAAATAGTATTGTCCTCAATGGAAACTCCAAGAATAGAGAATGTAAAATTTATGTGTTTGGGAGCTTTCTGGTTAAGAAAGTATTTGGCAGCGGAAAGAGCACCAGACCTTGATTATGGGATCTGGGCTCTAGCATTAGCTGTGGTAGCTGTGCTAACAGTTAGTAAACAACTTAGAAAATTTCCAACTTGTCAGGCCTTCTATTTTTTACTCATAAATTAGCAATCAGTTCTATCTCATCATCAAGACTATCTGTGAAGACCAAATGAGATTTAACCTGATTTTATGTGTATCTGCAAGAAGGATACAAGGTAGAAATGGCCATCTCCAAAGAAAGATGAAAGTAAAACTCTGTGGCAAATGAGGCACCTAATTCACAAAGCAGAAATTTGGAAAAAGTAAGAACATTTCATATGTGGAGTGTAGGCAAACTGTGGAGAGAAAAGAAAGTTGTTAGTGGTTGTAGATAACTTCACCTCTACTACTACTTTCAGGCAGAGAAGAGCAGCAGGCTCTTCTTAGCTGTAAAGGTAACCACTTAATGAGGAGAAGGCAGGAAATAAAGAATTAGCTTGCCATGGTAGAAAGAAAGCACAGTAAAAGAATGAGGAGGAAGAAGAAGGAAAAGCAAAGGCCCTATCTGTGAATTCTAGGAGAAACAAAAGCCAGAAGTTCCAGAAAGAGATAGAAAAATGATGTAATATCAGTGAGAGCTGGAGAGGAGTCACATTAGGAAAGTTTACCTGAAATGCATGGGGACAACTACCAACAAGTTACTACATGGTAAGGCTTTTGATAAATGATTTAAGTGAGCTGAACACAAAGGATGCATTTACTGTGATACTAAATTCTAGAATTTAGCATCAAATTTGCATTGCAGATTGTGATAAAACTTTTATGTACTCTGAAAAATGTATCAAGCAATTAAAGATTACTAGGGAAAATCCACTATGCAGGCTAAAGGCAAATGCTCTCTGTGGTTCTCTGTAGGAATAAAGTAAAGTTTTTAAGATACATTGCAACCTTTGTTAAGATATTGTGATGTAATGTGATGTTTTCAAGTGGCTTAGAAACCATAATACAGTGGATCAAAACTTCATACATGTCAGTGACTCATGTGCAACAATTTTTCAGAAGAACTATTATTTAGACTATTTGGTGGGGGGGTTACCCTCAGACATTTCTTTTTCCCTCTTGGGTTATGCAATTTTTGTTTTTAATGATAGTACTAGGTTTTTTGTTAATAACAAGCAAAAATATGACAATATTTTCTCCTAAAACCCAAGAAACATAAAGTCTCCAAATACATGTATTTCTTTTAAATTTTCTCTATCCTGTGATATCCAAATAAAATATAACTGATTAAATAAAGCTATTCCTGATCAATTCAGCCTCTTTTGTCTCTGAACTTCTATAACATGCTGTGTTCCAACTCAACTCCTGAAGGGCATGGGTTGGGGCCACCACAAGACCAAAGAATGCACCTGGCACTGAGTCAGACATAAACTTTATTTGGACTTATGAACAGAAGAGAGTCTCTGGTGGTGACTGTCTGGAGAATGGAATTAGTGCTCTGCAAAGAGGCAGTGAAATGAGGGGTGATATAAGGGTTTCAGAACAAAAGCATTCAGTAGAGTATGAGAACAGAGTTCCTGGTAGGGTCCCATGATGGCACATATGGGGTCTGGTGATGTTATTGCAGGAATGAAGTTTTACTGCTCTGAAGAGATTATGGCTTATGATACCATCTATACATCCTTTCCCCTCCAGGGGGGGTTGTTAACCTTAACTTACATCCAAGTCACATAGGCGGCTATGTGCTGAGGGCTTAGGGGAAGCCTGGGCCCTGGGTCCCCACAACCCATCCCCACACAGCAGCCTACATTGACCATAGGACAAGCATTGCATCCACATTCCACAGCAACAGTATAAAAGACAAGAGAATAATAGAAATCCTCCACCAAAAGCTAGTATTCCTATAAAACCATGTCACCTGGGCCAAGAAAGGGAATTAAACCAATTATATAGGGGTTCAGTAGCTAATTTATCAATGTTCTGTATGTGCTCTTGCATATGATTTAGAGCTTGTGAAATATTATGAGAGTGATCAGGAATATATACACAAAATTGAACATTAATGAGGGCACAAGTCTCACCTTGTGCCACAGTAAGAATATCTAAAGCCATATCTTATTTTGTTAAACTACCTTTTGTACTGGGGTAGATTCTTCATTTTATTCTCCAAATTGCTACTTTGGAATCATTAAGGGCCTGAGCAGTGTGATTCGCTAAAGCAGTTATGTGTTTTTCAGTGACGATTTTAGCACCACCTGGCACATAAATGGCCAATGGGTAGAACCACCAGGGGGTGCACTTTATTTCTTGCCTTGACCATCTTCCAATGGTTAATGAGTCATATAGGGTGGCGGGGATATACAGCTGTCCCCACATGTATTATTTGGTCCAGTTACAAGGCAAAACAGCCACCTATTTTACCCTCAAGTCCATAGCCATCCTTTAAGGGACAGATAAGCCCCAGAAAATGAATGGTAAGAGGTATGCCACTGGAAAAGACTATTATTTTCTAGTTTGATAGCAAAATTACACAACTCAGGGGATTCCCTCTTGTTACATGTAGACAGGGGCAAGGCAATCTAGGATAACCATCCTAAACCATCTTATACAGCATATCCTAGTAAAGGCTTGGACTTGTTCATCTGTTCCCTTATAAGGAAAAAAATATAATTACAAGTCTCATTGAAAGACGGCAGCTGGATTTCAGTCTTTAATGAGGTCTTGTTCCAAATTTGTTGATGGGTCATATTCTGCCATGCCAGCAGGGTCTTTCAGGCTGTTCAATTTGCAGGAGTTTGGTCCAAGGAAAGTCAGTAGCATCCGAGGATGGTAAGTCTGTGCAAATCCAACAATGGTTTTGATTGTGGGCATGGGTTACTGCTGAATCCCACTGTAGAAAGGTTTTGGCTAGGCACTATGGGAGAAAAGAAAGATATTTGGGGAACAATAAGGGGGCAGATCATGCTGATCTAACAGTATACAAGCAATATTTCCATTAGTAGATAATAAATTACCAGGTAAGGGAGTCTTATGAGAAGGCCTCCAATACCATACATTTTTCCCTTCTAAATTCTCTAAGTTTTCTATGGTGACATCAAAAACTAGCTTATGCATAAGGAGAGTCAATATGTCTAGACACACATAGGACACCAGTGGGAATAGGAGACCCCAGAATATTAATAAAGATTTTTACTGGCATTTTTTGTTTGTTTGTTTTTTTAAATCTATGTAATTATGTGTTTATTTATGATTTTTTTACTGGCATTTTTTGTACAAACTGTGGTCTTATAAAAATGTTTTGAATGACTCCTATTTCCCATGGGCTTAAGATTCCCAAACAGTGGGGCTGCATAGGCCAGTGCCATGGTCAAAGGACCTCATTTTCACCAGTGTGTATAGTTTGAGGCATAGGCAACAACAGATTATTATTACTTCCCCTTTGGGCTGCAGGGTGGCTGACCCTTTAACTTGTATTCTCATTGCCTGCATGGGTCCTGCTGTTAGTATTTCAACTGGAGCAGAAGCCACAGCACAGGGTGCTGGATTTAAACAGGACAGGGCAGGATACAGTTGTAAAGATCCATTGTTACCTTTTATTTGTTCCTTTAAAACACCATTCATCCTTTCTATAAGGCCTGCACTGGTGAGATTATAGGGCAAATGGAAAGTCCAAGCAATATCTTGATCCATCTCCCAAGACTGCATGAGGTGACTGGTAAATGGAGTTCCTTGGTCACTGTCAATTTGGACTGGCACCCCCTATAGGGCACTTATTTTTCTAAGCAGTGAATACTAGCCTGCTGTTGGCCTTTCCTACTGGGAAGGCGAACAAGACACCCGTGGCACTGTCTGCAGCAGTGAAAGCATAACTTGCCCCTTCTGAGAGCAAGAGGGGACCAATGTAATCCACTTGCCATTGTGTTACTGGGGTCTGTGCTCAGCCAATATGTCCCATCTGGTGTGGTAATTGCTGCATTTGCCGGAGAGAGCACGATGGACATTTGTGGGTGATGTTCACAAGCTGCTGATGAGTGACAGGCAGCTGGAACTGCCAGGCTAAGTGTCACAGAGTCTGGTAACTGCCATGTCTGCTTCTTTTGTGGAGCCATTATGTCACTTCTTGGGTCTCAGTGGTATGGCTTCGGACCTTCCCGAGGGCATCTGCCTCAACATTCCTGAGAGAAGTGTTAGAGGAGTAGGCAAGGATGTGATTGACAGTTACCTGTTGCCGCTGGCAGGTGTCCCAGATGTTCTTCCATAGATATCTCTCCCACAGAGGGCAGCCCATGACAGTCCATGTTCTTGTTTTCAACTTGCCATCCAGGTGGTAAGGCCTTTGTAGACTGCACAACTTTCTGTACAGGTTGTCATTGTTTTCCCAGGCTCATGTACTATAACCATCCACATAGCTCTTTTTTTTTTTTTTTAAACAGTTCTTTTTTTTTTTTTTTTTTTTTACCGGGAGGTCCCGGGGATTGAACCCGGGTCCCTCCATATGGGAGATGGACGCCCAACCCGTTGAGCCACATCCAACCCCTACATAGCTCTTAATTCATCCCATTGACTGCTTTGTGTGGTGCCCATTTCCCACCTAATAGTGTCAGTGCTGGGCTGCGCCATCATAGCGATCCATGTGGGAGGCTGTCCACTAGCCAAACCATCTATGTACCATGCTATATTAGTCAGCCAAAGGGGCACTGATGCAATATACCAGAGATTTGTTGGTCTTCATAAAGGGTATTTATTTGGGGTAGAAGTCCACAGTTACCAGGCCATAAAGTGTAAGTTTCTTCCCTCACCAAAGTCCATTGCCACGTGTTGGAGCAAGACAGCTGCCGACGTTTGCCAGGGTTCAGACTTCTTGGGTTCCTCTCTTCCTGGGGCTACATTTCTCTCAGGGCTTAGCTCCTCTGTTTCCTTCACAAGGTCAGCTGTAGACTATGAGGCTCTCTATGCTTTGCTTCTCTCCACAAGGCCAGCTGTGAACTCTCAGGCGAATGGCTCGTCTCTATCCCAGGGCCTTCTCTTCAACATCAAAACTCCAACATCAAAAACTCCAACATCAAAAAACTGCTCTCTCTGTCTTTTGCCTTGCCTTTTATATTTGATTACCCCACCCACCAAGGAGTGGGGCTGAACAGCCTACTGACATGGCCCAGCTGATGCCCTAATCATAACCTAATCATGCCCAGATTAGCAGATCAGTTTCCAAGCATGATCCAATTATATTTTTGGATTTCATAATTACATCAAATTGCCCAATGACTACACATGCATTCTCTGGAATTGTTCTTATGCTTTCTTTAGTGGGCACTTTATTGGCCAACTTGAGGGTTGTAATTTGGGCAGAAGAATCTTCCATGTAAGATACTCGGCCTAGGATCTCGTGTATTTTAATACTTAATTGCTGGTGTTGAAGACAATGAGCTGCAGCAGGTAACCTTTCCACTTTGTTAAGGTACTTAATTGCATACTGCTAGAGTGCTGTTTGTTCCCAGTATCCATAATCCACCCGTGGACAGGGATAGCAATCTTCAGAATGATTGAACACTTTTGGGTTAAGCCTTCCACTTGCAACCAGGCATTATATACTGCACATAGTTGCTTTTTCTAAAGGGCTATATTGTAATTCAGCCCCTTTCCATAATTGTGACCAAAACCCAAGGAGTATTTGCTTAGAATGTTGCCTTTGTCATAAACCCCACCTGAAGCCAGTATCGGTGCTGGCTGCATCCAATTCACAGGGTAAGTCAGGGCCTAGCCTTCTTAGTGCTTGAGCCTGTGCTACTGCCTTCTTTGTTTTTTTCAGAAGCAGCCTGCTGGGGTTCCTCCCATTCCTATGTATGACCGTTTCTGATTAGCACATACAATTGTTTCAAAATTTTAGCTAAATGAGACATGAACAGTTTCCAGTATTCCAAAACCCCAGAAAGGCCATTAATTGCTTTGGGGTTTCTGGTGTGGGGAAACATTGCACTTTATTATTTCAGCACAAGGTATAGCTTTTGTCTTACCAACCAGAACACCCAAGAATTTGAAAGAGCAACCAGGGCCCTGAAGCTTGTCCTGATTGATTGCCAATCTCTGAATCACAAGATGAGATACTATTGTTTCTGATGTTCCCTTTAATTCTGAAAGAGTATTACTGGTTACCATAATATCATCAATACAATGAAATAGGCTTATAGCCACAGGTTTCTTCTACCTTGCAAGACCTTTTGCCATAAGGCCATGAGAAATGGTTGGGCTATGCATATTGCCTTAGGGAAGCAGTAAAAGTCCATTTCTGGTCTTCTCACATGAAGGAGAATACTGGCTGGCTTGAATTATCTAAGGATTTACTAAAGAAAGCATTATCGAGATCTAAAACAAAGTGATAGTGACAAATCTGGGTACTAATTTCTTGCAATAAACCAATAATGTGTGGGACCACTGCATACAGTGATGGTATTACTTTACTTAATTCATGATAATCTACTGTCATGTGCCATGTTCCATCAGGCTTTCATACTGGCCATACAGGTCTATTGAAAGGACTATGGGTGGTTATAATCCCTACCATTTCTAACTCTTTAATTGTAGCAATAATTTCCCGGTGCCTTCCCATTCCCATGAGTTTGTACTGTTTGGTCATCACAATTCTTCCAGGTGAGGGCACTTTCACCAGGGACCATTTAACTTGTCCTCTTAGCACCATCTTTATTACTCTGCATCAGAGGCAGAATTCTCCTATGGTAGTCTGTAATGTGGCATTCTGGAGAATGTCACTTCATGAAATATATTTGGGCATAGGAGAAATATACACTGCATATTGGGGGAGGTAATTGCCCAGTTTGTAAAATTAAATTTTGTTGCTTAGCACAAATTGTTTTTTCCCATAGCTGCCTACAGCCCGCACTGACCCATGGAATCACACTACATTGCCATGAATTAAAATACATTCAGCTCCTGCTTATCCCCTTTTTGATTAGTAGGGTGTCAATTAATAGTTAACTCTAAATGTGGCATACAATCCCCAAGCAAGACCCCAAGTTATTGTTCTTACCCAGGGATCTTAACCCCTCTCTTATGGTAGGGGGAAGAGTGCTTGCTAGGCTTCTTTTGGGGAACAGAAGACTCCTGCGGTTGGGGCAGCAGCTTTTTTCCCCTTATTTTCCTTCTCCTTCAACATTCTGAAGGGATAGTTTTGTAAATATCTTGTCCTAAGGGAGCTTGCTCCAAAGTCTCACTAAAAGATGGGCTGCCTATCTATTGTTTCCAGCTCGGCACCCAAAGTAATAAGGTCTACCCGTAGTTGCCTGCATGATACACAGGATTAGGACCATTAGGTCCCCTGGGCTCTTTCCCTGCACCCAGGCCTAGCCTCCTTTCTCCATAGCCTTTCCAATTCCCCTAAGTCTGCTATAGCCTGCACAGCTCATGACACAGATTGCTCTACTAGGGGACTCAGGATTGATATCAAAGTCCCTAATAATTTTTTGGAGCAGTAGGTAGCACAATATCTTTCATTTCTGCAGTAAAAGCTTCAGTGTCAGGCCCCATGAAATTGGTGGCATAAATATCATGTTTCATCCCCAATCCACCTAAGACGTCCTGTAACTCTTCCACGGTTTCCCAATGAGGGATGACATGGGATATATCCCCTTCATTACAACATGTAGTCTTACATCCATTAACCAGCCATACGAATAATGACACTATTTTTGTTTTGCTAGAGATGGTATATAAACACTGATGAAGAGTAGGGTGAGTGGTAATGGATGCCAATTTACTCGTTTCCACCCCAGATAGTACAACTCCTTCCGCTCTAGTGTCCCATAAGCTTAGAAGCCAGTTAGGCAGGGCCTCCCTAGATCTCTGCCTGTACCGTTGCCCCAAATCGCCAACCTCAGCCACAGTATGTATGTATGTAACCCTCATGGTTACATGTAACTTTTGCTCAGGGGTTTGGAAATTTGGACCCCAGGGGGTTGGTCATGTAATGCCTTCCACTTCAGTTATATTATAGGGTGTGCCTTTGGGAGCTCCTCATCTTCCACTTCCCATTCCTCCTCTTTCTCCTCATCTGAGGAAGAGTCCATAGGATTCCATGCCTTAGGGTCCCACCCAGGGGTACATATGTTGAAGCGTACTGAAATAGGGAAATAGAATCTTTGTTGACTTTATTTTAGGTTATTCTTGGCCATACTGAGAAACAAAAATTATTTGAAAGAAAATAGACTAGACATAATTTGAACATTGGATTGATGTGAAATCACAAGGTGAAAAATAAGTATAGGTTTAAATATACAAAGTGTAGGAGGGAATATTGCTTTAATATTGTTCCGGAAAGCAATTCAGAACCAATGACGGGAGCTAAAGAAGAAAAAGTTGAAAATATGTATAGAGTTATATCAGGAATCTCAACCTTTTTATTTCCTAGCCACAGATTCTGAAAAGCCTTATTATTCTCCAGCTTTCCCAGTGGAGCTCAGACTGACACATCTTGACTTATACCAACACATTATCTAAAAGAACCAGTAGGACAGGAAGAGCATTAGCAGAAACCCCACACAAAATGGGGACCAGAAATCCTGCTGTTGCCTTTTGCCTCCCAAGGGGCCTGGTTAGTCACCTTGGACACCAAAGCCACAGTTTTGTTCCCCACTACGTAGGTTCTTGTTCAGGGCACCCATGACGCATTGACTCTGGGACTTTAACCTGAACTTCTAGTCTGCTCAATTGGAGCCTTTCACTGTTAGATGGCATCACTAGTCCCCTCTTTCTAAGCCTGGAATCTATTTTGTGTTCATTTCTAGCCGTGAGTTGTGATGTGGCTCCAAGCACATTAAGCCAGTGAGTACCATGATGCTCTTGCCTAAATAAATTCTGTCAAATCATGAGGTTCCTACTTCAATTGGATTCCAATTGGTGAAGCCTAAGACATTACATTCCTTTAAACATAATAATTTGGAGGGATGTAAGTCAATGACAAAGCATTTAAAAGACTGAATATATTTTTAAAAATTCAACATGTTTATTCATGAATCACTCATTTCATTTGAGCAAAATCAGTATAAAATTGTAATCAATAGAATATAGCAAAGGGAGTTACCATTTCTTGTTAATATTCATAAAATATAAACATGGATACACATATGCGTAGAATTATAACAAAAATACTCTGGATAACTTCAACTGCAACCTTTGTTTTGTTTCTCCAAAGCTAAGTTGCCTTTTTTGGATAACACCATTGCCTAGCATAAGGCCTAACCCATACTGGCCACTTTATAAATATTTGTTGTGTGGATTAGTGTGTCTCTTCAAGCCAGAATTTATTAGCAACCAGAAACTAGCAGCAGAGATTAAGCAAGGCAGGCACATATAAGAAATGAACAGCTGCAGCTGAATCAAAATCCAAAATACAATATTAGTTTCCAGGCATGCAAAATACTGACAACGAACCCTAGATGGATTCCTTTTGCATGGAAGGGTAGTTTAATTAGTTTGAGTGTAGTGCTTGGGTAGTTTAGTTAGGGTACAGTTTAGTTATTTATATATAGTATATAGTTCAGTTACAGCAAAGAGAGCAGAGATAGTAAATGCATGTGTGTCTCTGTGTAGAGAAACTACATGATTCAAGTCTGAATCAAACACAACAGATTGTATATTGCT
The DNA here is from genome assembly GCA_026826555.1 of Tolypeutes matacus. Classification (NCBI taxonomy): domain Eukaryota; kingdom Metazoa; phylum Chordata; class Mammalia; order Cingulata; family Chlamyphoridae; genus Tolypeutes; species Tolypeutes matacus. Next base: position 13,604,745 of record JAKSZT010053779.1, on the reverse strand, counting down.
TACCAAATATGAGTCACTGGGAATGCCTACTTGGAGGATTGTTTAAGAAAGATAATGATCCTGAGTTTAGACTAAATAGAAAAGTTCCATACTGATTTCAATATTTGTCTGGTCATGAAGTGGAGGGAGGAAGATAATAATAATATTTACAGAGTGAATTATGTATTTTATACTTGAAACTGTTAATTATTTGGGGAAAAAGTCAGGTCTGAGTAAGATTTATATATACATATATATGTATATGTATATCACAATACTACTATATATATATATATATATATATATATATATATATATCACAAAAAATTCCTTCCTTTCATTCAGTTTATATGAAAACTATAACTAAATGAAAACAAATCAAAGTATTAAATAACTGAATACTGATTTATATTTTATACTAAGTCCCTATGTTTAAGCAGCTTTGCAATATAAATATAACTTGGAAATAAAAGATCTTTAATGTCAAATGCATATATGATATTGTATATATACTAGACTCAAATTGGGAATACAAACTTAAATAAGATACCATCATTGTTCACAAGGATTTATAATATAGAAGATGCTCTTGGCCAAAAACAGTGTCAACCTATAAAACATGGGGAGGTTAATACAAACATCATTAGTGAAATTTGGCATTTGACAGTATTATTAACAAATGTATAAGTTAGCATATCTACCTATTTGCAGTCTTCTGAGACACAGGAATTAGAACAAACAGCAGAGCTGGATAATACTTCAGGTAGTCTAGAGACCAAACAGCCATTTTATGAATTTTCCACTCCAGTGTTTTCTTCCAGAATTGTGAATGCCTCTGTCTTTTATTGCTGGCTTTTTGCTGCCCCAGATTATAGTGCTTCTTGAAGGCTGCTAGGGAATGAACAATTTTTGTTTCTATTCCCAGGATAACATCTGTAGGAAAATAACTCAGGCAGATATGTTCAGTTATGCAAACAAATACTACTTTCTTTTTATCTGCAGAAAGTCGTTTGAGGAATGATTATGCAGCACCTGCCAAGATGTTATTGGGTTTTTCTTTCCCTGTAAGAAAGATGTGGTTCTAATGAACCTAATTTTATTGGAAAGAAAAAGTGTTGTCATTAGGTGGTTATTGACTCTCTTTCGAAGGCAGATTTCTGTTTGAGACTTTTTTTATTGTCACTACAGCTTGCTTATATAAATGAGAAAAATGTTACACTCACACAAATCTTAAAAATAAAATGAGACATCTGAGCATATCAATCTAGATTTTATCTCGCTTACAATGTATTATCTCCACAAAATGTCCAATTAATATTTCCAGCCTTTCCACTATGTTTCTGTTTTAATTATAACAACTTTCCAATGTAAATTGCCATCTTTTTCTGTGCTAATTAAATTTATCTTTATTTTGTTATTCCATTGTGAAAAATATTTTCTTCATTAAAAATATAACCAAATAGCAAATATTTTAAGCGTACCCATGACATTTCTTTTATTAGATATGCATGCTTTAACCTTTTCATAGCCTATGAATTACTGAATTTTCATCATCTGCCATTTTTGAAATTGCTTATCCAAACTTCACAGCCCTTCATGATCTTATTTTTATCTCCAGTTGCTGTTGCATTTGAATATGTCTCTAAACAGGTCCACTTCTCACTTTTGTTCAAATATGCTTATTTTGGTTTCTCTTACCTTTATGCAATTCTCTCTTGAATATTCTGCACATGACCCTTGAGAATCATTCTCCACCCAATTCGACTCAACTCTATGCACCAGTATTTGACTTTTCTCTGCCGCATCAACTAAGCTCTATTTCTTTATAGCACATTTGTTCAATAGAAAATTCCAATGGGTGATTGATCACTGGGAAGAGAGAAATGTCATTGTGTTTATACCACTGGCTTCCTCCTTGCTAGGCTGTGGATTACCAATGATTGGTTCCTTTAAATTCAGGCCACAGTTCCAGTTGGGCAGCGATGTTTTATAGCTACAAGTCTTGCTATTGTTAATCCTAGGAGGAGCAGAGGACACCAGCTTTTGCCAGTCTTTAGGATGCTTTACTTTCTTTCTTGCTTCCCTTTAAACAGGCCCATACAGTTATAAAATTCCTTTAGTAAACTCTTGTAATCCCCCTCTTTAGTATGCCATATCTCTTTCCTGCTGTAACTCTGTCAGATATTTCCTCTGCCATATCCTTGCCGACTTCAGAAAAGGTCAAGAGAATTTAGACTTCCTCCCTCATTTGACTACAACAAGTCATCTAAGGTTTCAGAGAAGGCAGAGTGGGGAGCCTGGATTTTCATACTCACCAGGTGATACCCACCTCCCCCATTACTACCACTAACGGCTGTGACAATAGATGCCATGTAGGGGACATGGGCTTCTACACACACAGTACAGTAAGCATACAATCCTCCCTCTCCCAACTTGGGAGATGTCAGAGGAGGCCTACTGAAGGGTTAGGACTTTCAAAACCACTCTGCAGTAATAAAGCCACCCTCCCTCATCCATAGATATTAGTAGAGGCCATGTGGGAAGTAGTCACAAATTCAATACAACCCCTCTCAAAGAAGGAAGTATCTGTGAAGGCCTGAAAAAGAGTTGAACTCACTTGGGTGCCAATGGAGGCTGAGTGGAGAACTTAAACTTCTAACCCCACCTGGCATAGTGATTTGGTACACCTCTCTTCCCCTGCCAAAGCAGTGTCAGAAGCCAGCTAAAGCAAAAGTTTAAATAAGATCCAAAATCTCACAACATAATACCTAAATTAGCCATGTTTCAATAGAAATCAGTCAACATAGCAAGGACTAGGAGGATCTCATACTCAATGAAAAAAAGACAATCAATATATGGCAACACCAAGGTGACAGAAATGTTAGAATGATCTGAAAAAGACTTTAAGAGGCCATCATAAAAATAGTTCAACAATAAATTATGAACATGCATGAAACAAATGACCTACCTTAAAAAATGACTTTAACCATTAGAAATCCACTACATAGAAGGGAAATTATAAAAGATGGAATCTTGGAGCAAAAAGAAGAAAGAAAAAATTAGATAAACAAATATGTGTAAATATGTAAATACAGTACTCCATTCTTTTCCTCTTGAGTTTCTGAAATTATGTTTGATACTTGAAGCAAAGTTTATAACACTGGTTCATATGGTTCAAAATGTGTGTAGAGGAAATATTTAAGAAAATTATAAATGGGATATTAAGGGAGAAAAAGGGAAGTAAGACTTCTATACTATATATAAACTGGTAATGTGACAAAATCATTAGTGTGTAATGATTTTTTGTATAATAAAATGTAATACCTAGAATATCCTCTAAAAAGCTATACAAAGAGATACATTAAAAAACAGTATAAGTGAATCAAAACTGAATTCTAGAGAAATGGTCAAGTATCTATAGGAAAGCAAGGAAAAGAAAACAAATAAATGAAAAATAGAGAACAGAAAACAAAAATTAAAATGATACACAAGTCTTAACATATTGATAATTACATTAAATGTAAATGGTCTAAATATTCCAATTGAAATACAGTTGAAAGAGTGGGTTAAAAAAACCCAAACCAAATATATGCTGTCTACTAGAAACTCATTTGAAATATATTGATATTAGCAGGGTGAAAGTAAAGGCAGGAAAAAATAGCTATTATGCAAAAATTACAAGAGAACTGAAGTCACTATATTAATATGAGATAAAGTAGACTCCAAAAAAGAATATTACAAGACAGCAAGTGTCATCTTATAATTCTAAAAGGAGAAATTAACTGAGAAAAATAACAATCCTAAATGAGTATTCAACAAACACCAGAGCTGCAAAATATGTGACACAAAAGTGATAGAACTGAAAGGAGAAATAAACAAATCCACAATCATAAATGAATATCCAACCTTCCCTCCTCAAAAAATGATCGAAAAACTTGACAGAAAATCAGCAAGGATATAGAAGAACTTAACAGCACCATTAACTAACAGGATCTTACTACCATTTATGAAATAGTCTACCCTAAACAGTGGAAAAACACTCTTTTCAAATGTCTTTGGAAAACATACCAATATAAACCATATCCTAGGCCACAAAATAAACTTCTACATATTTAAAAGAAGAGAAACTAATCTAACTAATCTAACTGCAGTGTTACTAAAACTAGAAATAAATAACAGAAAGATAACAGGAAAATAACCAAATACTCATAAACCAAATAGTGCACTTCTAAATAATCCAGAGGTTTGTATTAGGCAGCCAAATGGGGGGTGATACAAAGTACCAGAAATCTTTTGGTTTTTATAAAGGGTGTGTTATAAGGCCCTAAGGATTCCAAGTCAAGGTACCATAAGAGGTATTTTCTCACCAAAGTCTGTGAGTACCAAAGTAAGATGGTTGCCAATCTTTACAAGGATTCAGCCTTCCTCTTCCTCTTAAAGCTCTGTGGGCCCAGCTTCTTCAGATCTCATCTGTAGGCTGGAGGGCTCATTTCTTTACAGGCCTTCTAAGCTACTCAGGGCTCTGTTTTCTTCTACAGAAAACTATCAGGCAAATGGCTTAGCTATCCCTGAGGCTTTAGGTGTTTGAGACTTACCCTTTATGTCACATGGCAGGACCAAAATGACCAAGTTCTCTCCTCTTCTGTGTCATGACAAAGTTCTCTCCTCTGCATCTGTGGAGTTCGTTCTCTTTTCGCTTGTATCTTCTGTGTGTCTTCTTGAATGAGTGTCCATTTATATGTGCCCACTAAGGGGGCAGGTATTCAAACCAGAGTTACACCCTACTGATGTGGTTAAATCAAAGCCCTAATCTTAATTTAATCAAAGGTATCTCGGCTGAATCTAATACAATAAAAGGGGATCATGATCAAAAGAAGAGACCAGTTTACAAACAATCTCTCTTTGTGGAATTCATTAATAATCTCAAACTGCCACACACCACTGTCTGAATTCCAAAAGGACATTACAATATTCAAAAAAACTTAAATCCTTTCAGTAAGCAATGCAAAGTACAAAATCACACCACAGCTTTACAAATACAGTTTCTCAAAGTCCCCTCTGGCTGTAGACCTGTGAAACTTACAAAACAATTCATCTGTTTCCAGTACACAAAGGGAAAGACATAGGATAAATATGTGGATTACCATAAGAAGAATTTGGAGGCAAACATAAAGCACTGGTCCCCAACAATTCTGGAAACATGTAGGGCATTCTCCATTAGTTTTCACAGTCTGAAAGTCATCTCTGAGATGATGGTTTCTTCTCCCTTGGGCCTCATGGGGGCCCAACCTTTCCATAGGCTTGTTAAATGGCCATTTTCTTGGTTCCACCATCCTTAAGCATCTGGGTGGTGACTGAGCTCCAGACCTCACCCTCCAAGAACATTGCTGTGATTGCCACAATTTCCCCAATCTCTGGGGTTCAGTTCCAACCCCATTAGTACAGTAAGGTGGTGGCAAAAATTCTCCCTAATCTCTGGTATACATCTCTACTCTTTCACAACACTGAGTTGGTGACTTGGCCTTCCCTAATCTATAGGGGCAGGCCCACCTCTCTCAGAGAATTAGGGGGTTGGCCTTACTCTCCCTGACCTATGGGGAATAGGTTCCTTTTTCTCAGAGTACTGGGGTGTCAAACTCACTTTTCCTAACCCTTGGAGAATGTGCTCCACCCTCTATGTAGCCTGGGGTGGCAAAACTCTCCCTGAGCAGTAAGCTGGAACATCTACCCTCTTTAAATGCTGGAGCAAATTCACCCTGTCTGTACATATGGGTGGGGTCTTCTCTTGATCCAAGAAGGAATCTTAATTCCAGACCTTAGCATCCCTGGTTTTCCTCTTAAAGCTGTTTTCCCATCCATCTCTCCCCTCCATGTCCTTTTTAGTCCAGGCTGACAGTGGTTTTGTTCATACAGCTCTCACAAAAAGCTTGTTGGTTTAGAATGCAGGAAGCAGGTGTCCAAGCCATCAGACAGTAAGACTTTCCACAAGGATTTCCTGGATAACTGCATTTTCAATCCTGGCTTACATGTTCCAAGTTTAGTTAATGCCTCAAATGGGGCACTATTGTCTGGGGGTTTGATTTCCTGATGCTTGGAATTTCTGGAATCAGTTTCTGGTTTCTTTGTGCCTAATAATTCAGTTATCAGCTCATCTCTTTCCTCTAATATTTTGCTATAAGCTGCAAGGAGAATCCAGGTTGCATTTTCCACATTTAGTTTGGAAATCTCCTTGGCTAAATGCCCAAGTTTGTAATTTTCAAATTCTGTCTTCCATATAACATCAGGAGTCAATCTCCCTAAGTTCTTTGCAACTTTAAAACATGGAACACCTTTTCTCCAGTTTCCAATAATAATTTCCTAATTTCCTATTAAGGCCTTATCAAAAGTCTCTTTAGCATCCATATCCCTACTAACAGTCTTTTTAAAGGAATCTAGGCCTTTTTGATCAAGCATCTCACAATTCCTCCAAAAAAGACTCCTTATCCATTTATAAAACAGTTCCTGCATTTTTGGTAATTCCAAGGCATGACCCCACTCTCCTGGTACCAAATTCCATATTAGTCAGCCAAAGGGGTGCTGATACAAAATACCAGAAATCTGTTGGCTTTTATACAGGGTATTTATTTGGGGTAAAGGCTTACAGTTAAAAAGCCATAAGGAGTCCAACTTAAGGTACCATAAGAGGTATTTTCTCACCAAAGTCTGTTGCCATATGTTGAAACAAGATGGTTGCCAATCTCTATGGGGATTCAGCCTTCCTCTTCCTCTTAACACTCCATGGGACAAGCTTCTTCAGATCTCAGCTGTAGTCTGGAGGGCTCATTTCTTTCTGGGCTTTCTCAGCTGCTCAGGGCTCTGGTTTTTTCAGCTACAAACTATTAGGTGAATGGCTCAGCTCTCTCTGGGGCTTTAGCTGTTTGAGCCTTCTCCTTTCTGTCACATGGAAGAACCAAAGTGATCAAGTTCTCTCCTCTTCTGTGCCATGACAAAGTTCACTACTCTGGCATCTATGAAGCTCTTTCTCTTTCTTTGTGTATCTTCTCTGTGCCTTCTTGAGTGAGTGTCCATTTATATAGCCCACCAAAGGGGTCTGGGATTCAACCCTGAGTTATACCCTACTGATATGGTAGAATCAAAGCCCTAATCTTAACATAATTTAATCAAAGACATCTCAGCTGAATCTAATACAATCAAAGGAGATCATGCCCAGAGAAACAGACCAGTTTACAAACATAATCTCTCACTCTGGAATTCATAAATAACCTCAAACTGCCACAGGATCAAGGAAAGTCTCATAGGAAACAAAAAATACATTGAAATGAATGAAAATGAAAAATTAACATATCAAAATTGTGCAGCACAGCTAAAGCAGGCTAAGAACGACATTTATAATACAAAGCATACATTTAAAACAGGAAAATCTCAAACCAATAATCTAAGATTCCACTTCAGGAAACTAAAAAAAAATAATAATAATGAAATAAACCCACACCAAGCTGGAGGAAAGAAATAATAAAGATAAGTGAAGAAATTGATGAGATTGAAAACATCAAAGCAAATGAAGAAGATGAATGAAACTAAGAACTGGTTCTTTGAAAAGATCAATAAAATTGCCAAACCCCTAGCAATACTGACAAAATAAAAATGATAGATAATACAACTTACCAATATTAGGTAAGAAATGGGATATCATTACATTACTGCAGACATGAAAAAGATAATAAGAATATACTATGAGCAAACACCTTTAGAGACATAAGTTTCACAACTTAGATGAAATGGACCAAATTCCTCTAAAAACTCAAACTATATCAACACCAAATACGAAGTAGAAAATTTTAATACCTCCAAAACTATTAAGTAAATTAAATTCACAATTTTTAAATTCCCCTCAAAAGAAATCTCCAAACCTATGTGTGTTTTTTTTCTGGATAGTTCTACCAAATGTTTAAAGAATTAACACAAATTCTTCACAATCTCTTCCAGAAAGTTGAAAAGGAAGGAGCACTTTCCAATTAGCATTATTAAGCTAGTATTGCCTTGTGTGATTAGATGAATAATGTCCCACAAACATACCCACTTCCTAATCCCTGGAACCTGTAATAAAGTCACCTTATATGGAAACAGTCACTTTGCATATGTGATTAAGTCATCTTGATATTTGTAGATTATCCTGTATTAAATGGGTGGGCATGATGATATAATCTCAAGGGTCCTTATAAGAGGGAGTCAGCAAAGTTAGAGAGGAGAAGGCAATGTGATTAAGGAAACAGAGATTGGCATGATGTGCTTTGAAGATGGAAGATTACAGGCAAACACTAGATGCTGAAAAAGACAATTAAATGGATTTTTTTCTTACAGCCTCCAGAAAGAACCAGCCTTGCCAATGCCTTGGCTTGAGCCCTTTAGGAGTTATTTTGAATCTCTGATCTCTAGAACTGCAAGAGAATAAATTTGTGTTGTTTTAAACCACAACTTTAATTTAAGTTTTGGTAATTTTTATAGCAACAATATAAAACTAATATTATTGATATCCAAACCAAACAAGATGGTATGTAAAATGAAAACTACAGGCCATTTTTTTTCTTGAATACAATTGCAAAAATCCTTGCAGACTATTATCCAACAGAATTCAGCAATATATAAAAATGCCATGATCATGAGGTGTTTATTCCAGGGATGCAAAACTGGTTAAGCATTTGAAAATCACTCAATGTAATTTACCATATTCATGATTAAATAAGAAATATAACATGATCATATAAATGGATGCAGAAAAAGTATTTGGAAAAATTCAATGCCTATTCATGGAAAACTTCCTCAGATAAACAGGAATACAAGTAAAATTCTTCAACTTGATAAAAAACCTCTACAAACAATATATAGCTTACTTCCTTATTGGTAATAGGCTGAATATTTTCTTCCTAAGAGCAGTAACAAAACACTACTCTAATTCAGCATACTTATGGAATTTCTAGGCAGTCTAATAAACCAAGGTGGGCAGGGGAAGCCTACATATTAGAAACGAAGACTTAAGCCTGTCCCTATTGGTAGATATCATGATTGTCTATGTGAAAATTCAGAGGAATCTCAAAGAAAAACAAAAACTCCTAGCATCAACAAGTGAGTTCAGCAAGATTTCATGATAAAGGATAAACATTTAAAAAATAAGTTGTATCTCTATATACTAAGCATTAAACATATGTAAACCAAAATTAAAATACAATGTGATCTACAATTATTTTTAAAAATTGAAATATGTAGATGTAAACCTAAAAAAAACAGGCAGAAATTTTATTCTGAAAACTACAAAATACCGATGAAAGGAATCAAAAGAGATTGAGATAGTGAGACATACCATATTCATGGATTGGAAGACTAAATATCTGGTGTTGTCAATTCTTACAAATTGATATACTGGTTTAATGCAATTCCTGTCAAAACTTCAGCAAGTTACTTTTGTAGCTATAGACAAGATTATTCCAAAATTTATAGGTGAAGACAAAGGAACTAACATAGCTAATATAATTTGAAAAAGCAAGAATAAACTTGATGGAATCAATCTACCCAATTACAAGACTTACTATACACCTACAGTAATCAACACATTTTGTTATTTGTGGAGGGATACACACATAGATCAGTGGAACAGAATAAATAATTCAGAAAGAGACTCACACAAATATGACCAACTGCTTTTTGATAAAGGTGCAAAACAATTTAAAACAGGAAGTATATAGCCCTTTCAGCAATGGTGCAATTGGATATCTATAGGCAAAAAATTAAAATAGTCTTAAGTCTCACATATTTTCACCACAAGTCAAATGAAAATTAATCATGGACTTAGATGTAAAATGTAAACTTATAAACCTACAAAAGTTTTAGAAAAAATGGGATAGAATTTTCATGATCTAAGATAAAACAAATATTTTTGGACTTGACAACAAAAGCATGATCTATAAAAAAGGAAAAAGTGACATAGTGCTTCATGAAAATTCAAAACATTTCTGTGAAGGACTGTTAAGAGGATGAAAAATCAAGCTACAGATTAAGAGAAAATACTTGCAAACCACACATCAGACAAATAACTGGATCTAGAATATAAAGCAAACTCTCAAAACTCAACAATAAAAAACAAAAAACAAAAAAAAAAAACACAACAACAACAACAACAAAAAAAACTAAACCAAGATCCATTTACAAAATGAGAAAAAAATGTGAATAGACATTTCACAAATGGGATATACAGATGGTAAATAAGCACATGAGGAGATGTTCAGCATCATTAACCTTTAAGGAAATACAAATTAAATCCACAGTGATATATAACTACACATCTATCAGAATGGCTAAAATGAAAAAAAGTAAGGCTAAGACCAAATGCTGGTAAGAAAGTAAAGAAATAGAATACTTATACATTGTTTTTGGGAATGTATTATGTCATAGTTTCTGGGAAATATCTGCAATTAAAAAAAAAAAATAACACTGAGCATTTACCTTTCATATAACCCAGCAATTACACACTTAGGCATTATCCCAGAGAAAAGAAAATTTATGTTCACATCAAAACTTATACACGAATGTTTTCATCAGGGTTATTTGAAATAGACAAAAATTAGAAATATTACTTGATGGCCTCCAAAAAGTGAATAGTTAAACCATGGAACATCCATAACTTGGAATATTACTTAACAATAAAAAGGAACCAACTATTGATATAAAAATGCAACAACCAGAATGAATCTCCATAAAATTATGTTCAGTGAGAAATGCAAATCCCAAATGGTTATATAATATACAAATCAATTTAAAAGTAACATTCATGACATGACAAGATTATAGAAATGGAAAACCCTTTGCCAGGGGTTAAGGACAGGGTTTGGAAGAGAGGGACATAGGTTTGATTATAAAACTTCAATATGAAGGAACCTTGTGGCGATGGAAATGTGGTACAACTGTATCAATGCCTGTTTCCTTGTCGTAGTATTGAACTGTAGTTTTACAAGATGTTACCATTGGGGAAACTGGGCAAAAGGCACACAGGATCATTCTATATTATTTCTTACAACTGCATGTATATTTGCAATTACCTCAAAATAAAAGTTTAATTAAACATCCATCTTTAGTGGAAGAAAAATATGATTTTACTATAAAAGTACCAATACCAAAGGTTAAATAATAAGTCAAAATAGTAATTTATCATTATGCTCTTAAACTCTAAACCAGAGTATTGACACTATTTTTTAAAATCCTTAGCAGTTCTCTACTTCTTATACCTGTAACATGCTTATCATTAGCTCTAAATTATCTCTTTGGTAACTGTATATTCTAATTAAAATAGGTGGTTTGTATTATGTCTTAATTAGTAAGAATATTGTAAAACATAATGTTGATTTGGGATTAGCAATGTTTCATGTATTAGAAATCCTGACAGGTAGCCATAAACTAGACCATGTAGGGCCTTGCAGACCTGGAATGAGTTTTTCATTTTATTATATATATGAGTAGGATTAAGACTATGGAGTCCTTTGTCAGATATAAATTTTAAATATTATGTAATTTATTCTGTGAGCCTGTCTGTTATTTGAGTTATCATAAATTGCCTAAATAGGGTTCCTCCTTCTTCCAATTATATAACTATTTCATACTATTTAAAAACATTTTTTGAAGTATATCACTCATGTATAAAACATACATAAACAACAAGTGTATAGTAATAGATGTGAACTTACAAAACAAACATACGTAACATCATACAGGGCTCTCATATCTCACCCTACTACCAATACCTTGCATTGTTAGTTAAACCTTTTTAACTAATAATTAAAGAGCATCCTCAAAATATTACTACTAGCCAAAGTCTCTTATATTTGGTGTATTTCCCCCCCAACCCACCCTATTATTATTATTATATCATTTCTACATGAACATACATAAACAACTATATAGTAAAAGTTGTGAATTTACAAAGCAAACATGCATAACATCATAAGGGGTCCCATACATCACCCTACCACCAACACTTTGTATTGTCTTGAGACATCTGTTATAAATTATGAAAGAATATCATGAAAATCTTACTGCTAACTATAGACCTTATCTTACATTTGGCGTATTTTTCCCCCAACCTACCCTATTATTATTTGTTAAATATATTTTTACAACAGAAGTTGTAAATTTACAAAACAATCATGCACATGTGCAGAATTCCCATATAACATCCCTCTAACAACACACCACACTGTGGTGGAACATTTTTACAGACTATGAGATAATATCATCAGACTATTACCAGGTCCATAGTGTACATTTGGCACACTTTTTCCATACTTCCCCATTATCAAATACATCTTTGGCATAGATGCATGAATATTACATTACTGTTAACCAGAGTCCATAGGTCACTCCAGTTGTATTTTTCCCATGCTTCTCCATATTCCCACCACCCTGCAATAGTGATATACATCTGCTCTAGCTCACAAAGGACACTTTTGTATCTGTGCCATCAACCACAATTCGCATCCACCTCTGAGTTTACTGTGTTATTCAATCCCTAGTTGTTCTCTCGCTTTCTTTTGATTGACATTTACATCCCTAAAATACCCTTTCCAGCCACATTCCCATTTATAAACCAGCTGTTACTCACTGTAATATGTTACTATCAACTCTATCCATTTCTACCCTTTTACAGTAAAGTTAATTAAGATTTCTACATACATTAAGCATCAGTAGTTCATCTTTGTCCTCCTCTTAACTCCTTTAAGAATCCACCACCTACCACCAGGTCTTGAAGACGTTTTCCTACATTTTCTTTGGGAAGTTTTATGGTTCTTGCTTTTATATTTAGGTTTTTGATCCATTTTGAGTTAATTTTTGTATAAGGTATGAGTAGGGGTCTTCTTTCCTTCTGTTGGCTATGGATATCCTGTTCTCCCAACACCACTTGTTGAATGGACAGTTCTGTCCAAGCTGGGTGGGTTTGACAGGCTTATCAAAAAACACTTGGCCATAGATGTGAGGGTCTGTTTCTGAGCCATAAATTCTGTTCCATTGGTCTATGTGTCTGTCTTTATGCCAGTACCATGCTGTTTTTACCACTGTGGCTAGGTAATATTATTTAATTTGGAACTGAGAGTCCTCCAACTTGACTTTTCCTTTTTAAGATGATCCTGGATATTCAGGACCCCATACCCTCCCAAATAAATTTGATAATTGTGTTTTCCAATTATTTTTTAAAATGCCGGTGGAATTTTTATCAGTATTCCATTGAATCTGTATATCACTTTGGGTAGAATTGACATCTTAATTATCTTTAGTCTTCCAGTCCATGAGCATGGAATGTTCTTCCAGTTATTTAGGTCTTTTTTATTTCTTTTAGCAATGAGTTGTGGTTTTCTGAATACATGTGCTTTACATCATTGGTTAAGTTTTTTTCCTAAATATCTGATTCTTTTAGTCACTATTGTAAATGGAATTTTTTCCTCATCAGATTGTGCATTTCCAGTGTCTTTTAAAGCCTATTTCATCTGATATAAGTATAGCTACTCTGGCTTTTTTGTTGTTGTTACTGCATGTGTGGAATATCTTTTTTCCAGCCTTTCACTTTCAATCTATTGGTATCCTTGGGTCTAATGTGAGTCTCTTGCAGACAGCATATAGGTGACTCATATTTTCTTATTCATTCTGCCAGTCTGTGTCTTTTGATTGGGGAGTTTAATTCATTAACATTCATTGTTATTACAGTAAATGTAGTTCTTATTTCACCCATTTTGAATTTGAGTTTTATCTGTCATATTTTATTTTCACTATTCTTTTGAGACATTTAGTTACTTTTACTGGTAAAATCTTCATTTCTAGACTCTTTTCCAAGCTTCTCTCTCCTGTATTTCCATTTCAGAGTGTAGGACACCCTTTTGTATTTCCTACAGAGCCGGTCTCTTGGTTACAAACTTTTTCAGTTTCTGTTTATCGGTGAATATTCTAAACTCGCCCTCATTTTAGAAAGACAATCCTCCTGGATATAAGATTCTTGGCTGGAAGTTTTTCTCTTGAAGTCTCTTAAATATATCATACCACTGTCACCTTGCCTGCATGGTTTCTGATGAAAATTGGCACTTAATCTTATTGGGTATCCCTTATATGTTATGCATTGCTTTTCTATTGCTGCTCTCAGAATTCACACTTTCTCTTTTGCATTTGACATTCTAATTAGTATATGTCTCAGAGTTGGTCTATTTGGATTTATTTGGATGAGAGTACATTGTGTTTCTTTGACATGGATATCCATGTCCTTCAATAGGGTTAGAAAATTTTCTACCATTATTTCTGCAAATAATCCTTCTGCCCCTTTTCCCTTCTCTTCTCCTCCTGGGACACCCATGACATGTATGTTTGCATGTCTCTTGTTGTTGTTTACTTCCCTAAGACCTTGTTCATATTTTTCCATTCTTTTCTTCATCTGTCCTTTAGTATGTTTGCTTTTGGAGGCCATTTCTTCAAGCTCACCAATCCTTTCTTCTGCCTCCTAAAATCTGTTGTTATATGATTCCAGTGTATTCTTAATTTCATTTATTGTACCTTTCGTTCCTGGAAGATCCACTATATTTCTATGTATGCTTTCAAATTCTTTTTTGTACTCACCCAATATCTTCTTAATATCCTTAACCTCTATACTCAAAGGCATATTTCATTCACATGAGTGTGTGTGTGTATTGTGCAATTTTAAAAATATGGTTGTGGTAATAGAAACTTGTCAGCAATTACAAATAAGCTGGGAAATGCTTAATGTCATTCTATGAAATCTAAGTATGAAGAGCCTATTTGTGCCTTGAATGTAATCTAAAATTTACATTTCAAACTCCTTGGGATCAGTATGTAAAACGATATACTTTTGAAAAGAATTTTTTTCTAAAATTTTAGAATGTTAAATCTTTTATCTTTTATTTGGTAAGTTATTATAGTATATATTTTTATGAAAATTCATCAAAGATGTTGTGGATTTGCATAAAACTCACGCCTACAATTAATGAAATTATTCCCCTTCTTTAGTTCTATCCCCTTTCTCAATCCTGAGTGTGTACATGTTAGGTTTTTATTTCCTCCTTTATTCCTCAGAATTGGTCCTTTTAAGGAAAGAGAAATGGGGTCTATTTCAAATTTTGCATTAATTTATTTTCTATTTGTAATTAATTTAAGTTTTTATTTTTATTCATTGCAGCTCAATATTTACTTATTTGTTCTTCTTATTCTCGTTCCATAAACTAAATAATAGCACATTTTCTATTATTTTTGAAAAATACTTAACCAAAACAGCTCATTTTTTATAAGAAGCTTTGGTAAGATGTGCTGCATTTTTTAAATTTAGAAATCTTTTCCATTTTAAGGTTCTGCTTGCTTAATATTAAGCTTATCTTTGCTCTTAACTTGGACTTTTATTACATTAAAGTCTGAGAACATGGCCTCTAAAATAACTGTTTTTAACATTTACTGAATCTGTCTTTGCTACTCAAATACAAAATTTATTTTTGTAAGGGCTCCATAGACTAAAGAAAAGAGTGTTTTCTCTGTTTGTAGATTCAGGCATTCTTTTCCCTTTGGGTTTACATTCCGGTTTTCAAAGTACTTTTTTCTTACTCTTGGAGTGATAGTGATTGTAAGAATGCAGAAGCAACTACACGGAGAGAGAGCTGTACATCAGCTGCTTCATAAAGTGATGTGCTGTCATTGATGCTTATTGTAGTCTTGCAGCTATTCTGTGATTCATACAGTATAATGTGATTTTAGCTGCCTCCCATTCCGGTGAATTGATGTTTCTTTCTGTTGCTGTTAGCTAACATGTTATTCAAATTCAAAACATTATTATATTTCTCTGTTTTCTATTTCAGATGAAACCTTATTAACAAACCTGTTTCCTACTCATTTTATTGTCAGTCCCCTTAAGGTATACCCAGCAGCCTTCATGCTTTTAGAAAGAAAAAGAGAGCTAAATTAGTTTACCAAGAGCTGACACCTTAAAGGCATAATGTTAAAAATACCTATAAATCAAAACTCATAAACCAAATTAACATTTTTAAACAAAAATGTTCCAAAGGCCACTTAGAGGAAGATGAATATGGGCTTTCTCTCCAAATACCTCATATCGTTTTACTTAAAAGACTTTCTTCTTTGATATTTTGGCAGAGGAAAACCAAGTCATTATATGACTGCTTTATCAAAGCCATTTTCTACAACTAATGTGAAAAAAATCAATCTGAACTCACAATCCATTTTCGGCACCATTATACTAAAATGTCTGTCTTCATGTAACATATGTGCCTATGTTTAAGATGCTTAAAGAAATGTAGAACACCCATAAAAGTTATAGTTGATGTGACAGTATTGATTTTGCAGAATGAAAGGGGTTGGAAGTGTATGAGTGAGTGGATACAATTCTAAAAATTAACTAAGTGAAAATTTAAGAATAATGCTGTGTTTCTGGGAGATTGTGCCATGTAATTTCATTCATAAAAATAAGGAATAGATTCAAGCATCAATCCTCCCCAATACCAAACATACATATAACTAAACATACATGTGGGCTTGCACAGAGAGCTGCAATAACTCACCTACACAAACACTCACACAGAGACACACACATAAATATCCGTGTATGTCTCTAAGTTTCAGTGCTCTGTTGCCAGTTCTTTTTAAAACAAAGTATTCAAAAGAAGAATTTGGGAATGCTTTTTAAAAATAAAATTTTCTAGGACATCAAAGACTTAGTGAAATAGATCTCTTGGAAATAGGAGCCCAAGCTGGTTTTATATCAAGTGTCCAAATTGGTGCAATGCAAGTGTTTCCTGAACCACTGTTCCATCCTATAAACAACAACAAAAAACCCTGATATTTAATAAGAATAAAATTTCAAAGATCATAGATTTCATCTTCTTATTCCTATAGTTTGGCAAAATTTTAATCAATTTTCCCCTAAGATTTCAAACATTTTAAGTGTAGAAACAAAGATAAGATGCTACTGATTATTTCAAGTCACAACCCTCTCAATTACTGGCTGTGTAATTGTGCTCAAATCCTTGTTTTTCTGAACCTGGTTTTTCTCACTTGTAAAATGAAAATAATGAAAACTTTCCTCTCCTTTTTTAGTCTCAATAAATCAAAATGTGCTAATACTTATTAACAGTAATTTTAATTATAAGTTTGGCACGCTATTATTTTTGAATATTTGTATTAATTTATTTTGACCGCTTATTTTCTTCCTTATCATCAACAATAAAAACGTTGTAAATTTATATTCAGTCTCCTTGGTCTAAGCATGAAAAAAAAAAAAAGTTTATCAACACAGTAGGTGAGCTATGATTCTTTTCTAAAGGGTACCTTCCTAAAACCATTTTTGCAAAAATATAGGATTAAAATTTTGTGAGAAATGCACTAAACTGGGAGTTGGAATATGGGAGTCCAGATCTTACCTAGGCCAATGTTTAGATATCAACCTTCAACTTTGTGGACTACGAGTTTCTCCTCTGTAAATCAAAGGGTTTGGAAAAGCTAGACCTATATCCATGGCTAGATTTAGAGCTAAATTTTGACCTATATCAATATCTAGATATATGTCCACACTTACAGCCATATAAACTTTTAGATTTAGGATGGACAAGTGAAATATATTCTTAATCAAAATACTATTGTTAACTGATGACATGGCAATTTTTTAATTCTACTCCTTATTTTCATTTTCACAGGGATTTCACTTGCCTTCTGATAATTGTAAAAATTTCATTGCTGTTAAATTTTATTAATAATAACTGTGGTAGATGTACTCTAATTTCCAGCTTCTCCCATCTTGATGTGAAGCATACTTGCACGCCATTGAATCTGGGAAGATCTTGTAACATGCTTTAATCAATAGAATGAAAAGGAAGTGATAATGAGCAACCTCCTAGCCTACATGTCATGAAGCCTTGCAGCATCCCTTCTTGTTCCTCTTCTAAAGCTGTTACCACATAAATAGGCCCAGACAAACTTGCTGTGTATTGACAGAACATGTAGAAGTTAACACCACAGTTAACAGCTACCCAATAACCAGAAGAAGAGATTCTCTGATGAACTGCAGCTCACTGTAAACACATGAATCAGTCCAGCTGAGATCAACATAGGATTTGCCTAGCTGAGCCCAGGCCAAATTGCTGACATACAGAATTTGAGCTAAACAAATAGTTGGTTTAAGACACTACATTTTGGAATTAGCAAATGATAACAACAACAAAAAAAAAAAAAAAAAAAAAAACCACAAAAAAATTAGTTGTACATATTGAAAAGTGACAAGCAGATTCTAAAATCTAAACCTAGTTGTACATATTGAAAAGTGACAAGCAGATTCTAAAATCGATATTGAAAGGCAAAGACACTAGATTCTGAAAAAGAACAAAGTTGGAGGTTTCACATTAATCTATTACAAAACATTATTAAACTATAGCAATAAAAAGTGTAATATTGGCAAAATGATACTCAAATTTGATACAAAAATATAGTTAAATGAATTTTTACAATGATACAAAGGAAATTCAAGGGAGGAAAGATAGTATTTTCAACAAACAGTGCTAGAACAATTGCATATTCATATGCAAAAAGCTGAACCTAAACACATACATAACTTGATACACAAAAAGTGAATCAAAATGAGTCTATAAATGCTAGTACTAATGCATTATATTTTTTAATGTAACATAACTTTTTTACTTTTTACAGGTTCTAAAATGCAAATGCATAAGAAGTAATTAAAAATTTATGTTTTTAGAAACACAATAGGTAAAGAAATAATTTGTAACATGTACAATAGAAAGGTGGGGGATGGAGAGTTAGAAGAATATAGTATGGGTATGCTATTGAAGTTAAGTTGATATCAAACTGATTGCTATAGTTTTAAGATGTTAAATATAAGCCTCATGGAAACCACAAAAAATATATATTAAAAATATATGCAGAAAGAATTGAGAAGGGACTCAAAATGGTACATTACAAAAAATCAAATAAATATGAAAGTAGGCATTAATGGAAGAATTGAGAACCAAAAATGTATGAGATATACAAAAACAAAATAGGAAAATGGCAGAACGTCCTGCATTATCATTAGTTACTCTAAATGTAAATGGATTAAACCCTTCAGTAAAAAGGCAGAGATTGGCAGAATCAATGAAAAACCATGACCCAACTATATATTGTTTATAAGAGTCACACATTAAGTTAAAAGACATGAGTAGGTTGAAAAGTGAAAGGATAGAAAAAAATATACCATGCAAATAGTAACCAAAAGAGAGCTGGAACAGCTATACAAATATTAGATAAAAGAGCCCTAATGTCAAAAAAGGGCACTGACAAAAGGGTCAATTCAACCAGAATAAAAAACAACTATAAATATATATGCTGCACATAATGGTAGAGCCCCAAAATATATGAAGAAAATATCATATTTGAAGAAAGAAATAAACAGTTCTACATTAATGTATCTTCTCTGAGAAGTTTTCAAGAAGAATTAATACGAATCCTGCTTAAAATCTTCCAAAAAATTGAAGAAGAGAGAGTGTTTTCCAACTCATTCTGTGAGGCTAGCATCACCCTAATTTGAAAAGCAGATAAAAATACCAAAAAAAAAGAAAATTACAAATCATTGACCCTTATGAACACAGATGCAAAAATTCTCATAAAAATTCTAGCAAATGGAATCTAATAGCACATTAAAGGAATTATGCACCATGAGCAAAAGAGATTATCCCAGGTATGCAAGGGTGGTTCAACATAAGAAAATACATTAATGTAATGCATGACATTAACAGAATGAAGGGTGAAAAAGAATACATAACTGCATGATCACCTCATTTGTCACAGAAAAGGCTTTCAACAAAATCTACTATCCATCCATGTTAAAAACATGTAGAGAACTCGTAATAGAAGGACACTTCTTCAATATGATAAATGACATATATGCAAAACCCATCGCTAACATCATACTCAATGCTGAAAGAATGAAATATTTTCCCTAAGATCAGAAACAAACAAGGATATCTACTTTCATCACTGGTATTTAAATCATACTGGAAGTTCTAACCAGAGAAAGGAGGCAAGGAAAAAAGTCATCCAAATATGAAAAATATAAGACAAGACTGGAGCATCTTTTAGTGTCAGAAAGTGAGGAAATGCTTTAAAAAAACAATAAGCTCAGAGTATATCAAAGGGTAAGAGGTGCTAATCTGAAAGAGATTCCAGTGAACAAACTGGAAGAAACTGAGCAAAAAATAAGTAATGCAGTGATGGACTATAACCCAAAGTATAAAATAATGACCCATGACTTCATACTGAGATAAATAAATGATTGAATAAATACATAAATGGGGAGAATAGACAAACTTATTGTACAGAAGAATTCCAAATAACTAAAGTGGATACTCTCCTTTTCAGGAGGTTTATTGTTGTCCTCCTCCTTAAGAATAGGCTGCACTTAGTGACTTAAGTTAAAGAATATAATATAGGAAAGGAGAAAAAAGTAACTTTACAGTGTATTAAACCGGCAAACATTACCTTAACCAAGGTTAATACCACCAGAAAAAAAGTCACATTAATAGCATATTCCCGTGATATAATGTGAAGAGAAGAGCATTCATCCTTGTGGTCTTCTCCAAAACCTATACCACATTCTAAGCATGAGAGAAACATCAAACTGACACACATTCTACAAAATATCTGACTAATACCCTGCAACCTGTAAGGATCATGAAAATGACAAGGAAAGACTGAGAAATTGTCACAAATGAGAGTAGATACTAAGAAAATATAAGAATTAAATGTATGATGGTTTCCTGGATGGGATCCTTTAACAACAACAACAAAATAGACATTAATGGAATATTAATAATGATATACTATTGTTGGTTTCTTAGATGTAACAAATGAACTACAGTAATGTAAGATATTAACAATAGGAGAAAGTGGGTAGCTGTATACTGTAGCACTCTGTACTATCCTTGCAACTTTTCTGTAAATTTAAAACAATCCTAAAATTAAAAGTTCATTTTTAAAAAGCTAGCATATAATATTAACCCTGGGTGATTGCTTGTCATGTGCCAGGCACTGTTCTAAGTTTTATATGTATCAATTCATTTACTCTTCACAATGCTATCAAGTGGATACATTTTATGATTTGTATACGGAGGCTCAGAGAAGAGACATCCTTTGCCCAGTGTCACACAGCTAATAAGCATGCCTCCAGATTTAACATCCATTATTACTAATAGCAAAATACAATTATTATTAAGTAGTCTTTTAGTTAAGCTAAATGTAGAAAAAAGAAAATGTATGAAAAAAGAATTCTCAAAGCATCAAGCACAATCCCCCAAATTACTAGCTTTGGGGCTATTGATTTCTAAAATGTTTTTTTCTGTATATAAAAGATTAAAAAAAATTGGAGTCATATTTTAAATACAATTTTATATACTGCCTTTTACATTCTCCATAGTAAATGAAGCATTTCCCCATTATCTCTCTCCTATGAATCAGTTTATAACCAATACTTTACATTTTTGAACTTTAGGAATTAGCTCTATTCCTTAAGGAATATAGGATAGAGGTGACATAGTGGAATTCATATTAGCAATTTTTGTTACATTTGGTTGTGCATAACTGTTAAAAAGAATGACCTGTTGATGGACACTTGGGTTGTTTCCAACTTTTGACAATAGTGAATAATGCAGCTATGACGATCAGAGTATATATAACTGTTTGTGTACCTGCTTTAAATTCTTCTGAATATACACTCAGAAGTGGGATTGCTGGATCATATGGCATTTCCATAGTTAGGTCCCTGAGAACCGCTGCCATACTGTTCCCAACAATGGCTGCACCATTCTACATTCCCAGCAGCAGTGGATGAGGGTTCCCTTTCTCCATATCCTGTCCAACACTTGTAGTCCTCTCTTTTTTTTAATTACTGCCAGGCTAATAGTTGTAAGATGATATCTCATTGTAGTTTTGATTAGCATTTCCCTAATTGCTAGGGGTATTGAGCATACTTTCATGTGCATTTTAGCTATTTGTATTTCTTCTTTGTAGAAGTGTCTATTCAAATCTCTTGCCCATTTTTTTATATAGATTGCTTGTCTTTTCATTTTCAAGGTGTAGGATTTCTTTATATATGTTGGCTATTGGGCCCTTAATGGATAAATGATTACCAAATATTTTCTCCCATTGAATAGGTTGCCTTTTCATTTTCTTGACAATAACCTTTGAAGAGCAAAAGTTTTTAATTTTGAGGATGTCCTATTTATCTATTTTATATTTTGTTGCTTGAGCTTTGGGTCTAAAGTTTAAGAAAACATTTCCAACTACAGGATCTTATAGATGCTTCCCTACATTATCTTCTAAGAGCTTTATGGTCTTGGCTCTTATATTTAAGTCTTTGATCCATAATGACTTAATTTTTGTATAGGGTGTGAGATGGTGATCCTCTCTTATTCTTTTGGATATGGATATGCAGTTCTCTAAGCACCATTTCTTTAAGAGGCTATTCTGTCCCAATTGAGTGGGCTTTGTTGCCTTGTCAAATATCAGTGACCATATATGTATGGAACTTTATCAGACCTCTCAATTCTGTTCCATTGATCAGTATATCTATAATTGTGCCAATACCTTACAGATTTGACCACTGTAGTTTTGTGATATACTTTAAAGCTGGGTAGAGTGATTCCTCCAATTTCTATGTTTTTGACTATTCAGGGCCCTTTGCCCTTCCAAATAAATTTCATAATTAGCTTTCCCAATTCAGTAAAAAATGTGTGGTACATTTTATTGGAGTTGTTTTAAATTTGCAAATCAATTTGGGTAGGACAGGCATCTTAATAATGTTTAGTCTTCCAATCCATGAACATGAAATATTCTTCCATTTATTTAGATCTTCTTTATTTCCTTTAGCAACGTTGTGCAGTTTTCTGTGTACAAGTGTTTTGAATCTTTAGTTAACTTTGTTCCTAGGTATTTGATTCTTTTAGATGCTATTATAAATAGAATTATTTTCTTGATTTCTTCTTCAGATTGCTCATTATTGGTGTACAGAAATGCTACTGATTTTGCATGTTGATATTATATCCTGCCACTTTAAAGAACTCATTTATTATATCGAGAAGCTTCCTTGTAGATTTTTCAGGGCTTTCTACACATAGGATCATGTCATCTGTAAATGGTGAAATTTTTATTTCTTCATTTCCATTTTGGATGCCTTTTATAACTTTTCCTTGCCTGAATGCTCTAGCAAGTACTTCTAACACAATGTTAAATAAGAGCGGTAACTGTGGGCATCTTTGTCTTGTTCTAGATCTTCAAGGGAAAGCGTTTAGCATTCCACCATTGAATATGATGTTAGCTGTGGGTTTTTCATATATACCCTTTATCATGTTGAGGAAGTTTCCTTCTATTCCTATTTTTTGAAGCATTTTTATCAAAAACAGATGCTGTATTTTGTTGAATGCTTTTGCTACATCAATAGAGATGATCACGTTATTTTTTTCTTTCTATCTTTTAATGTAGTGTATTTGTGGTATACACAAACAATGGAATATTACACAGCTGTAAGAAGGAATGTAGTATTAACACACAGGACAACATGGATGAATCTTAGAGACTTTTTGTTGAGTGAAGTAAGCCAGTCACTGAAGGACAAATATTGCATGAACTCACTGATATGGCTTAAGCAAATTGAGCAGACTCACAAAGCTAGAGTCTGGAAAATAGGTTATAAGGAGACAGAAAGGGAGTAGACGGTGGTGATCAAGTGTCAATATGGGCAAAGTCTATGATAGGGTAGAATGGGGTGGCTGTGCAGTGGATGGGGATGACAGTGGTGCAGTGAGATTATTGGGTTCAATGGTGCAGGAATGTGAGGGGTTAGAGTGGTGTTGGGTTGGACTACCCAGGGTTGGAAGAAACAGCAAGTGAAATCTAGGGCTTTGCAGGTCTGTGGTTAAAACTACAATGGCGGTAATGTTCTTTTGGCAAATATGGCAGGGAAGGGTTACTGGTGTAGGGTGTCGGGGGTGGAGGGATATGTAGGAAAGGGCACACCTGGGGCATGCCTCTATGGAATGTGAAAATGTTCATCTTGTCATAGGCTTTATCTCTGTGAGTGGAGACCCACACAATGAACAAGAAAATATTAAAATCCCAACCTGGGAAGTTCTGCTATGTTCTCAATTAGAGGGGCAAAAATCTTTTGAGAACATAGGCAGTGCCTAATAAAATAAAACAGATCAATATGTCAAGTCTTCAATATTATTGCATGTAACTATGAACTTTATTCTTCAAAAATGGAAACATGGCTACCATAGGTATCAAGGGGAGAGAGGGCAAAGAATAGAATAGATGGAACATAGGGCATTTTTAGACATTGGAATTGTTCTGCATGACCTTGTAATGATATATACAGTACATTTTAAATTTTGTTAAAAACTATAAAAAGAGTGCAGTGCAAAATGTAAACCATAATGTAAACCATTGACCAGGGTTAGTATCAATGCTTCAATATTTGTACACCAATTGTAACAAATGTACCTTACACATGTAATATGTTATTAATAAGGGTGAGTAGAAGAGTGGGAGGAATAAGGGTATATGGGAATACCCTATATTTTCTATTTGACTTTCCTGTAAGCTCAAGTTTCTTTGAAGAGAAAGCAAAAAAATATAAGACACAGGCAGAACATATAGATGAAATTGTTACTGTACATAAAAGACAACAGGTTTTACAATGATGAAGGGCACAATGAAATAATTTTTTTTTCTTTTTATTGTTTTTAATTTCAATTTTTTATTTTATTTATTATTCTTATTTTACTTTCTTAATTTTTTTTTGGTTTATTTTTTGTCTTTCTTTATAGGGAGGTTTTGGATCACAGAAGAGTCACAACTGTGGCAGGGGTGAATCACTGGTGCAGTGTGTCAGTGATGTGGTGATGTGGAGTGGCTGCACCTGGGGCATGCCTGTATGGCATATGAATACGTTCAAGTGGTCATGGGGTGTGGTCTCGGTGGGTGGAGACTCACACAATAACTGAAAAAATATTGAATTCCCATCCTAGGAAGTCCTGCTGCATTCTCTAATAAGGTGGCAAGAATCTCCCAAGTATACAGGCAGTGCCTAGTGAAGGAAGACAGGTCAATACACTAAGCCTTTGATACTGATGATTGTACTTACAAACCTTTTCTTGTGAAGTTGAAACTTAGCCTAGTATTATATATTGCCTAAGAGTTACCTCCTGAAAGTCTCCTTGTTGCTCAAATGTGGCCTTTTTCTAAGCCAAACTTAGCATATAAACATACTACATTCCTCCTGGCATGGGACATGACTCCTAGGGATAAGCCTCCTTGGCACCAAGGGATTATTGCCAAGTGCCAACTAGTGATACATCTGGAAAAAGACCTTGACCAAAAGGATGAGATATTAAATACAAATGAGTTTTTAATGGCTAAGAGATTTCAAAGTGAGTAAGGAAGTCACTTTTACAGAGGTTACACTTATACAAGTCTCAGCAGGATCTCATTGACTGCCACAGTAAACAGTGCCTCAAACAGGAGGGCTCATGAGGGCTCTAGAGACAGCTAGACCCTGGAGGCAGGGCAAACAATCTCAGGAATTTGGCACCTTGTCAGTGGGCCTTAGTTTGGAATATAAGGTCCCCAATGTAACCGAGTTAGACTCATTTATAATTTCCCTATACATGGCTCTTCTGCTCTTTTCTTTGAACCTATAATTAGCTCTATGCTTGCTACATATATGTCCCAGAGACTTAAATCTTCAGTATATTCATTTGCTGGTTGAGCCCTGAATCTCAGCAGAGTTGCAACACCCACTCTCTAGTTCACTGAACTCGCCCAGGACAACTAACAAAAGGATGATAATGAACAATGCCCATCTCAATAAAATAAGAGTATATATAATGTGAGTAAGGCAGCTCCATCCATCTTCCCCAAGAATCTAAGCTCCCTCTCAATCAGAAACAGAGTGGGCATCACCATCTCCAAATTCTCATGATCGAGGAATGAACAAACATAAGAGGGGGTTGCAACTATGGATTGAAATAAACTTATTATTATTATAGCAATGGAAGAACTTGTATCATTGATATAAAGGTAGTGGCCACCAGAGGTTCTGAGGGGAGGGAAAGGGAAGAATAGGTGTAACATGGGGGCATTTTTTTTGGACATTGGAATTTTCCTGCATGACATTTTATTGACAGATACAGGCCAGTATATATTTTCTCAAAACCTATAAAATTGTGAAGGACAAAGTGTAAACTATAAGGTGAAATATAGTCCACTGTTAGTAGCAATGCTTCAATATGTATTCATCAATTGTAATAAATGTGCCATACTAATGAAAGATTTTGTTAATGTGGGAAGGTGTGAGTGGGGTATAGAAGTGCCCTCTATTTTTGACATAACATTTATGTAACCTAAAGATTCTTTAAAAATACAAAATAAAATGTTAAAAAAAAAGAATAGCCTGTTCTTCATCAAGCAAATGGTTAACTATCTTTGTTATGTCCATGCCATGGTACACTACACAGCAATAAAATGAACAAACCATTGATATAAACAACATGCTGGTTGAATCTCATGGAGATTATGCTGAGTGAAAAAAGCCAATCCCAGAAAGTTACATGTTATATGACTCCATTTATATAAAATTTTTAAAATGACAAAATTTTACAGAGAATAGATTAGTGGTCACCAGGAGTTAAGAAAGTGGGTAGGGTGGGGTTAGTGTGAATATAAAAAGACATCAATAGAGATTCTCTTGATGGTAGAATTCTTCATTATCTTGACTGTGGTGGTAGATACATGAACCCGCACATGTGATAGAATTGCATAGAACTAAATACACACTCACACACAATTATAAGTCATATTGGGGAAATCTGAATGAGATTCAAAGATTGTACCCATGTCAAAACCTTTGTTGTAACATACTATGGTTTTGTGAAATGATACCATTGGGGGAAACTGGGTATAGAGTGCATGTGATCTTGGTATTACTTCACATAATTGCATGTGAATCCACAATTATCTAAAAAAAAGTTGAATTAATAATTTATCTGAAAACAAGAATGGATTTGTTGCTTTTATCTTTGAGATAGGGGAGAAATGGTAACATTGGAATTTGAAAAATACGTGCTGTGGTATGGAGTGGGTAGGTAGACATTAGTGAAGGAAAGTAAGCAGTTAACCCTAAGCCATAGGGTTCAATAAGGGTTTCCTTTTAGAAATGGCTTAATTACTGCCTAGTAGGCATAAATTAATTAAGTAAGGTGGGAGGAGACTTTGCTTAAAAAAATATGACTGAAACAAGAAGCAGCAGTATAACATATTATGAGAAGGCAAAGTGTGAGATAGGGAGTTATAAAAATTGGGTGGGAAAGTAAAGGTCAGGCTATTATATGCCTTTTCTGCCATACTTAAGAGATTGAAATTTTTATATTTTATATAAAAATGCCAATGGCATGGTTAGATATGGGACTTAGCTAGTTCATTCTGGCTCTAACAGAAAATGAATTTGATTTGGGGGGGAGACATTAGATTTAGAAATATTAACTCAGTCTCTTGACGGGCAGATAATCTCTTTTAACATAATAACTAGGTGGTAATAATAATGAAGGAGAAGAGTGAATGGATTAAAGAAATACTTTCTTTAAAGATATAATGATTATTTGTAGAGGGTTAGAGAATGACAGGAATCTCTAACCATTTTTACCTTCAGTGATTGAGTGTCTGATGGGACCTTTGTCAGTGATAAAGAACAGAGGAGGACCAGGAGGTCTGAGGGGAAGAAAAATGAATTTAGTTTAGCCTGCTGAGTTTGAGATCCCTATGATAGTCTTGGTTGGTTATAAATCCCTAGCACAATTGTCCACTTTTTTATGTCCAGATGTTCCCTAAATTTCTATCATGCCACTGTAACATTTCACTTCACATAGATTGGCTTAAATTTACTAAATTTAAAGCCTCAAGAACAAGGTTTACATTATTTATCTTTTTTATTTTTAGAATCTAACACATTGTCTGACACATGGTAGGTGTAACAGGATGTTTCTGCCTCAGAATTCTAGCAAAGTCTCAGAAGACCAAGAATAATGTAAATGATTCAGTATTGCCTCACATACTAAATCAACTTTCTAATACTCAGGACATTAAGGCATTGTTATATGGTTTGCCAGAATTAACCCATCACTTCACTCTGTTGTTACTGTTGTTGTACAGGGGTTAGGGGTTTGGACAGCGTAGGGAGTAAGGATTTTTGGGGTGTGAACCATTGTTGCAATGCTGTGGCATTTGCTCTGCCCACCTAATGGAGGTGGTGCTTCTCTATCACCTCAAGTCAAGTGAGGGGGCTTCAAGGAAATAATGTGGAGAGCCAGATATACAATATCATCATAAGTTGAAAGGATGCTGGGGTCTGGGATATATTCCTCCAGGGTATGTTAAAAGGCGAACTCTTTGATTACATAGTTCTGAATCTTCAAAGCAAGAGAGGCCTATAATAAGAGGAAGCTGCATTTCTCCTGAAGGCAGGTAAATGTATGTGTTTGAGAACTTGATGTGATTTCTGAAAGTAGTTATCTTATGATTATTTTAAAAAGCAATGGGCCTACAAGTGTTAAAAGGCTTCTATTAGAGAGTTAGGTACACAGAGCTCAAGGGCTAAAAAGAATGGTAAAAGGGGAAGTAAAAGTACATCAAGCGAATTACAGCGCAGGACACTATGGGAAGGATCACTGAAAAACATATAGGAACCCCATAAGAGAAAGAGCCAAAAATTGCTCTTCTCTCACCTTGAGGTGTTGAAAACAAATTAAAATTTTAATAATCTAGTGAACTTTTAAACATCTCATCTCTATTCCCAACCAGAGCAGTAAATAAAAGACAAAAAATGGAGGAGGGGTTAAATAATGGTTCCTCTATCTGTGGTCTTGAACAAGCAGCAGTCTTATTACCAGAGAAATTATAAGAAATAAGTCTCTTTCAATCAGAGACTTGGGAGTGAGGCACAGCAATCTGTCTATTAAGCCCTACAGCTTATTCTGATTCACACTAAAATTTCAAACAATTGAAATTAGAGAAAGTAAGAAGGAAGTGTCATGCCATGCCACTCATCTCCATTGCAGGCCTGAGCTATAGAAGGAAAGAAGCTACAAAATGGATCAATAGGACTTTAGGGTAGAAAAGAGCTTTTAAATTATAAATATTGAGACTGCTCTTGTATCAGAAAGGAAAACATGCTGGAAAAGGCTTGAAAGGAGAGAAAAGAATGAGTTCAGAGAGTGAATTTGAAAAGAAAAGGAGGAAACATAGAGTTACTTTTTTATTGTCCCCTATATAAAGAGCTTAGCTCATGCAATAAACTTGTCAGGAAGGTATATATATATATATATATATATATATATATATATATATATAT